>OU893344.1:13589024-14789024 GCA_918026875.4 Diatraea saccharalis
CCTGACCTTCAGATTTCCACCTGCTTCGGTCTCTTCAGAATTCTTTAGGCAGGTTTAAATCGCGCGAGGACTGCCAAAACCACTATTTGATGAGAGGCCCTAAATTTTCTATAGCAATAGGATTATGTACCTACCTACAAGATGGCCAAAAGTTATCGAACAAAATGGTACTTACATTCTCTTGTTAAATATAAATAACTTTATTGAAAAATATTTTTGAATTTTCATATAAAATGAGAAGAAAAATTTCCCCAACCTAATAGTATAAAAAAGTAGCTTTCCACTTTTCATGGAGTCATCTATTTTGTTTATGTTTATAGCGAGTTCGGATTTAGAAGCGTTACGAGGAAAAGAGAAAGATATGAGCAAAATGAATCCATGAAATAGAATAATAAAACTAAATTCGGATTAAAGGAGCACGAAAACTTTCTTGCGTCGCCACGCGGTGATAGCGTACTAGCCACGTTGATCTTAATATCCATGCATTACAAATTTGAGGTCTATCGACTAGGCCATAGCAATCAAATTCTTCACAAGTACCTAATGGTGAGGCGTAATTTCATGCAGTCACCACGTACAAGACGCACCAACTGGTTTAGATGAAGTGAAAACCTTCTTACTTATTGATTTTTGACGCTTTTGCTTTTGAATTGTCAAATTTCAACTCTATCAACTAGACATAACGTACAAAGTTTTCATCTCGTCTTAACGCAGCCACAAAATATCCGCATCGTGTGGACGGAACATAATTCATGTTAAATATGACATGAATTCGTTTTTACAGTTATATACGGTCGCAAAAGGTTTAGGGCCAGTTTCACCGGTTACTGATAAAGTTTCAGATAGTTATCTGATAGTTAACGCTATCTACTGGATAAAGGTTGCTGTTAACTTTTTTCTGTTTCACCATCAAACTGCTAGATAATTTATCTGGCAGATAAGTTATCGGCCACTTATTAGTTGACGGAACGGCAACGTCGCTTTTTTGCGTTTCAATACTACGACCCAAATTATCGTCAATCAAAAATCATTTTTAAAACTTAATTAATATTTTTTTTGTGTTCAATATTATTTAAATAAACTTTTTTCATATATTTTGAATTATAATTTTATGATTCTAGAATGAAAATAATACGATATTCGTATACTTAGCTACGTGTTTACAGAAACGAAACGCAACTATCATTTGTTTTGCTTTGTTGATATTTTGTACTTAAGACGCTTTTCAATTTTTAAACTTTTCTTTGTGTATTCTTTTTGGATCTGTTAATTAATAATGAAAGAACAAAAACGTGAAAGAAGTGTGAATTTTAATTAAGTAGAAACGGAGCTTCTTTATTTACTAGTTAACGGAGATTTTCTACTTAGTAGCCCGTTGTGGTTTTTATATCACTGTCTATTAACGATAGAATATAAACAACAGCCGAAATCGATTCCTAAAATCTTGAACGTCAAGTGATTCTAAATAATTAGGTCTAGGGTTAATTACTCGATTCCTACGGGGTCGCGTAATACGTTCGAAATATTTATCTAATTCGTCTTCTAAAAACACAAATAAATCCATTTTAGAATATGACACCTGTGACTACAATCAACGCAAAGCACACAATAATGGTCTAAAACTAAAACTATTTTCGATCCCGTCACTTGAAACTTTTTTTTATCTATCAGATAACGTCTATATCAGCCACTTGAATCGGCTGATAACATATCTAATACTTTATCTGACAGATATAGTTATCCGAGACCTGTGAAATCAAAAGTTGTAGTTTATCTGGCAGATAAGTTCCTGATAGACTATCAGGGACTTTATCAGCAACCGGTGAAACCGGCTCTCAATCTTCTAAGCTAAAAAAGCAATAGAAAAAAAGCAAGTACTTACAGTAAGGATGTTATAAAATAACACAGACGTGATAGTAAAGTTTAGGCAATGATATCTAGAAGCACAGATCGTGATTAAATTAAAATGTGGTTATACACAAACACATAAAGCATTCCATAGCACCGTCAGACAACGTGTACCGCATAAAGATTGAGAAAAGTACAAAATTTCAACTGAATATTCTCAATTACTTAAGTTTTTTTATATATCACAAGGCCATAAGTCCTAGTTTTATCAAACTGCTATTAAGTGATCACTAAAATAAACTAAAATCAGAAAAGAAAACCTTGTGTGGCATCTAAGTACAGTTTGAACGTGCTTATCTTTAAATTATCAATACAGACACCGGGTGTAAGTATCGAACAAGTGACATTATAATAATACGGGTGTAGACAGTAAATGAAAATGAATCCTTTTTTTTCTGGTAGTGTTTAATATACTAATACAAATAATCACACTTTTATGTTTATTATATTGCTTGAAATTAATCATGAAACATAAATTTTATACTCGTTGTCACGTGACCGCAAACTGCGCGTGAAGTCACGCCCCTCTTACTCATATTAGAAGTTAGAGAATTAAACCTTATGCATACATAATTACATAGAACATTAGTTTGAGAGGGACGTGACGTCATAGCGACGCAAAGACAGGTGGCGTTTTCGCGGGACATGAAAAATAAATGTGTTATTACATTTTAACTTATTATATGAATGATATTTTTTTATATATATGTTATTTTTTATATCTTTCATGTATAAAAAAGTTGTCTACACCCCTATTACGTCAATAATCGCTAAAAAGGAGGATACATTAACAAACAAGCCAATCATTATGCAGTACAAGTTACGTTAATCTCACCTAATGGTGCGTGGTACAGGTTCAGAGTCCGAATCTACAGTTTGTGGGGCGCTGCCGAACAGTTGACTAAACCAACTACCCCCTTGCGATTTGGACTTTGGCCTGCAACCAAGCCGGTTAAATTATCGCAATGTAAGCGGTTAAATATAAGCGGCGTTTAAATAATAAAATTCTACACAAGAAAGATAATTATAATGAAAAGAAAAGGTACCTGAGCAGTTGTTAGATGATGAATAATAATTAATTCATGCAAGCACATGTATGACACATAAAAATAACAAATATTGACAAATTGATGTGGACATGTGATTCAGCATTCAAATATCAAATGCATTTTATTTTTAATTCCTCTTGACATTGAATATGAATAAATAAATGCATAAATAACGGCAGGAAAAAACACGGAAAAATAAAAAAGAGAACATACACGCATGCACAAAGCAAAATATAAATTGCGGACATTGGACGTATGTAAAATATCAAATTGTAAACTTCACTACCACAATAAACCAAGTCATATCTCGCTCTGGCACATAATGTTTACGTTACGTTCGCCTACTAATTATTTTTATTATCAACAGCAACAGCAGTTTATAACGTCATAAAATAATTATTCGATCAATTATTAGTTATTCGATATAACATTAGTTTTTATTAATTCCGAGCTTATTGAGCTTACTTATTGGTTTTTACTTGTTAGGTATACTTATTTTTGTAGATAAAATAAAATAATTTTCGACGATGTGACAGATCGATTTATTAGAATAACACTGAAGAACATCTTGAATTTAAATTAGCCTTTATTGCCTGCCTAGAACACCCTGCCTTTAACAATAATTAGCAACTGCAAAAGCTGGAATGTCGTTTGTATACAAAATTTACAATTAATAATCAATGAAGAAGTATTTAAAAAGAAAAAGCACTAAAAAGCTCTACTACTCACTAATTGGCGACTCTACCAAAAGTTGATTTTTGCAGGAAATGATCGGACCAAAGATAGCCATTTCCGTTCCTTTTAACTAACATATTAAAAAACTGAAATTTGCAAAGGTCGAAACCTAGAAATCAATACATACACGAAAAAGTATAAATAGAATAAGAGTTGTTTATTGAGTTTTGAAAATTAATTTACTTTAATACATGAAAGAAAATCGGAAGGGTTGTCATGGAGAAATCAAGAAAGTACCGTAGCGACATCTAGTTTGATTTCGGAAACTAATGTTTTTTTTTTTTGTTAATACTTCCTCATTACAACTCTTCATAAAGTCAATTACACAAACATATTCCATACCAGAGAGGTTCAAAGTTTTACACCAATTTCACCGAACACTACTTAAGTACTTAGTTAAAAAAACCTACATAAACCTTTTATATTTTGTATTCGAAAACCGTGCAATACTAGCAAAAACTGAAAAATATTTTGATGCTCACAAGTAAGTGTGTAATCAAAATATACTTTAGTGTACTTTAAATTAACGTTTATTTTGATTACGCACCGTTGAAATATAAGAAACGAGAATTAAAACATCTATTGCGATGCGTCAACATCACAAAATTTCATTGCATATCTTAATCTATGCTGTTATTAACGCATCTATCTTATAGGGTTTTATAATGAGAGAAACAAAGAGTACACGACTCGTCTCTAATATTCAGAATGCAATTTTATGACGACACTATCAGAAAGCCATAGAAATAGCACTCTCAATAAGACCCTTTTTTCAGTGTTTATTAGTAACTAACACACCCCATTCTACACTATAGCACTCCCGTGGTAACCTTAGGATAAAAGAAATGCAAGTCATTTATTTATGACTACTTGTCCATTTTCTGATAATTTTAATTAAAAACTTAATGCAATTACCAAGATTCTAAATAAATAATGAGCGGACGGCCGTACAGCTTTTGGACCCATGATGTATCCCACATTTTTAAAAATCCCCTTTAAGTGGTCACTTGTATTAAGTACTATTATCATTACACCAGGTAGAGTCGTTAACCATAGCAAATGAGGCTTGTGCATTTATATATTTAGTTTTATGTAAATACTGCACGTCAGGCTACCATAATATGTAAAATTTCTTCTTTTGATTTTGAACTCTCCTTATACTGTACAAAAGGTTTAAAATCAACTGGAGAAATTTGACAGTTTTGTATATCCTGACGTGCTGTTGACGATACTTCATAGAAATATTTAAACGGTGCAATAAAGAATATTTCATTTATTACACTACATAATAATGTTTATGCTCCTTACCAGATCTGCTTCTGGTTCTGCAATAGCGTACGGAACCTCGGCTCGACGTAACTCCAAGAGCCCATGTTTTTATGTTCCTCCTGACTCCAAACTAATTGAGCGTTAGGATACTTGGCCACCTCTGCCTTGATCAGATCGTACGGGAACGGTGATATTTGTTCTACCCTAAAACAAAATTTGTATATTCAAATATGGGATGTTCATCTAATATACCATAATCAATAATATGAAACTGGTATCGGGCAACTATTGTGAAAATTAAAGAATTTTCATTCTTCAACTTAGCATTGAATAGAATCATATGTTTATTGCAATACCCAAAAGTAGTAGCACCTATTCAGCTATAGTACAATAGCATACAAATTAGTTAATGCACATTCTGATGTCAAATTTTGGATTTGTCTGCATAAGTGACAACAACAGCCAGCATTAAGAGAGGAATTCAACAAGTCCATAAACAAAAGGTCGCTTATGAATATGTCACAGTGCTTCTTGGTTAAAAGCTTGGCCTTCTATCCGGCAAACAGTATCCCGCCAATAGTATCGTTACCGTTACGTAACATTTATGTCAATTGTTCAAGCAAAACATTATTGAATTTTATAATCTGACGTATATATAAGCTAAAATATTCGGAAAATTCGATATTTTTCCCATTACGCAAAGGAATACTTTTATTTTATGGTACATATAATCTTTTTTTATACCCAGGGTCTTAATTTTACTAAATTCAAAACGATATTACTTTTGTCAATGTTTGAATACATTACCTTGCAATAGCAATGTCAGCTTCTAATCCACGGTCACGACGATGCTTCAGCAGATCATAGTAAACACGTCCTGAACAGAACACCAGTTTGCGAACGCTACCAGGATTCTTGGACGCAGCGCCCTCTTCAGGGATAAGTCTAAAACAAATCAGTATGCGTTTCGTTATAGAAGCTTTTAGTGGTCGCCTTATTTCTACTATAATGATCGAACACTATTAAGATTTTGTTATCAAAGATTGTACTCCTTACGACATTCAGTAAACAAACGTATTAACGCACGGTAGTATGTATTTTTGAAATTCCTTAAAACTCACTGTATGCATGATTATTTAAAAAAAAAAAACATAAAAACCCTTCCCTGTGCAGGAAGACCTAAGCCCCAGTAGCAGAATATACTGATAATTATGAAATTTTTCAAGAAAAATCTTACCTTCTAAATGCCGTGCCCTCGTTCATCTCGTCGAATGAGGATTTAGCTTCTGGATGACGCAGCAGAGATTTGGGCGTCATGATAATCAGTGGCTTACGGAAAGGTAACGCGATCTGTCTTCTCAAAATATGGAAATATGAAGCGGGCGTAGAACAATTGGCCACGATCCAGTTGCAATCATGCAGTTGACGGACTAGAAGACAAAATAAATGGAATTTTATACGAAACACATCCTTTACGGAATCATCAGAGTTCTAAGTGTAAGTTTTGTGACGTCTCGTTCACTAGTGACCGCTTTAAGGCTTTGTATGGATATTTGTAGTTCTTGATAATTAACCTACGTATGTTTTGCTTTGCTCCACTAGCTTGTGGAGGAAAACCAGACATATATAGAAAATAGGATCGAAATCCTGAGTTTTTTGCCTAAATATTAAGTAATTTATTTAAACTTCTTTGCACAAATAAAGCGTACAAATGGCGGACTGAATACCAGTAGACATTCTCTACCAATCAAAAGATGCTACACAACAAGTAAATAAAGTCTATTAGGACACTTATACAATACAAAAAAAATCGAAATAGAATTGCATATAATAGAATATAATATAGGTTAGACTTAAACCTCACTATGTATCACCAAAGGGGAGGGGATTTTACCTAAAATATAATATCATAATATTTGACATTGATAAGTATAGAACATATTATAATATCTGTGTCAATACCGACCTTCGTAGTCGGGACTCTCTGGTGGCATGTAGTCGGGATCATCAGAGCTCATTTGCAAAAATCTTTCAAGTCTGGCTGAGGAGTGTTCGGGGCCCTGATTAAAAGAAAGAGTATATAGCCAACAAAAGCTGGGAAATAAATAGATACATGGCAAATATTAGTGATTTTAATAAATAAAAAAATCGCCATAGTATTACACAAATCGATCAAAAACAAGGAAAACAACTATTCGAAAATGAGTTTAACTAATTACTTTCTTCAAAAATACATCTAAATCAATCGACAATTATAACAATAAATTAAAAAATATTATGAAAATGGTAACTTAAATGTAAGCAAAAACTATTAGTATTTATTTTATTAAAATAATTTTTATTTTTTCAATTTAACTTGCGATTTATAATCTGTAATCAACCCAAGACACGAAACTATTCTAAATTGAACTTCATTTGATTGCAATATGATTCATTACATTATTAACTATGCATTCATTAGAAAAGCTTTCCAACTTTTTAGGTTTCTGCTGTCTTTTACCTAAAAACTCACCATGCCTTCCATACCATGGGGTTGAAGTAAAACGATGCCAGATTGTCGAACCCATTTGGCTTGACCGCTGGAGATGAACTGGTCAATAATGCACTGGGCCACATTGTTAAAGTCACCGAACTGAGCCTCCCATAACACAAGGGCGTTTGGATTTGTCACAGAGTAACCAACTTCAAAGCCGAGCACACCTACAAAATGAAAATTAAAGACCATTATAGTTTTAAGAACTTACGGTCAGTTGCAAAAACGTCCATTAAGGTTTAATGACGCCTTTAAGCTCTAATGAATGTCAAATTTGTATGGGTAATGTCGCTTTAAACTAATGAACATTTTAATGAACGTTTGAGCAACTGGCTGTTAGACCTATAGAGTGATCATCGACGTAATATCATTGTCATTTTTATATATCTGCGATACAAAGAGTTAGCAAGAATACGCTTGAAAACTCGTTTTTGTGAACAAGTAATCGTTAAGTATCGAACGATAGATAAAACATGTAAAAACATACAATCTGTATAGACAGTTGATAAATGTACAGAAATCGCTTACCATATTCCGATAGTGAACTGTTGCAAACTGTATAAGGTGCCTGATCGGGGTATAAGTGTGCTAGTGGACAGTATGTAGCCTTGTCAACCTTTTGATGATGGAGAACGTGATGTCTGTGAGATAAAACAAATACTTGGTAAACAACAAGAAAAGAAAAATCGATATTAGACATAAAAAGACAAACTGATCCTTGCTCTAGATTAACTCTTTATTAGTTATGATCAAAATAGCAGAATTCTTTCGTTTCAAAGACCACAAAAGTACACACAAATATGAATTTAATCCATTTAATAAACAGAAGGTATCAATGAAAATATCCATACTCGTGTTAGAAATCAGTTATTTCACTTTTCAGAAAAGGCAACAAAATCACAAAACCACATCAGTCCCTTGCAATCAATGCCACCTTAAGAAGCAGAAAAAGAACTACTCGTTTCGATTACTGTTAATTACTTACCTATGAGAGAAGGTGCCTCTTTCTACATCCTCTCCAGACAATCGTACGTGGATGCCTTCCTTCAGTAGCGATCCGAAGGCCATAGCTTCTCCTAATGCCCAGTCTACTGTTCGATTCTCGACCATTTCCATACGAGACTTGAGGATACGCAGGAGACCTTTGTGGATTTCGAATTCGGCCGCGTTCGGGGGAGGCGAAGAGAACCGCTTGCCGATGTGAACTAGTGTCTCTTCCACCACACCAGTTGTTGACATCTGTACAAACATATAATAGTAGACTTCACAAAAGGGTTCAAACTGGCTTAGCTTTGTTGACTTGCCTATGTGATCATTTTAAAAACTTCGTTACTGGCGACACTTATTTCTTAAAACGGTTTAATAGAAATGTGATATTATAATCTGATGACTAGCATTTAAAAGTTAACTACACAAAATGTATATAGATACTCGTACCACAAGCGTTGAAAGATCTCCAATAATATAGTTACATTTTTTAACATTTAAATGTTAATATTTTGTCTATTCTCAAGAGCTTTAGTTCAATATGTTTAAATTATCTAATCATCACTTTACTAGTCATTAATGTAAATAAATTTAGAATAAATTCATTCAAAAACTCATATTCAATAAGTTTTTCTTATAATATGCAAGTCAAAACTGACCTTCAAGGGGTCCTTTCCTTCGAAGAAACCAGACCAAGGCGAATCAAGCCAGTCCTTGTATTTGATATGAGTCTCTTGTTTAGCTTGATTGTACGCATCCTCGCAGATCTTCTCGTATTTGTCCCTAACGTCTTTCACTTCTTCTGCTGTCACAACGCCCTCAGCAATCAACTGATCGGCATATTTCTCTAAAACTGAAAAACAAAATTTTATTTGACAATATCGCAAATGTTATTTTTTATATGCAAATATCTATGAGTTAATACCATGGCTCAGTTTTACTGATCTTCTGATTTGTAAGTGATCGAGTATAAATCACATGCATTGTGAAGCGAACTTCATTTTTAGCAGCCTTAAAAAATCTCAAGAAAATAAAAAGGGAGGCTCAATGTCTAATTTCTTCACGAATTGTTTACAGATTTTCAAATCTCGATATGTTATGGTCCTGAGGTGATCCCATAAACGGAAATCAGCAAAGCGATTCTGTGAATTCAAATTCACTCATATGTCCGAATCACATCATACAGTATAGAAATTGTAATTCTAGATTCCATTTTTGTATAAAATTTTGATTTAAACGTGTCGCAGATATTCTTATATCAGCAATAGAATTATTCCTATGTCATTTCGAAATTCACTTCACTTATGCCACGAAACTTTATAACCAATTCAAGGTATATGCTGATGCCGCTTTAAAAAAAAACACCAAAATACTTGTATTCGGACAAATTACTGAATTCTAATTCGGATTTTTAGAGAATCGCAGGGCTAATCAGCAGTTTTGTTTTTATATCAAGACTAGCTGTCTTCCCGCGACTCCGCACACATTATAGTCTATGTCACTCACGTGTCATGTAACTGTCATTAGGTGAAATAATTTTTTAAATCAACAAAGTATGTTTGAAACTTATTCAGTGAAAACAATCAAATCTTTCCTCTTTATAACATTAGTACTTCAGTAGTATAATTGGAAAGAGTTCCTCCAAGTTTTTAAGCTACATTTACCACAATATTTCAGATAATTGAAAAATTATTATTTCTTCAAATAAGCTTATAGAAAGCAGTTATAATATATCCTAATTAATTAATTAACTAATAAGACTAATTTTAAATTCTACCCTGAAAACATTAAGCTCTAAAATCGACTGGAGAAATTTGACAGAGTAGTATAACCCGACATTCAAAAGACTGACTGACATAATGATCTATCAACGCACAGCCCAAACCACTGGATGGATCGGGCTGAAATTGGATATGCAGGTAGATGTTATGACGTAGGCATCCGCTAAGGAAGGATTTTGATCAATTCTATCCCCAAGGGGATGAAATTTTGACAATTTTAAACCGATTGGGCTGTGACTTTGCATGCATAAAGCTACTATGACGCAGGCCCTAAGAAAAAAAATTGATAAATTCCATCCTAAGGGGGATAAAATAGGGGATGAAAATTTGTATAAATCTACTTAGATTTTCGACTGACTGAGCTAAAATTCAAGATTGGAGCTACTATGATGAAGATGTCCGCTTAAATTGGATTTTGATAAATTCAATCCCCATGGGGATAAAATAAGGGATGATGGAGGATGTAAATGTATTAATTTGAACCTATCAGTACCTAATGGAACGAATAAATAAATATTCGTTATAAATACTGCTCAAAGTAACTTTACCACGCGGACGAAGTCGCGGGCAAAAGCTAGTTGGACTATATAATTGTACATACCTGGTTTAGTTTTACGTATCTTCTGGTACATGAGGGGTTGCGTGAACATAGGTTCGTCTACTTCGTTGTGTCCATTGCGTCGGTAGCTGACTATATCGATGACCACGTCCTTGTGGAAGGTGGATCTCCACTCGGCGGCCACGTTACAGACGTGCATAACCGCCTCAGGATTGTCGCCGTTCACGTGGAATATTGGCGCATTCACTACGCGGGCCACATCTGAACAATAACATATTAACATTAATCATCATCATTACCAGCCTATAAATAACCCCATTGCTGGGGCTCAGGCCTTCCCTATAGGAGGAATCGAATAAAACCGAATAGGGAGAATGGGCCATGATGAGTCATGGGTCCAGTGCGGATTGGTGGATATCAACGACTGCAGATGCAGCCGGGGTCAACGACTTAACGTGCCTTTTGAAGCACGTCGAGGCTCGAAATAATTTTCTTCTCACCCATCCAACAATCGATTACGAAATAAAAAGATATAAATAAGCTAAAAACAGTGCCATCTAGGTATTTGATTTATAATTAATAGGCAAATCTTTAAGACTAATCTGACTATCGCCACAGTGACGTCACACAAAGGTGGGCCGTGTTTCAAGTCACGTGACACACAGACAATGTAGCTCGACTTTTAGTTTTAAGATAATAAGATAATCGTGCGATTTTAAAAAACAAAATCAAAATCTCTATGTTTATTACGACATAAATTTTAGTTTTTGTGCAATTTCGTGACTTGTTTTCACTATCGAAACTACCCTATTATCGCTAAAGAGCAATTTGTAACTTTAGTAAAATTTCAGTACCTGTGCAATAAGCAGACGAGCGCGAGTGCCTAGGATCAGTAGTGAATCCGATCTGATTGTTGACCACGATGTGTATTGTACCGTGCGTAGTATACGCCGGTAGATCGGACAGATGCATAGTTTCGAACACAACACCTTGGCCGGCGAACGCAGCGTCTCCATGAAGTAGGATTGACATCACCTACGTAAACAAATTCACATTTTATAATAAGGGTGTAAACAGTTAATGAAAATTAATACTTTTTTTTCTGATAGTATTTAATATAATGACCGATAATGACACTTTTATGCTTATTATATATATAATATTGCTTGAATTAATTAATAAAAATCAAATATTTTAATACTCGTTTTCAGGTGAACGCAAACAACACATGAGTTTACGCCCTTCTTACTCATACCAGAAGTTAGAGAATTACACCTTATGCATTGCGACGTCATAGCGACGCCATGACAGAAGTTAGCGTTTTGGCAGGAAATTTGATAATTAAATTTATTTTTAGATTTTAACTTATGTGTATATCTATAAAATAAAAATAAGTTGTCAACACCAATATCAAACAAATTAGCAGCCTTATGCCCTGCTGAAAATAAACAAAGAACCAATGTATCTTCATTGGTTTGATCCTAAGCAGCTATCTTTGTGTCAGAATATACAAGATGATAAAGAGTTGCAAAACCTAGTAGCACCTTATCAGCTATAGTGTAATAGCATACAAATATTCAAGACAAGTGCAGTTTTTTTTCTTCCTATTTCGAAAGGAAAAAAAAAAGACAACTATAATTATTTATTACGATACGTAAACATATCCTAAGTGCAATCGTCCTCAGGCACTTAGAATGCGACCAAAGATTAAATAAATTCCAATATATTTAGATTCCAAGACTATTGTCTATACTACAATCTAAAGTCTGCCTTATACTTATTTAAATATACAATTTAATAAAATAGATTTCCAATAGATTTTCGTAGCCATTTTAATAGCTACAATACCACTTATGATTACGAAGATAATGTTTTCAGTCATGAATTTTGTTACAGTCACTGTAGTCAAATGCTTGTAGATTATAATTAAAGGAACGTGATTTGAGGAAACTAGCTTTTTGTATATTGTCAGAGGCGAGTGCGGTTTGTGGCGGAGACGTTTCTTTATTTATTCTGAACACACTGATGTTGTTTGTTAAAAAGTAAACTCATTTATATTAAGTAACAACAATGTATTTGAGGGGCGGAGCCGTCGTCACATATTCCTACATTCATAATTTGGCATCTAATACTATTACGACGTCATAATGACGTCAAGTCGCTCAGATTTAGTGGAAATAGTTTGTTACTAGCCGTTTATGAATATTCAATTGAAAATTTACTTTCCGATGTTATTTCGTTCGTAACGTAATGTAGAGTAGACCATTTAATAAGTTCTATTATACACGGATTTGACGTTTAAGAGTTGTTAATGTCCTATTTATATGTTTGACTTGACACTGTGATCAGTGTATGAAAGTTCTATTTTAAATGTTGGACATTGTTGTGTGCAACGCTCAATGTTAATTATTATCCATAGGTCGTTTCTTGAGTTCACTGTAGTAGTTAATAAATAAAAACATCGCACTTGTAAACATAAGAGAAAAATTTATCATTTTTACACACTTTGTGTAACATTAGTTTAATTTATAATTACGTAATATTTAGCCGTTAAGACTACTTAATAATAATTTGTTTAATATTTGTGGCTATAGCCCACACGCGTCTCAAAATCAAGAAGTTCGAGAAGACCGCCAAAAACGGCAAAACTTTTTAAATCAATTTTTTTCTATGCAAAAGAATTTGTGTTCATTCTGCATTGAACAGACATGCCTTAATTGAGTTGGATATAGGATTATTAGTAATTAATCTTAACGGTGTTGGCGTTACAATAAACAAATAAATACTCGTTTTGAAAGTTAAATTGATGTCGTTGTTTTCTTATGAACACAATAGCCATAAATATTCATTCATTAATATGTATCAGAAAAATATTTTTACTATGAAGCCGTTGTCGTCAATGTTCTGATGCGTTTTGCAGATAACATAGAAATATTATGGGGGCTTATGTTTGTATGTAATACCAATAACAAGTCTAAATTGAAAAAGTATCCACTAAAGATTTTCATACTATACTTTCAAAGTACATAACTTATTTTGAGCATTATTGTATTACAAAATATTATTGTAAGTCATTGTATAAGTTTCATGTTCAACTGCATTGTTTCGTGTGTGAAAATATTCTCTGAACTCACTGGCGCAAGGTTATAGGTCTTAGAGTTAAACAGGTCTATTTTCTACATAATTCAGTATTAACGTCAGGACATTACTATCATATTGTGTCGCCCATTACTGTGCAAATCCAACCTTATTTCAAATAATTTAGTTATAAGTTAATCTCAACCCTAAAAATGTATTAGGTGTATTCTATTAAAGCTTTATTTGTATCCGACACCAGGAACAAAAACACGCATACACAGTAAAAATTAATCCATTTTGAAATTCAAATCAACGAAATAAGGTTTTAAATCGTTCTGAGATTTTTTCGTTTTGTATAACTTTCCTAGGTTTCTTACCTAGGTTTCTTTTATTTCAGATAATCCTGGTCCATAAGCGCATTATAAATTATTATACAGAAATATTTATTTCATCAAAACACTTTGTACCAACATAGCATGTCAGGGTAAAATTGTGTATGGTCATGGTAGATTACCAACTAAAATAACTTACAACGTAAGTGACGTATATACATAAGTCTGGATTAACTATCTTACCTTTTTGCCTTCATTGTCACCACGGTAGAACTGTTCGGCTCTAGTCTTTCCTTGTACCACGGGGTCTACTGCCTCCAAATGGGATGGGTTGGCACATACAGCGAGGCGAATGTTCTTGTTCGTAACTCTATTCAAGCGCTCAATATATGTACCCAAGTGGTACTTCACGTCACCGGACCCCTGATAAAAAAAAAATTAAAATAATACTTATGGTAAAATTCAGAGGATAACCGTGATCGTCTGCTACTTCAGAATGTTGTTTTGTTTAATTAGGTTAGGTTAGGTATCGGTTTGGTATACAACCATAAATATCGTGAAGACTTCATTTATGATTGACATTAACTACTTATTTTGTGATGTTAACCTTTTCTTCATTATAGTACTTTATCTCTCCGTCACTCTGTTCCTTTTTTCTTATTAAGTATATTTATTTAATGCACTAACACATTGATTTTTTCTTAAAATGGTAGTTTCCATTTGTCAAAGTCTGATAGAAATTGCTACCTTAGCAATATGCCCCCCTTTTGCATGAATGTTTATATTTCTATTTGTTGTATATGTTTGTTTTTATAAATATATTATGTGAAAGTCGTTTGTTTTATAAACGATAGACATACGCCCGGTTTCTGAATTGATAATTTGAAGTTGAGCACGTCTCAAACCGTGCTTAAGCCACTTTAAATGTCATCAAAACATGTTTTCATTGCTGATTTATAAATTTTTAATTATCAGTTGATAGCAATTTGGTAAATCTAATACTTTTTGCCATATGAAACGTAAAAAACTTAATTTATTAAGAATAATCAGTTGAGATTTTGTACTTTCTCAATTCAGAAACCGGCCGATTGAGTAGCAGCACATCAGTACTCAAATAGCCAAATATTACAGTCAATATTGAACTTATCTATTAAAGATTAAAATCGCTTGGAGAAATTTCAGATTTTATGGTACTCTCACTGTCAAATGTTGTACTGTTTCAGAACATGTTTTTTTCACTACGAGGATATTTACTAGTTACTATTAGTCTAAGTTTAACAAAAACAACAAATCCAGTGAAACAATAGTGTCGCACTTTGTACGGTTGTTCTAAATTCAGATTACCTTATACATTTACGTCAAAAATACGTCATATTGCGTGATTTGTATTTAGAAAATGGTAATCGATTATCAACGCTACAACCATGAACATACGGCACAGATCACGTCATCGTATTGCATATACATATGTGGGTGTGCGTTATCTAAAACTTTATCGATATACTTTGTCAAAATGATTTATGGTTATGCAGCTATCTAACCTAACAACTGTATTTACGTACGTCATCTTCCGCTTCCAGTCCAGCGAATTGCGTGAACAGCTGATGTAGAGGCTTGCGACACACATTGGCTAGCACGTTCAAACGACCTAATAATATTAAATTATATTATATATAATGAATCAACACTATTGACTATCAAATCACGATTCCGTATCAAGCATAACGCACGGTACGTAAATTGAAACAATATTATATTCCTTGCAGTTTCTGGTCTCAGGTGTACGTTGCGTTGCTATGGTTACGGGCTGCGTTTCACCCCCGCACCTCATTTTGTTATTTTGTTTCAACTTAAGCACCGCGCATTATACATATGCCGAATTTTGTTATATAGAAAATTGTGGTTCACTTTTTGGAGGTAGGTGACACTGCGTAAATACCAATACAAACAATTTATGTTTGTACTGATATTATTTTCGTTTATTTCTCTTTCTACGGATACTGATGTTGGAATTGTCAAAATACAGCCCTCAAAACCCTTTATGGTTACAATACTCTATAGTTTCTTTATTTCTAAATTAAGTTGCATGTAAAAAGAAACAATAAAATTGATAAAACATTAGCAACAACACAAAATATACCTTAACGAAGCTATGATTACAACCTTCTATTTTTTTGTTATTCATAGCACAAAACCTTGATCCACACAGTTATTAACCGTGTCAGAAGATAAGTGAACTAAACGACAACAGAATTCAGTATAGTCACCCAATGTAAAGATAGCTACGATTAATAAGTTCAAAAACAAATTGTATTTTATACTATTTATTATTACTGCTAATTCATACTCAAATTTTACATTATTTATATTGAAACTCCAAGATATTTATATTTCTGCGTAGCGCGTATCCAATATTACGAGCAGGCTTAAGGCGGTATTACGAGTAAACGCACGCAAAACTAGCACCGTAAAAAATGTAACACTGTAAAATGTACGCTTAAAACGAGAACCGCAATGTTTTAAACTGCGCGTACGTTATACGCAGTGCCATCTATGCCTTAAAATAGAACAATAATTACCTCTGTGAGGCATGCCCATGATGATTGACTCGACGCCTAGTTTTGTGGAGACATCGATGACCTGTTTCATGGCAGGAATCAGGATCTCGCATCCTTCTAGACCGAAACGCTTCTCCGACGACCATTTCTTTGCAAGGAAGTTCTCAAATCTATGATGTATTGAAAAAAGTATGTTATCACTTATTATAATTCAATTGTATTACCAGTAAAAGACAACTGTAATCAATTGTGGGAATATATTGATTTTCAAATTGAAAAAACTTTTATTTTATTATTAAGTGAGAAATAATTCAATTGTATTACCAGTAAAAGACAACTATAATCAGTTGTGGGATATAAATAAAAACACGTTTCACCATTATGTTAAGTTTGAATATCATTTTTTTATCAAACAATACTATTTCAAAGAAAATCTGCAATGTACAATATTAATTCACATATTTTTACATAGGTATGTATACCTTGTTATATAAAATATTCTGTAGTCTTAAACTATTTAAATATGAACCATCTAGTTTTTCTCTGATTTATCAAATCGTTTTTGAATGTAAATAAATTAAAACAAATTTCTCACAGCAATCAATTAAGTACCTCTATAATGCGTCATCCAGAAAAACAAATGACGCTCGAATTAATCAATCCTGCAGATTACGAATTGAAAAGCGATATACGGCAAAACCCGCCTACGTACTACAATTAAACGAAAAAAAAACACGTCCTAAAAAATTAACCGTTATCGAGCGACCTTCACCACTGCAAATTAGTTCCAGCGCGTGGTCATATGACCAGACAATGTCAATGTCAACAAGTGTTTCGCGCTAGTATAAATATTCTCATATGCCAATGACCTATTTCAATAAGTAGCGTATATTTAACAAACTCAGTGACCTATCGACTTTCAAGACATTGCCACCTCTGAAGTCCCGGGTGTGATCCCTGGCTATGTTAATTTATCTCAGCTCTGTACGGCTATGATACCTGCGCTGTTCAAGATTTCCTGTCATATCTCCAAGGTTCCTATATGTTGTTCTCGTACAAGTTAATGAGAAAAGGAACTTTCCTATGATGTCTGTGACTCATGAGTAGGTGACTTATTAATAACATATAATGTCAATATATAAATTATAACCTCACTTAATGTTACATACCTAATAAGTCAAGATCTGACAACATATCCATAGATGTCATATATTTTAATTAGAATGTTAATCTTACTGAAGTAGGGGGGTTTACTTTTTACGGAGAGCTGAGATACATATAAATTTAAATAATTCATCATTCACAAAATTAATGTGATATATGGCCTTTGTTTTCTTTCGGTGTGTCTTTCGAATATTATGTATGTCTGCAAACAAGTTATATTTGCTGATAAGATAAGTCTATTATTGTCTAGCGGACAGTATCTAGGACAATGCATTTTCAAACCGTAGATTGATGAAGTATAGCATTACAATCAACAACAAAGGTTTCTTCAATAGGGTATTATAATCTATATGAGAAAAAACAATGGAGATGGCAATATGCATTCGGAAAATGGTAGTGTTCTATACTAATATTATAAAGAGGACTTATTGTTTGTTTGCATTCAATTGGCTCCGAAACTACTGAACTGATTTTATAAATTCTTACAGCTACTAAAAGCTACATCAAACGCGGGAAATGTAGGCTATAATTAAAACATTCATAAAAATAGTAAAATTGCAAATATCTATAGAAAAATTATTACTATATAAGATTTTCAAAGCTTCACGTCAAATTCCGTTCAAAAATACATGCTATAAATGTATATGACGACATCACCGAATAATTTTATGGCTTATATTTCGCAATCACTCTTTCACAAAAAATTAAATAAATAAACAACAAAGCGCCTCCATCTCTGGGGGTACTTTTCTATATTGTTTCCTTTCTCAATGTTGTGGTCCCTTCGTTGTCTCAGATACTCCATAATACGAACGCTTTAACTACTTATCTTGGAAATTGAGCAATACATATGACTTTGTCTAATATTTATTATTTTTATCGCAGACAAACATATTTAAGGTATATTTTTCAACGTAAATACCTAAACTTTATTGGAGAAACACTTACCCAGTAGATCTAGTGAGACGAGCAAGTATCAACCTCTTCTGGTCGTTATTCATCTTTGTAACATTGGGTGGTTCCATACGCTGTCTTATCCAATTGCATTGTTCTAATGAATTGATAAACATGAACTCTATACCGATATTGTTGCAATAAGCCTCTTCTAGACGATTCAGGATTTCCCTAAAGTAGAGATAAAAAGATATATTTATAAACGTTACACGTTTCTCGGAAGCTAGTTCAATTAAAGAGGAAAGTTTACGTATTTTTGAAGATATGATCAACAAGTAAATATGTTCTTTTATATACATGCATAAAGGTCTCATGTCAATTGCTGTCTTATCATAAAACGAAGGCTAATGTTAGCGCTTGGTTAAAACTACTGGCCGCCTAAAGCAGATTGGTAATTACAAAAGAGAAAACGTCAATTGAGACGCGTTAACTTGGCTAGATAATGGTTTAACCCTAGAAGATGAATCTATAGGAGAGTTACACAAAGCCATACTTTTCAGAAGCGTACATAGGAAATTACAAAATGTAAAGAAAATTATACAATACTAATTATTTTTAAAGATATGTAAAGTAGGACTATTATAATAAACAGTTTTATCAAATGAAACAGCAATCACGGTTAAATATTACAATAAAATAACAAATAAAACTATTTTTAAATATAAAAATCACCTTCTCAGAAAAAATCTTTTGTATTTATTTCTTACAATTTATTTCTTTCCACTCAATCATTGTTACTTAAAATAATATTAAGTAAATAGTTATCGAACTTCTAATGACGAATAATCATTTTTCATCCAAATGTAATAAAATCTTGATGGCTAATCATACGTCACGCAGGCGTACATACCTCCATATTCAAAATGGCTGGATTTATATTGGTGATACTGACACTATCGACAAGCTCTCTTCAAGCTCAGAGTTGGTTAACAGCACGATACACTAGTTTTACCCGTTAGAAAACGTTCGTAGACGTCAATCAGGCTTCTAGGGTTAAACCTGGTACTTAAATAAGTCCTTATTTTATAATAAGACGGTTTGAGTTTTATTTTAAAGGGAGCGAATAAAACATAAGAAAAATAAATAATTAATTGTTTACCACTAAACATCAATAACTGATACATAAAGTGTGTGTAAAGTAATAATTAATACGATCTAGCCTGAATGGTTACCTTAACGGAAGGGCTTTTTCTTTTTCGCCGATAAACGTTGTCGAAGGCAATTTAAATACTCTGTCCATATCAGCTTCATCTAAAAGAAATATGTTATCATAAGAGCATGCTTATTCAAGATGTTAAATCTTCAAAAACATGAATCAATAAACAGTCACTCCATCATAGAAACGAAGAAGTAAAACATAACCCACTTAAAAAGAAATAATAATAATATAGTGACTTTCAATTTAAGAGGGTAACATTTGGTAATACATGAAATTGAAGGTGAAGCAAGATTTAAATGACCCTTCTAAAGCACATAAAAAGCTTTTTGTTGTTAATTTCATATACCTTTACTAGAGTGGTTTGATGAATTTATGAGAATTGTTCCCAAATGTGTGGTTCAAACAAAATTTGCGTTACCCAAACTCCCGATTTTACGGAGATGTTTGAAAAAATAATAGACCAACGGCCTAGTTCTATGTATACCTTTCGGTGATAGTGTAAAGGAGATATATTGGACTCTGTCCAACGCGAGACATGCGGTGAACACACGTGACGAATGTTTTCAATGTCAAATGTACAATCGACCTTGTTTTGAATCATCTATATCACACAATACTTATTATATAATAAAATTATGCAAATAAATATAAATATTTAAAAAAAAGCATATTCATGCATACGTGCAAATACAACGAATGACCGGTTTTTGAGACTTTCAAGACCCTGAAATTACAATAGCTTATCATAATCATTGATAAAGAAAAATGTTTGCATGCAATATAATAGGTGGTAATGGAAATTGAAAGAAGATAGTGCACTTAACTTCGGAAGACCGAACTAGACCCAGATATTGGTGAATGTGCGTCTTGGCAAGACCCAACGTGCGTTACGAACACATAATGTATGTTACGTAGTTATGGCGTACAGTCGCTTCTAGAAGTTTACGAACAGAAATCATAAAAATTGCAAATCATAATAAAAAAATGCTACAATTACATAATTATAAATCATTATATTATCGTCAAAGTAATTTACGTAACCACAAGTGCAAAAACACAATAGTACAGTCAAAAAAGAAATTCGAGAAACAAACGAAATCTGTTCATAAAGTACCCGGCACTTTGTAAAAGGCTTTGAATCAAAAAACAGTTTTGAAATGAGATAAAACTGTAAATTCCAGTTTCAAATAAAACATAGTTTCAAACGTTTCAAATGAAAGTTATCTATACAGTCAACCTACGCGCAAGGAACACCAATTGTTTATTTTCTTAAGCGCTATGCAAACTTAATAGGGAGCAGGAAGATCTTATAAGAAAAATAATTAAAAACGCTTCAAAATTTTCATATACTGACTGTACACATTTTTATCTTCATGCCATTTTTATCTACAAAAACTATTCAACCCTCTACACCATCACACTTCGCTTACGTTCGTTGCAGGGTAAAAACACAACGCAAGTAAAAATTAGACAAAACCTCAAGCAAAAACGGCAATAAATAAAAAGGAGCTTCATTTAGATCAATAATTTTTGGTTGGCACCATTGAAACCTACAGCCGGGTACGTCACTGCGCCGCCATAACTACCAGAGGACACCTAGCGGCCAGGGTGCTCATTCAGGTTCTGTCTCCTTACCAAACCTGTAGCTGTTGTGTATCACCTCCCGGGGATTTTTACCGGCCAATTTGTAGTTTGCTATTTCCAACGGGTCGAGTTTCGCTATATGGTGTCCACGGATCTGTTTTTAGTTCACAATATACTTGTTTAGTATGCAACGGAACATTCTGCTGTTATTATACTGTAGTTAGTTGTAAATGTCTTTTCGATAAGAAGCATAAATAAAACAAAATTAATACTGTCGTGACGAAATCAAACTTGGTGATGTTTTACAAAACGTAGCAGTGTATAACATATAAGTATTAGGAGTTTATACAAATCATAAGCACTATGCGACGTTTCGAAATGTTAAAATAAAAGCTGCTCGTGCTCGTCTTAGTAATAAACAGTTTAAATTTCTAATACCATTTTCCTCATACATAAGGAAACTTTTAAAACCTGGTCATAAAATAATACAATGTTTTACGACACGGCTTGAATATGAGATGAAGTCGATGAAAATATTATGAATTCATATTCTAATGCATTATTTATTTTATTTATTCATTGCAATAACCGCAACAATATACTTAGGTACATACAAAATTATTATACATGCTGATTAGCAACAGATACATTATAATTTTGCTCACATTAATCCATTTTTATTATTAAATACCTATCAAAAGTACTTAAAGATTGCAAATCTTACTGAGAAAACTAAATATCTGCATATAAGCACCTATGATTATATTGCAGTTCTTGATTGGACACTTCAAATTCTCCTCATTTTCACGTTAAAAAAGCCTAGTAAACAGTGACCAGAGAAACAATTTTAATTTAAAAATTAAATGTACTCTTTTTTGGACATGTTACCAAATAAATTTTATGTAAACCAAGATATGTGTTGAATTGTTTTTAAATCTTAATTTATTTATTTAATCATGTGCAGAATGTTTAATATTTCGCTATAGGTTGGGGAAGTTATTTACATAATAAGTACTGGTATATCTTCATCTAGTAAAGGAATATGATAGCGTTAGTCACTGTGTCAGGTAATAAATTATACAAAACAGCTGTTAAATAGGATAAGATTAAGTATTACGACCGAATCGTTTTCCAAAAAGCTAGTCTCAATTTTTTTATACCAATCGAAACGTATAAATAATCTTCTTATGCACTTCAACGAATACTATATATAAGTACTATATATGAATGTATCATACAATGTAACCGCTCCAAGCACCGTAGGTGTCACATTCTAAATATACTCTAACTACATACCAAGCACCAATACTAGAAGCAAAAGTTACGCCCTCTAATTAAAAAACCGACAAAACAAGAGACGAGTCGCCCAAATGGGAAGATTCGGTGCTACCACATTGCGAGTGAAAGGGGAAGCTTGAAACCTAACCCGACTCGAAACTCATATTGCTAATTGAAGTTTAATAATGTTAACTGGATTGCCAACACTGTCCTTATCACTACGATCATTATCACGTTATAGATAAATACATTTTCCATCATCTATCGATGATCAGACAGCGTTTCATTATCTTATCGTGACAATATCGGAAAAAATTATACTCAAACGCAATACCAGTTGACATCCCAATATCAATTGCAATATATATTTTGGTGGAATGCTTCATACCGAATCGCACGTGTTGCCTAATAACAGCCTCGTTAGCGAAGGCTCGTAATCCACCGTGCCACTCGCCGCTCGAAGTCGGATCCCCGGTGGCGATGCCCAAAGGATCTAGGTGCGCCACGAGATGACCCCGAGACTACGTATGTGAAAACATCACTACCATCATAAATGTAGTTTGTAACGCGCGTTTGTAAAAACATCGCGTTAATAAGTTCTTTACGAGGCCGCTGCGAACCTTTGCACCGGGATAAACGATAAGCAATTTTAAAGTTTCATTAAATGCTTATTATATGAACGCCACTATCGATAATTGTAAATAAATAGAAAAGCGAGAAACACCCTGATACTGAGCGAATAGTTAATGAAATGGATAATTATTTTAACGGATTAAAGAAAAAAAAAGAAATATATTAATTAATAAGACGCAAATTCAAGCAGGACATGCTAACGGAGCTTTTATTTGTTCAGTAATTTGAGACTAGCCATCTTCGAAATCGGTCCTGAAGGTTAGTAAGAACATAATGCAAGAGAAAGATAACACTCGGAACATTAATCGTTTTGTTAATACAACGCATTAGATTTTATAATGACTGAAAACTAGATGAAACGAATGTATAAAAATTTATGTTAGATAAATTTTGCTACAAAACGATTTTAGACAAAATAATAAATGCTACTGCAAACAAATTAAGTAGAACACTAGATATCGATAAACAGCGAAATATACCATACACATGCATATACATACACCATTTATCTATAATATTGTAAGTGCTATAATCGATAATTTAATTAAGAAGACACTATATTGTGACCGTATTACAAACAGGAAGTATACCAAGACTGATGAAATCAATTTATTAATTAATGTTTTTGAAAACAATCACTGATTTAATTAAGAGGCCAATTTAATATTTATTATTTAAATGTTTGTCATCGGTAAATCAACTATTGTATGTAAGTACATATGTATGTAATTCTATCGCTGGACGTAAACAATAATTAGTGACACGCAAAACAATTTTCGACTAAGTCTAACTATCAACGGCATGATCGTTGACGAAAGTGATTGCTTCCAATAAATCGACTCGTCTCATTTGGTTGCAGCGTACCGAAATTGAAATATTTCCTCATGATGAGCTCGGAGCGCGGCGCGCGCATGCCCAGTTCGGGCAGGTTGGCCGTCGTGATGCCAAGTGGGTCCACATCGGCCGCCAGGTGACCGCGAGCCTGTCAGGCAGCCGCCACCATATCGTCACTTTAGCCCAAGCGATATAACCACGACCCAACGACTGATTGCTCAATATACATACCAAAATAATATTGGCGCCCAACGTGGTGCAAAAATGGCGCCCAACGTGGTGTAAAAAAATTGAACAGGTTACTAGGAGATATGTGTAACATTTTCAAAACATACTAAGAGATATAAAGCGTCGCTAGGTCGTGATGTTCAATTTAGGCTCAAATGAAAGATCTCACCAATGAACTGATAATCCGATCATTTTTTTACAAATAAAATTTATTTTTACGCCAATAGAGTTCAATTTAAACCTACCTAAAACAAAATTTAAACAATAAGAGCTATAATGGCGAGTACATTTATCAGACTATTTACTGAGATTCAAATACATTATATAGCTTTTTATCATTTCCGTATGCATGTCGTCATAGTGTATACATATAATCTATCGCTCAGTGCAATTAGCATGACTGGAATTATCAACGTGGCGAATGGGAGCTAAAAGGGATTTAGCCATAGGACAAGTGAAGACTATACAAAATGTGCAAACAATAACGAACAACTTATGTAGGACAGTAGTGTGAGTGTTCTATGTGTCGACAATTGGAATAGTAATCACCTGATAACTTCTGATGATGGCCTGAACCGCTAAATGGTCGTCAATTATCTTCTCGTTGATTGGTGATCCTGTAAAATTAAAACTTCTAGCCTTCACAATAAAGTACACCTGTAGATATTGATCTTTTCTTGTTTTTTTCTCATTCAAAATAATTGTAACGAATCATACTATCAGACTAATCAAATCAAATCAAAATCATTCATTAAGTCTAGGCCGTTACAAAGCACGTAAGTCTATGGTGGAAGACCTTGTACCGGCAAGAAACTCGGCAACGTCTATATTATTTCATACAGAGTCGTTTAATAGAACTATTTTTTTTAATGACAGATTCGAATACCAATATTGATAATTTAATATTTATTAAGATTTTCATTGTAATAGCAGTGTACAAACTGTAGGTAAATTGACTAAAAATGGTCATTGACCTCCGTGTACAGCAGATAATATCATAAATATCATCAAGATGTCACTTCATCTTTTTTATTTTTTATATTCAATAATAGCAGGTGAAGAAAGAGAAATAAAAAGTGAATATGATTCACTGTAACCAACACAATATTAAATCTATAATAGATAAAAGCGAAAGGTCATTCACTTAGTCACTCATCACAAAATCTCAGAAGCTACAAGTGCTAGGAGTTTTTTTAAAATTTGTAAACCGATTTTTCAAAATTTGTATTTTGAAAAATCGGTCTCAGTGAGCACCTACTTCCTAAAAAGAACCCACATACAAAATTTGAAGGAGGTAAATTAGGGGATGTTTATGTATATAACTGTAAATGTCTCAGGAGAAGTCAGTAGGTTATCAAAGTGTTACTAAGAACATGGACGATTTATATCAAACCTGAAGCAATAGAAGGCATTCCACCGGAAGCTGGTACGAGGGCTGTTAGTGGAACTTCGTTTTTATTGTACGGCGCGAGGTTCGGAGGCGATGTGTACGCGGCACCAGGTTGGGCGCCAGCGGTCGCATTACGAAAAAATGCGTCCCACGACTGCAACAAAACAGAACATGTAGGTAGATGCAAAAATATTTGAAGTTTAGGGTACCGTACTCGAAAGGAAAAACGGAACCCTTATAGGATCACTTTGTTGTCCTTCCGTAAATCTGTCTGTTAACACCCTTTTTCTCAAGAACGCGTGGAGGTATCAATTCTACTGTCTGTTAAAGCTGTGAAAAAATCAAACATCTAAGCCAACGCAACCAAAAAATACTGCCGTTTATGCCGCAAAGTTTTCGAAACGCACAAGGGAATCAAAACCTACAGAGTACTTCCTATGAACTTAGAATCTTGAAATTTAGTACGAAGCAACGTCTTATAGCACAGATAATTGCGAAAGCGTAAAGAATCATGTCAGTTTTTGACCCAAAAATTTACTAACGCGCATAGTGATGTGATTCAAAATATATTTTATTTATTACTTATTTCATATCAGGAAATTAATTAATTCTCATGTCCTGATCCGTTGATAATTATGATTTATTATTTTCACTACTAAAATACTCGTATTTGATACGCTAATATCAATTACATTTTATCGACTAGGTTTGTGTATACACACTCCTTTACCAAACACGAACATTATTCCTCAAAAAAATTGAAAACTTTCATATCCATACAAAAAGATCATATAACAAATAACGAACTGTAAACTATACGCACATACAATGAATTAGGTATCACACAAAAATAATACCACCAGCACCTAAAAGGCAGTTGGAACCTGTTTTCGATGGTTCATCCTTTTACACTTCCTATTCGGTATTAAGACTTTACAATAAGTAATCAAATCAAAATTATTTATTCAGTCTAGGTAATGGTAATAGGATATCTAATGTATCACAATTAGAAGGATAACCAAGTAACTGCGAACATAATATCTTTTCATACGGCAAAACTGCATAAAAACTGTTAACATCATGTCCAAATATAACTTCATGATAAACTGTCTACGCTGACCAACAATTTCAAGTGATAACCGGTTACAGTTATGAAACTACTGCCAATTGACCTTGCATGCAATGGCAATTTCGTTTCATCACATTTCCCGAGAGCATATACGTTCATTGTTAACTCCAAACTATAGTTTGTGCCCTTTAATTCGCCTTTTTTAACGAAGGGCATTTTAAATTTTAATTACGCATACCCCGCCTTCCTAGCACGGTCAGCGATGTTATGTGGGACTCTCCCCTGCGGATCCAACCCCGATGAGGCATAGCCACTAAAACTGTTCGAAAGGAAAGGCAATGCGCCATTCACCCCATTTCAATGCCTTTTAGGATTGGTGATATAAATTAATGATACATGAGTGTTATCCCCCAGTCAGATGCTTTTCTGTTAAAAAAACAACTTCTAACTCCACGTTGAGCACAGTGCCGTGACAGCATAGAGCTTTGATGAAATAACACTTTTATCATATTTTGAAGTAGGTTTATTAACAATGAACCTCAATGCTATGACGGCGTTGTGCTCGACGTCGAATTCAAAGCTATTTTATAACAGAATAGCACTTTACGAGGAGGACGTGCAATCTCCGATCGGCGCGCATGGACTTCGGAATTAGACAGAAACTAGTAAGATTATTAAACTTCTAATCATTATTTAATCTAAGTTCTAATTATATTGAACGCAATAGATATTTATTTTTGTGAGGAATAATTTCAATTTCATTATTTTCAATTCATTAATGACTCGGGATATGTGTGGCATAGTGGCTTATTGGTCGATTTCAAGTCACCACTTCTGAGGTTCCGAGTTCATATTATCGGTCAATTCAGTGTAGAAGATTTAACTCTTATAACATCGGGTCTGGGTGTAACATCGTTTTTTTTTCAGATGTCCGTAACTAAGGGCTATTAAGTTTATCTAAGAATTATTTAATAATGAATTTTGATATTATTGATGACTAACTATAATTATGTCTACGATCCAGTACTTTAGTTTAAAGTTCTCAATCATTTCCACAGCCATCGCTGTTAATATTTGATGGATATACAGATATTTTACAGTCTAGAAGTAATAAATCTTTAAATATCTTGTAAAATACATCACTGTACATATAAATATGATTAAAAACATTATCTTACCATCTCCTACTATGTGTTTAATTAATTCTACACCACTTAATCAAATGACCACGTTTATAATTAAATGTATAAATTAATCAAGAGTTCTCCTTATGTGCTACATATGTTACTTAGGTACTTTACGATTTCGGAAAATAAATGACTTTACCGTGATAATAATAAAATAATTTAATAAACGGAAAATTATTCAGGTATTAAAGCAGATTATTATATAAAATAATTCTCGACGATTTGTAGCTAATTGACATTGTCGGTCGACTTCTTACCGGTTATGTACTTTCAGTCAAAGATATTATTTGCTTTAGTTTTAAGAGGGCATTTACACATTAAAATCACTCGCTTTAAACTGGTTTTGTAGAAAGAAGTAACGTCAAAATAAGTTATAATTAAATATTGGTATAAACTACATTATACTTTTAAGGGTGTGGCACATTCAAAATGTGAATAAAAATTTGACCAAAAAATAATCACTATCACCCCTAAAATTCACAATTTTTACCCTATCTTTTGTAACTATACTCTTTATGATTAAAATATGAGTCACTTTGTAGCCGAGACAATTATGCAGCATTCAATTAATTCCTCGCAAATACTGTGTTTTGGAATTACGTCTCCTCAAAACTGATAAATTCAAACCTTATAGAAAGGCAATGTATTTACTCACAAACTCACTCAAGAGACAGCCCTAACGTAGTAGGAATTAATATTAAAAAATATATTGCGCCACATTTTATCTTTATAGTCAAATAAACAAGATAAAGCATAGACAAAATTATAGAGACCACAAAAATAATATCGTCCCTGAAGTTTTAGAGACTAAATAAAAAATACTGTCCCTGAACAATTATTGACAATATCAACTTGCGTTGCAACAATAATTATAGAAACAACAATAAAAAAAATCAAAGCGGCCTTCAAGTGAAACATACGTCAAGTATTTCTATGTCAAGGGTAAGGCTAAATGTCACCAGAGATAATCGTATGTATTCAATGGACTAAAAATCGTAAACAATATAATCTACTATAATTACAGTCTACAGCACATATGTACCTAATTTTGTGGAATTTCTTTACAATATTTTAACCTCAACACTTTAAAGGTAGCGTTTAAAATCAACTGGATAAATTTGAAATATCGTGATAACCTGACGTGCTGGCGTGTGTACTAGAAAATGTATTTAAAAAAGTGTAACAGTAATTATGAAAAATCACATACTATAGAAAGTAATAAACTAAACTACCTACTTATATAACAATACTGACGATGTGCGCAAGCGCAAGAAACACGTCACGAATTGAGTCGATAGCTGCCCTTCAAAAAAATACATTGTCGCTTAGTCGACGTGATTTTTCAATGACCGCCATGGGTTTCGTTCATAAAGGCAGACAGAATTATTTCAGTCCACAGCTTATTTAATATGCAATACATTTTCTTTCACAATATTTGAAATTGTATGTTCTTAGATGAACCATAAGTCGCGGTTGTTGACCACTATTATATCTACTAAAAATATACAAACATCGACTTGATAATTAGAATTAGATGCGACGTAACGATTCATCGTATTTATTCTAACGCGTAGAAATATCCAGTCTCTAGGGGCCGTGGGTATCACGAGGTTCTAAACACGATGGGCGCGTAAACCTAAAACCACAATCGATAGGTTTTGCTTGTGTAAAATAAAACTTGAAAGTCAAACGTGAATTTAAATTTCTCTATAGAATAAAATTACAAAGGTACGCCTAAAATCCAATCATTTTTTACAATTCCTTCTCGTAATTGTTATAGGGAAAATTATTAAATACTCTTACTCTTTGTAGCCAAATTTTTAGGAAAAACTTTTACATAATTGAACAACGTAACGGTTTGAGAATAATTAATTAAGATAAATAGCTTCTCAATAGATAGATAGATACATTTATTTTGCATTACAAATCAGCACACATGCATTAAAAATTCTTTACAAAGATAAAAAAGAATCCACTTTATACGCCATCCTTTATTCTTATTTATTCTTATCTATGTATCTCAAAGGCGGGCGCATTGATTTCGTCCCGTTTTCTCTTTTGTCTTCACGACCAGCTTTAAATCGATGCATCGCTAAAGCGTGATACCACTTTAAGCCATTTTGCGCAAAAAAAAATTACGGTGTGAATTGATATATTTCGTGAAGTTTTATTTGAATGATTTGGATAATAGATATCTAAGATGACAATATCAAGTATTCATGGTTATTAAAGGTGTCACGAAGATGACGTAAAGAAGTGATTCATAGTTTAACATACAACGCATACTCTAATTGAAAGTGTGTGGTACTTAGGTTCTACTACTCACCGCGTGTACTGAATTAGGATCAGTGAGCCATGCATTATACATAGTCTCCACGTACGCCGAACTGGATCCATTGAGGAATGGCTCTGCCGCTGTTGAACTTTTCCACCTATTGGTGTTTACTGTCACAGCGGCTTTCTGTATTGAACAATGTAGCTAGAGTTAGTAGAGAGAAAAAATAAAAGCTTAATCTAAGTCTTTTATATTGTAGGTGATTAGAATATGTGCACTTTAATATAATAAAAGATATAGTCGAGAGTAAGTAGAGCTTCTCGCATACAGTAATCATATTCCATGACACAATATACGACATTGGTGTATGTACATATATATATGACAGACGTGTGGCTGCAATGCATCAATCATATGTAGATATGGATATGAAAGACGCGTGGCTGCAGCGCATCTATCACATGTAAGCATAATACGTATGACAGATGCATAACTGCAACGTGTCTATCATATGTATGCATAATGCATATGACAGATGCTTGACTGTTTGTCTTATAAGTGGCTGACGTGTTGCAGCCACATATTAAGTATGCAACATGAAAGCAATGAATGAGAAGAACTACTTGTGTGTGTCTAAAATGCTTATGTGAAAGCAGTATAAAAGTCAATATAAAATAACATCAAATTTATTCTAGAATAATATGAGAACTTATATGAATGTCATTGATAGCAAAATTTAAAATCAATGCAATACATTTTTATCACGGTTGTATTTCATTCACTTGACTTTATCTTTGAGAATAAAAAAGATTATTGGAATAGATTTGAATGAGTGACATCATAATCTTATAGCTATTTTCAGACTAGTTGTGGCAACAATTGAGTTGTTTACTCACCTGTGGTTTGTTGAGGAGCCATGATGCAAATCTCTCAGAATTGCCGACTTTACTAGTTGCATGAAATACTGCTCTTGCCCGATGCATTTTGGTTGTAATTGAGTGTCAGATCTAAACAATAATAAAATTAAGCAAATAAAGTATACTGTGGCTGCAAGACTTACCTAGTAATATATTAAAACTCTGTTTAATCAAAGTGTTTGTAGATATATTCTTATCATTACATTATATAATAGAAATGTAAAACTTTAATAAAATTACTTTTTGTACCTATTTTTAGTTTCAATGCTCAAGTTATAGAAAAAATGAAACTAGAGCAACATAATTTCTGTATCTATACTAATATAATAAAGAGAAATAATTTGATTGTATGTTTCCATCGCATATGTTCCGAAACTACTGAACCAAATTTAAAAATTCTTTCATCTATAGGTAGTTACATCACATGCGGTTGACATAGGCTATAATTTATGCATGCAAAGTCACAGGAACATGGCTAATTTATTATAAAACATAGACATAGAGAGATGTTTTATAATATAGTAGTAGATATAAATATTTGTGAAGTACCTTGAACTAATCCTACTTTTATTACTAAGAAAGCTATAGTTCTATCTAACAGAAACAAGTTCCCTTTCATTGGATTATCGCCAAGCATATTTTAGGTTGAACATATTTCAATGAAAGCAATTTAGTAACATATTATGAATATTCCTAATAAGAAACAGACCAATATAAATATAATGATAGTTAGAATACATATATTATCATTTGAACTTTATTCCTTTGTGGATTGATAAGTAACATGACATTATAAGCAATATTACAAAGATGGTAATAAATATATGAATTGAAAAACCTATTGAACAGTTATCATTTTTATTATATTTTGATTAATTTTGCATTCACAATGCCATACTGAAAATTATTCTTAATACAAAACGCTTAAAAAATCCACTTGGTCCAATTTTATCAAGAAAACTTTTTTCAATAACATATTTAACTAATTATGTTTTTGTTGTATTAATATTGAAATTTATAGCATATGAAATACTATTCCTACATACAAATTGCCTTTAAACTTTATTTTAATCAGTCAGAAACCTGACATTTAGAAGTCAAATATTATAGTAAAATATATTTGTTCAAATATTAGACACCATTATATAGATTAACATACATTACCAAATTACTAATATAGCTAATAAAGCTGTATTACAAAATTTTCTTTGATATTATTTTAGAAATTCCTCATTACATAACATCAAACACAATTTAACTAAAAGATGTTGATAACCATATTATTACTGAACTTTTTAAAATCAATAATCAAACTGTACAGAGACTATCAAACATAAAGTAACTGCCTGTATAAATTCTAATCCATAATTGCAACATATAAGGGAATATTTCATATGTTAAATAGTTGTAACTGTTATCTCTCCAATAACTTTATCTTAACAATAGCTATGATAAATTTAAATAGGCACTTTATTTATTTTTTATTTTAGAATTAAAATACTGTCAATGCTTCTTATAGATAATAAGTATAAAATTTGCAACCAATAAATATTTCTGTTTTGGTTAACCATTATTAACCATTACTATGACCTTAATCCAATTTTATCTGTGTACATTTAAAAATGATTGTCTTAAACCTTGGACTACTTAGTAGACAGAATGTCATTTAAATATGCACTGTGTAAATATACCCTTTCAACTAACTTTTTAAAATACATATTAAACACAATTTTATTTGCAAAATTTTGAAGCATAATAATTTGTAAACTTTATTCTAGATATTATTATTTTAGATAAATATTAACAATCCAAATTGATTGCTTATTAATTGTAGATTATAACAACCTTATTTATTTTTGCCAATATCAGCTTGGTAAATATTTGAGAAAAAATAGAAAGGCAAACTTATTCAATAGAAACTATGTCACCAGATAATCTAGCACCAGATTATTTTAATGTTCACAGCTGATTTAGAATTGACTAGAAAAGTAAGATAAAAAAAATATAAATTTATTTTATATCACTAGGAATTTCTGGAATACCAAATTTTAAACTTATTCATACACGTACCCTAACATGAATCTAATTACACAATATCGTAATGACTCACGACGTAAAAAAGTATATTTTTATACACTTTATTTAAATGGCCACTTACCTGGTAATACAAAATTCACTGCACTAGATTTTTACCATAAAATTAACTGATCAATACTAAAGTCCCGTGATTCAAGGTTATATAACTATCTTTTCAGCAATGAACGCTATAGTAACCAATAGCTATCACTTCTAGTTTGCTGCTGTATTAGTATTATTTGGAATTTCAAAGCCCTCGACACCGTGATATTTTCCAATATTTATTTTTTCTTGAACGATATTTACCTTTGACACTATTCGAAAATAATGGTAATATCGGTAGCGCCGTCAATTTTGATGGATGTTCCTGTTCCACAAAAATTCAAAGAACATGCATGCTTTCACGTTCGAAAGTCAATTTGCCATAGAATAATAGTGCTCCTAACCAATTTGCTTTCTTGGCTCTGCTGTGCTTCGAGCCTCGTAGTTATTATCTATGGTTCATGGCTGTATGGACTAAGCTCTCTTCGCCTTTCCTTTAAGGAAAAAATCTACCAAAAAAAAAAATATCTATGGTTCTTAGTTTTCGTCGAAAACTAATAGATGTATGGTGTCATTTTATTTCATATTCATTGCCTAAGCTGGGTTTAGTTCATAAAATTGGAATAGGTGTACCAGAATCTGATAGCAGAAAAAAAAACAAAAGATAAAATTTGATTTTTAAGCAAAATAAATTGTCTACTGTTATCAAAGTGTAAATTGTTTTGAATATTTGTAAAAATATTAATTTACATTGTAAAAATGTCCAAAAAGCCATTGATATCTCAAACGAGAAATATTGTTTTTAAATTTACTATTGGCGTTTCAGTTTTACCGTCCGATGGCGCTAATAAAGATGTTAGCAAGAGAGTGTCCCATCCGGCTTACTCTATCATATGTATGGTATTTGCATAATTTGGGCACATGTCTGGCACAGCTAAAAAAGACGGTGTTCCCGTCTCGTATTGAAAGATAGATGTCTATAATACTTACTTAAGACCTGGATGTATTGGCTAGAACCCTTTGCTTTTTTATTTGAAGAAAACATTTTTTTTACCTTTTCTCTTTAAACAGGACAGAGTACTACCCGCTGAAGAGCGAGCTAAACGAGATATTAAGTACAGAGGCTATTTGTCCCTTTCTAATAGGGTGACAATAATAGACTTTTCATATGGTTCAGTTTTTTAACGACTGCGGCTATTATTCTACACAATAATATTGTTAAACTTTATATTAAAATAAAAATATTTTTTTATAATTTATATTAGATACTTATAGGATTTCGTGCAATGAGGAAGTATTTAAAAAAAAGCATTAGTTCCAAAATCAAACTAGATATCACTACGATACGTTATTGATTTGACAACCATGACGACCCTTTCGGTTTTCTTTCATGTTTAAAAGTAAATTAGTTTTCAAAACTCAATAAACAACTCATATCCTATTTGTACTTTTTCGTTTTTGTATTGATATCCATGTTTCGAACTTCTCAAATTTCAGTTTTTGATTTGTTAGTTAAGAGGAACGGAATTGACTGTCTTTGGTCCATTAGTTTCCTGCAAGGTCCTTTTTTATTGCTTTCCTTTTTTTTAAATTCTTCCTCATTTGATATAGATGAGCATCGCACACCCTTAGAATAGATATGTATGGAAAATCACAAGTATTTGCTTACTCAATTCGTAGTCATGGTCTACGATACGCTTAAATTGTATGAGGGCTCGACCGGCGCGATCTACTTTTAATTTTCTATTCAGAAAATTGAGGAGCGATATTAATTGCGCAATCTCACATGCACGAATACTAATATTACAAAATCATCAAAATATATTTAATTTGACAAAAAAATATGGCTATATCCCTTCGATACAAACAAGTGAATAGCTCGATGGTGTAGTAGTTAACGTGTTTGATCTATGATTGCGGACATTAAAACTGTTTAATCAAAATTGTAAGTCCATTTTTACATTCGAAATTTCTTAACGAATTTAATTTAATTCGGTTTGTTGAAATATATCAGTAGTTTCTTCTACATTCTACAGTTCAAATTGTGGCTGATCTGTACACGATTCTGCCAATCTCAAGTGAATAATTTAATTTCTACATGTAAAATGAAAATGAAATGGATGACAGATGGTGATAATCGCCTAACATTTTGAATGGTCGTGAGAGTGTGCATGAACATAGTACTATTATAACAGGACCATAAGTCCTGTTATATTTATAGTCCTGGTAGAAATCTAAAAATTGTTGGATCAAAGAAATGTATTAATGAAAGTCATAAAATTGGAACATTATGAACCCTATTGGTTACCCAGAAATGGAATACAGCTTTCAAACATTACTTTGAATGATCTTATGCCAAATGAAAACTTATCACTGAGAGAAATATGATCTCGGTTGCGTAGTGTATAAGCGCCACGGCCCGCGACCGTTGTCGTTAAGCAACTTTCGCAAGGGTCGGTCATGGGATGAGAGTCCAAAAAATTATTATCTCGAGCTACTCCGTGCTACGGAAGGCTCGTGAAGCCATTGGTCCTGGCTGCATTTGCAGTCGTTAATACCCTCCAATCCGCATTGGGCCAGTGTGGAGGGTCATGGCCCATCCTTCTTAACCATCCATAAGGAAGGCCTGAGCCCCTGCAGTGGGTACGTTGTAGGGCCGATGTTGATGATGATACTATATTTGAGGGAACGTTACGACCTAAGGCAAACGACACCACCTCAGAGATTTTAAGAAAGCATGACTACTCTAGGTACATAGTAAATAATATATTTCAAAGTAATTTCTAGAGTAGATTGTGTAGGAAGTCAATCTATTATTAACAATATTATTGTAAGAACCAAAAAGCACATACCCATCGTACGAATTAACTTAACACGTGGCTCGATGTGCGCCATCGACATGCAAGATCAGTAGCAATAGTAAAATAACTGTACGTGTCTTCGTGATTTTGAAATTTAAAGTTATAACCTTGCTATTCGTTTAGAGCAGACGTTTCTTGCTGATTGCTGAATGTTTATTAAGATGATTTAATTTTGAATATAAGATTTAAGAACTGATCATAGTTTTTTAAAGTCTTAATTTCGAAAGCACAAGTTATTTGCACGTTTCACTTAGCACAAACGTCATTTTAGCCATAAGTCATGTTATTTTGTACGAATACCTAGTATATTTGATACATATCGGGTAAGTATATAGATAATAAACGTATTCTTTATTATAATTATAGTTTTTATGACTTTTGTTGCTATTTAATAAACCCTATTGATTCATTCACCATTCATAATATAAAAATATTATTGAGACTTGATGTAGTTTTGTTGTTGTAAGTTCAACAAAAATCTAATAAGAATATAACTAACTTACCTAGTTGTTATTGTTTTCAGAACTTTTGATAAATATTACAATGAAAAATTCCTAGACCTATTATGGCATAAGTATTTTATTTATAAAAACTATTTGGCAGTAATATTATTGTATACCGTAGCTAAATGCCACTCTTAAATATATTATAGCATTAATTCAATTGATTTCCATAAATTTAAAAAACCTCTGTGCTCCCTTGCATTATGTTAGTTTCCATTTTCTTCTATACAAATAAAAATAAATTTATTCAAAGATTACTTTGTATTAATCAAATTGCGTTTGCATAACTCGAACTAATTTTTCAACTTGATTTTAATCAGAGTTATCAGATACATAACAACACTGACAATTCTATTCTCTTTAGTTTAACGTCATGAATTGACGTTTAGATCAACAATTTGTGCTGGCATCAAGTGACATAAATTTTTGAAGTTTCTTTATTTTTTTTTTTTATTTCCTCATTATTATTATTCGTGGTTCAGTTTCAGAAATATACTAAGATTATAATACGAGGGCGGGTCAATAACTTCGTGACTTTTTTAATTTCCCGTCTTTTAATTAAAATTGCAACACTGCACCTATCAACAGGCAGCTGTCAGTTGACTTCTGTCAAAATTTGAACAAGCCGCGTCATTTAATTTGTGTTTTGCAGTCGTTAATAGCAGACTACCGCGCGTTTTGAAAAGAAAAAAGCGAATTTCGAGTGCTTATTAAACATTATTTTTTGCGGAAAAAAATAATCACTCAAACCAAGGCTAAGCTGGATAAATATTATGGGGACTCTGCACCATCCATTTCCATGGTAAAGAAGTGGTTTACTGAATTCCGATGTGGCCGTACAAGCACGGAAGATGCCGAACGTTCTGGACGCCCAGTTGAGGTCTCTACAACCGAAACATTTGAAAAAATTCATGATAATTATGGTTTTATCCGATAGGAGATTGAAAGTGAGAGAGATTGTGGAAGCCATAGGCATCTCACATGGCTCAGTGGTTTCAATTTTGAATGATCACTTGGGTATGAGAAAGCTTTCCGCAAGATGGGTGCCGCGTTTGCTCACAATCGATCACAAACGCAACCGTGTGACAGCTTCTCAGGAATGTTTGGCGTTGTTCAACCGTAATAGGGACGAGTTTTTGCGCCGTTTCGTAACCGTGGACGAAACGTGGATTCACCACAACACACCGGAGACCAAACAGCAGTCAAAACAGTGGGTTTCTCGGGGTGAATCGGCGCCAAAGAAGGCAAAGATGGGTTTGTCAGCCAATAAAGTCATGGCGACCGTTTTTTGGGATGCACGCGTATAATCCACATTGACTACCTTCAAAAGGGTAAAACAATCAATGGCGAATATTATACCAACTTATTGAGTCGATTTAATGAGGAACTTAAAAAAAAACGACCGCATTTGGCTAAGAAAAAAGTTCTTTTCCACCAGGACAATGCAAGGGTGCACACATGTGCAGTTTCCATGGCAAGAATCCATGAATTGGGCTACGAATTGCTCGCTCATCCGCCGTATTCTCCAGATTTAGCCCCAAGTGACTATTTCTTATTTCCAAACTTGAAAAAATGGCTCGGCGGAAAGAGATTTGACTCCAACGACGAAGTCATCTCACAAACAAATGCCTATTTTGATGACCTCGACAAATCATATTTTTCGGAAGGGATAAAAAAATTGGAGAAACGTTGGACTAAGTGTATAGAACTCAAAGGAGACTACGTTGAAAAATAAAATGACTTTTTGTATAAAAACCTGTGTCTTATTCAAAAAGTCACGAACTTATTGACCCGCCCTCGTAAGTTACAAGTTTTTGACGCTAGTGTAATTATAGATTAAGTTGTATAAGGAAAAACAATTATAAGTAATTGTATGAGAGGGGTATTCATGTACGAGTATATTAAATTCTTCACATTCAATTGGTGATTGGATATTAAAGTGACACCTTTTCTTATATTTCGTTTAACTTAAGTGCATAAATAATTAGTAATTTTTTTTTCTACCTCTTTATTGAATATTATTATACTTGAAATCAATTATTTCTTCAATCAATCAATAAATAAGATTCTTAAATAAAAATGAGTTAGGTAATTGTGAAACTTTTTGACTTTCCAATTTTACAAATTGATTCTGATTTTGTTTTCTCAGTAAAGGAGAACATATGATATTCTCAATTCAAAAATGATGACCCACAAAGCTACAGCACAAAGCACCGAATTAAAATTAATGCAAACATTAGAAGAATTGAAGCGGTCTAAAGAAACTTGTGATCAGATCAAAGTTCACTCGTTTCTTACAGTCCAGCGAGCATCATTGCTCACTCAATCATTATCCAGCGTACATCACTGTTCGCTCAATCATTATCCAGCGTACATCATTGTTCGCTCAATCATTATCCAGCGTACATCACTGTTCGCTCAATTATTATCCAGCGAACATTCATTGTTCGCTTAATCAGTATCCAGCGAACATTCATTGATCGCTCAATTAGTATCCAGTAAACATCTCTGTTCACTTAATCATTATCCCGTAAACATGTTAGCTGTCTACTGTTTGATCGTTCAAAGTGAGTAATTCCTACTGACATTAATGCAAAATAAGAAAAAACAAATGATTCGCACAGAAATAAAGTCTCATAAATAATAAAATAGAAATCTCCATTATATCTTTCTCTGTTGGGAGCCCCCGCTTGTATAACTATAAAATCACCACCCACATTCAAATTCCAAACATCACGTAAAACGTTTCAAATTCCAAAGAATTCAAAATAGGCCGTACAAATATACACGAGTTAAAATCACATTTAATAATTTATGAATAAATCAGTAAGTCAGTAAATAAAATTTTTTCAACAATGATCGAAATGATGATCCCAACAAAAATCCTATGTAACTATATGTATGACCTGCATCTCCGGAGAACAACCCCGCTAAAATGCATTGTTATGTAAAACTGTAGTGAGTATTTGTGCATTACCGGAGAGTAGCCCCGATCAAATGCAATGCTATGTAAAGGTGAGGAAAGTGTTTGAGCATTATCGGAAAGTAGCCCCGATCAAATGCAATGCTATGTAAAGGTGTGGTAAGTGTTTGAGCATTATCGGAGAGTGTCGCATCTGAGCAGTATCGAAATCAAATAAAAAATCAATTTTAACAAGCGTTAGTTTATACTGTGCCATGCTTAACATCAAGTCCGTATTTTAAAATTCTTTATAATTCATATTTATATCTAACAGTTATAATAGTGCGATCTTTCTGCAGTAAACAATCAAATACAGCGCTGCAAGTGTTATCTGTGGAAACTGTTGTGTGTGTTCGAAATTGTGGTGTTCTGAATTGTCATCTTTTTCTTATAATTGAAATGCCTCATAAAAGTGAACAAATGGAAGTTTAACGCAATGTTGTGAAATAATAAAGCAGATTTGTCAAAAATAAACAGTGATAATAAGTGAAATTAGAAAATTTTTAGCAATTTGTCCAATAATAATACCGTTGACATTTTCAAATGTAAACAGATACCAGCTGATCAGTAATTTCTATGACTGGTGCTGCCATCTCTTGCTGAATGAATGTACTGACACATTTATGAGCCACTCAATTTAGCACGGCTGACTACTATTGTTTATGCTCTGACATAAAAAAAGCATATAAGAACAATTACTTAAACATGGAGAAAAAATGCAAGAAATGCGTTTTAATTATAAGAAATCGTGCTTTTTTAACCTGTTCTACCTGCTCATATGATTATCATTTAGAATGTGCAAATGTCTCCGACAAAAGATTTTATTTAATGACGAAAGAACATAAGGCTAACTGGAAATGTGATAAATGTTGGTCTAAAACTGATGAAAAATTTAATATAAACATATCAACACAAAACTCGTTTGTATCACTATCAGATGATGACTACACTGATATATTTTCAACATCACATAACAGTCAAACTACTAGTAACACCGACTGCAACCATAACAAAAACAAGCTATATTGAACAGAAAATGCAAAAATTGATTAAAGAAAATCATGTATTAAAAGAAAAATTACAAATTGCAGAGAATGAATTAGAAAACATCATGATTGAGAACACTAAATTGCAAACACTTTTATCTACCCAAAACTCACACCAGTCAACTAAAGTTTGTAGTTCTAGCTCAAAAAATATCACAATAAGAAAAAACAGGAAAGACCTTGCTAAGAAGACTTTATGCTTTCCGCTGTGTGAAGAAAATAAAGTTGACAATAATCTATCACCTTGCGTAACGCCATCTAGAGTTGAGCAGGTAAATCACTTTGACTCGAGTACTCCGAACCAAAGGATCGAATGTAAATCGCCAACCGACCTGTCACGTGGACAACCACAAAAACATGAAGATTTCAAATCAAATCGAACCATTCATATAATTGGCGATGAACAAGTACGAGGATTGACAGAAGAATTGGTAAAAACTAGATATGGAAAATGGAATGACATATTTAAGGTATCAGGTATAGTGAAACCATTTGCTCCAAGCTCCGAAATATTAAAAAGTGTCGAGAACTTGAGTACTTATTTAACGGAGGATGACATTTTGATTTTATCTATAGGAAGTAATGATAATAATCCATATGAAATAATTTCAAATCTGTGTAATACATTGTGTAATTTAAAAAAATGTAAAATTTTCTTGTTAAGTGTACAATATAATAATCACCTAAATATTCATAAATTAAATTCAAAAATTGATCTTATTGTAAGAAATTATGATAACTGTCATTTCATAAAGACTGATCAATTGTTGAAATCCTATATATTTAAAAAAAAGACATCAATAATTCAAAAAATTAGTTTTAAATTAAACATAGAAATAAATTTCCTTAAATATAAGCAAAAGTTCCTAAACAATATTGTTAAAATAAGTAATGATTTAAAATATAGAAACAATTGTGTTGTAAAAAATACTTTATTAAATAGTCAAAATCAACCTAAAATTATAAAAAAAGGCACAATACCATATTATTTTGGTCTCAAACAAAAAGATAGTAACACAAATGAAATTCCTGAACAATCATCAATTTGTTTTCGCCCCTAGGGATAAAAGGAATCATTGCTTCACAGTTTTCCATCTAAATATTCAGGGTTTAGTTACTAAAAAGGAGTTGATAGAAATAACTCTTTCAGATATCCAAAGCGATATATCTCCTGACGTTCTTTGTTTTACAGAAACATTTGTAAGGAGTGGTGAAGAGCTAAACATTAATATATTAAACTTTGAGCTTGCTGCACATTTTTCTAGAAATAAAAAAAGAGGAGGTTCTTGTATATTGGTAAAAAAAGGTCTCTCATTTAAGAAAATAAATATTTGTAGTGATGTTGCAACTTGTTTTCACTTTGAGTGCTGCTCTATTGCTATACCTTTGCATGGTTTAATAATCATTTGTGTTTATCGGTCATCAACTGCTACTAAAATACGACATTTTGAGTATTTTTTTGACAAGCTTGAACGATTATTGAATAGGTATATTCACAAATACCCGAAACAAAGAATAGTTATCACAGGTGACATCAACATTAATACTTTAATAAATAGTACAGAAACCAGACACCTGATAGATATTTTAAAAAATTATAATTTATCGCAACATATTACAGTACCTACCAGAGGTCTATCATGTATTGATCACATATTTAGTAATGTGAGAGGTGCTATAGGGTCAACACTTCCATTGTATTTGTCTGATCATGATACGACTCAAGTTTTAGTATTTAACACAAATAAAAAGATTATTACTCCAAAAGTAACATATATGTATAAAAGATGTTATTCTAAAGAATATATTGAAAAATTTAAAACTTATTTATCAAGTTTTTCTTTTTCAGAGGTATATGATGAATGTCACCCAAATATGGCATTTAATAAGTTTTGTGATATGTTCTGTTTGTTATATAAGCTCTGCTTTCCAATATACAAGGTCAAAATAAATACTAAATCAAATCTACATTGGATTACAAAAGGAATTAGAAAAAGCTGTGTGATTAACAGAGTACTGCGATATAATTATTACAAAAAGAAAAATGAATTTAATAAAAACAAATATCTTAACTATTCTAAATTATTAAAAAAATGTATAATACAAGCTAAAAAACAAACCAATAATAACTACATTATTAATAGTAAAAATACGTGCAAAGCAACATGGAGAGTTATTCAGGATGAAATTGTTAGCACAGACTCAACATAGTAACTCTTATATAGATTCAGTTGTATATAATAACAATATTATTAGTAGTCCTGGAACAATCGCAACTGTATTTAATGATTTTTTTATTGAATTGACAAATAAATCAAATGCTAGTATTAAGTATGAACCCACTAATGACATCTTGAATAATTCTATTTATCTTAATCCTATTGACAAACATGATATTGGTAAAATTATTAATTCGTTAAATAATACTACTTCTGAAGGTTATGACAATGTATGCACTAAAGTTTTAAAAGAATGTAAAGACCAAGTAAGTCCGATCTTGGCATATTTAATAAATCTTTCAATGGTATCCGGTACATTTCCAGACAAACTAAAAGTGTCTGTAGTTAAGCCAATACTTAAAAGGGATAATAAAACAATTCTAAATAACTATCGACCAATTACATTAGTACCTATATTCTCAAAAGTTTATGAAAAGGTTATGTATGATAAACTCACATCATTTTTTAATAAATACCAGATTTTAAAGTCCAATCAATATGGTTTTCAAAAGAAAAAATCGACTACTCAAGCTGTTGTGGCGACTGATACATAGCGACATCTAATTCATCGCAGTAACATCGCCACAACAATCGATAGCGAGAAAACTAGCATCGTCACAGCCATCGATAGCAAGACGAACTGCAATAAGTTTCAACAGCAAGTAACGAGATGGCGCTGTACCAATACAAGCAGCATAAATTAATAACTACAAGACATTTAGAACAAAGAAACCTACATCGCACAGAATAAGTTTCATTACCAATTAACATAAATAGAACGTCCAACCTACATCGGTTGGACCGCGGTCCCCGGGCTAACAACACCTAGCTCGGAGGGAGACAATTATCCTTTAGTCTCCCTGGCCAGTTGTCTCCATCACCACACTAGGGACCCCAACCTTCAACTTAAGGTTCCTAAAGTGGTGACCCCGACGTGATCTTCAACCGACGTGATCTTCAACCGACGTGATCTTCAACCGACGTGATTTGAACACGCAACCTTCTGATCACATCGCAGCCATCACTCTTCATCAACAGCCTCTCGCCCTTCATCATCAGCTCTCTCATCCCTCATCAGCACAGCCACTTCAGCAGCAAGCCAGCCAACACCAAGGTCCATCACAGCAGCATCAACGGCGCTTCCTGGATTCTTGGCACCACATGACGGCATCATCCCGACCTGGTCCTCGCAGCCCACGACCGGACCTCAGTTCACACACAACTCACCGGCGTGGCAGCCCTGCACACCAGCAGCTTCGGTCCCGACGTCACAACCATGGCACTTGCAAGCTCTGAAGCACTGACTGCATACCACCTACTATCAACATGGATCGACCTTCGGTCTAGGGGGAAAGTACTGTGGCGACTGATACATAGCGACATCTAATTCATCGCAGTAACATCGCCACAACAATCGATAGCGAGAAGACTAGCATCGTCACAGCCATCGATAGCAAGACGAACTGCAATAAGTTTCAACAGCAAGTAACGAGATGGCGCTGTACCAATACAAGCAGCATAAATTAATAACTACAAGACATTTAGAACAAAGAAACCTACATCGCACAGAATAAGTTTCATTACCAATTAACATAAATAGAACGTCCAACCTACATCGGTTGGACCGCGGTCCCCGGGCTAACAACACCTAGCTCGGAGGGAGACAATTATCCTTTAGTCTCCCTGGCCAGTTGTCTCCATCAGGATCCAATCTGTGGAAATTTCTAAGTTGGATACTTATAAGGTAGCACAAAAATATAATTCTAAATTCAAGAGAAACAAGTTCGGGGTTCCCCAAGGCAGTGTTTTGGGCCCACTGCTGTTTCTGATATACATTAATAATCTCCATAATGATACAGAACATCAACGCATTCTATTTGCTGATGATATATCATAATCACAACGGATAACAAGTTTACGATAGATGAACACAAAAATGACATTTAAACAACAATGATAGCTATAATTGATTGGCTCAGAAATAAAAAATTAATAAATTTTAATAACATTCATGCAATAATTAATATAAATTATTAACAACTGATAATTAAAAATGTTGATTCAACAAAATTCTTAGGTATAGTAATTAATCAAAGACTGGATTGGAAAAATCAGGTAGAAAAAGCTTGCAATAAAATTAACCAATTTTCAATTGCTCTTTATAAATTATCAAAGATAGCTACTAAGGGTATGGCTCTTACAACGTATTTCACTTACGTATAATCCGTTCTTAGATACGGGCTTCTCATATGGGGTAACAGTACAGACATTAAAAAAACCTTTGTTGCTCAAAACAAAAGTATTAGGGCGATATGTGGTGCTGTATCTGATGAACACTGTAAGCCTCACTTTAAATCTTTAAAATTATTAACTTCACCTTGTTTATACATTTTTGAAGTTGCTGAATTCGTAAAACAAAATACTTATGTGTCACTTCAAACAGGCAAAAAATGTATATATACGCAATACCAGAAATTGTGATAGATTGGTTTCTGATATCATTAAAAGGAGCGCGCGATTCCAGTATAACTGTTATTGGTTGTGTATTGAGCTTTTCAATAATATCCCTCTTAACATTAAGAATCTTCTGTTTAATAGCTTCAAAAAAGCTCTATTTATATGGCTGTGTGATAATGCTTTTTATAGTGTTAGGGAATATTTAAATCATACAAAGTAAGTAACGAATGCATGCATGCTGAGAAGATGTGTAATGTCTTTACAATGTGTGATCTTTTCGTTTGTTTGTTCTTTTTTTTCTCTTCAATCTGGACATAATCTACTTTTATATTTGACACTGATTTTAAAATTTTAATTTGTTTGATCATTCGTCAAGTGGGAATAATAATTGTACTCAATAATAGTTTTATGTAACAATGATATTTCTAATTTAATAATTTTGACATACATATATCCAATGTAATTTTATCAATATTTGCATGCTATAGTTGATGGCTAAATGGGCTGAACTCAAATTTTAATTCAATCTACAATGTGAAAAGTGACACTAGTGTTTTAAACAAATTAAATGACAATTTAATGAAATGTGCACGTTTATGTCTGGACAGACGTGGACTTCATTTTGAACAAATATTAAAATACATGGTAAGTAATTAGTTAGGTATTTGTTTTGATTCAACATTATTGTAAATACGTAGTTGATTCTAATTTTTTTAAATACGCCTTAACGCAGAAGTACCTATGTAACTTCGGCATAACGTTAATATTTTTTTCTAGGTAACGAATTTGTTTCTCTTTTATTTTTTTGCATTTTGATGGCCTTAACCATAAAAGTATGAAGGGAAAATTGGAATTACTCTTAGAAAACACCTCAGATCATGGCATAAAATCTAGTTCGAATCTAACAAAATGAGCGTTCAGTGACCCGTGTAGATAGGTACCTACGAGTACATGCCTACGGCGGCGTCGAGCGAGCGCTCAGCTGACGCACGGCGCGCGGTGTCCATAAATGAAGTTTTAAAATCTCGATCTTTGATAAGCGATAACTTTATTTTTTAGTATTAGAACATATCAAAATAAAAAATACGTGTTTATTTAAATTACTTAAAGTTTATTTTCACAAAATCTTCGCAGTGGTTTTAAATTATTCCTGTATATATTACACTTTGTATTTGAATGTAATTTTAACTCGAGTGTCGTCCTTTTCTTTTTTAAAAATACATTGTTAAGAAGACTGACCCTTTTTTTTTTAAAGAGGGGGGGGCGGGTATTTACGTCCCACTTCTGAATTATCATGAATTCTCAAATTCACAGCACAATAAATACTCTTGATTCAGTTTTAACATTTTTATCAGCCAACTAGCCAACTAAACGACTTAACACCTCGATTGTTACCCAACGACCGCCGAGCTGACGACCCAACAATCAAACGCTGCCTCAACCCCACCACTCTCTTCTTCTTTCACCTCTCAATCCTTTCACCGGAAGCCGTCACAAAAGAGTGACGGGGCCGAGCAGTGTTGCCATTTAAGAAAAATAGAACTACATTTTATAAAATTATTACACATGTAACACGTTCAACAAATATAAAATGTATCTTGAGTATGGAGCCCATACAAAATTTAATCTAAATTCCTATCAGTCAATAATGGTCTTAATTTATAAATATCTTTGTTTTCTTTACAAATTCTATTTGTATTATCTTTATTAATGTAATCAGATAGACGCGCTCAGAGCCTTTTTTCATTGTTTTATCTATTAGCCCAAAATTCAAAATTATCATATTTTTATTATTGTTTCTTTACGTGTAAAGACCACAAACATGACATTGGCGGAATTGTGTAAACGCAAATAGGCCATGAATTAAAAAAAAGAAGATTTTCTAATTCTCCTTCACTTACCTTAATTTATCAAAATTTGGTCAAAATGTATTGTTCCTCTCAACACGTTCTGAAAATTCCTAGAGTTGTGAATGTCGTCCATAAAATATCAAATCTTACTCGGTCAACAAAGTTAGGAGCTGCAATAATAAATGATACACAACATTCACAATTAATTCAGAGAAGTTTTAGCAGTAAGAAAAGTCAAAACAGTGAAAATTTTTACCAATATTCATACAAACGTTTATGCTATTCTTTATTATTTGCTACTGCTGCATATTCATCCTACAAAATCTGGTAAATACATGATTAAAGAAATGCTTTTTTGATGTTACTGAAATGTTACTGTGATTTATGGAATACTCTTCTATAAAATACATGTTGTATTTCAGGATTAGATACCAAGTATTTCCTTCAATAACAGCTGCTGAAGAAATATCTGACTCTGACTCTGACAGTGAATTGGATACAAAGAAGAAAAGATACAGAAAAGAAAAGATTGGTTTCAGGGATCGAAAGGTAATTGAATTTTTAATTTTTAGGATACAATTTTTTATACTTTAGTTTATTCACAATGTTATTTTATTAAATATTTTTGGTTTGCTTGCTATCACTTTGATTAGGGTTCTTATTTGAGTTTCCTTTTTAACACAGATTATAGAATATGAAAATCGTATGCGAGCCTACTCTACCCCAGACAAAATATTCAGATATTTTGCAACTGTTAAACTCACCTATGGTGATAGCACTGAGATCTATATGACTCCTGACGACTTTTTAAGAGCAATTACTCCTGGCATGAAACAGCCTGATGGTATTTATAATTTTACATAAGTTTAAAGGGGAATGGCTGCATGTGCATACAAATATTAATATATGAACTATTACTAATGCCACATATTCATTGTCCTATAAGATGGCTGATTTGTTTGCAGACAGGCTATGTGATAAATGTCTTATTCACTTAAATGATAAATCAATCCTGCTAAAACATTTAACTAGTCTTAATTATCATTACTGAATTTGTCATCCATTTTTATTTTTTAAATTCCAATTGTATAAAAGTTTCAAGTTCTGAACATTATCTCTAATTTTGGTTTAATTTTTGGTTTAATGTAATTAGACCACAAAATGTACTAGTCATTCTTCAAATAGGATAGTGAATAGGAAACTTTAAAATGCTTTATTTATTTAGTTAATGATTAGTGTGTATTTCGAATTAATGGTTTTGAAGTCAATAAAAGGCCTGCTCTGGAATGATTGTTACATTTAACTATTAATACCAATTGTGCTACTAGATGCTTTTTGCTTATAACATAGAATTTGTTTTCTCTTGGCTGTATTAAAATCATGTAATTTTAAAAGTGTGTGATCATACATTTTTGGTTGATACAATCGGATTTGTGAGTGGGTGTGGAGTAACAAGGGTTAAGGTTATGTTTCTACTGGTAGCAGAATTGGTACTGTCATGAGCTATAAATTATCTACATATACTACTCATTTGCATGAGACAACAGGCTTGGTGATTACTGAAATGTTGTTTATTTTTGCAATATATAATTACCAATGAATGATGCCAAATTTATATATTACAATCAATATAATAAATACAATTAAGTTAGTACATAATAGAATTCACAAAGCGGAACCAAACAAATACTGCATAAAGATAGTCATACTCTCCTGTCAACCTCGCCTAGCATTCCATACACAAGGACCTCGCTAATCACTATATGGTGGTGGCTTATAAAACTCATACATTTTTGCTTTGGACGCTGCCAAATAGATCATCGAGTATGAGAATAGAATGCGTCAATATTCAACTCCAGACAAGGTATTTCGATACTTTGCTACTCTGCAAGCTCAGCACCATGACCAGCATGAAGTGTTTATGACACCAGATGACTTTCTACGGTCTATGACACCTGGAGTTAAACAGCCTGATGGTAAAATATATGATTTCATTACATATTATTTCATTAGGTTTTCTGACATTCCTGAATGAAATCTGGATGTCGATAATCACTATATTAAAATTATTCACCATGTTCCACTTGAGATGGGAGCATTGATAAGTGATGTAAATGGTTTGGCATAAAGTTTTTTTTATGCATAACAAATGTTATGTGTCCCCATTATCATCTATTTCTCCAGCTTGTAAATTGTGGAACAGTAAGGTGGGCATTCTGAATCAATATGGCGACTTTGAAAAACTGAGTAAATTTTTATTATTATTTTGTATATAAAGCAAATTCATCATTAATTTTTAATCAAGAAACCATTCAAATGAATGGTTATGAACATTTCCATTTATAAAATAATAATCACAACATTATTGCCTTTTATTAATAGCGTCACTTTCAGTGTGTCACCACCTTAACTAATAATCTAATTTCGTGTATGAAAATACTAGTGATGTTCATTCTTGATATGATAGCAATAAAGTCTTATTTTCCTTTACAGGTTTGGGCCTTGATCAGTACAGAAGATATGATCCGAAGGTAATTTCCTTTTGACTAATTTCTATATCTATTATAATAATACTGATTGCAATATTTTTTTATCAGTATAGCTAGCTGTAGTTTTATATTTTCAGATTATATTTATTGTAGGTAAAAACATTTAATATTGAAAGTGTAACAACAATACACTTCTTGAGCAGCATAAATACCAATCTAATAGATGATTTCCTTACCTTAATATGATATTATAATACCGTAAACATATTTAAGCGTAAATATCATATTTAAGCACTGAATGTCTCTAAATAAAATTATATTGTAAAATAACAATTTAACTACTTAAATGATTTTCGGTTTTACGTAAACTTCCATCGTATTGCTACAAATTATGTTGGTTATTCCACTTGACTCTAAAGCCATTGTTTTCAAAACTTTACCGTCCACGCATTATTGTTTCTAGCTTGATGCCAAAATTATTATAGACATTAACATGTATAAATAATAGACATGCAACGAATAGTATATTCGGCCATATACCGAATATTCGGCGATATTAATAGCCGAATATTAGGCATAAGCATTCGGCCAGTATGTGGCGCCAAAACTTGTATCAATGTGATTGTTTCACCCCGGGCCGCACTGCGTGTTTTGACAAGTTTAGCTCGTGCATATCGTAAATACGTTAAGTACAGTTTATAGTTCACTTTTCCTTTTGATTTGTTTGTAAGTGAAGTTGTACCACCTACTTTTATAATAATATTAAATAAAAATAATAATCGATTATGGTCTCTAAAAATAAATCGCCTTTATGGACATACTTCGAGACTACTTTACTGATGAAAGTGATCTAAAAAGTGTTGTGATCGATAGTCTAAAATGAGTTGTGAAGAAAAGAGAGTAAAGAGTCCCCTACTTTGGGTAAGAAGATAAAAACTGAAGAACAAAATCTAAGACAGACTATTCACTCAACTTTTATCGATTGCTTGGAAAAAGTGACAGCAGAAAAAACACAGCTGATGGAGACACATCAATAGAAAAAAATGTGGTTGCGCCAGAAATAGGTATTTTTAAGTATTAATAACATATCACGGCATAACAGTCAGTATACGTGGTGGCGAGCAAGAAAACATAAATAGTATTAAACAATAAATCAATAATTTCTTTTATTTTACGAATTATCTCATTACAACAAAATATGATGATAAGGTAATAAGTATTCGGTATTCGGCCGAATATACCAAAAGCAGCCGAATAGACCGAATACCGAATACTAACCGAATATTCGTTGCAAGTCTAATAAGTATGTAAATTTTTAAAATAATTTTGGCGTCAAGCTAGAAAAAATAATGCGTAATGCTTTGCTAAAATATGTAAGTACGTACTCAAATAGAAATCCATTTAATTAAAAAAAATATATATATTAAACAACATCACATACATTGCTCAGATTCCAAGATGACTAGCTAAAGCCCCCGTATTATGGAGTATCTTAGACAACGAAGGTACCATAACACCCAGACCCGATACAATATAGAAAAGTTCATTTTCTACATTGTCCCGACCGGGAATCGAATCCATCGGCAACGAAGGTCGGATTCAAACTTAACTGAAGTTGGTCAGCAGCAAAATTTCGTAGTCAACGTCGAATCGGTAAAACCATTGTCCAAACTATTCTAATAGCCTGATACAAATTCGAGAAAAACGGAAATAATTCGATACAAGCTTGGAATATTTTCAGACAAGTTTGGGAGCCAATTACAAGAGACTATATTTAAGAATCCATCTCATTTTAGCTACGGAAGGTATAAAAAAAAAACATCAAGTCAAAAAACTTTCATTTCCTTCACGCAAAATTACTAACACGACTTTTTTCACAAATTTTGGTTTTATTTATCATAGCGACAATGAAAATTACTAAAATCCAACTAAAAAAAAATTACAGGAAGTAGTGATTTTTATCAAACTTTATTTTTTACTGTTTTTTAGTAGTTTAGTATGATAAAATTTTGTTTAAAGTATTTCTGAGTGGATTTTAATGATTTTTAGTAGTGTTTAACTCAAAGGTCTGCTGCATATATTGCGTGTTATATTTTTGGTTCATAAATAATTATAAGGCTATTGGTATGCAATATAACCATGGAAATTTTCATTGGATTTTAAACAAAATATACTTAACGTAATATAGTAATATCAATTGAAGTCTTATTTCATTGTTAATATTATTTATTTTTTACAAATATTTTTTTAATATTTATTGTCCGTGTTTTTATAAAAATATGAGTTTACAAATATAATATTAGGAAGATTTATGTAATTCATGGAAGTAACATAAGTAACAGCGTGAAAATACGTAGAAGTCACTTTATATGTATTTTGCTTATCGTATATTGCTTATATAATTAAAGGATTTTTTATTGTTTTACTAATAATCTGAAAGAAAATGTCGTTGGATTAATTCATATATTAAAAAGGAAATATATGATACCCTCATAATAAAAAAAACAGCTGTTATGTTTTAATGTTTGATCTCCATACTGAAAGTTGATATTTGTATCAGGCTATAATTCATTATTAGAATTTTTGTTCACTGAATAGATAGGAAAACAAACTCACTATCTGACCGTACTTCCGTACTTTATTGTAAAAAGACTGTAAACAAAATATTCTACTAAAAATGTTTTCGAGTTAAACATTTTTTTGAAGTTTAGTGGAATAACCATCGTGTCACATTATGTAGCATATAATATAGAACATTATTTTTTGATAATGACAACGCTCAAATTTTTGTTTATTATCAAAATGTATTTAGATGTGACTATAGGCTTATCAATATAATTCTCAACTTATATACCTGTTTTGTAATTAAAATGTCACTGAACACTGCACTGGCACCTTCCTTCTAGCCACTCACATCACTTTCTTATCTTTTCAGAACATCGATGAGGTACTGTCTCTCTCCTCTTCTTATCAATACCACCCTCGAATATTATTTTTCTTTTTATCTGCACATATTTTGCGTTAGTCACTTGTTTTCTTCTTACTGACGCCGTTCGATCAAACGCCTAGAAATAGTTGTATAAACACCAAACACATTGTATAGCTAATTATCAAGTAAATTCACTTTCATTTAGTTTTGATTTGTCATGTTCTTCAATGCTTTATGTAGGTACTACACTTTCAAGACACAGTTTTGCTTGGAGTATTTATTTATCAAAAACACATCACATATATTGGTTCCGAGCATGATCAGATTGATTTGAAAGTAACATTTTTTTTAAAACAGAAATTCACGATATTTTACCAATTTTCTTAAAAATATTTTTATTTTTTTTACCCTAGTTGCATTAATTCCACTTTAGATCGATTGCTGCATTTTTCAAAATATTGTATATTATCCTTCATATAATGAATTCCGAAGGATGTTATTTATCGGAAGTTCTTCATTTCATTAGAAATGTTTCATTCGCTATTGTGGTCAAGAACCATAACGATAGTCTTAGTTTGGGTGCCTAGTTATTCGCTTGCCTTTCTGAGTCTGCGTGTAGAGATATTCATGGGGTTTATTTTTTTCTATTCAGAGTATCAGCCAACGCCTGAATCTAGATCTAGACGAAGATTCGATATTTTACAAACTTGGATCATCTGGCCTGATCACATTCAGCGACTATATTTTCCTGTTGACCGTCTTGTCGAGTAAGTACCGCATTTTGATCTAGTCTTGCACAAAAAGAAAATATGGCCTTTGTAGAAAAAAACATGAACTCGCCTTTACGATGCGTTGCGGATATCTTCAAAATTTTCTTGATGAAATACAAGAAACATTATTCAGTGGACGTATATTGTCTAATAAATAAACAATAATAAACTTAATTATAATATTCGACTTCAGCCCGCGTACTCGAGGAACTCGAAAAGTTCGAAAATAGGGTGGAGAGTGAGATCTTACGATATTTCTCATTTTCGATCTCAACTTTGCTTTCGTCCGTATTTTAAGTCTCGAGTTCATCATGCTACAGGGGATGCTCCCTACCAAACGATCTTGTTCATTACAGATGTGTGTCTTAACTAGTTTTATATGTCTAACAGATACCTATTGCATATATCATGTAAAAAGAAAACAAGCCTCATAGATTCGTGAAATAGACTCTTTATTTTCTAACATATTGATTATAAATTTTTGAATTATATCCGAACATTTCAAAATCTATACCATATATTTTTAACAAGTCGTTCAGCATACTTTCATCGAGCTGGTTAAAATAGTGCTTTAATAGAGCTGTAGTGTTCCTTCCGTCCTTAGATTTATTCATGACGGTGCGTAGTCTAATTCTCCTATTAGTGACTTTTGGACTAAGCACATGTCCTAGACCAAGTTGTTGGATCACATATCCCGAGTCCCTTGGCAAAGTTTCTACTTTCGCTATTACTGTGAAATTGACAGCGCACGGTGTACAGAACTGATGATAAGGTGCCCAGTGTTCATCCGTTGTAAAGTTTCTACCCTCCGTTTTGTGTTTCTCTATTAAATAAGCAACAAATTCGTAAAACGTCGGTCCGTAACTCTTGATTGGTCCAAACAATTTTGTAGCCTTTTCTCTGTGCTCTGCGACGATGGCCTTTGCTAGTTTTCTGTAATACGGCGGGGTTATGTGTTCCAGCTTGTCCCGGTAAGCTGATAATAATCTAACAAACGGTTCTCTTACGACCATCAGCGAAATAACACCGGGAGTATTGATAGCATCACGTAATTCCTCTTCGATAGGACGCGGAAATTTTTTTCGAGCTAGCATTAACGGTGTTTGCCTCGTACGAGCCAAAAATTTCCTATCGTAGCCCCCTGGAAGTTTTAGAAAACATTAATGCTAATGCAATCTAATAGTATCAAAAGCACAAAGGTATTAATGTTGATTATCTTACCTAAAATGTTAAACTTGTACAACCAGAAGGAACTCGCCGCTTTGAAGACATTGCACCATACTAAGCTGTGAATATGATCCACGAAGAATTCTTTGCTATTTATCGAACTAGTGGACAGACCCTGAATACGGCAAACACTTTGTAGCCTTTCGGATCTTTGTTCTAGTTCAGCTATCGTTGTATTATCGGGTTCTGACCAATCGGTGCCGCTCATATCGGTCTCCGGTTCATCATCACCGAGAACGGGGCCTTGCAACTGCAATGAAAAACACAAAAGCGTTTTAAAAATGTACCTAAATCAATAAAAGGATGAAAACCAACAACTGCATTTCATCGTACCCTTGTCTAATTGTTTCTTTACAAAAGGATTTGAATGGCAAAATATATTTCGTTCTTATCACTAAGATTCTTATATCATAATGAGTTGATTTCTATAACTAATAATTTCGAGGATATCTAATATTATAAAGAGGAAATATTTGATTATTTGTTTTGTTTATTTGTTTGTTAGAAATTTGGTATACAGATAGGGTATTATCTGACTTGGATGATTTTTAAAAATATTTCCCTAGAGATCACGCGGGCAAAACCGCTAGCGAAAGCTAGTAAAGAATAAAGAGTACCAGCCACTTTGTATAGTTGTCAGGTACCATTGACCAGTCCCTGACCACTGGTGTGCTCGTGTCGCTCTTGAATATGGTCACTTTCATCACAAACATATAAAGAGTCGCCCAAAACAGGAAGGTCATTGTCTTCGCACCGCATCTCAGATAATAGAAACCTTTCGTTTTTAGCTTCATCGTCATTCGTTTCACTGATATTACCATTATTTCGCGTCATGTGGTACTTAAAGTTTTGTCGCGGTTTTGTTTAGCACTAAACGTTTTAAAAGTTTTGTTTTGATAATGTTTGTGATGTTACAAGCACATATTTGATGTCGTATGAGATCGTCGGATCGGTTGTATATAGACGCACGCAGCATCCGGGAAGAGCTTCACTGAGCATGAGCGAACGTAATGATTTTGTCTCGGGCGAGATTCATCTCGTCACTCCTATATCCTATATCATTTGTGGAATATACTTCCTTCTTTGCCGTTTTAATACAGAATGAGTATGTAAAGACGAGTTCACTCAATAATATTATGAATGAAACTTTAAGATAATACTATAACAGGAGAAATGTAGTTATAGTAGTTTCCTGCAAATCTTAGTAACATAATCTATATAGAATAATAATTTAAGTCCTTAAAACCTCACCATTGGCATAACATTTTAGTATTTTCCTTATTATATTATTTAAATACATTAAATATTAATATTTTTTTGCTATTTTGACTAGCTATCGCCATCGTTATTTCTAGTGTTAACACTTATACATCCTATGTTACTTTTAAATTAAAATTAATTTAACATTTAACTTTACTTATTATTGATTTGTATTACTAAAATATTGTTTACAAAATTTATGTTTAACCATGCGAAATTTTAAATAGATTGGTTCTGTTACTCAAAAGAAAATTACTTACGAAAAGGTAAAGAAGTCAGTGTCAATTTTTTTAATATTAACACCTATATTGGTATGATCCTTTAAGTAGGTATTTAAAGGGGACATATGTTTATTGTAAATATAAAGGCTCTAGTGTTCTGTGTAGCCTGCCAACTATTTTTATGGGTATTTCTCACATCTTTTATGGATAAAAATATTCAAAAGATTCATCTTTATTATTTACTATAAATGATTAACGTTATGTTATCTTAGCATCGCGTCGTCACTTCGAAATAGCATTCCGCATGTTCGATCTGAACGGTGACGGTGACGTGGACTGCGAGGAGTTTGAGAAGGTGGCCGCCCTCATCCGCCAGCAGAGCAGCATCGGGTCTAGGCACCGTGATCACGCTAACACTGGCAACACTTTCAAAGTTAGTCGAACTTTTCCCTGATTCAATGTATTACATTCCATTTTTAAATTCTAACAGTGCTATTAATAAACAAGCTTTAGCAAATTAACGCTGAGACTGCAATTAGTATTAGTCAAAATTCATATTATTAAAGAGAGACTTAGCAAAGATTAACCTAATATGAGGTTCTACGGGAGTAATATTTACTTTTAGAAAGTAGTAGGTTTTGCTTATTATCTGTAAAATAAGAATTTGGACTAATACTGAATTGCAATTTTAGCGAAAATTTACTCTGACGTTAAACCTTGTTTATTAATAGCACTGGTAGAAAGCTCTGTCGACAAAAATTTTATAAAAGTAACGACATCTGTCACTGTCACCATAAGTTACACTAATAAAAGAGAAGTGACACATGTTATAAAATTATAAATATACAAAGTGCGAATACAATGTATATAAGTGAAAAGAAACCAAAAGTACTTCTATTTTATAATTTCGACTATTAGACAAAATTCCCACACCATTCTTCAATAAAAAAAATGAATAACCAACGGATTGCCAGATGAATATTCCCCAGTTTTTTAATTTACTTAAAAAGAAGTTATTATATTGTTCAAAAACTACAATATAATAAACTACAATATGGCACCAGGAAGTTTTTAGGATGAATGATACTATTACTTCAAGTAAATATATTAAAGTTTACCAGTCACGCCTGGAATAATGTCATTATATTTAGTTCCTCAGTCAGAAAATAGAAAAATAATAGATACGTATTTTTTTTTTACTTCAATTTAACATAAATTAGATAATGTACAAGAGAGGCGGCTCGCTACGCCACAACTATGTAGAAAATGTATAAAGGCGTGACGTCATGCGTTATATTTCTATTCAATGTTTGGCCGTAATTTATTGATTACGCAAAAAATAAAAAATAAATGTAAACACAATAATATATAACAGACAGACAAAAAATGGTCATCATCTCTGTTATAATTTATATATACTATGTCATAGTTTATATCGTTAATGTTAACAGTTATTTATGTTTGGAATATGTTTACAGGGAATCAACTCCGCCCTTACAACTTATTTCTTCGGACCAAAACTAAACGAGAAATTGACGATTGAAAAGTTTTTGGATTTCCAACAGCAGCTTCAGAAAGAAATACTTTCTCTTGAGTTCCAAAGGAAACAACCGGGTATGTTATTTTCTTAACGAATTGTATTATCGATGTAAGGATTTACGTACATCGGCGAATAACCACAAAATGTTAAACTGCAATTGATTTTAAACCCTATTATCAACACATTAATTCTAAAAACAATTGTGAAAAGGTATAAGGTAAAAATTCATTAAAGCATGTTCAAAGTTATTAAACATTAAACATACTTTAATGAGTCATTTATTTGTTTTTTATTTATTCTTTATTGCCTAACTAAGGACAACTGCCACTGTATGTGGTTGTAGTATATACAGTGGCACGTTACGAACTCTATTCTTAATGCAGTAAGGTTCAAAATCCAGTAGAAAAATTAACAGTTTTGTACAACCTGACATGCCGCTGACTGTTCAATGCACAGACAAACAATGACAAAATTGTTAGAAATTTACACCAAATTTCCTTACGTTTTGGACCATTGCCGTTTGCGTTTCCCGCATTTCTTATTTATGGCCCATCTTCCTTATTCCCATCAGTAATGGGGATATGATGATTCCCTTTCATTTATTGAGTTTATGAACAAGTGAATGCAGGTACAAGTTTAGCAGCACCCTTGAAGATTACGCTGTTGCTATTAATAAGCTTCGATAGATCCTGTACAAACTAAACTATTTGGTAGAAAAAAAAAAACGTTAACAAATGTTAAAATACAGAGAAGCCATATAAGAGTTCTTTTGTTAAACGAGTATTTATATGATACATATTTAAATTGTTCATTTCGTTATGTACACACAGCTGCACGTCAAGTTATCACAAAATGTCAAATTTCTACAGTACTTTTTGATTGCTACCCTCAATATATTAACGTTTAAAATTAAATGGAGAAATTTGACAGTTTTGTATAGTCTGACGTGCCATACATACTTATAGAATTAATAAATATACGATAATGATGAAACTATATATCTAAGCTATATGTAAAACTAAACTATAAGTTCGTAGATTATATGATTTTATATTTTTCAGACGAGACTGGTCGTATTACGGAAGCAGATTTCGCTGAACTGCTGTTGGCTTACGCAGGATACCCAGCCAAGAAGAAGGCTAGAATGTTGAAACGCGTCAAAAAAGCGTAAGTTTCGACGATATCATATACGTACTAAAAAAGGATATATAAACGTTTTTAGATTTCATTAAAACATATCCTGAAGGCTTGCTATGTTTTTCCGAAAACGAAAATTCGTCTATTTTCGAAACCCTAATATGACCCTAAGGGACACATTTTTCGATAATTAAAAATGAAACGGAGATAGGACCCTGACACTGTTTCTGATGCACAGTTAATATTGCCGCATATTATATTTAAAATAAAATAAGAACGATTTGGAATTTTTGTAATTTTCGCTCATAAACAGAGTAGCCCCTCTATTTTGTATTGAATAAAAAATAATAGTTTATGCAACTGTCATATAAGAAGGGATATTAAAACACGAGAGTCTGTTTATCGATAATAGGTTGACTCGAGTGTTTTAATACTTAAGTTATATGCAGTTTCATACACTACTTTATCTTATAGGAAACATTGAAATTAAACAAAGTAGGTAGGTTACAAGGAAGTAACTTTTTGGAATTCCGAATACAAAAACACGATCGGCAAAAAAATGTATGGGAAGCGCGGGAAATTAAGTTTAAACTACGCATGCGTGCGCCATTTTTTTCATATTCAGCATAAAACCATAGACTAGTTTTTAAATAAAAAAAAATAGCGGTACTATAATGAGTTTTATTTTTAATTTTATGTAGGTATATGCGTTTATAAAGTGCGTATGTATAGAATCGTCTTTGAATTCGTAATTCGAATTTTTCGATTGGAGTGTAGATAAAAAATATTATTAATTTGTTTATCGTAGATTCCGCGACCACGGAGTCGGTATAACAAAAGACGACTACCTGAAATTCTTCCACCTGTTGAGCAATATAAACGACGTGGACACAGCGCTCACGTTCTACCACATAGCGGGCGCGTCCATAGATCAGCCAACGTTGATACACGTGGCGAGAACAGTGGCCCACGTCGAGTTGGACCCGCACGTTATCAACGTGGTGTTCACTCTATTCGACGAGAACAGTGAGTTGGTTTTGTTTTACTCTTTGTTACTTTAAAGTGAAGTAAGTGCCCGGCACGAAAGTAAACCCAATATGACGTGCAAATTAAAAACTTAAAAACACTTGTACTTTAATTTTTAACACAGTTACATAATTTCATGTATCGCTGTCACAATCGCAATACTTTTGAAAGTGGTTCCAAAAGATTTTGAAATAAGATAATTAGGCCACAGGTCTACCCTATGATCTAGATTTGTAAGTCATGTCAATAAGGCCGATTTTACAATAATATTGTAACATTGACTATTACTTTAAATGTAATAGTCAATACAGATAATAAACAATGCGTCATAATTAAGCATTTAAACTCGATTAGGAAAGATGCTACAACTTTTCCCAAAATTGGCAGACCATTATCTTGGCCGAACCTCAATTCAAATAGAAAGGTACGGTTTCCATATTTACACGATTTTGAATAGGATCCAGGATCTCAGACATGGCGACCCCTTGACACTGGCACTAGGCTACTTTGCTACTTGTTTATCCGTGGTTTTCTTTGCTTTGGCTGTAGATGTTTAGAACCTAAGTAATATGACACGGTTTAATTTTCATTTGCGCATATAATAATAATAATATTAATTTCCACCACGAATAACATTATAAAAGGATGTAATGTACAATAAGATTATCCTATTAAGAGTCATTTGTGGGAGACTGATATCAGATCAATGGGAGCTTTTAAAATCAATTTATACACCAATGGAAAAGAGATTAGGTTAGCTACAGTGTCTAAGATGTCATCTGTGTAAACCAGGCTTAGAGGCCATCCTTAAATTACGTCACATGAATTTTATAATTTTTTCACAGACCTTACAAAGTCTATTTAATATTGTTTTGATGACAAACTTTTTTGACACACCCTTTTTTGTTTATAACGCATTTCTTTAGGCATTACTTATGTCGTTAAACGGCTCCTAGTCATTGGTGCATTTTCAACTTGGTCCATTTTTAAATATTTTAGGTGACAGACAACCAATTTCTGAATTGAGAAAAGTACAACTGATTATTGTCAACAACTTAAGTTTTTTTTATTTTCCACAAGTCAAAAAGTACTAGTTCTATCAACCTATTATCAAATGATCATTAAAAATAAATTCAGAAATTAAAATCCTGCTTAAGTACAGTTTGAGACATTCTTAACTTAAAATTCTCAATACAGAAAGCGGTGTTATTATTAAGTTTAATGATACTAAATACAGATTTTTTGATTATTTTCTTCAGTGGACGGTCAACTGAGTAACAGGGAATTCGTGGCGGTGATGAAGAACCGTATCCTGCGCGGGCTAGAGAAACCTAAGGATACGGGATTCGTGAAACTGATGCACTCGCTAGTCAAATGCGCAAGGGACACTAAACCAGCTATACTGGACTTTACTTCTTAGAAAAGAGAACGCATAATCAATAAATAAGATGAAAGCAGTACCGTACGTACATATTTATTTCTGCAAATATATTGTAATTTTTTTAAGTCTTGAGTCAAAACTCAACGATTTCATTATTTTGTTATACTGTCAAAAGATGGCATTGGTTATTCTAATTTTATTTTTAATAATGGCAATATCAATTTATAGTTATATATTTTTCGCTAGTAAAGGTTTATTTTGGTTATATAAACCAGTATAAAATCCATAGCTTACTATAGTGGTAATTTTGCAAGCGTGCAACAGAAAATGTCACCTGAACCAGGGATTCCCAAACTTTTTCAGGCAAAAGACCCCTTTTTATAATAAACTGATATCTTAGCCCATAATCAAGATACTTTAAAAATCCAATCTATATATGAAGTTTTTTAAAAAATATTATTTATCAATTGATAGCAAAAATTCAACAGTTTGTAATGTAAAACTTAGTTAACATTTTATATATATTATTATATTGTTTGACCCCGGTACAAATTAATTCAATTAATAAATTCAATCGCAACATTAAAACTGTCTATGCACTAAACTTCTTTATTTCTGCTGAGGACATTATTTATCTACGTATAATAGTGTTTCTCAAAGTGTGCATCGTATTTTGGGAGACCATGGAAATATTATTCAAATTGCGGCAAATGATCGGAGTCAAAATAATATATGTCTATAATTTTGATAAAAAATACACATAAAGATGATGCTTTAATTTAGGGTTTTATGTAAATATTCAGTTTCCAAAGGGGTTCAATAGCCAAAACAGTTTGAGAATAAATTTAAAAAATATATCTCAAAATAAGCTCTCTAAAGTAATTATTTATATAAAATATGTAAAAATTAATGTATTAAAGTAAGTAATTATCATAGTTCATAAAAAGAAATCAAAAATCCCTGCGAGGTAAAAGATATAACATTCAAATTTTCTTCTATTGATTATAAGCGTTAATACCCTACTGTCAAAGTCCAACTCAATTGTAGAAAGTTGTTATTTTGTAATAAACTATACATACGTATGAAATATAGAATAATTTCCTTTGAAAATACAGATTCTAAGAATATAAGTCTTGTTATAATCACATTAACGAACTTGCTTAATAATTAATTGTACGATAATATAAATACTAACCATTTCAATTTCATAAAATATCGATAAGTCGAATTTGTTTTAGATATGTAATTTTTTATATCTTATTACGAAACTATCCATAAGAAATAAACTGTGGGCCTTTATGATTTCTTTAACTTTGTATAAAAAAAATATTCTGTATATTCATGTAAATACATTGTAAAGAAATATTATCCTATAAAAATATGACTAGTTTAAAGTTTATTAAAAACATATGGTCTATATTTGTTGTATTTTGTAATATTATAAGTTATTTTTAAGATATTTTTTTATTTGTTGAATTTATAATATTGTATGTAGTACCATAATATATAATTTTTGTGATTATTAATGCGTGTAACATTCGAGTTAAAAGCTCAAAATTTTGTTTATAGTTTATAAGCTCTATATCAATAATGTATTTATTTAGCCAGTTTAGAATAATGCTGTGCTTAACGAGTAGTCAATCTTGTTAGACCCGTAACACCAAAGCCGCCTTTGGTAGTCAGATCATAAGGTTTCTTTATATCGTTACTGCAATAATCTTCACATTTAGTTTTAAAATAATAAATAACCACCAATTGGTTAAAGTAACAGTTAAATATAATCTTCTAGTCTATAATCCTGGTATATATATTTGTTTTTTATGATTATATATCTTGTTTTGCATTGAACTTGAAAGCTGTAATCTCAATTATGAGCTATCTTTGTTGTTACTTTTCATGAAACGCATATTGATATCTTTTGTACAATTTTTTTTACTGAATCTACATACATACTTTTTATAATGTTTTTTATTGAATTTTTGTGCAGACGATAAGAATCTTTGTGAATTTTACATTAATTACATTATGTCATAATAATCTTTTGAATTTTCTTTAGAACCTCACTTACCAGCCTTTACCAAAAAAAAATATTGTATTAAAAACTTTTTATGTAATGAAAACGGTAATAATAAGAGTGCATTCAAAGTTAGAAATATTAATCATTTTCCTTCTAACGACCCGCGTATTGGCTTTCAATGAAATAGATGGAAACAAATTATAATTTACTATGTGGAAAAAGAACCATTTAACCTACGCTCAATTAATGACTTAAAGCGTATATTGTAAAATAGCTCGTCATCTTTTAATTATAAAATTATTTAGATGTATCTCAAATAATTTTTGGACTAGAAAACTTAAAATTCTCGGTTAAGCTCGGTTATTGTTTAGAAATTTTTAATTACAGCTTATTTGACTATCGATTGTTTAGAAACAATTTTATATTTGCGATTTGCTAATGCGTCCTCTTAACATGGAATGTTTGGTGGTCATCGAACCCGCGTGGAATGGAACGGATCGTTGCGAATTTCGGATTGCCCCAGAAACAGCGCAGCGGCAACGTCTTGTAAATCACTCGAAGTACAGAGTAAACGGACGTGCTCCGCCGCGGTGCCAGCGGAAAATATATATAGTTTGATGTGCCTTGGAATAATTCTGATAATAAACGACACTGGTTGTGCGAGGCTAGTACGCCTCTAGTATTGTACTGAGCTGCCCTCTGGTGAGTACAGTCTGCTACTTAATAACACCATATCCCCACTACTTGAATATTAGCTACTACGGAAACCCCATGTCATCTCCATCGGAAGTGTAATTTATAAGCGGAATGGTGTTGCCAACTTACGTCATATCCTGTTTTATGAGCCCTCGATGTTTATGATGGATTCAGCACTGTCTTGTGGTAATAGTTTGGATTTATGGTATCTAAACCAATTATATTTTAAATATATTCGTTTTATTAGAATGAAAAATGAATGGAGACAAAAATTTTGTGAGGCGGTTGATTTTTTATAAGTGGTTTATACGTTATCGTTAAAATTAACTTCTTTGATTCTTATATGATAAAATATTAACTAAGAGTTATGTCTCCTGGGATTTTGGCATCGTTATATTTAAACTCTTCAAGAAATAGAATCATGATTATTAATACAGGCCTTGAATTATCTCTGTGCCAAATCCCATATAAATCGGTGGATTCTTTTTGCATTTAAATTATAATGTATACTTACGTATTCATAAATTAGTAAGATTGCTAATTCTAATTAGTTTTTGTGTCATACAAGTTGCCGGAACCTCGCGTAACCCAATTTCGTCATCGTGTGTCATTTTGTTTTACTAGAGCAGACATGAATAATGTTTAGCCGACTTTCCGCAGTTTATTATTATTAGATATCGTCTTCAATCGATCCAATCCAATAATAATATATAATATTAGACAACATCGCATACATTGCTGAGATTCCAAGATATAGAGTGGCAAACACCTATTTTCACTTACCTAGAAAAAGGCATAGTTTAAGTAGGAAACGCCTAATATTACGAATCGTCTAAAGCAAATTAGTTTAATTTCAATTAAATCTTTTTTTCTTTTATCCTTTAACATATTTATGACCTGGGATATACGCAAATGCCTAGCTCAAGGCGCCTCATAACGAATATCATAACTAGACATTGCTTAATTTCGTTAGGTGGCTCCTAGTCAATGGTGAAATGCATTATTACCTTAGGCGATTCTTAAATATTAAGGCGACAGACTCGTACGACTCCTAAGTTAAGTGAAAACGGGCATTCGACTACGAAGGTACCAACATCCAAAATTAAGAAAATGAACTTTTAAGAATGTATTTTACCCTATAAAAAGAAATAATTCATAAGTTCACGTAGTAGGCAAAAAAGTATTTGTTGTTATAACGGCAACATAAATACATCATCTGTGAAAATTTCCACTTTATTAACTATCACAGTTCATGATATAGAGATTGGTGACAGGCAGAAGGACAGTTAGCAAAGTCTTAGTAATAGGGTTCCCATTTAACCCTTTGGTTACGGAACCTTAAAAATAAGAAATTCAATTATTGCTGCGTATTTTGTTGTGCTCTAAATGAAACAAAAAACTTATTGTCATTAGAGTTTTTTGTAAAATTACACATTTCGTTGTCTTATGTTTGTCAATTAAATATACTTTTGTATAATGCAATAATACCCTTACTCCAAGGAAAGTTGTAAAGGTTGTTTATATACATATAGGTAGCTCTTTTCACGTCATGTGACTTTCTATTATATAACGCTTATATATTGCTTATTGGTAAGGCCGTTAGTTTACTTCTGTTATATTAGTGTACAGAGTTGAAATTGCAATTTGTCAGAATTAAACTAAATGCAGCTACATTGTGCAACAAAATTACACCATTAGTAAAAAAAAAATGTTATAACATTTTTATTGCATTCGATTAATATAATGTTTATTTTTCAGCTATATTTATTTGCTGAAAAATACCAACATGCCTATGTACCAGAGGCCGCCGTTTTGGAGGGTACCACATCAGCGACCTGACCCTGACGACAGTAGAGACTTCGGCCAGAGGAGAAGGGTGAGTGTCAACTACTACCCAGTTGTTACAAAACTAGGACTAAGTTTCGTACCAGATTTAAACCATTATTAGACCAAAATATGTCAACATGTCTCAATATGACGATTTATCTTCTTCACACATTGTAAAACCAAAAGATACTATTTCATTTTGTAAATATTAAAACCAGAGGGAGCAATTTACTTTTCTTGTCGGAGTTTGTTTCACCAGTCCTTCTCAGACAAGACCCCAAATTTATAACTAGTGGTAGTTTACGGTAGCTAGGGGTAAATAAATAAGTCAGATGTATTTTTAAAATAAATTAATTAACCTCACGGAACCTGTTAAGGGTCATAACCCAAGATTTGGCTGTATGGCTTAGTGTCCTTCGCCTGTCCCATGGACGAATTATAATACTACTACTACTGCAAAGGGTCAGAAACGTCAATAAAGAAAAATAACGATGACCGTTTCAAAATTGTTTCATTAAATTTCTCTTCTGTTATTTTCAATAGGGATGGTAACTAATTGTTTATCCGTCAGGTATAATATTGAAGGATTCTACACGTATTTTTTATATTTTCGTAATCAATAAATTACGGCGATACGTTTGAAATGTAGTATGACGTCACACCTTTGTACATTTTCTACATAGTTGTAACTTAGCGAGCCTCCACTCCTTAACTTTATTTATCATTAACCAAACCATTTCAATAGTATCTAATATTTTTCTATCAAATTTAATAATTATTACTTGACTTCAACTCTACCTACATATTGTTACATGAAATAAATTTAAATATTATTATTCAACTTCATCCTATTATACATATATACAATACATATTTAAGAAGGTTCATATTTGTTGCTAAATCAATGCATTTCCTTGTTGGTTTAGATTATGAGTAGTTAACACGTGACTATCATACATATAACATGTTGATTCTATCTTCTATACTCATTCAATGGCTCAGTATTTTCTAAGAACAAAATACTGAGTAATAATCTCTATTATTTATTGTAGTCGTAAAATGAGCAATCATAACATTTAAGAAATCACAACGAATAAAACGAATATCTTTTAATAAACTATATCCGTGAATGTGTTCCATTTGTAAACAAAACGCTCGTTGCACGGCTGTTTCGACACATTAATTACCCTCGGATTCAGTAAATCGAATTAGGTCGATCGCTATGACAGGGTTAGGCGTAATGCAAGTGCAGAGTGTGAGAGTAGGGAGGGTTAGATTGAGTAGTGATTCTAATTTTGCACGCATAACGTCGCGTGTTGCCGTTGTGTACAGTACGCGCATAGAGCGCGCGCCCGCGCAGTGCATACACACGCCATGGGGCGGCTGCATACCTTCGTGGTGACATTACGTCGCGAGAGTCGTGACACCAACTGGGGCCTTCGTTTGGTGGGCGGTGCTGATCTAGCTACCCCGCTCATCGTCACTAGGGTACTAAACGCCATTCATTCTTCTTTATCCTTCTCTCTATCATATCCTTACCCTTTAGAGTGAAAGTGATTAGAATTAAAACCATCTTAATAATGCTTATGCGCCTGCGCATCGACGCGCACCGGTGTAAACAAACACGGCGTTTACTGGACAAATGTGATTTATGTTTGCCAGACGACTTTAAGTAGCTTTCACAATCGTGATTTTATAAACTCGAGGAGCTTCTGGTTTTATTTAGGAAATTGTTGGAGATCTCAAAACAGTCGAGTCTACTAGGCAATTAAAATAATTCTTTTGGGATTATATATAACGTGTCTCGTGGATGTTTATATCCGATGTATTCTGGGATAGCATCGTTTGCCGGCCGATCGACACCGCGAAGTGACTCGACCTTATTATCTTAACAAAACATGTTCGATTAATACATGCAATCCCGATTATATACTCGCGGTTTGTCAATCTAGACTGTCAAATCTTGATTTCTTTTGGCAGGCGATTACGTTTTAATTTGCTATTGTAATTTTATATTTTTATCTTATAATGTTGATATTTACATCTTGAACTTGAATATCGTAGTATTACTAAATAATTATTTATTTCGCGGTTACTAAACTTAATATTTTGTCCTCAAATCATCCGTATAATATGATGAATATTTTTTAATTGATTAAAAATCTAGATAACGTGGCCTAAGATATTTTTGCTTTGAATTTAAAAGCTTTTGTGTGTTTTATGAAATGCACTTATTACTTGCAATAAGTTTATCATAGATCATTAAAACTGAAATCTTAACTAATATTAAAAAGAGGTTGAGTTTTTAACTTTATTTGTTAATAGGAAGTAATTGTCTTAAATACTGATTAGGTCATGAAACATTTTACACCTACTATCTATAATTTACTGTGTACTGAATTTCACGTGTCATTTATTGGTAATGTGTAAGTAAAATTTGTTTGAATACGGTTTAGATGAAGAAAACAGTAGACCACATCTTTGTGCGAATTTTTCCGAAACACCCCGAGTCATAGTATAACGTTCTCCCAGAATTTATTCCCAAACCCACATATTTTAAAACTCTTTGAAGATGAACTAATTCTCCCTTTGTCATTGTTCCGTATAACCATATGACCATATATGACATATGACCCTTTTTAGGGTTCCGTACCTAAAGGGTAAAACGGGAACCCTATTATATAGACTGTCAGTCTATTATTAGGCTGTATGTACCTCATGCACTCTGAAAGTTAGACAGTTGAAATTTTCGCAGATAATGTATTACTGTTGCCGCTTCTTCTTATTTCTTGTTTCTTCTTATCAACCAAAAGACGTCCTGAACGAGTGGTAGGGAAAAAAAATGTTGGACGATTCAAAAGTACTTTTAAGAAGTCTATTTTAATAATGATTATTTCGACTTTGACTTTGCTTTAACAAAAAAAATATTTAAGAGGGCTCATACAACAAACGTGATTTTTTTTGCTCGTTTCTGGTACAGAACCCTACGTGTGCGAGTTAAGTGCCGGTTTTTCTTTTCTTTGGTTTATGTACAGGAAAATACAGTACCAAAAAACAACGCTCGATTAGTTTGTATAAAGTTATTTCAATATATTGTGTCTGTCACTTCCACGTAGGACAACAGTTTCAAAATTATCAAATTCAAAATTAAGCTTTCACTACCCTTTATATAAAGCAGAGTTTATAATAGGAGCAAAAGTAAACTGAGCACATAACTGGATTTAAGCGAAATCCAGAAGAGAAACGCCAGTAATTAAAAAAAAACAAATGCGATTTCCATTACTCAGCAGCGGAGTATTCTCAGTAGTGTTGTGTAGTAATTTTACGTGTAGCTAAGTCTCAAACTATTGTTGGCTTTTCATTCGATCAACAAATGAAATATGCGGTGAATGCCTTGATAATGATTCTACAGTTGAGTAGCCAACTATCTAAAGACCGCGTATATTTATAAATCACTAAAAACATACCTACCTCTCTATTTTCTTATACTGATTGTCTGATAAGAATACGCTACGACATCTAAAAACAGTTATCTATAATGTTACAGGGAGGAAAGATTTGATCGTTTGCTTTTTTTGCATCGAATAGGCATACGGTATAGGAATTTTGAAAGTTGAAAAAAAATGACTTAAGTTGACAGACTACGGGAAGCTACATCATATGCAGTAAACATAGGCCATATTTTATCTCGAAAAACAGCAAACAAAGGTATGAAAATGAAAGTGGTTTTAAAAAGTTACCACAGTAACCATTGTTTACTATTCTATCTGTGATTGTGAACGTTTTTGGTAAATCCATGTAGAAAGATAGAATTGGTAATTCAAAATGTTTGGTTGAATGAATGTATTATATTTTTATTTATTTATTTATGAAATAATAGCTTTTCGTTCACAATGTAATCACCGTAGTTATCTACCACTGTGCGCCAGCGATTAGGCAAAGATTGGATTGTCTCTGTAAAACTTTGCAGGTTTGAGTTTGAAAAAGTCATCTATGTACAAACATAGTACATCTATGTTGTAACTAAGAGTTCGTCATGAAAGCTTTTTTAGCCCAAATGATTACTAAGTGACCGGAATAAAATCTGTTGACGCTTAGTTCGGTGAATACGGAAAATGTGGAACTATTTCCCAGTTCAGCAGTCATGTTGTGGACGCTTATAATGAAGTTCAAGCTTCATATTATCGAGTCGATTACAGTACAAGTTCACTGTGATCGTGGTATTGGTAGGAAACATCATACCGAGAGCATCATCTTGCGAGGATGAAGATATTTTTTGGCGTAGGTTTGCCTGGTTCATTGCGGCGTAGGTTTGCCTGGTTCATTGCGGCGTAGGTTTGCCTGGTTCATTGCAGCGTAGGTTTGCCTGGATCATTGCGGCGTAGGTTTGCCTGGATCATTGCGGCGTAGCTACTTGCATGTTTATACATAACCCACTAATCGTCTCCAGTGACGAGATGGTCTAGTCAGTTTAATGTGCGACGAAATGTCTGCACGGTAACCGAGTTGATCTTTTGGTCAGCCGATGGGGAACACAAACTCCAAATTTGTAAGACTTTCCTAATGCGTGCAAATCATTTTCAATCGTACCATAAGAGCAACCAAGCTCTACAGCCAAATCACGTGTGCTGCGTCTAGAATCTTCTTCAATCAACGTATTCAGTTTATTTATTTTTGTTTCTATTAGAAGCCCAGACCTTGGTTGATCTTTCAAGGAATAGTAGTAGAATAGTCTCCACTGCGGAATCGTTGGAACCACCGCTTTACTGTTACCTCGGAGACTGCGTCAAGAGCTTTGCTGCAAGCTGCACGTAACATATGCATTGGCATATGTTACGTGCAGGTTCTGCAGCGAAATGGCCAGATTGGTACTCATATAATAATCAATGTCGGACATGGGTTTTAACATCATTTATTTTGACGTTAACGTAACGACATACGAAGTATTACTGTCGTTAATGATCACGACTCGCTGTATACCCCCCGTCATAAAACATTCTCGACCCTACTTAAAGTCTCTAGAAAATAAAAATTAAAACACTCATTATTTATTAGCCAACCCGATATTATGATCACGAGTATCAACAAAAACTTTAATTGCCATAGATTGCAATTGATTTTGTGAAATAAAATTCGGTGAAATATGGGTATGATTTGCTCTCGAATAGTGTTACTAATAAACAAGGTAAGAAATACTCTTCCAGTGCTTTTAATAAACAAGGTTTAGCGTCAGAGTAAATTTAAGCTAAAATTGCAATTTTAGTATTAGTTAATAATCATGTTATTAAACAGAGACTTAGCAAAGGTTAACCTAGTACGAGATTCTACGGGAGTAATATTTACTTCTAGAAGGTGGTGGTTTGCTTATCTCCTGTATTATATGAATTTGGTTTAATATTAAAATTGGAATTTTAGCGTAAATTAACTCTGACGCTAAACCTTGTTTATTAATAGTCTTTCAGAGTATTTCGTACCAACATAACACAATATATTGCTATGCTTTATTAATAATCGATAAATACTCAAGATCAAAAAACGATGAAATTATATAATTATGTATGATGTCCCCACCATAGGGCTAAACTTATCGACTTCTTCGATATTCTTTGGGGTGGATCCAGCACCGGTTTAGTTAATGTAACTTAGCGCCCTAGGCAAAACACTGGAACTTAGCCCTCTAGGTAAAAAACTGAGACGACGCCCATAAAATACAAGAAATAAATAAAAGACTAATGTAGGAAGTTCTGCTAATCTGAAAATTTTGTACTTTTGGATACCGTGGACATGACTCATGTTCGAAGAACAAAAGTATTTTTTAGGGTTTAAATAATCAGAGTAAATGCAATCTGTTTGCCAAACCATGCCGCCCCTTAAATACGAGTACCCTAGGCAGTACCTAGTTTGCCTATACAGGAATAATTTAAAACCACTGCGAAGATTTTGTGAAAATAAACTTTAAGTAATTTAAATAAACACGTATTTTTTATTTTGATATGTTCTAATACTAAAAAATAAAGTTATCGCTTATCAAAGATCGAGATTTTAAAACTTCATTTATGGACACCGCGCGCCGTGCGTCAGCTGACCGCTCGCTCGACGCCGTAGGCATGTACTCATAGGTACCTATCTACACGGGTCACTGAACGCTCATTTTGTTAGATTCGAACTAGATTTTATGCCATGATCTGAGGTGATTTCTAAGAGTAATTTCAATTTTCCCTTCATACTTTTATGGTTAAGGCCATTAAAATGCAAAAAAATAAAAGAGAAACAAATTCGTTACCTAGAAAAAAATATTAACGTTATGCCGAAGTTACATAGGTACTTCTGCGTTAAGGCGTATTTAAAAAAATTAGAATCAACTACGTATTTACAATAATGTTGAATCAAAACAAATACCTAACTAATTACTTACCATGTATTTTAATATTTGTTCAAAATGAAGTCCACGTCTGTCCAGACATAAACGTGCACATTTCATTAAATTGTCATTTAATTTGTTTAAAACACTAGTGTCACTTTTCACTTTACTGAAAGCGTTATTATTTTTTATTGTTAAGTCTTCTAGACTTTGTGCCTCCTCTACATCTCAGCGTTTGACTTCTTCCCATAAGAAACAGTCCCTCACTTGTGAACAATGCCTCATCCGTCTACAAGATGTTTGCATCGCGGTGATGTAGAAGCCACTCACATAAGGCTCGACGTGGTACTGGGTCTAGGTCATGGAACTGCTGAACCGGCTGAAAGTGGTACGGATGGAGTCCGGCTGTTTTTAGCAGCTTCAATACCGTAGGCTGGCTCACACCAAAGAGATATGCCGCATCGTGGGTACTGACTCTGGGACTTCGTCTGTTAAAATGGTTCGAAGCATTAGGGACCGCGGGGTTACGGATCCCAAAGGCACGCATACGAGGTATGCTCTTCGTCGCATACTTTCTCCGAATTGCGCTTATGTAGGTTCTCACTACTCAGAAGATAAACTCGTACATCTCGTAAAACTCACGACGGCGGGCGCGTCGCGTGCGCGGGAACGCGAGGACACGTCACATCGGCGCGTGCGTGTGAGTCTCACTGTCGCGCGCGTCGCTCGGTCCCGGCGGGGCGGTGAGGGCTGTGGCGGGGGGCTACTGGGCGCGACGGGGTTGCACGGGGGCATACGCAAGAGTTTTATTTTAAAAAATGTGTCCATATTCTACCGTTTCGATAGGGATAAAAATATTAAAAAAAAATTTTTTAACTAATTATGGAAAAGTGTTCTATTACTGATACTGAACCACCAAAAAAAATTTTTGCACTGGAAAAAAAATATTCCTGTATAGACAAGCCCTCGCTTTAAAAGTGTTAAAAAGAAAGATATACGGATGGTTTGTTAGAATGAACTATTTGTTAATTATCAAGGTTTACAACAACTCATTCTGCGATAATTTCAAGAGTCTTTTACAATTCAAAAGATTGGACACAGACACAGGACTACTCTGTTTTTTCGAAAATGTATTGCGGTCCTTAAAATAATCAACTTTATAATAGTCTTTACTTATAAGTATGTTCTTTACATGAATTCTAAATTTATTTACGGGTATGTCAATTACATAAATCATTCAACAATTTTGGTCGAACGAATTCTGCCTCCGTTTTTGTTTGGAACTAACCAGCTTAATCCCGGTGGTAATAATGCGAAACGATCCCATTCTGAGCGAGTGTTTTAGACAAACTTTAATATTTATTAACCGGTATTTTTCGAACTATTCCCCAGCCCTGACACTACTAAGGCTTTTTTAATGATTTCAATGATAAGAAACATAATATTGGGTTGGCACAAAAGTAATGAGACACACTAGAAAAATCTATAACATTTCCTTTTTAAAATCAATTTTTTTCGATAATATTCTAGAATGTTGTAGAACATTCTAGGTACTTCTGGTGTAGGGTATATAAAGCCGCGCTCGCGATTTGTTTAGTCAGTTTGAAGAAAAATGGACGAGCGACAAGTTCGAACACTATACTTATACGAGTACTTGTTAGGCCACAGTGCGCGGGCTGCGGCTGACAATATCAACAATGCATTAGGTGCTGGAAGTACAAGCCATGCGACGGTGTCCCGATGGTTTGACCGTTTTAAATCAGGAGACAGGAGCCTTGAAAGTCAGCCACGCTCAGGGCGACCACCCGCAGTGAATGATGACGATTTGCGCCGCGAACTGCAGTTGAATCCGGATGCTACCACTCGTGAATTAGCGGAAGCACTTAAATGCAGTCACCACGCCGTGGAACACCATCTGCATGAGCTTTGTTAGCGAAAAGTTTTGGCTCGGTGGGTACCGCACATCCTTACAGACGCCAGTCGTGCAGTCCGTGTCGCTATCTATCAGTCACTTTTGCTGCGACCCCGACGTAAAGAGTTTTTGTCAGATCTGGTTACTGGAGATGAATCATGGATTTATTACGAGAACGATACACGTCGTGCTTTTTGGCTGCCTCGAGAAGAAACGCCACCAACTCAACCGAAGCCGAGTCAAAAGAACCGCCGAAAAATTCTGCTTTGCTGTTTCTGGGATGCGCAAGGCATACTGTTTTATGAGCTATTACACAATGAAACTATAAACGCTGACAAATATTCAACCCAGCTTACCAAATTATCTGCCGCTATCAAGACAAAACGACGAAGACGAGTCAATGTAGTTTTACTGCACGATAACGCTCGACCTCACGTCGCATCTGTGGTTCGCCGGCAGTTGGAGAACTTGGGCTGGGAGACGATACCCCACCCACCTTATTCCCCAGACCTCGCCCCATCAGACTATCATTTGTTTAGAGCCCTGAAACAGCATTTGCGGGGTAAACAATTTAATGATTTCTCTGACGCAGAGGCGGAGTTGACAACTTTTTCGAGGCACAGCCATCAGAGTTCTGGGCAAAAGGCATCCAAACTTTGCCGGATCGTTGGCAAGAAGTCTTAGATACTAATGGTAATTACATCATTGACTAAACTTTTATTATTGTAATAATAATCAAAAAGTAAAAACTTAAACCAAGTGTCTCATTACTTTTGTGCCAACCCGATAAAAACTTAGTTAAACCTATCGAAAGATTGCAGTTAGTATTTGACTCTTTCGTTCGACATTTCGTTATAGTCAATTACATCATAATCGCTATCACATGTCAAATAGTTGTGGTGTGAAGTTCGTGACTATCTTTCAAATGTCAAACTGAAAGAGATTGTGATAGATTTTAAAATTAGGCAATTATGCCCCTGGTTTTGGACATTTCAAAAGTGCTTGAACTAAGCTAACTTATCAAAAATAAAATAGAACTTTCACACATCATAGCTGTCAAGGGTATTTTTGCCATACTAAAACATTTAAAAAAAACCCTTAGCTTATGGTATAGTAATATACTTAGCTTATGGTATAGTAATATACTTAGCTTATGGTATAGTAATAGTAATATAATATATGCCTTTGCCTAAGTCCTTGAAGTGCCTAATTACCAAAAAGGGGCAGTGGCTAAAACCGGGTCTTCTGCCCTAATTTATGCGTAGTAGATTTAGCTTAGACGCGATTCTGCAAATGTTAAAAAAAATATAAACGAGGCAAAATTTCCTAGAAACTATTTCAGATAAGATCTAGCTCGCCCCGTTTTTCTTTTAGTGTTCTTAGAATTATCTTCTAACCAACCTTCGATATTTTAAATCATTCAATCGACAGACTTCAACCTTGAGCCATATTCCATTACGTCGCTGCATAAATAGTTTCATTACCTACTTCCTCTATATATAATCCTAATGACTCGATCGCTCATCCAAGAGCTTTCTGCAAAATAACAAGGACTTTTAATTTAAATAAGCTCAGTGGAAAAAAAATGGTTTCACAAGTTTCACCATAACGAAATCCCGTATTTAATGTTCATCGAATCATAATATAAAACTCATTTTCCTGGAATCTCGTCTTGGGTGTTCGCACCAACGCGTATCAAATTGCAACTTGGTTGTAAAACAAAGAACAAATCCAAAATAAACTGTAATTAAATAATGTATGTATATCTATACTAAAAATTAAGCTGAAGAGTTTGTTTGTTTGGTTGATTGAACTCCATAATTTCAGGAACTACTGGAACGTATTGAATTATTTTTTTGTGTTGAATAGTTCGAAAGGCTATATAACATGGCTTGCAATCAATGGCTTATAGGAGTGGAGCAGTAAGAAAAACTGTTGCAAAATATTTTCCTTGCGTGCGCTGCGTAAACGGTGAAAGTTACGCAAAAATCATCTATTACGAAATTAATCCCCTTTAAAAGTTCTAAAAAGAAGGCCGCGGCAGTACATGTCTATCTTATATTGTATCCCGAAAAAAAGCACATGAAGGGATGAAAATGGGAGTGGAAGTTCATATAGTGCATTAAATCGTTACCATAGAAACCATTGTTTACAATTCAATTTGTCATTGTAATTATATTAAATGTTATCCTTTTACAAATCCATTACTAAATGATGCGCACTTTTAAATTTTCTTTTTTTCTACAATGAGCTCTTTACGTAGGATTAAATAATGTTTTAATTAATTCAAATCGGTAAAATCTTTGTCGCAAATTTTTTCCAATTACATAATTTAATTGGGTATTATATTGTGTTATTGGAATATGGGGTATAAATGGGGCGAAAAAATTAAATGTCACATTTAGCTGTCGCTAGTGATCACTAGAACACATTACTGTACTTTTAAAACGGGATTTTGATCATTGTTATGTTTTAATCTTTGTTTTTTTCCGATTTTTATACAACAAAGTAGCTTTCGTTTTTAATTTTGAAATTTTTTCGAATAACATAATTTAATTGGGAATTTTTAATCAGAAAAAATAAATAAAATGATAAATTTAACTGTCGCTACTGATCACTAGATGACGCTACTGTACTTTTAAAACGGGATTTAGATTATTTTTGTAATTTTTCCGATTTTTATAAACCAAGCTTTCGTTTTCAATTTTCCGACATTTCCAGTAACATAATTTAATATGGAATTGATAATCAGGCGAAAATATAAAATTATACAATTAGCTGTTTTCGCTAGATGACGCTACTGTATTATTAGAACATGATTTTGATTTCTTTAATGTTTCTCGTCTTTATTGTTTTTCCAATATTTATCAAAAAAGTTGCTTTCATTTTCAATTTTGCGGTTCCATAGTCATCAAAGTTTCATCATGTCTGCCTGTCTGTGATTTAGCTCAAAAATGATTTGTGTTAGGTGTAAATTAGCATAGTTTAAACTTTAATCACGCCGACAAAGCGGTTAAATAAAATCTTAAAAAATATATTTTTCCTCCTCCCCTACATGTAAAGTTGAGGATGAAAAATTGTTTTATTTTCCCATTGCGTGGGGTATCGTTCGATAAGTCTTTCAAAAATTGTAGGAGTTTGGGGAGACCGTTTTTCGATTATGTGAATCGTTCGTGACTTATCTAAGCTTCAGTGTCAACTTTAGTTAGAATCTAATGTCCCCCACCTCCTACCATTTAAGGGTTGTTGTTAGAAACTCAACGTTACGGCAGTAGTGTATATAACGAATTTAATAGGAAAACTGTCACACTTAAGGTGGCTTTACAAATTTACGAGTAATAGTCGACCAAAATGTATTTAACTTGAAAATTTCTTAAATTTCTTGATCTTGAAACCTATGTGCGAGGCACTCGGCCACGGAGGTGTAAGTTAACTGAACCACCCATGTTGCTTGCCTGTTGTTGCGTGTTGTAAAGTTAGTCCCATACAACATGTTTTTGTCGACAGCTTCCATAACAATCGTCAAAATTCAGTGAAATAATCCTGCCTAATTTTTGAATGAAGGAATCCCCATCGATTACGTCGACTCGGTATTAATATTAATGGTGTTATAAATATCAATATGTAAATAAGACGTGTACAAAAAATCTGGGTAATTAGTAGTTCGTAAATCTTGACAAATTTTGGCAACCATTTGTTTCTGCCGATTCAAATAGATCGGCAATATTTTAATTATTTTCAACTTGTTCTTGCTTGCGATTTCACTAACATAGACTAGACTCATTAATTATAGGGACATTTTACTGGATGTTAATTATACGCAAATCTGATAATGATATTTGCCTTTGTCCCAATTACTTGATTTGGATTTCATTTAATCTGTCTTATGTCTTCACCTTACTTGGGAGACAGAGAAACTGATCGATGTTGGGGACGACGTTTACAACCTTTCAACGTTCATTGTTCTTTTAATAAATTTCGCCGGTTTTAATTGACAGGAAATGTAGTCGTCATGTGTTTCATTAGAAAACATGAAACATCTATATTTACATATATGTAAATATCTCTACCCACTTACAATATATCAGAACTTTTAACACAAAAGTATTAATCTGAATCTTTGATAACTAATGACATGTACATTTTGTGGAAATTTACCTTCAAAGTCGTTATATAAAATACGTAGAGCATAGTGAGAACATATCTGTTGACGTGGTGGCATATTTCTGACGACGCCACGCGTATTTCGTTGATGGACAAGAGTAAATATAGTCGCATGTCCTCGCCATTGACTTGAGGAAGTGATGGATTTGCGCAGGTCGAGCCGTCGATGCCACTCGGCCTCAGCCCGATCCGGCGGTTGTTTTCAATAAAAATGTCAGGTTGGCGCGGCGACGCCGAAGCACGCATTTAGCCTGGCGGTAGGCCAATACGGTGCATAACCCCCTCCTTCTCGCTTGCACGCACAAGGTCGTCCCATCTAAAGAACTATTGCTTACTCGTCACAAACCCTTACAAAGTCAGATAATTTTAATTATAACTGCTATTAATTCCAAATTAAAATTTTCTTATTTTTGTTGGACTAGAGACCTTGTATAGACAAATAAAAGGAGCACAAATTCGACAGGGTTGCGTTATTCAATTACATAGTTCTCATAGCTACCTTTCAGTTTCATCGTCAGACCCTAGATATTATCTTGGACCTAACCCCTTGTCAAAATAAATAAACCCAAAGTCAATGAGATTGCTTCGTTTAATTACAATTACGTTTCATAGATACCTTCCGGCTCAATTAGCAGATCAGCTCTATGCCATATTATTACATTGTCTTCCAAGTTATGTATGCGAAATTTTAGCTCAATCGAAAACCGAGGTCTTTGGCTGTGAGTAATATTTAATAACACGACAAGTTAAATAAATCCTTGTAAAAACGAATTTTAGACTACATCATCAACTAGTATTGTAATGGTGCGTCGTACCACACCGTTAAATTTGTCCTAGGTTCCCGCATTCAAACTTTTTGTCTTTAATCTTTAACTTAATCTATTGTTTATTGTGTTCTCTCCAAATGTCAGTTCATAAAAAATCATCATGGCAAGAACACGATCAAAAATTAAAAAAAAAAAATCTAATATAAAAATCTGTGCTGTGATATACAAGTTATTTAAGTGTATGTGTACCTAGCCTAGCCATAAGTTCTGACACAAAAAAAATATTCGCTAATTTAAAAAATTATTATTATTTTTAAAAGTTTTCTATGTGATTATGTAGAATGAAAAAGATATGTGAACGTACTAAACTAGTTATTCAAAGAGTCCACCCTTAGCTTTAACGCACGCTTTTAAACAGTCGGGCCATTCGTCGATGCATTTACGAACGGTTTCCACTGGAAAATTGGTCACAGCTGTCTCCAAAGATATCTTGAGCGACTCAATATTTGGGTGACACTTAGCGCAGGCCATGTCCTCTAGCACAGACCACAATTTATAGTGCAATGGGTTTAATTCCGGACTAGCCGAAGGCCAATCATCAGCCTTTATGAAGTCTAGAACAAATTTATGTAGTGCGCGCCTTATGACCAGGGGCTGAATCCTGTTGGAATGTGCACACTTCGTTATTGAATAAGGAGTTAAGAGGTTTAAATACTGCTTCTAACACGGTATCTTGATACAGTTTGGCTGAAGTTTTCACTCCTTTTTCGCAACAATGGAGTTTTGTTACCCCTTGGTAGACACCCCACCAAACCATGACGTATGCTGGATTATGATCTCGCTGAACTTTGGCTACTACCTTGGAAGCTTCTTTAGGGCTTTGTGCATACACCCGATCATTTTGTTTGTTATAGTGCTCCTCGATTGTAAAAACCTTGACAATTGCCTTGACTGCATTAATGACCTGGTTTGATCGAACCCCACCCCATTTCCAAAACTAATTAATAATTTCTAAACAAAAAACATACATCTATTTTTTATCCTAGAAGCTAATGTTCGAAATTCAAATTAATGTTTTTTTTTAATGTATGTAAACAGCCAGTAAAAGAATTTATGGCTAGACTAGGTATAAGTTTGCATCGTATCTTCTAAGTTAAACTCAGAAAAGGGTTTTTTATTGACACCATAAATATACCTAATTCATCAAGTCTAGTCAGCCGTTTCATTTACCAACCAACTTCTAAGCTCCGAACCAGTCACAATATTAAATGCTCGTAGGTCGTTATTAAATTATAATTAAATGAGGATTTAGTTGACCTATATTATTAAGAGTTTACGTGAATGCCAAATAATTTATGTTGAAAGAGTTTTACGACGCCGACACAGACGTCAATGCTAAATGCTGAGGTTCGGAAATTCAATTCTGATTTAGCATTGGCGTCTCACAGAAATCCAATAAAATGTCTTTGATGTAAGGTCACCCGTCGCAATTGCGGAGATTAATTTAATGGTTTGAAGCAGACATTAGTCAACGAGGATTTTGCAGATTTTAGGTCTAAATATTTACAGGGTAAGCGAATTCCACTGGGAGCAATTTAATACCGTATTTTGTAAAATTAAATTGTTAGTGAGTTTGCGGATTAAAATTATCGTGTGACAATAAACTTCTAGCCAAGAGATTTTCCTATAGAAAAAGAAAACTCTTTTCAGTAATAGATATGTCCTCCAACCGACATTGTAGATTTGGTCATGAAATTTACGAATATAATCTGATATTAGTACAAACGTTTACAGGTGACACCTGGCACGCCTGCTGGCCGCGAGCTTCTACGAGGCGATATCATAGCCAAGATTGACGACTACGATGCACGCGACTTGAGGCACGAGGATGCACAGAACCTGTTTAAGAATGCCTCCAATCAGATCAGAGTAGTAATTCAAAGGTGAATTTATATAAATAAATGAAAATTAATTTCTTAATAAATGTGTGCAAAGCGGACCGTGGTGAAATAAACCCATATTTTTCTTTTAATTCGAAGCAGATTTTTAAGGCATTTGAATTAGAAAATTTGAGAAAAATATAGTTAAAACAATACTTTTGTTTCTCATGAAAACATCACGATTTTCGCCGGGTCATATTTCTTAATACTCCTACTGCATTTACTCTTTGTAATTTTCGTTACGTATTTGGATTAATAAAAGATCTAATCTATCTTGATTCCTCGAACACTGGCTGTTCTACTGACCCGCCATTTTCGTTTTTACAAATTAGAACTTTAAAAAAAATCTCAGGAGTTGTGGTTATAAATTAAAATATTTATATTAGTACGTCTATAACAGTTTGCTGATTTCAGCAGCTGGAACTTTACCGTAAGCCTTTACTGATGTGCTACATGATCTACCAGACTGCTGGCCATTCATTTTGGTCAAATTTTAGTTGTTAATTAAAATTGAATATAGTGACAACATATGGTGTTATAAGCCATTGCATCTACCGATAGCGGATGGAAATCCGTATCTTAATATAGGATTTCAGAAATATTAACGTCAGTTACCTAGTTACATGTATTATTTTGGTACACTTTAATAACATTTTCATACAAGTCTATTGTTTTAAGGTGGAACGTCACAGTGATCATATTTTCGACTGTCAATGTTCTAATAATGATGTATTACATTTTTATTCATTCAAAAGGGCCGTATTCTATCATCAGTATTATTGATATGGGGCTCCAGCACCTTAGGAGCCCAGACGTCGATATGAGTAAGCGAGGGCAATTTACATTCACACCGTACGTCATTAGTCCATTAATGGGGCATAGGCCTTCTCTATACATAGGATCATATAGGGAGAATGGGTCATACATAAGCAACTCAATTCGTTTTGGAGAATTAACGACTGTAGATGCAACCAGGTCCAATGGTTTGACATGTCTACGTAGCAATGAAGAGCCTTTGCGGAAATTAGTTGATTTCCGCAACACAGACCACGCTATCTCTGCAGTATTGAGTTCCTTAAACATTTAGATAAAAGAAATCATCAAATTAGAATATAAGCACCATCTGTCGAAAATAAAAACGAATTAATCCGTGATTTGCCGCCTAACTTCATAGTATAAAAACAGGGGAGGCTCGAGTTCGCACCTTTACTCGGTACCACGCGCTTCCGGCAGTTACGTAGGCCGAGTGCCCACGCCCACCTTCTATCACGAGTTCGCCGAGTAAGATGTTATACCTATTAGGTGTCCTGGACTGCCAAATCTCCTTCTTAATAGATGTTAATACTGTTCGAAGTGATTTAAAGTCCCTAAATCTAGAAAAATAAAATGTATACTGCTGGGATTATAATTTATAGATTTTGGTCCTTCGAGTCGTATTGGTGGAATTTGTTTAGATTTGATCCTAGAAAATGTTGGATAAATAAAATTCACATAAACAGCAATACATTTGTAGAATGAGAAAAAATTAAAAATATCTAATGCTGAACTATTAATCCCAGCACATACGATACAATACTGTCGTTAAATAGGGATGTTAAGACTACGTATCGATGTAATGTCTTTTGAAATAATGATAATATATAATATTATTATATGTTTGTGCAAAACGAGGTTTAACAACCGTCAACCGTAACATCCCTATTCGATAAAGTTTTACCTTAACAGGTAAATTAATAAAAATATATATTCTCACACGTTTATGCAAGAAAGTTTCGCATGGATTATATATCATGTATTTATTTTTAAAATGTTTATAAAAATACAATGTGTAATGTTTTATAATAAAAATAAGTCAGTTCATATGCAATAATTGGCTGAAAAATGACTCTTATCAATTTTAGAAAAAATATGTGTTTGCGTATTGCGATCCAAACTTAATACATAATGGTTCAATTTAAAATCCGTGCACTCGTAAGGATACTTTCTTTATGAGATCAATTTTAAATCCCATAGAGAAAATATCAAAAAGCAAATTCATTATTTCATAATGAAAATATCAAGATATTTTCATATACCTGTTTCCTATATTATCGATATTGTAAAAATACGTCCATATATTATTTGTCTGATACATCTTTATTCTACATATTTTTTAATTATCTATTTATATTTTTTGTTTATTTTTATATGTTTTATTAAAACACTATTTGTCCAAGCAAGAGCGGAACCAGACTTTTTTCAGGGCAGGTGGTTACAGAATCATGAGTGAGTCAGGATTATACATTCTGCAAATCATTCATTGGCATTACAAAAAATATAATTGGTGACTCAAGGGGCCTAGAGAGGATCAGGACCACCATGATCGCCTCCTTGGATCCGCCCTTGTCTCCAAGTTCGTTTGTCTAACCTAAATATATCAACCATGTATTATGATATCAAATTAAATTACTATCCTATCATAAAAGCATGTATAACTCGTACGAATTAACATGATATTTGAAAGCCTATTCTCCTCTCACCTATTTGTTCTCGAATAAAAGAGGTGCGAGGAGAATTTTGAATCGTTCTTATAATTTTCTTTTAAATCACATCCTTGAAGATTATCTGTGCATCAAATGCAGTGTCAGGCCCTACCCCCTTGTCATTTTAGCATTCCGAAAATAGACGAAATATCGTTTTCTTATAAATAGAATAGGCCTTCAGGTGTTTTGTTAATATGTACGACTAGTAATACCTGATAGACAAACCGACTTGGGAAATAAAATGTTATGTGCTCCGTGACATCTCCCTATATGTACTAGTGATACGAGTAATAACCAATTTATATGAATGCAATATTTGGTACTAGTCTAGATGTGCATTTGTTTTATCGTTGTTGTTACATTTGTTTTTAAGGCACATATGTTATCCCTTGGTGTACTTAAAGCATTGTCCTCAGTTTATGTTTAGATTAATGTGCACATATTAAAGAATCGATAGACCGCTTTATGTTTTGAACACCACTGTTGCTTATTACTATAGTCATTGTTTTTTGAGGTTTTAAAATTCAAAATGGCGACTTAGTCCAAAAGATGCAAATGATGACATGTTTGAAGATTTATTCTGCAATCAAATACATCTGTGTTTTACTTACATGAATTACAATATATGTATCGGTAAGAAATAAAGCCTATGACTTAGCGATAAGAGTTACTGATAACCTGAATATATTAATATTATAAAGAGGAAAGATTTTATTGTTTATTTGTTTATAAATAATAGGCTTCGAAACTATTGGATCGATTTAAAAAAAAAATCACCCTTTCGGGATACTACATCATACGCGGTGAACAAGATTTTATGCTGAAAATCATCAAATATATGAAAATGGTAGGAGAAGTTTGTATAGAGAATTAAAACGACTGTTAAACCATTATTTACTATTTAGTCATTGTAATTATATCCTTGTCATGATATGAATTTATATCGAATTATACAGTTTTCTGAGAACCACGCGGGCAAAGCCGCTGGCGAAAAACTAGTACTGTTATAAGGATGTAACATTATTGACAGAATAGCGTACACAACAATCCGAACACGAATACTTAGTACGTAAAATAGCAAACCAAATGTTGATACTAGGCACCGATGTCCCTTACAACAGCGTTCGAACACAAATACTATTAGGAAGCAAATCCTTGTAACAACTCAGGTCAAGGAAGAAGATAACTAGAAAGCCTATTATTCAATTTCATGACCTTAAAAACATAAGAAAACCTTCCTTTTTTAAAGTACGTTTTAAAAATGCATGAGCATTCGTGGTGTTCAAAATATTAAAATTTATCATAAACACATATAATCATTTAGAATGTCATTCATTCGCATGTTATGTGTATAGGGACGTGGACCGCGAGCTCCCAGCTGGGACGCCCCAAGCGCCGAGATCACCCATCCCGAATTACGTTCCACCACCATACAGGTACATCAACATCAGTCATTTTGAATTAGTAAATACATACCATAAACTTAACATAACTGTTAGTCGAAAAAAGGCTCTATGTCATTGCATAATGGATTATTACCTTTTAAAGCACTATAACCAAAGTTATCAAGTTCCAATGTACAAAAAATATTATAGATTTAAAATTTAAAGCATTTCAAGTACGAGAAACAAATTTATTTTTATTTTATAATTTTTTTATTTAAAATAATTGTTTATAACCCTATGATTTTAAGAAGCATCATAATTACAATTTCGTGATTTATAAGCCATTTAAAAATATATAAATATTTTATAACGAAAAAAAATTCATTACTTTTGGTAGGTGCTACCGCTTAATAGTAAGAATAGAAATTAGCAAGTGTATCTTATTCTGATATGTATTAATAGCACACGCCGTTGCCTTCGAATACTAATACTGCTGCTAATGTAGAAACAAACTATCAAAAATAATCAAGAAAATAGCTGCAAACATCAGTTCATTTGTGTGAATTTTGTAAGTTTCATTAGGTTTATGGATTGCACCAATAAACCTTTCCAGAATCATATTCAGAACTTTCATGCTTCTGCATCACTAGTTTCTTTCGTTGACTACAATCGAGAATTTACTAACTCAGTAAATTAAAACCTACTAAATTTATGTTTTTCGATGATTTATTTTTTATAGTAGAATTTCTAGATAAATGCAATTCTATGTTTTTACACAGTAATTCTTACGGGTAACTTTACCCCACAATCGCCGATTCCCTACCATAAGACAAGACCTTAATTCCCTTTGGCAGCTAACTCACAGTAATTTTCGGTTTCTAACATCACATCACAGTACGCTATGATTACCTTGTCCACCCTCAGATTCTAAATCCTTCCATTATTATGTTAATTAATTTTTAAATTTTAACTAGGACTCCAAGTCCGATGCCTGCGTCGGGATGGCGCGGCCCCGAGTCGTTACCCAGGAGTACTCCTGTGCCGCACCAATCGCCGTTCCCTCAACAACACGAGGGAGAATACAGGACACTGTTACTGTCACCGACTTCGACGCGCACTGATGATACTGTCGACGAATCTATCCAGAGCCAGGTCAGTGGTTTATATAAGTAGTTCAGTGTTTCTCAAACTGTGGTCCACGGACCCTAAAAAATAAAAATTAATTCAAATAGATTTTTTTTATTTTGTTCTATCTAAAAATAATTGTCCTGATCAATCTGACAAGATGTATAACATTTTCTGTCATGTCAACAGTTGTTTATCTTAAATGTCAATATCATATAAATAGCATGATATGTGTAATCAAATATTTAATTTATAACTTGAAATAGCCATTTGAGCGATAGTTAAAAAAGATTATTTAATTTCAGTTTCATGGGTGTTATTACGTAACAAGTTTCTTTTCTAATCTCAAAAAAAAAGTCATAAAACCCTCAATGATTTAAGAGCATAGTACTATTAGCTGGAAAAATATTTGTATCTATTTTGTTAGCATCCTGTATATGTGGGGTTTGCAGTTTCATCAACGGACTTTTAATAAAAATAAATGCCACTTATTTGGCGCGACGAATGTGCGCCGGTGGATATATAATATCAACTTATAGTATAACAAATAGAATATATAATATAACAAATAGAAACATCAACTTAAACAAAAGTGATTCGTACTCTTTGTCGGTTGAACTGAAATTGGGTAAACATACGTAAGACCCAGAGGTAGTCGCAAATAAATGAATTTTAAATGTTCGAGTGCTAGTTTAAAAAAGTTTCACCAACTTTGTTGTGTGCCATATCATACAGAATTCAGTACTCATTTTCTCTTTATTTTAATTATTTAATATAGTATCATGTCAGTAATGATCTACCTATATTTGATGAGTTTATAGATGAGAACAACTTATTATATTATAAATAATTAAATATTATTTATTTAATACTATCTGTTTTTCCGCGACTTCTCCCTCGTCAATTATTATCTGTCACCCGCACATGATATAGCTTTACGTAAATGAAAATTTTTTTATGATTGGATCAGTAAGTATCTCCGAAGATTATACTCTACAAACAATCGTTTATAAATTTTAACCTGTTCATTATTAAGTTTAAAATGGATTGCGGTTACTTGACAATTGTGCTTAAGACCCTGCCTACACGTGAATTAGACGCGTTTCTTAATTGTGATAAGGAACAGTGTTACTTATAATTAAAAAAAGTTTGAAGCATTGAATATAAATTCGCATCAGAATTCGCAGTGAGTTTGCACCTTATCGACAAGGTTTAACGTTGTCCTGATGTGTCTTATCTAATCTCTAACACATTTTGTATAATCTACATTACTTTGCCTGCGCACATTCGTTTTCCGTCCGTGTTTGGTTTCCTGATCAGGAATTCCGATTCGGAGACCCGAACGCACACCTTTTCATTTTTGATCGCGATCAATTCTGAACAGACCACTTATGATCAGGAATCCGATTGCGTTATGACCAGGCCAGAATTGATATTTGTTCTCTCTAGTAATATTAAGCATTGTCAAATACAGTAATCATAAGAAGGAATATAATTTATATTTTAATAATGTTTTAAAATTAACATTTTACACGTAGTTAGTTTAGTACGAAGTAAAACATTTCACATTCCATGCTACAATGTCACAAAGTATTTAAAGGAAACTGTTAACATTACAACAAAATTGAATCCACGTTTTATTTATATTCGCTTCATACTTGCAATTGCGACTTAAGAATTCCAACCCTTTGCGAAACGAATATTATTGCTAACGTCCTTGGTGTTAAAACGAAATGGGTTAACCAAATCACGTTCATCCGTTAAATGACGTCACTTGGCTTTCCGCCAATACGCTCTTAGGTCTAATGATGCTTTATTAATTAGTTATCTTCGGGCTGACGACGTTACAGAAACAAGATCCCATAGGTCACTGAATCTGGCCTGTTTCTAGTCGAGAAATATTTTATACGACCTCAGAGCATTCTGGAGACTACTAAATCGGTTCGCTGATTCACCATAGCAATAATAGAACCGGCTACGATTCGCGATATAAAACACTGTTTGAGCAATGAGGCCGTGCTATATTATATGAACGATTATTGTAAGTGCATGGAGAATCTTACCGATACATCTATACTTACTAATTTTATAAAGCTGAAGAGTTTGTTTGGTTGAACGCGCTAATCTCAGGAACTACTGATTCGAATTGAAAAATTATTTTTGTGTTGAATAAATCATTTATTGAGGAAGGCTTTAGGCTATATAACATCACGCTGCAACTATTAGGAGCAAAGAAATAATGGAAAACGCGAACAAAGTCACTGGCGGCCACTAGTATTTTATAATGCCATGTGAAAGATGTTTGCTGTATATATTTTATTAAGTTCGTTTTATTGGTAGCATAATCGCGACTTTTCGAAAGCCAATTCTTAAGTACCGGTCCAAAAATATCGGTGTGTAGATTCCCGTTGCCAACTGTCTCTACTAGAGATTTTTATATATTTTTTATTATCTATTTGTTTATTGATTTCTTATATTTTCACGCGCACTATCCATAAATGAAACAACTTTGAAACGGTTTATTCGCGTTTGTATTTTTCTTTTATTGACGTTTCGGACCCTTTACAGATTCCGTGTTCACTTAAGACTAAGGTGTCGAATGTCTTTTTAAGAGTGTAGCTACCTTCTAAACAATGCTACTGGACACATTCACAATGCAAAAAAATATATATTTTATGGTCACATTTACATTTATTAAATCAAATTATTTACAAAATACATTTGAATTATATATTTACATACATACATATACATACAAATACAAATATATAATATATATGTAGATAACAACACACACCCACAGGCACAACACATAACACAATACATACACTCACAACACACAATACACACATTCACAACACAATACCTCACCCACGAACTCATTCACTCATTTATTTTCATTTTGGTTCTTGTTAACATTAAAATATGTACTTGCTACAAAGCTGGAGCGAAATGGTCCCAATACAAGTATTTTATATTACTTACTGGGATAATTTCAAGGTTGTAAATGATGGAAATAATGTTAATAAAGAACATTTTTATTTTTTATTTTTATTATTTATTTACCCCTGGCTACCGTCGATCCATTAATTATTCAAATAAAACCCTGTGTGTCCCTGACACTCTGAGATGGGATTCGAACCCATGACCTTTCGCAATCCGGACGACTGCTCTAACCACTGAGCTACCTAGGACCTTTTTTTTTTTGTGACGCTGAGAAATGCGTTACGTATATCCGCTTCATCCTGCGCGGGCTCCACGGGTGATGTGGGACTCCTCCTGTGGCCCCACCCCCGAAGGGGCTAGACAAGAAACAGAAGTTTACCCACTAAAACTCAGCGATATCCCTCTCATGGTGGGCGATGCGCGGGATCGGCCCGGAGGCCATGCACCGCGCGAGCTACCCAGGACCTAACAGGACTGACGAATTTTTCAAGCACTTGTTACTTTTTCGCTACTACAGAGCGTATTTTCATCGATGTTCAGGCAATCCGCTCAAATATTGGAGAACATTTATATAGTTAACACTTAGAGTTTACATGAGCCGAAATCCGGAATCGACAGCTCTTTATAAAGAAGGGTAGTTGCACTTACACCTATTGTATCATCCGTACTCGTGATACCATGACCAAATATTTCCAAGTCTGTCTGTGATGCACTGATAGTACGCAGACTACAAGTATTGCTCTGAAAATTCTGTTATAATCAGCACATATTACCAGATAATATAATAGGTATTACCTAATTCTAAAAAAGTGGGTAGTTCAATGAAAAATATGCTCGAAGTAACATTCCTCTTTTAAAAAAATACTATACTGACGATATAAGTCTTACTGACGATGACGCTACGACGTACTAGGAGCTTGGTGATCTCCCAAATGTTGCAAAGAGTTTCTTACGCCAATTGACGTAACTTCGGTAATTGCAAGTTGCCTCCACGATGCGTAAGAATAAGACCAATAGCAATAATATCTATATCACTTTAATTATCATATTGTAAAAGATAAATTATTTTCCAATCAAATTACATTTTTTATTATAGAACGTCTTTTCACGCTATACGCTGACAGCTATTTTGTTAAGATACCACTCTGGCTCAATATCTTAGTTAATGAAACAGCATATTACACATATTATGTAGGTGGATGTTAATATTATTTTCTTTAATCTTATTTTTAATATAAAATATTAGACATTTAATTTGCGCCCGTTGCAAGGCTGTGGCGCGGTAGGCTTCGCCCACGCCGACGCCCATTTTCCCGCCTAATTTCCAAAATAGAATGCATTGAAATCGCGTTGTTTACCCGTTGAAGAGTGCCTGGAGCGGCAGTCTGTGATCGAGCGCTGAACGACACACGTCCGCGCGTAGTGCTACATATAATGGCGGTCAACCCGAATTTCTTCCCCAACGGGTACCAGGATCCCATGCATCCTGAGGAAGAAGTTGTCACCAACTGGGTGCGTCTGGTCTCAACTTAACTTCCGCTAACTGCTGCTCTAGTGATTTATAGTGCCACGTAGTGAAGGTCACGATTGATGTTATCCAGATGTGTACCGTCACGGCTGCTGGTACTGTGGCATCACCTAGAATGTTCAAACGCCATCTAATTTTGGAGCACTTGAAGCCCGCGCGTTGTGTTACAAAATATGTGATGTAATAACTCGCGAGCTTTACGATGTTATTTTCTGTGATGATATACGGACGTAATTTCCTTAGAAAAAAAAATGTATGAATCATGATATCTTTGTAAATCATCTATGATTACTGCGCTAACACCTCTCGATCTATTAAATTCACATTGTATAAATAACCGTTCACTTAATATTTCAGTTTAGCTGGAATGTTAAACTTATTAATAATACAACAAATCCTAATGCGTCTATTTGCTGTAACAAATGTTTTTACGTGACGTTTTCTTTTGAAGTCTTATATACAACTTAAGCTCAATTTCCTTATTTTCTATTAGATTTTAATCTATGTTTTGTTCTCCGATACCGCAGTTCAAATCTGAACTGATTAATACACACATAGACCACCCTGTTCTTTTGAAAAAGGAAAATATAACTACAGAGTGAGTTCTTGGTTCCAATTGTGATGTATTATAATGATATATTAATTAGTGAAAAAAAAAACTGAATCACTTATACTTCCTTTCTGTTTTCTTATAGATTCAGTCTAAGAAATTTTCATCAGTCCATTGTCGAATTAGAGAATTTTTCATCATTTTTTTAACAGCCAATCAAAAATGCTATCATCAACTATAATTCGTCGAGTGACATAATAAATTTAACATTACTCATATCATCGTCAAAAGAAATAATTTTAATAACGAGTATTCTGATATGAATTCGCAGCTGTAAGTCTATTTTCGAGCCAATGTCACGTAACAAAAATGTTACACCCACTTAAATTTCAGTAACACTTACGTTACATATAATATAGCTAAATCAAAATAACGTGTGCACGTGCTAATATTAAAGTTATCACTTTTCATTTATGGGATGTCTGGAATGATTTTTTTCTACAGTCGGGAGAACTCTTCTATTTTAAAAGAAAATTAATATTCTTACAAATTATTATATAACTGTAAGAAATATTTGTTTCTTTGAATTTTAGATTTTATTTAAGACTAGCTTTGCCCCACGACTTCACCCACGTAAATTATAATAGCCTATGCCACCCTCGCGTGATGTAGCTCCGCGTAGGTGAAAGAAATTTAAAATCGGTCCAGTATTTTGGAGCCTATTCAATACAAACAAATAAATAATCAAATATTTATACTTTATAATATTTCAAGCGGTTTGCTTGCAACTTCGCACGCGTAAATTAAAGCTTATTTCAATCACATTTGATGTAGCTACCCGTTGGTGAAATAACTTTAAAGATCGGTCTACGCAAACAAACATACATACAAATAAAAATAACAAAAATTTCTTCTTTAAAATTTATTTATAGATTAGTATAGACTACTATATAATTCTGTGTCAAAATCTGTGATAATTATATTGTAATTAATTATACATACCCAAAGACTACAGTTGTAACGGTGTGCCGTACCACCGTTTATCTTGCCCTAGGTTTCAGCATGCAAACTTTTTGTCTTTGATATTCAACATAGTTTTAACGTTCAAACAAAATTAAATTCCTTTGATTTTGCCAAATTCTAATCTAATTCCGTTTGTTATCAAAAAGTCAATCGTTCATAGAATGGAAAGCTAATGGAAGATATTTATCGTTGCAATCCTATTACAAATAGCTATGACCAAGATAGAGTATGCGTCAGTAGCGAAAGCTTCAGATTTGTAAACACGGACGCAAATATCACTAAAGCTGAGACAATTATGCTAGTGCTAACGTAATAATAGCGTCTCAATGGTATGTCACCTGCATTTTGCGACCGCATTATATACATGTGGCTCAAAATTACAAGTACGGTCTTAATAAATGCTGATTTGACGTCTTAATTAATTAATAAGTGCTGGCAGACCTTAAGTAAATAACAAAAACTATTTTTATTAATGAAAAATGCTTTAAAAATCCACTTTACCCCTGGCACTCGGAGATGGGATTGCGAAGGGTAATGGGTTCGAATCCCATTTCAGAGTGCAAAGTCAAAGTCAAAATAATCTTTATTCAAATAGACTTCTTAAAAGTACTTTTGAATCGTCCAATATTTTTTCCCTACCGCTCGTTCTGGACGTCTTTTGGCCGATAAGAAGAACGAGCAAGAAAACTTACCAGCTCTATTAGGAGTAGTGACAAAAACCGAAACCAGATCAATACATTATAAATAGAGAGAGAGAAAAAACTATGATCTTATAATGATAACTTAATCATTTAATAATAATGGAAGCAAGATAATTTTTGATATATAATGAGTTAAGAAGTAATCACCTATCCAGTTGCTAGATTATCTTAAGTCCAAGCATTCTTATCTGTTATATAATCGGATACCTTACAATAAGCTTTTTTAATAAGTATTTTTTAATAGTAGATATAAACTGCATGATATCTAATTGTTGTATTTTGCTTGGGACCTTATTGTAGAAGCGCACACAAAGACACCTGAATGAGTTCTTAACTTTTTGCAGTCTAGTGACAGGCGCTGTTAATTTATTTTTATTTCTTGTATTAAAATTGTGTACATCACTTTTTATTGAAAACAAACTAATATTTTACAAATTACATGAAGTTCTCTATTTCCTTAAATTTCTCCCTTAAAGAGTCACTAATCCTAAGATTATAAATTAATCTAATTGCTCTTTTCTGAAGCACAAATCGTTTGTATGTCGGCAGCATTTCCCCACAATAGGATTCCATACGACATCAAAGTGCCAGGGACAAAGTGGATTTTTTAAGCATTTTTTATTAAAAATATTTTTCAATATAGCGTTGTGAATGCAATATTGTTGAAATATAATAACAAAAACTATGTCAATAGGTGATGTTATTAAAACGAGTTGCACCACTTGATTTTAGTAATATTAACACAATTGAAGCCCAAAAGCCTAGGCTGTAACTCTGCTGGTGTTAGACTAATTATGGTGAGTCAATAAACGCTTCAAGAACAACTTTTTTAAAGTTTTTGACATCAGCTCACAAAATAACAAACATATCGCGTTGCCATTGATTTGTGAAAAAGATATTGCATTTGTAATATTGGGGTTCAGGTACCTTTAAGGATCGCTTTTAAGATACCATTAGTACCTTTAAATTAGGTAGCAGAATTGAGCCCCTAGTATGTTCAACTTATTGGCACATACTATTAAAACGTTGGGTTGGTAAACATTTCTTTTTCTTGTACATTTTTAAGCAACATGAATCATTGATTACCCAGCAACGATCATTGACGATATTTCAACAGCTGTTTCATTATATTCTAGTGCTTTTGATGTTTATGTTTAAAGCGACCTTCTACCTGTTTACATAAAACAAAGCACTAAAATGAACACGTGCAGAAAAAGCTATTACAAACTGAAATCATACCAAACTACCACCAAATGTTGGATTTTACCAATGAATTTTATTAGGTATGAATTTAATTGATAACAATTACAGTATTACAGATATTCGATAAGAAATATGTGACATTAAAACGAAATAACTATCTAAACTGTATTTATTTTAGGAAAATACTTAAAAAAAGAATGCCACACACATCTTTTAAAGTATTTTCTAAGATTTAATATTAAAAGATATTAAGTGAAGTATGTACTTTGAATGTGCAAATAACTATAGGTAAATGGCGTAAAAAAATATTTATATTTATAATAATTAACATTACAACAGGTACTCCTCGAGTGGTCGATCTCGAAATCGGCTTAACAGTGGTCGACTTAAAGGAAAACTAACTTTGGTTATTATTAAGATAGACTCCTTTTAATTAACACATGTTTTTATTTGAAACTTTTGAGATATTATTAGTAGTGTTACGTGTTAATAATATTTTTGTAGACAGTGCTAGTATGAGTGCCATATTAAAAATTAACTGATACGCAATAAAAACTTGAGATAGTATTTTTAATTTGCAATTTGGTTATTGTGGTCTGTTTTATCAGTTCGTTTTAGAAAAGGCAAACTTTTGTTCAAATAATTTGGAAATTTTTTCTCATCAACAATATGTTGCTTTGCTAGTTGTTGTTTTTCGACAGCGGAACCGTTTTATATAAAAATTTCCTTCATCTCAACTAGAACAAGTCATACTTATTCTTCAACAAATAAATTCATGTGACTGTGTTTTTATTCTGTGACATTCGTTTAATGTCCAAGGAACGATTTTATATATGTTTCAAAGTTGACCACGACCCACATTCAAATCATGCGATAGTATAAATATAACGAAATAGTGTCAGAAATCATAACCCACATGGAACAACCTCGCGCGTATTATTAGATCGGACGCGTTCCTTGCGACTAGAAGCGCTTGCGCATGTATGTACCGAATTTCTATCATGAAAATGTACGTATTATTGTAACATTTATAGATTATCCTTTATGCAAACTAGACACGTGGCTAAAAAGTATATTCTTGATTCGTATCGTAACCTAAATTAACTAATTCCTGGCAAAATTACGCTGCGCCCTTAATATGTACGTACAAAAACTATTATTATTGATTATGATCTGTGGTTTACGTACAATTCTATCCGAAAACAAAAAATTATACCTTAAGTGTTGGGCGCCAATGAAACGTTTGCCTACGACTGGCGTCATCCTTTCAATACTATCGGATGACATGAAAAATGACATGTTTTAGCCCTGAAAATAAGTCGTCTAAATCTATCGTCGATGGTTCGTTGAACTTCTAATGTCATCCACCGTGAACCTTGACTTCCGACGTGTAATATTTCAAAGTCAGAACGTTCCAGGAATACTTCATTCATGTTGCGTTGCTTACCGCCAATAACATTAAAATACCTAGTTTGTTCTAATCAAAGAAAAAATGAACTGTTTTTATTTATTGACAGGGGTGATTTTATTTACTATAGGAAAATGTTAGGACTGCACTTCTTACTTCTAAAGGTTATACGATCAACGCGTGCATTTCATATAGCTGAGTAAAGATTTTAACTCCGTATGTCTATCCTATCTTTTAGAATGTATAGACAACATCACAGGTTTCCTATTTATTTTAAACTTTATTTTACTAGAAGTTAAATACAAAATCGATAACGAAATTATGCCACTTTTTTTACCAGGGGTGCAACCATCTAATTCTCTTAGTCATAGGATACATCTTAGCGATGTTATGGTGATATTAAATGCCTCCTCTATATTACTCGCGAAGTTGAACGATGTTAGACGAATACGAAAGTGTAGAGAGTTACTTCTCCTCACTTCGTTAAACTTTACGAAACGAAATATCGCTATAATGTCGATAAGATATCGTGTCCTATAACTAGAGAGTAATAGGTCGCACTTCTGAAACTGCTGCATAGCATGATTTGGATGTAGTTTTAACAAAATTTTGTCTCCTGCAGCCCTACCGCACGACACCCCTGGTACTTCCAGGAGCGAAGGTCCGCAGGGAGCCCGGTCCAACGGAGAGCTATCTACGTCACCACCCAAACCCAGCCATGAGGGCGCCGCCACATCACGACTACAGAGATACACTAATGAAGCAGAAGGTACGATGCATTTTAGACACAATTAAAAATCAGCTCAAACTTTGTGGCTAAACAATAAATATGCAGATACAGTATATAAAGTGACCATAAAATGACATTAGAAACTGTTATTGGTTATGACAGATTTCGGAATTAAAAACTTATACGCAAAAGCATCTGGAATAGAGTTATCACTGCAATATGATAATACTATGACTTTTTTCGCTTTCGAATGTTATGTAATAAATTTTGTTTCCCGGATGTCGTACAAATGCAGTCAAATCCTATATTGACTGAAAGTTTAATTAGAAACCTGTTTGTAATACACAATATTCAAATTTTTAAAACACTTGTACATATATACAAATTCACTATTAAATCATATTAATACAAATCAAGCTTTTGTTTGTGACATATTTCGCGTCTAAGATTATTTTAATTAAACTTAGCTATTATACACTTTTTTTCAATTGTGGAAGAAAAATGAATAGACACAAAAGATAGAAATGGAATTTTGAATTCCGTTAACAATAGATACTAAAAGTATTCTGATAAATATCCGGCTCGAAGGACCAAATAGTTTTGTATTTAAAAGGAAAAGTAACTTATTAGAATATCTTAATTAGAATCAACTGGTAAGTCGTTATCAATTACTTCTTATTAGTACTTGCATTGCACGCCACAAATTGACACAGCTACATGCTTTAAAACTTCCTCACAATACATTAACGGCCCACATTAAATGATCACAATATAATGTTATTTGTGATTACCGAGAGATTCTTATGAAAATAAAACAATTTAACACAATTGGCCTGCAATTTTTTTTAAATTAGAATGTAGAAAATTTTAATTGAAAATTATATCTCGGTGTCATAAGGTAGAGTTTAGATTATTAACGCACTGATTACGCACTATCGCACGTTTGTACTATTATAAATAGATTTTTGATAATAACTCAGGTGGCAGAGTCGGTGCTGCAGCGAGTGGTTGGTGATGAGGGAAACAAGGTGGTTCTCTATACGATTGTGTGATCGCTTCTAGCATGCACTCATGCGCAGATAAACTTCTTTATGCGGAGCCATGTTAACTCATGATCCATTGCAAACGAATCTGAATGCTTACTCTGTTTCTTCGAAAACAAAATTCCGGTTTTTTTTAACTGACTTCAAAATCGAAAAGGAGGAAGTTATATATATAGAAAAAAAATTTTTTTTTTGTTCTACAAATTAATGGACCGAGGAGATCCCATTTAAATTTTATTGAAATCGAACCAGTAGTTTGCATTATATAACAAAACATAATATGCTTTCCAATATATATCACCTAAATATTTTGTTGGCATGTTTATATCAGCCAAAAAACAAAAGGGTGCATATTTTTCATTCATTGAAAATCCGAAAGCAGGATTTTCTATGTTCAACGATATACAATATTAATTTTTAATTAAGTAACAGCCAGTTGCACAAACGTATATTAAAATTTTCATTAGTTTAAAGCGACATTATCGATACAAATTTGACATTCATTAGGGCTTAAAGACGTCATTAAACCTTAATGGACGTTTGTGCAACTGACCGTAAGAAATAAAGAGTTAATGAAGGAAGGCCATTTTCTTAAATTTATATTCAAAATTTTAGAATATTCACAAATAACCAAGTGGAGCTTGTGAATATAAATTAATAACAGAGGTTTCATCGCAATGGATCCTGAGCACATTTCTTTATCTATCACATGTCTATACGTCATCTGTTTGAGCTTCATGCATAGATGTTCTGTTGTATAATGAAATTTCATCTCTATGTTTTTGACGATACATCTTATATTCCAAATTATGTTCTGTCTCAATAAGATGTTGAAATCTTTGACTTGCATAACTTCTGCTCAAGAATTTGTTAAAATACCTTTTTAATAAACAAGGGCTATTTCTTATGCCTACCTCTTTCGTGCTATTACTGTGTTGTAAAAAAGATTTATGCTCACTTCAAGAAGATACTCGTAATAATAGCTCATAGTATATCCCTTTCTCTCTCTAACAATTCATTCATGTATGCAACGTTCGGTTATCATATATTCATTGATTATTTTATACTATTCTCTTCAGATGGTGCACAAGCAATTCAATTCACCAATCAATCTATATTCGGACCAAAACATCGCCAACTCTATTAGGCAACAGTCTTCGCCCCTGCCGTAAGTATTGAAATGATACAAATTATAAAAAACTTTTTTATTGAAATGAACCTTAAATGTCAGTCTTTAAAAAATCGCAAGTGATTTAAAAAATAAACAAATTTTCGTTTAGAGATGAATAATTTGGCACTGATTTACAATAACATGGCCGGATGCCAAACTGAAAATGTTACCTAAGTAAAATGACCGACACAGTTCGAAACTGGACAAACAGCTATGTTAGATAATTGATATATGTATATAATATTTTTAAATGTGTATATCATCACCGGCTGTTTTACGTCTACACTGCAGGGACGCAGGCCTTCCTTATGGATGGTTAAGGAGAATGGGCCATGACCCTCCACGCTGGCCCAATGCGGATTGGAGGGTATTAACGACTGTAAATGCAGCCGGAACCGATGGCTTAACGTGCCATCTAAAGCACAGAGTAGCTCAAGACAATTATTATTTGGTCACCCATCCCGTGACTCGATGGCGCAGTAGCTAGCGCGCTCAGTCTGCGATACGGTTGTTAAGCAAGTTTCGCGATGGCCAGGCATAGGATGGGTGACCAAAAATTTATTATCTTGAACTCCTCCGTGCTTCGGAAGGCACGTTAAGTTTTTGGTCGAAGCTCCATCTGCACTCGTTAATACCCACCGATCCGCATTAATCCCGCGTGGTGGGTCATGGCCCATTCTGCCTATTCGATTCCACCCACAGGGAAGGCCTGAGCCCCAGCAGTGGGAACATATGCCGGTAATGGTGATGATCCCATAAACGGACCCTTGCGAAAGTTGCTTAACACCAACGATCGCAGGCCGCAGCCCTTATCCACTACGCCATCGAGCTACATAAATATATACAAAATTATATTAATAGTCCTCTTGTATTTTAATGTACAGCCGATAAATTGCTTACCACATACACGAACAAGGCAATTAGACGACTATGTGTTATGCGTATGGCCTTTATATGTAACTAATGAATTGCCTCGATCCTACTAATTTTAATGTAGCGATTTTGTAGCAGTAGCATAACTAAACCTCTTGTGTTTCGTTAAAATATTAAATTCAATTCGAATTGGTACTTAAACTAAGAGTGTCACTAACTAGTCAAAATTTTATAGCGTCTACGACCTATTTTTACATTAATTAGTCCTACTAATGATAGTCTAATTTGTCGTCTAGTTATCTTGCTTCAAGTGTAATCTTAAAACAAATAGTGTTTCCCCTAGCTTTTTGTGCTGTGTATGTAAATTGTTATTGTGATTGTTACATTACGAAAATATAATAACACAAAAACAATGTCCGTCGTGAATTTCTATTTTTATAGCATAATAATGAGTTATTTGTCTGCTCACATAGCGCTAACGGCCATTACGGACGGCCGCACGTTGTCAAGAGGCAAGTGTTTTACTAGAAACGCCGCCAAAACGACAGTCGACGCCCATCTCATGACGCATTAATGCTTTATTTATATTTATTTTCGCTATCTATCGACTCACGATCTCTTCACCGCGCACTAACGTCGAAGCACGGCGACGAGACGTCGACGCGTCGGCGACGAATCTTTAGAACACTGTTCACTTCACGCGCCACACTTTATCACTCTAGTTAATGTCTTTTTTTAATATATAAGGAACTCGTTCTACATAATTAATGTTAGTATTTTTATCGACCTCTCCTTCCTGAAATATAAACACTAAATCGCGTATTGTTCCTAAACTAACCGCTTCCGCGCCCGCTCCCGCTAACGTTTCCGTGCGCGCCCGCTAACCGACTAATACCGACTGATACCCGGCGGCGAGCAGACATAAGCCGACGGTGGTGTATGATCCCGCCAAGTCCGAGACCTTCAGGGCTCTGCAGGAGGACGGACTGAACGCGGCGCCTGGACAACTCATGCAGGAGGTGCCCACGCCCGTCACGCCCAAGGTCTTCACCGCGCCCACCAGCAAGGTAACTCTTCTGAATACGCTACTCCAGGCCAGGGTGAGGGGGGCGCCAAAATCGTTACAGTACAACAATTCATCGATATTATAGGCTACGATGGGACGGATATGCTTTAAAATCCCTAAATGAAATTAAAGAAAAATATTATACACTGTACAAATACGACAATATAAAATCCAGCTTCACGGCTAAGAGGAGGGAGGGGTACAGGAAGGGCTTACATACGTTTTATTAAAAGTAAATCCGGTACCGCGCTGCTCTAACGATCAACAAATGTTCTTAAATAGCCTACTTACACGGTCGACAAACATTCTAAAAAAGCAACTCACACGATCGATCAATATTCCGAATATGCTGTCACATTACCGATAAACATTCCAAATAGCCTGATCTCGCGATCGAAAATCATTCTAAGTTAACTACTAATACGATTGACAAATATTCTAAATATGCTGCTAATGCTATCGACCAGCATTCCAAGACAGCTCTACTCAATGCTTAGTTTACTTCCCACAATATTCCGATTAAGCTACTCGCTCAATCGACTTATGCTCGGTTTCTGAGGTACTTTTAACGGCAGTTTATCGATTCGATAGCGCTATTGACTCAATAACTCTTAGAATTGCGTTTCTGAACATCGCCGCGTCAGTTAAACTCCGTTTAAACTAAGGTTAACTTAACTGACCATTTTGTGCCGTTTATCGGTGCCATAACTTTATTTGTCGTTTTGGACGTGGTCACATCATGCGATTTTTAGGTTGTTATTATTACGTGGTGAATTTTAACGTTGCGTTATAGCTAAATAAAACTCGAAAAAACAATGAATAGTGGTATAATTAATACAAGCAGTTCGACAGAGTCGGATACAGAAGTAATGGAGTTTATTTCTAGTATATCTATACTAAGTGCGGGAACTAAAAAGCAATTTGACTCTAGTTCTTATTTTTAGTTCATCCTTTGTCTATTACTTTAATTTAAAAACACAAACAAATAGGCCCAGGATATAATATAGCCAAAATAATATGATTATTTTGTTATTTTTTAAAAGGAAGACATGAAAATTATTCCCCGTTTGTTGTTCCCAATTGTTAAGCAACTTTCGCAAAGGTCGGTCATGGGATGGGTGAAAAATTATTATCTCGACCTGATCCCTGCTTCTTTTTTGTAAGGATGTACATTTTCATGTATCTTCTTTTTTTTAAGGATGTACATTTTCGTCCTTCGGCATTACATACAGACACTGACAAATAGCTTATTTTCATATTTTTACACTAAAATAGTATTTAATAACTCATATAACTTAAAAAAAAGAGATCCATCTAGTGGTAAATTTAGGAACTACTTATTGGTTACATACTTATTGAGTAGTTTGTTGCGTGTTCAGAAACGCAGTGACAGTTAAACGAAGTTTATCTTCTCCATAACTTTAATGGAGCGATAACTATTGAGAACTTAACTGTAGCCCTCAGAAACCGGGCATTAGTCGACTACTCAAACGAGTCGACAAGTCGACCAATATTCCAAATACTCTTCCCTAAACAACCTAGACGCCGAAAGGAATCTCAATAACTCTGTGTTTATTTTTATGAGGTTGTACAATTAGAATAAGATCCTTGAATGTTTTTAAATTTTGTGTACTTTCTGTATTGTATCAACTGTAGATAATCCTTATAAAAAAATCATAATATTTTGTCGGTCTTTATAAAAATGTTAACGAAATTTGGCCTTAATTTGATTGTGCAATTACAAAACATAGTAAGCGAAGAAGAATTAACGAGATGATAAAGAATATAGTCATTTAGTCTAACAGTACCGAACTGTCGAAATACAGTTTCTCACAAATACCAAACCCATTTAATTTAATCTACAAAATACAGCTTTGCGCTCACGAACGATCGTATACGCAGGTCTTAAACGTTTAAATAATAATTTCGTATTTCTTAAATTCTGTTGAACAAACGACACTGGAGAGGTAACCACGTAGTAACCCGTAAAACCAAAATTGATCCTTAGAGCAGAATTACTTTTTATAAAGAGTAAAATATTATTCTTCGAAAAAAAAAATCTTATGGACATCCATTTAACTAATAAATATGCTGAAAGACCACCACCCTCAAATACCCCGAGTTAGGACACCAACCCACGACCTTTCTCAATTCGGGCGACTGCTCTCACCACTGAGCAACCCAAGACACAACAGCTGTGTGATTCTATAAACACATTTCGAATATCGGAAAGCCGAATCCGTGGCGAGATTCAAATTTCGTATTCTGTATAACTCCAAAACGCCGCTGGCGTAAATAATAAAATGTAATTGTAACTTTAATATGATTAATTCGGAAATAAGTTTTTTTTTTAAATAACTAAAGAGCTCTTCAGATCAAATTTGGTTTTGCAGATAACTATGTATTTGCTTCGCAGCGTGAAAATATTATGTCTATTAATTCATCATGTACGTTCCAGAGGCCAGCGCCAACTCCGAAGCCTGCAAAGGAGCCTGATGCGAAACCGAAGGGAAAACAAACGACCTTCGTAAGTATTGTAATGTGTTCACCATCGCTAAGTATTGCCATAGACAGATGAATGAGAAATCATAAATGAATAAGAATGATTCTTAGAATCACCTCAGTTATTGCATATATTATGGACCAAGTGATTATACATAATACCCGGCCATTATGAAAGTTGCCCAATATGAGAGAGAAATTTGATAATACTTATTCAAATAAATAAAATTGATCGGTCATTATGCATATCTGTGCATATCGTTAATTACCTTTTGGGCAGAGTATTTTTTTTTAAATGGGCTCTCTCTCAACTTTGATCTAGCCTAAGGACATAAATGAGATCACTTAAAATAAACTAAATGTCAAACAATTTAAATAATAAGACTTATTATTTGGATTAATCAGCAACTTCATATGTTAAGAATCCAATCGTTTTTGCATTTAAAACTTAAGGAAAGTAATATTAAAAATATATGGAAGCACTTTAGAATCAACGACTACGCCAAAGTACTCCAGAGGGGAAGGGAAGGTGGAAGGGGCAACACATACCATCCCCGCCATATGCCAAAGCGCGGAGTAGCACAGTTTATGAAGACAAAATATAGTTATATTACTATATCATCCAGATAATTAAAATATCATAAAGATTTTACTATCGGTTTTTCATGAAAAAATATATGATATTCTTATATCTATATAAGTAGGAAACCTAAAAAAATCTTTACTGTTATCTATTTTAAAAAAAAACCAAATTCAAACTCGAAACAGGGTCAAATTAATCACTTTCCCCGATAGAGCTAAAAATTCATAACGCTCGCACATTATTATTATTGCCCGCATTTATCACCTGGTCCCTATACCATACTACCATAACCGTTACAGTTGCCAGGATCCGTTTCTGGCCATCATTTACAGATTGTGGCCAAAATTTTCTGTCGGTAAAAATGCTAAAGTACAAAAAAAGTTTTTTTTTTATGGATCCCATTTCATCGATCGAAGTTAAGGTACCTGCCATTTCTTTAAAATTCGTTTCACATCACTTTGAAGTGAGATCATGTATTTTCAATTTATCCCTATGAAGAGTAATTTTTTGTATTATATTCCGTATTCGGTTATTTTCCTCTAATGGGGTTTTTGAAATAACCTTGTACGGATATAAATGAATATGGTTATTAATAAAAAAAATAACACACTAGCGCCATCTCTATGAATCGCTGATATTAACGAAGTATTCTATTTACACAGGTAAACTCCCTACAAGAAGAGCACATCCAACAGTCCAACTCTTTCAAACGCCTCATGTATAACGTCCTCGGCGACACGGAATTCTAGCGCACGGATACTTAAATACAACAATCAATGATGTTCCTACTCAATGGCATATCAACGATACTTTCCAACTAACGAACTATTTAACCCTATCAAGTATCCGAACGTCACTAAACGCATTCTTATGCGTATTCGTAGACGAACGGTTTTGCCATTCTAATCTCTGTTGACTGATTTTAAGCTACGGTTACGAAGCGGTTAGAAGATGGCGCCGAAGCAATAAATAAACGAAATATTCAGCAACGAAATAAGACTAACAAAAGTAATTTTAGGAATATATGAATAATCGTAATACTCCCGACAGTGTGTTATATTTTTCGGTGGATTTAATTTGTCTAATACTCGAGTATTAGTGATATAATTTATTATTTACAAATAAGTAGAAATGTAACTTTTACTATATTACTAAGTGTTAATTTTTCTGTTTGTACAGAAGTATATTGTTTACGAATGTTTAATTACATTATGGAAAATGTTGAGTGTACAATCTAGTCACTTCGACCCGAGCTCTGGTCGCGTTCGCGAATATATAATTAATTCGATCAAATTTAAATTAAATATTTATTTTTAACTACACTTTCGTTTCATTTATTTAACTCTCGGGATTTAAGATAAATAATTAAACGTGATAATTCTCAAAATAACTATATTCATAACCTGAAGTTAACTAACAATGTTTACACAATGAAATAAAATACAGTCTTACAAATTTCATTAATGATAAGTACAGATCAAAAGGGATAAAACAATTTTGAGCATAATAAAAAAAAACACTTAATAACTTATATCACATTATACAAGGGGTTTCGTCTCGTGCACAGAAAATTTCCATTATATAACCAAACTAGTACACAAGCTTTATAACAGCTGAATAAAGAGTTGCGAACCCTAACTATAAAAACTATGATTTAAAGTTGGATAACCCAGCACTATTCAGTTTAAAAGTGGGACAGTTACATGAAATTCAAGAAATAATAAATTTTCCATAATCTAAATCATTTTACAGAAACTGAACACTTAATTCTTTCGTCTTTTTTAAAGAGAAGGTCGATCACCTTGCGTTTTCCAAATAATATATGACCTTATAAAGGCGTCTTAAAAATCCAGCATGTTGCTTAAAACTAGCCGAGACATCTCAGAACACTTCAAAAACCAAGACGTCCTAGGAAGAGGAGACGGTTGGCAACTCTAATATTAGGATCTTCATTAAAAACTCATTATTTAATATCCGAAGTAGTAATTTATTAGGCTGCTATTAAATGAAAATTGTAAATAATAATCATAGCAGTATAAGACGTAGTAAAGTCTACTTATGCAGCTTGTGCACTTTTTTGGGAAACGTGCCAAAAAAATCTGTGTAGTCACACATACAAATATATTAACGTTTTGTACTTCAGACATGATTAGATGGTAATTAAAATATTGCAACCTAAATAAGGCACTACATTATCCAACATTCGACAAACAGCACAGAACAGAAATTTCTCAGCACACGAGACTTGGAGAGATGTCGACGTTACATGCATTTGATTACATTTTATTCGGAAGCATATATTTACATACTATATAAAAACATCGAGTACAATTAAAATTTGACGTTTGTGATATGTAAATAAAGTAAGTACGCAAAACTAATTATGCCAAATGCGTCTGTCGTTTATCGAGAAATCTCCGTGTACCCACATATAGCCCACTTATTCTAAATTCAAATATACAAGAGTGACTGACAATTAGTATACGCATATTTATAATACATTATAATTTACAACACTCATATGTGAAATTATTTCCCGCCAGAAAACAATATATTTTCCTAATGGATGGGTTATCTGGTTTTTTTCTTATCACGTGGACGACTAGTGTCTGTATGTTACATATATATCCTTATGCACTTGAATCTGAAAGGAGGTTTGTATACGTAAATTTATAATAAAACCATAGCAGTTAAATGTGGTACATAATATACCTTATCATATGTGCTAATTTTATATCAACACGGTGTGTCATTTAATCAATAAATATCACAAAGTCCACACAAAGTTTTCAATCTTCAGACAACTGAATAAAATATAAACATACATAGTGAGTCTGAAGATTTCAACTAAGAAATTACAATATAATAGTAGATGAATATAAATACTCCATGATCAGAATGGAGTATCCATATTTACATTTCGCTACGGGACTTCAAATCTTATTCCAGCATCAATTAAACTCTTATTTCCGCAACAACTAATAATTTTAGCTATAAGGGAATTATTCAAAAATTATTGAGAAAAAACAAAACACATACTGACCACTCGTGGTCGTGTTATGACATCAGCAGTACAAGGAGCTTTGCTGTTTAGCAAATGAGTTTTTATCTTAAATTATTAAATACGTACCAATAGTATAAAAATAACACACCACTAATAAAGATGGTTAAAAAGGGCCAACAAACATTTGATTGAAATCATAGTTTGAATATAATATCTTTTTAATATAAGTTAATAACATCTTAACAGTCTTAATAGCTCATTTACATTGGTCAAGGTCTCATTAGAATATTGACAAATGACCGACCAATCAATAAGTGACACAGCAATCCCTAAAGATCCTAAAAACCAATGTGAATGGGCCATAATTATGTGATTCATAAATTATTTAAAAGGGCTGTTAAACTAATTTTTTGAAAATATGTTCTAAAATATAATATCCCAATTTAGGAATGTTCAACAATATAAAAAAAAAAAAACTAAAGAACGACATCACAAAGGGAAGTAAATTTAAAAAATACCCGTTACATTTTCAAATACTGACATTATAATTTTGTTAAACATACTCCTAATTTAGTAAAACCGAAAGATTTGTTTTCATTTAAGACAAAAAGCTGTTATAAAAAAAGAAAATTCTAAGTGTCACTGTTATACTAGTACGCGAAGCATGACGAGTTTAGGCTACGTGCGTACTAGTGACTGTCTCCTGTCCCCGTACTGAAGAACTTTTACGGTGGCTCGTACTTTAACACGTGACTAGTATGTAATTTCCGTGGAAGTGACAGGGAAAATAAATCACTATGACAAAAGTCACCAGTGTGTGCGTAGCCTTAGTCTACATACAATTTTGTCGATACGAGCATGACAATCTCGAGGAACATCCATAATCTTATTAATGTTAAGAGTAGACAAAAATCTATTGTAGTTATACAGTTTATAATTGTCACAAATACGTATAAACTACAATTTTTACAACTATTAAATGTAACAGATCGACATTATACACATCAGCAAAGGGTATGTCTGTACATTTAGGTGACAAGTTGTAAATATCATATACTCGTACTCGTCAAGTTTCTCGTTCCACACCCGAGTAATAGCCGTGATGCTACGCCTACAGTGTTTGAAAACAAACAAAAATATTAAACGGAAATATTTCCCTTTAATATTTTTCAGTTAAAATAATGTTTCTTTCGTATTTTTATCATTAAAATACTTCTATATTGAAAATTTCAAGTAGCCTGGAATGAATGAACATTTTAATTCACAGACAAAACAACTCCAACCATTACATATCGCCACAATCTGCAATAATTAATAAGACATACACATACATATGAACGGTCAATGAATAAAACTTTTTTTTTTAAACAACAAATACTAGATCGCACGACACACCTAATTTTGGACTGATATTCATTTTATTAGCACCAAATTACATACTATTCAATAATAAGCCATTACCTAATAATATAACTATATGTTATACGTGAATTGGAAAACGTTAACACATTGTTATTTAAATATACGATTATATATTTACAAATTTCTATCGAAAAGTTAAAATAAGATTACTCTTTTTATTGTAAACATGAATAAAAAGAAAACACTTTGTAAAACTTGTATTCTTACGTATGTTAAAAAAAAAAACAAGAAGAGTAATCCCAAGCAATGTGATTTAATATGTGATGGAGCTACAAAAGACGTGTTGTGAAATTACATATAGTACATAATAAAATGGCTCATATTAATTGGCCCATAGCACTCGCATGCGAGGTGAGATCTCTATGGGTACACATTGGTGATAGACCAATGACCGGCCAATAATAATAAGCCACAAGATGAATAAAAACACATAAATAATGAATTAAAATGTACGAGATCGCCCTTGAACAGTAGACAGCATACAACCCTATCCATAAATGTCTTTATTCTTTGATCGATTTTAAACCTTAACGCGTTAAAAGTGGATACAAAATGGTAAATTTTCAATGTCAAAATTACTCATATTTGAGAAAATTCACCGATGTGTTGCTGTAAACACAAAAAAAAAGTGAACTGCTATTATTTGGCTTCTACTTCATAACAACAGACTAAAGGGTTGAGCTATCGAACTACATCTTTCAAGCCGGTATCGGTTTTTCATAGCCCTATTCTTTTCGGTCGTTCAGAACCGCTATTTGCTAGAACGAGACAGATAGCGGGAAACCTTGAAGCGGTATGCAGCTATCTTTCTCGCTTCAGAAAAAGCAAAATACGAATAAATACGATAACGTTGTGCCAGACTGTACTTCGATAGCTCAACGTTAATATTACTTAGAAAACGATTAATTGTGTTAGCCAAAACATGAATAGTTTTATGCATTATAAAGAGAACTTAAATATTCAGATAAACAACATTAATCAATTAACAATTATGTAACACTAACTTAAAAAGCCAATTTTCAACAAAAAAATATAAACCAAATGCCAAATAAATGCATCTCATTGGTAATGTTATGTTTTTAAAAAAACTTTGAATAATAATTTGGATCATGATGATTTCAAATAACAAAAATGAAACAAAGTGTTGTAGTTACGTTTGACAAATGAACGATGGATTGATTTATTTATGAATGTATAAAAGAGAGCCTAGTGAAGAGTCATAGATAAGACGGAGATTCGTTAGTAGAAAGCACACTACATTCAAGCTCTACAAAACAACATTTAAGAAATAAGGTTTGAACGTTTATTAGAATAGAATTGCAAGGTAGAAAGAAAATTCGTTTAGTCCGCCTCCTTCGCGCTGACATAAACTCAATGAACATGAACTCAATTAAATAATTAATGTTTTGTGAGTAGCCATTTAAAGCAGATCTTGGCCTCTTTGGTGGTGACACAGAATAAAATTATATTGACAGCTCGCGACCCTGATATTTATTATTACAATATCAATGTTATTAAAAGGATCAAAAGTCCAAGGTTTGTTCAAATTAATGTTATAAACTAGCAGAAAATATAGTTTAGGATGACACAACCCATCCCATTACCACACCCCACCCTTTTATGGGAACACGGGCCACGATTTCGCTAACATCAAATGACACTTTAATGGCGTTACAATAATGGAATTTTTCACTACATCATTCACCTAAAAACAAATTATTATTAGTGAATTAGTGTCTTGTGATACAGTAATGACACAATTATCATCGAAAACTACAAATACCCGCTAAAATTTAACCATGTTTTTTCTTCTCGTATTTCCTTTAACGTAAAAAAATAAACATGAAAAAAAATATTGTAACCATAGGATAAAGAATCATATGGTATAGCGAAATACGTTTCATTTTACTACTTTAACATTTTTAGTAACGACGAACGATCGATAAAGAATGATTATTATGGATTCGAAAACAGTGTTGCCAACTGAGTCATTTATCCACATAACGACATGTCAAAGTAGTAATATAAAACGAAATATCATGGCATCGCTAAGATGTTTCTTATGGCTAGAATCAACACTAGAGTTAGGGGGTCGCTCTGCTGATACTGCGTGTCATTATAAACCACTCGAAGTGATCTACCAATTTTTTATAAACCTAGTACCCAATCATATTAATTTGTTATTAAAATAAGGTATTCTTTCGAGCTCACAAATATTTTTATAAGAAATAAATATTCCACTGTAATCTCGCTATTGAGTATTGAAATATAGAAATAATAAATAAATTGCTATTAGGCTATAGAAGAGCAGAGGCGTTAGATCTAGTAGAAAGAAGTAAGCATCGTAATTATTTACACTAGTTTAGATATAGTTAAGATAAAATAATGTATTATCTATTTACATTTGACTCTACTATGTACAATTTGATCGAACAATGCATAGCTCATTGATTACATAATTTAATATTAATCTGTTATAATTTATCATTTTAATGTCGATGATTAAGCTACAAAGATTTTTTTATTTATTAACTCGTCTTATAAATTAAATAAAGTTACTTTTAAACAGTATAGTACTCTAACTGTAATAGATTTATAACAATAATGTTGTTTGCATATTAATTCGTCGTACATACCATGACCGTTTTAGGAACACGCTAGGCAAAACATATTGCGTCACCGGTCAGGCGGTGCCTGTTCGCTTTCTTATAAAGTTTCTATATGAATAAAATGTTTTTTGGGAACAAGTACTATATGGGCGTAAGTATGTATGTGTATGTATGTTATAAGGTTTGTTTTCGTGCTTGATATGTTCATATCACTGTCATGGTATGGCAAGGAGTAGTGGAAAAAGCCCTTAAGAGACATCATTGAAGTTTCTTATACATATTAATAAAAAAATCTTTTAGATGCCCTTTACAAACTACTGTTCGGCCTCTTAAAAAAACCATAAATATCATGGAGATTTCTGTAATTTATTACTTTCTATAAGGATATCGAAAAGAATAATCTTTTAATCCAAAGAAAAAAAAACATTGAACTAAGTAACTAAGAATGTCCCATTTGCATTTTATTTTGCAATTCAAGGCAATTCTTCTGCATCGTTTTTTTATGTGAATTGTACATTAAAAATGCTTTCTTTATATTTATTTCAAAAATACTTGTAATCCAAAGAACCTGCGCAGAAGCATAAATATCAAAGGGCGGCAAATGTCGGCCAAACTGATCGCAATAGTTATTCTAGTATCACGCTATAGGGCGTTCTGTTCGGAGGCTGGAGGGTGAGTGAGAAGGACACCTTATGCGATGTATTTTATACCTTATTGTTATTGTTGGTTGGTCATCCATACGTCATAAGTTGGAACTTACTGTACTACTTTAGTTAAGAGAGGTTGGTGGTAATAATTTTTTTTGTTTCGCCATTGATAACTTATTGATAATAATACAATAAATGTCAAAACTCGAAACTGAACCATCAAGGCTACTGTTTTATCATACATTAGAATTTTTCAATAAAAGTAAATCTGACCACACACATTCGTTTTCTGTGTTCAGGTTCCGAATCGGTATCGCTGATCAAGAAAACGAACGTGTCAGGCTAATGGTAGTCGATTGTTGGTCTTCTACCTATTCTTACAAACTAAGGTATCTTTATTAATATAGGTATTGATGATCATTCACCAATCTGGACGAGACCCTCGCGGTGGATTATATCAAGCCCTGTGCCCCAGCAACGGAGACATAAGACGGCTGAGGATAAGTGAATAAAAGTAACTGTGAAACTGTAATATCTAGCAACTTCCAGACCAGCAGGCTTACTATTGAACACAATCTCGATGTCAATTTCAATCCAATCATACTCTTGAAACATTGACATAGAGAATACATACTTGAGTAGCTCTTGAGTAGCTCGGTGGCGTAGTGGATAAGCGCCGCGGCCCGCGATCGTAGTCGTTAAGCAACTTTCGCAAGGGTCGGTCACGGGATGGGTGACCAAAAAATTATTATCTCGAGCTACTCCGTGCTTCGGAAGGCACGTTAAGCCGTTGGGCCAGCGTGGAGGGTCATGGCCCATCCTCCTTAACCATCCACAAGGAAGGCCTGAGCCCCTGCAGTGGGGACGTAAAAGGGCTGGTGGTGGATACATACTTACTCAATGCCAATCACTTTAATCATTAACCACATAATATTAAGCCAATTGGTGCTAGTGTACTGAATTAAGAGTACGAAATGTCACAATTGCAATGTCGATCGACCGCAATCGCCTTCAAAAGTAAGCATGCTGGTCTGTATCTTAAAGACCTGCTGTGCACCGTTCCTACAAAAGTTAACATGTATTGTACAAAGAGCAACAAAACTTTTTTTTAAATGTCTGTCTCAAAACAAAGCAAAAATTGGAAGGCCTAACAACTCCGAAGGGAGGAGCGAAACGCGCATACAAGATTGCCATTTGTGTAGGGGCGGCGAACAGGTGCTAGATATCTTAATTTAACAGTCAAACCAATGGACATCCGCAAATTAACGTCTGATTCTAGTAAATAAATTCTAATACTATCAATAATTCACCACCGGCGGTATATTAGCGCGAATCTCATCTTACGTCAAAGTGACAGATCACTGACAGATAGTGATTGCCGTAATACAATCGATAAATAGAGATGTATATTAGTATTTACCCCAAGAAGCCCCAGTCATCATTACGTCAGTAAATTTGATAACCGTACTTATAAAGATACCTTATACGTAAATTTATGAGTCGATAACTGAAAACTCCTATGTATTTAAAATAAAACGTATTCTTAGCAAATAAAAATGTTTTAATATCCAGTTTTGAGTATCAACATTGAGCGTTTGAAAAGACTAAAGAGAGCTTAAGGATTATAAAAATGGTAAAAATAAGAAATATCAAACTACAAAAAGTGCTTTATTCAGATTTGTAATCTATGTATGTACTTCTATATGTCTAAAACGTAAAATAAATGACATAGAGCAAGTGGGAGGGAGGACACATGACTCCGGGCTGAAGATGTCAGCCAACTGGTTAAAATAACTGTAATAACCGCCGAACAGTAAGAATTTGTATCTACTGATGTATATTGTAATACAAGTAAACTCTAGCCAGTAGGTACAGCTTGTATCGTTGAACAAATAAAGGAAAAGATAAATGTCGTATAAGACGTGAGACTCCTCAAAATATTATTTTGATTGCTCCCACTATTTCAATAATGCTTTATTTGATTTTTTTTTTATTGACAATACAGCAAATTTCAACCGTCGATTTGCACGCTACGCCTCTGACGTAACACTTAAAATAGATCATAAACACTGAATAAAGAACTTAAAGGAAGACTGCCATATTAAAATAGAAGTCGAAGTATATGGTTATAAAATATCAGAAACTACTACTTAATCTTTGTGATACTGTTTACTAACATGCGATATGATTAGTTTAGAGCGGTTAATTGTAGAAAATAAAAATACTATACTAAATATACGAGATTATAGAAACATTGCACTTTCTGTAATGTATGTAGTTTAATCAGTGACATGGTTAAAAATGACAAGTAACATACTAATAACGTAGCTCGAGTCTAGATATCACTCTTTTTATCGATAACATAATCGATACCATCTCAGTATAAATTAGTTTAGAGAGGACATGAGGTCAGCAGTAGAAAGCATTATTTGTCTTCGAATTCTAATGAATTGAAAATTCAATATCCATTGCGATTAAAAAAAGATTATCACAAATATTAAAAAAAAAACACACAATAAAAGGTTGCACCAATATAAACGTTAAGAAATGTAATTTCCCTACGCTCCAGAATATACATGCTATAAGATTTAACCTTGTGACAGCTTAAAAGGAAATCTTCGAGATTTAAATAAATCGATAACACACATTTTTTATCCGACAAGGAAATGTCTCTCGAACACAGCAACGTCCATATTTAAAAGAAAACACATCAGAAAATCCTCTGTAGCCAATCACTAAACACAACTACAGCAAAATAGTAACTTCTACATAGAAGCACTCACTAGTTCACGTCCCTGGATCACTCCGGATGGAAGCTGGCTCGCTGACGGCGACGTGCTCACCGTCCCGCAGCCGAGCATCGACTGAGTTTCAGTAGACGGTGTCGTCGCGGTAGAGCAGGAGTGGGGGCGGGGCCGGGCCTCAGGAGGGGGGCGCGGGGGTGGGGCCGGGCGTGGGCGCGGGGGCGGGGGGCAACAAGCTCTCCCTACTGGCCCGCAGGTTGGGCAGCGAGCGAGCCGCCCGCGCCGCCCGTTTGGCTTCCAGAACTAGTAGAGAGCGTATATCGGCCTCGAGCGGATCTACGCTGATGTGATAAACTCCTCCCTGTACAAGATTCTTAGTGCATTAGAGATTCCAATATAATGCCAGTACTGGAAAACCAAAAATTTTATTACGGTGGATACTCCACTTTAATGATGTAATAAGGTTTATTTCTAGTATTTTAACAAATATTTAAATAAAAGATTTTACCATCACTCAAGTCATGAAACAACGAAAAACTTATGAGAGTAAATAACGGCAGTGTACAAAAACAATGTTGTATCATTACAGTTTTATCGAAATGATATTTTTAAAAATTGATAGCGTTCACAATAAAACAGAAGTAACTCCGCCCAAAAAATAATTTCATATAATCACCTATCACAGTGTTAAACAACAATATAACGTCACAATGATTTTACGTAGAAAAACATGGATAAACCTTTTAGAAGTTTTATATTAATAATTGGATGTTTATTACTTAGGTACTTTATTTGTGATTCTGAGCTAATATGATACTGTTTCTATAGTTATTATTGTTATCCTCAGCCTTTTTACGTCTTGAGTGCAGGGACTCGGGCCTTCCTTAAGGAGAATGGGATATGACCCTCCACGCTGGACCGACTGCAAATTCAACCGGGACCAACGGCTTATAGGCTTATTGTAGGACGGAGTAGCTCGAGACAATTTTTTTTGGTAACCCATCCTGTGCCCCACTTTTGCGAAAGTTACTTAACAACAACGATCGCGGGCCGCGGCGCTTATCCACTGCGCCACCAATCATCATCATCATCAGCCCTTTAACGTCCCCACTGCAGGGGCTCAGGCCTTCCTTGTGGATGGTAAAGGAGGATGGGCCATGACCCTCCACGCTGGCCCAATGCGGATTGGAGGGTATTAACGACTGCAAATGCAACCGGGACCAACGGCTTAACGCGCCTTTTGTATGATGGAGTAGCTCCAAACAATATTTTTTGGTCACCCATCCCGTGACCGACCTTTGCGAAAGTTGCTTAACAATAACGATCTACCTACCAATATTTATGATTTATTTACCTCAGCTGGGCAGATGGGCGCGTCGTCCTGCTGCGGCACTTGGGCCAGACGAGTGTCAGAATAACGCCGCGTATCTTCATGCTCCACACGAAGTTGCCCATCTGCATATGTCAACACCGAAAATTAAGTTGCGTGATTCGTATTACAGAGACGTTTATGTGCGCAAAAAGTCACTGCCATTCTTATAACAAAATTGAAAACATGACGGATAATGAATTTCATTTTTATTTTATAAGAGACACACATAATGAGACATTGGAATCTCATTTCGATTTATAGATATCTGAATCTAATTCTTGTTTAACACGATATTTGAATTTTATTTTGGTGTTATAAGATACTTGAATCTCATTTTGTTTTGAAAGACATCTTAAATCTCTTTTTTTTTTGTTTTATAAGATATGTGAATATCATTTATGTTTTATTACGCTGTTAGTACACCGACGCAATCGCATGCGGATGCGAAGCATTTTCGATGTCTTGTCTTTTGTACGGTAATGTTTCACATATGCTTTGTCTCGCTCTATTATTAGCTCGATGAGATAGCTGCATCCTTATCAGTACGTTTTCGCAATTAACTGCGAAAAACGTCGTTACACAAACGCACATGGTTTACATTCAGGGTTGCGACCCGTCCCGATTTCTGATGACAATCCGAATGTATGAATATTGTTTTTTTTAAAAAAAGGTGACAAACTTCTTCGCATGCGTCAGTATACTAACGGCGTTAGACTTCCAAATAAAAACCGGTATACATACCGGAGGGATGCGCAGAGAGGCGGCGGTGTGGATTGGGACGGTACGAGTCGAAGCCCCCGCTCTCGTCCTCCTCGTGGTATATAGCGGGGGGGGCGGGCGCGGGCGCCGCCTCCACGCTCGCGACCACCTGCCCGCGGGTGCTGCGCTCGCGGCATCGGCGCGGTGGCGGAGAATTCATAGGAAGTTTCTCCGGAGCGTTTTGTATGAGCAATATTCTTAATGAGATAAAAATTACGTGGTCATTTTTAAGGTCACCAGATGATATTAATTTATTCAGCTAGTGGACCCGGCAAACTTTGTTCTGATCAAGAAATATGAATGTATAAATATATAAACTTCTAGATTTAGCCTAAGAGTCTATGTATGATTACAATAAACCATAGACGTTTGCGTTTTATTATGACAAAGTGATGACAATTCAATAACAGTGCTATTAGTTAATTATTTTATAATTATTATTTTATTGATAAAATACAATATTTTAATACTTATTATCCTGTTTCAGATGAAACAACAAATCCAAAAACCCAAATATAAAAGTCGGTCTAGTCGCTCTCAAGTTATAAATGGTGTAACTAACATATATAGGTATAAGATAACTAATTGAGAAATTGCGTATTTTTTGAAAATGTTTTCATATGATAATTTATATCGTTACATAATTACTAAATAATAAACTAAAATTTAGTAAGAATAATAATTGATGAAAATAAGTAACAACTACGAGCAGTTTAAACACCGGAATTTTTGGCGCGCTCGTCGTGACGTCAAAGTACACGATTAGAGATATGACATTTTAAATCAATTTATTCATCAGTTATTAATTTATTATTTAATTACCCAACTCGATCTTTTTAAAGTATAATAGTTTTTTAATAATCATATATTGGTGAAATAAAAATAAAAGCCTAAAACATCATCATTTAAATTGTAATACGTTGTTTATTTTGTGACATAATACATTGATGTTATTGCATAGATGTTAACTTTTTGTAACAACAAGATCCCTATACGTGTTATTTTTAATATTTTGAAGTTGCCGCATTTTTTGGACTTTTTAATATTTTTTTCGAGAAGAAAACGTACTAATGTTGAAATATATGTACATAGACTTTATTCTAAAGCAATAAAGCATGTAATAATTTCTATATTTAACCCTTTTGTGAATCCAACATATTCTGCTTGCCTAAAACTGGTGTAATGTTTGTTTTATTACTTGTAGGGGCTATGCAGTTTCTTGTGGAGCTGTAGTGACTGCGAACTGAAAGATCTTTTGTGACTCGCCGCTAAAATCATAATAGCTCTCAGGCCGGTTGCCCGGTTGGCCAAGAACTCTATTTTCCTGGCTGTTAGAGCTTTTATATCATCTGGGCTGATAATGGGTATGTTCCGATATACACTGCGAGCACTGCGCAATGGTCTTACTGCTGAAAAATCCGTTCCGTTATGGACTGCCAGTACACTGCTACAGTGCCCTAGGGAAATTTATGAAGTCATAAATTGCCGCCATATTTGTACTGTGAGCACTGGAGATTTCGAGGTAAGGTGCTCGCAGTGCTTTTGATCATGTGATCAGTCGAAACAGAATCAGAAAATGATAAGTTTCTAAATAAACAAAAAAAAATACTTACGTTTATTATAAGATGGATTTAATTGATAAATATTTTTTTTATACACAATTTTATAATATTTTCTTTTGAAAAGAGGGAATCTTTATGAATATAATATAAAACCTTGCATTAACAAATTTGAAAATGGCGCCAAAAAATAGGATTAACAGTATACTGGATTGCGTTCCGTTTTAAAAAGTCACCAGTATAACTAGCTATAAAGAAACGGGCTTCCAGTATACTAAATTGACGTCATACTGTTCAGTGGTCGCAGTGTATATCGGAACATACCCTATATGTCATTCTAGATGTATACTTTGTTTGTGAATCAGCGGTCCACATTCACATAGGAGATATTTTAAAACGTGTAGCGGTTATGATCTGATGTTAAGATCAAATTATTACCCTTACATTTGTTTGGATAACAATAATTTAAAAGAAAATCGATATAATAGCATATACTGACCCGTTATTATACTTTAATGTAATTTGTAAATATACGTACATTTAAAACACACAAGATTTACCACATTATTAATAACCAAGCACAGATAAGGGTTATTACCAGAACAGTATTAAAAATAGGGCAAGTGCGAGTCGGAGTTCAATGATTAAATTATAAAAAAAACTATCTAAAATATATATCCTGTTTCCTTCTTATAAATTTTAGACCGAGTAGTTTCAGAAGCATTTAACTTAATATTTATTTATAAATATATATCTCAAATGCTCACAACAAGCCTTTTCCCTTTCACAATGTTTTTTTTTTAATATACTAATTTAGTAAAACAATACCACTGTAAATATGTTTCTCAATTTACCTGTTGTGCGCTCGCCAACGGTTACAAAGATGCAGGTACTGTCGACACTGTATATACATGAACACCGCGCCACCGGTGAATCCTACCGCAACCACCACCAGCTTCGTCCAGAACGGCCATGCTTTAACAAAATTAAATATATATAGTCATCATTAGTCTATTAATGTCCCCAGCTGGGGCACATGTGTCCCTATGGATAGATAGTGGGCATTAACCTGTGAGTTACGTGTAGCAGGCCGAGTGGGAATTGGTGAGTAATAACGTCTGCGAATGCGGTCGGTAGCAACTACTAAAAGTGCGTTCGAAAAAAACGAGTTCGATGTACACAATTTTTTGGCCCTTGTTAGGTACCGTCCATAAATTACGTCACACAAAATTCGTGATTTTAACATCCCCGCCCCTCCCCCTCCTCCTGTCACCTGTTTACTATACAAATTCTACTAAATTGTCTACTAATTGTTCTGTCACAGTTCGTCGAACCCCCTCCCTCCTAACGTGTGACGTAATTTATGGATTTAGACTTATACTTTAGGGCCCTAAAGTTATTTAACGTGTGCGCCATTGGGGTGCTCAAAATAATATAAAACCGATCCAAATTTATTAATTCATTAGCTGTGTCATACAGGTCAACGAAAACGAAATAAAGCAAAAATATCATATCCTTCCTTTTTCTAATTTTAGTATAGATAATAGATTGATAAGCAGCCAGTTATCATTTCAATATTGATAATGAAATCTGTAACACTGCAAACCTTAGACTTGATTGGAAATTTCCAATGGATAAATAGGAGATTCGGTGTCTAACGGACATTTGGAGTCTTTAAATTCAAATAGGCATTAATAATTATAATAAAAAAACATGAGAAAGAAGTGAAAAAAATATATAATTACTTTCACTAAAAACTAAAAAGAAAAAACAAGCCCAATAGTTTGGAATAATAATAATAATAACACTTTATTGTCAACACCACAGATATCTTCACAGATTTTACAAACTATAGTGTAACAAATGGCGGTCTTATCGCTGAAAGCGATTTCTGCCAGACAACCATTAGATGGATAGGAATGTTAATTATAAAGAAACGGGAGTGTAAACTTAGAGTAGGTAATTCCAAATAAATAATTGAAACATAACAATAATAGACACCAAAAGTTGACAAATATAATATACTTACATAAATACATATAACATAATACATTAAATATGGTACATATAAATACTAATGAAAAGAAGAAGGGGTTATTAGCAGTTAAAATATATTTAACAGATAAATAATGTTCTTTTATCAATTCTTTGAAGATATTTAATGATTGAGATTATTTAATGTTATTAAGTACTACTGAATAACTGAAGAACTGTGAAAATCGTTTTAAAATCTAAACACACATAAAAAATATAAATTCAAAAGCAGAAAAGAAGGATCAACAGTCAAGACCCATTCCTTTTAGACCAGTCAACGGAGCCCCGTATAATTTGAAACGGTCTTCGCACACTTCTAATATTTTTGAAAGACCTATCCAACAACATCCCACATTATAGGGAAATCTTTACATGTAGGGGAAGTAAAAATAATTTTGTTTACTGTTGTGTTTAGTGACACTCGCAAGATTAAGACAAATTGATTGACGTATAAATCATCAAAACTGGCCAAGCCGTTTGGTCTCGACAAGGCTATATAGGAACAAACATACATACATACACTCATAAAAACATTACCCTCCTTTGCGTTGCGCAGTCGGGTAAAAAGATCGTAGATTTTCTCTCAATGAAATAATTTATCTTTTGTCAAGTTCATTTTTTACATATAATGAGTATTTCGAAAATACTCATTTACTGGTCACTTAATATGCTGTGGGTACAAAAATAAATAAAAAATCACATTATAATGTACCTAATTAAATACTTGAAAACTGCAAGTCATTAAAATATTAATTATTCGTAAATGCATTGTTAACCAACATTTGTTGCGTAAGCGTTCCGTTTGTTATTAATGTAAAACGCACATTCGTGACTCTAAAGAGAAAAATCACACGTCCGAATCTTATGATAATAAGATTTATACATCTTATTGATGGCCGAGAGAAAAATTGTTTGTCTGATGGTTATAAGCAAAACAATAGTTATCCTCGCACTTCCCCAACGCGTGTCGTCGACAAAATGTGTAGGGCAGCCAGAAGGAAGGGTCCTTGGCGCCACAGTCAGATGGGTCACATTATCACCAGCCTACTAAAATCCCCCCCTCCTGGGGCTCAGGCCGTTCCCATGGATGGAATCGGATCAAATGAAATAGGTAGAATGGGCAATGACCCACCACGCAGGCCCAATACGGATTGGTGGGTGTTAACGACTGCAGATACAGCCGGGACCAACGGCTTAACGTTCCGCAGCAAGGAGGAGCTCGAAATAATGAATTTTTGATCAGATAGGTATTTTCATACTCGTACGTTTGCTGGACACGCGGGGCGGGTATTATAAAATCATTCCCATAATAAGCATATGAATTAAATATGTGCGGGGCGGAACGTGCTAGATGTAACTGCCGCTTTAATTTAGTGCACACATAAAATTACACAACAAAGAGGGTAAGCCACTACATATAAGTACTTCTCGTTCTAGTGACCTTTAAAAACATATTTATAGAAGTTTTATTTGGAATAACATTCGTCCAATTAAACAAAGATGACTTAATGAAGCCTCATTTCAAGACACTGATACTGCTTCTTCAAGAAGTTTTACAAGTTATAAACATATTCACGCTCTTTTCAAATACTGCTATGTAACATATATGACTTCATTCGTCTCTGCCTACTTATAAATACAATATTCATATTTTAGTCAAAATCTAAGTCTATTCATGTTAATGTATTATTAATGATGAAGTTCATTAGGATATTATCCTAAAGGAAGCAAACTAAGAATCGACTCAATATAAATTTGATCGATTATTAAACTATATTACCCATATTTAATTTTAAAGTCAGATTATCTTCAAATTATCTCTAAAATTATTCTATATTATAATTCGCTTATGACATATTTTAACACCTATACGAAATTTTTCCAATTGTATAGTAGGATAAATAAAAAAAAACTGCCTCATAATTAAGGCATCAAATATTATGAGAATTTAATTAAAAATCAATTATCATGTGCCCATTCTGATATTATCTGTCATTTTATAGTGCTGCCTCATTGTAACCTATAGTTGGATGGTTTATTTCAATAAGCTTTTTTCCAATATTGTGTATTATTTTTTTACTTTCTTACCTATCATCCCACGGTTGACCTCCTCGACGGCCCGTTCTATCAAAACAAATAGTGACCACATAACGCACAGGGCTGCCACGCAGTGAAATAACACAGCGCAACACAGCCTTCGTCGCTCCACACCGGACATGTCTAACAGTCGCCACTAAAAAATAAACGTTTATAAGTATCCATCAACATAGGATACATTTATTAGCATGCTAAATTATTACGACTTATCACGATAAGTCCTATTACTATCCTTGAACCAGAATTCGTTCGCATTCGTATCGGTCCTACGAAAATTCTTGCAATATCAACTTACGGGATTTTTTTGGTAAACAAGGACAGTTGAAAGATTGATAGAATTTTTATTTTCGAAAATTAATGCTCTGCTTAAAATAGAATTTAAATTCTCCTTTAATAAAAAAACTCGTTTAATGAGTATATCAAATTTGTAGTACTGCTTTACTAACCAGTTGTTTAGGTATATAATTTTAACTACAATAATATACTTTTTGTGAAAACCGCAGTATTAGAACATGAGTCATAGTCAACAACGTTTTGAACAATAGCAGTCGGTATTTGTTACACTTGTTGAATATATTTTCTGAGAACAAAGACACATTACTTTTTTTAATAATATATCACTTTATTATTTATATACACATATGTGTCTAACCTCATATAATAAATAATCCAAAATTAAAAGATGGTCGCAACTCATAGTGCCAGGGCCAAAGTAGTTTTTTTTTTTAAGAATTTTTCATTAAGAATATTTTTCAACGCTTTTCAATTCCGTTATCTTTAAGGGCATAACAACTTCTTGTTTCTTGGGTTGTTCTGTTTTTAAAAGAGTGATAACCAACTTGTCTAAGAACTATAAGCCGACGTCGCTCTTGTGAAACGTGTCTATGAGTTGTTCTGAAAAGTCATTACGAATAGTTCGCTCGCAGCTCGAAAACATAAGACCTCCCGAACAAGTCGATTACTGAAAAGGCCATAGCATCATGGACCATATTCATACGCTACGACAAGTTATACAGAAGACCTAAGAATATAACCGGCCTTTCTGCTAGGCTTTCGTGGACTAATAGAAAGCCTTCGATTCTATGGCGAAATGGGTGGTGCTCAGTCTCTGCAAATATTATGATTGTAAATATATCGAGTCCATTTCCTAGTTGTGACAAACAAAATATTAAACATAACAACCTTACTATATATAATTTATCTTTCTCTGTCAATAAAGTCAGCATGATACTAAATTGGACATTTTGGGAACGGGAAATTTCGGGTAAAAGACATTTCGGGAATTTCTGTATTGACAAGTTTACTGCGACACAACGTTATAGCGACAATCGATGGGGCGATGGAATATCGGCTATCTTTGCCTTCCCAGAAAGGGTGAAGATAATTAAGAAAAATAAACATCGGTAGCAACGTACGATGGAGATATTGTACACCGGTTCGACCTATGATGGTGCGACAATCTGTAGCGAAGCAACAGTCGATGGTAAGGCTGAATGTTGAAATGACAAACGATAACTTACAGCATAAGAGGAACTAATTTGTGCAAAACAGCTGAATAAGAACAGTATTCAAACTGTATTATCGTAAGAATCTATTTTATTGAATCTGAATTATTTCTATTTTTTTACAACTATCGTTCATCAACCAATGTTCAGTTTGTGTTATAGATAGAATAGATGTTCAATCTCTCCACAATACGTCGCTATAACGTTGTCGCCCTATGGTTCGCCGAATAGATGTATATTCAGTTTCACTATAAATCTCTTAATTTTTCTGTGCAGTATTTTTTTTTCAATTTATTGTAATTTTATTTTTTGCAACTATGAAACAGACTCAGATATATCTAGGTGCTAAAGAAGGCTACAAGTATTTGTAGAGCATGCAACTGTTAGGAATCAGAAGAGGCAACAACTCGCCTTCCACAATTAAATTTATTGAATTTTTTCAGAGGGTGGAGTCATGAGCAGGGTTGGAATTAACAAGATAATTATTTTTTGGATAATTATCATAATTATCAGTCACTGGCAACAATTTCTAAAATACAGATAGGCATTCATAATTTACTAAACTCCTATTTTATCTTTGTTTTATATTACAAAAAATAAAAAATTCACCTGTGAAATCACATTGAACAAAAGTGAAATTTAAACATTAATAAAAAATTAAAAAAATTTTTTTAATAAAAAGGGGGTTTTTAATACTTTTTGTTTTTGTAGGTTCATCGTAAACAATTTTCTCTAGCATAAAACCATATTTGATAATTGTTTAAAATGATTCCCCTTATATAACAAGTTCAAAAAAAAAAAAATTGTGTAGTATTTTATAATTATCAAGGTATTTATTGGGATAATTATATTATCAATAATAAATATCACTCTGAATCCTGGTCAGGAGTCATAAAAACTGGAGAGCATGCATATAAAAAATGAATATTGAGAGGATGAACAACTGTAGGGATCTAATATGAGGCCACTGTGAATAACTGGAAGGTGTCATATTCTAAGTTTTAAATGGAACCAGGGTACAAAAAATGCATTGTAGACTAGTGGTTTCTTTCTGTGCTAGTCTTATTCCATTACCCACTATGGCATATTCTGCCTATGTGCCATAGTGAAGGAGACATGTTGTAAGATTGAGCAGTAACAGTATCTGTATGAAGAATTTTGATAACGCTATTAGAATGGTTCACTGCTGCATCACAGTACCTATATTTCACTTTTCAGTGATTTATGAACCAAAGAAACTGGAATGGCTTTGTTTTCATAAACCTATTTAAACAAGACTTGGTGTTGTATTTTCTAAGCAATATTTCTCTATATACCATTATGTTAGTGTATACTCATCTTTCTTTAGGCAACTGGAAGTTTTGTGTCTAATGCAGTATGAAAATTAGGATTCTATGGTTGCAATATTTTGCAACCATAGAATCCTTACCTTAATATATTACCTATTTATATTTTGTATCATTCCATATCCTCGATTTCTACATTCTCAAAAAAACAAAGACAAATAAATATACTTAAATTTTATCCTTACTCAAAAGATATATCAATTAATTGGTATAAATTTTTCCAATTTTGCAACCTATTTTAGGTGGAAGAATTGGAATTTTACTATATTTCCATAGCTTCTTTGTTGTAATTTAAAAAATATAGGATTAGTAGTTATTGTAGCTCATACCTCATTAAATGGCTTGATCTTAGTGTGCATAATGAAATTGAATTTGCAAAGTTCACATGATCTTGTTTCTGATGCTGTTAACCATTGCTGCAAACAACTTTGATGTACATATTTTAAGCTCCCTGCAATAGATAAAATCAGTCAGTAGGATGGAATGTAATGAATTAAAAAAATAGAAATGCAATCCATTCAAATGAAAAAAGAATTAAAATAGTTACGAATATAAAACAACTTTTTCACACCAAGTAATACAACAAATAGTGTACATTAGAATATTTATACCTGAACAATAACATGGAGCAAGTAAAGGATTGTGTGGTTCACTCTCGCAATGACAAATGCGGCAGATATCTCCACTAGAGTTACTGCATGAGGTATGACTACTACCCGACCCTGCGCGGACCGCTTCTCTGCCACATCCACCTCCCCATTCCCAACTCTCAATATCAGATGTATTTTTCACGTTGATTTGCTGAACTGGCATTGTGATTCTTTCCTATTATCGTGCTCAAAAGAGCCCACGTAATGAACATTTATTTATACTACAATTGTGATAGCATTTCGACAGATAAAACACGCAGGCAGAACATGTTACGTCTTCATACTTTAACAGGTATAGTGGTCACGAATACCTTTGGTAATTAATAAAATCTTTATCCATGAAAATGACACTGAAAATCTAAATTTCCACCCAACCCAAACAACACGAAAAGAAAAATATCAATAATCTTCGGGCTTCTTCGGATGCTACAAAACGTCAAATGCTTTTTTTTCATGTTATTATTTAATAAAGACAAAGGGACATTTTAGTGCAACATAAAGCCTACCGTCGACCAGCGTTGACCACAAAACACAGATTAAACAAAACATGAAACTATAGAGCTTCTTTATTTTTGAAGAATTTATAGAGGTTAAATACCCAAAATCGCGCAAAAAGGTAATTCGCAAAAGTTTTTTTTTTTACGTCCGGCCAGGTGAACATTATTTTTTTGGTATTTAAAGCCATTAATATTTTTTTTATAATAAAATATCTCGTCCTTTAATGAGGAAGTACTAAAAAAAAACATTAGTTCCCGAAATAAAACTAGATGTCGCTACGCTACGTTCTTGATTTCTCCATGACAACCCTTTCGGTTTTCTTTCATGTTTAAAAGTAAATTAGTTTTCAAAACTCAATAAACAAGTCATATTCTATTTGTATCTAGGTTTCGAACTTTGCAAATTTCAGTTTTTTAAAATATTAGTTAGTTAGTCCATTACAAAAATCAACTTTTACTTTTACTTTCGCCATCTAGTGGAAGTGCGTTTTAGTGCTTTCTTTATTTTATTTTAATACTTCCTCATTCTTTTTGCCATTTAATCATTAAAACCAACAGTTAATATTTTCGATCAACAACACAAAAAGATAACGGCTCCCATACTAAAACACTACTCAAATACGGCACTAAACTATAGAACATACACTACGAAAGCTAAGGAACATATTACCACAGAGTGTATTCTGTGATAATACACTAGGCTACAACTCAACTCCGGAACTGAGTAAGTATTGAGTCGCATTGTCAATTTTATTTTTCTTAGTAAAATATACCGATAGTTATATTCGTTGATAATTAAGGGAGGTAGGAGGTTTTCAATTTAAATAACAGTACAATTATAAAATCTTTGCACACATTATAATTTAAGACTGTTACGTTACAATGATAAGAAGGCAATTTATAGTGAAATAATCCTTCAGTACTATCGAATGTTTCTCACTATCTATAGATTTTAAATAAAAGTAATTGTAAAACAATATGTTATTTAAATTAAACATAGTTATATTATTTACCATTAAATAAAGTTTATTGTAAAGTTGTCTTGGACTTCTATTTATCTGAGCCGTTTCTTTTTTGCATATATAGTGCAATCTTACGTCAACAAAACTGGTTAAGTTTAAGTTGCGCTAACAACTTTATTTTTCTTAGTAAAATACACCACAAAAAAATAATATATCTTAAGTAATACACATTGCTTTCTTAAAATTCACTAATAGTAAAATTTCCCCATTACTCAGGGAATGAGTTAATTTTACGAAACACTTTACGCGCCCATGTAGCAATAGATACTTGTGTATGTGTGAGTTATCTCTATCTCACACCCATGGCCTAATTATCTAATTTTTAAATCTACCACAATCATTTTCAAAAGTATAGTGGTTGTAGTAGTCACAATTGCTTTCCAAACGAGTGATTATTTGAATGATACAGAATGTCATAGATAATTTATTTGGTTTTGTTATTGTTAATTTCTTAAATAATCTTTACGATTTTGTATGATTGTAATTAATTCTCCTATTTCGACTTTAGATTAAAAATATTGTATTTAAAAATATGTATATAAATAAAATAATAGAATGTTAAATAATTTCATACTTATGACAAACAACGTTTTATTTCAACAAAAAACAGAAACAAAACCATCGTACAAACAAAACGCACCAAGCGCGTTTTTTTTTGTTAGCTCGTCTAGGGATGAATCGATACGAATGAATACGAGTATTTACTTGATACTTTTCTTGATACTGATACCGAGTACTTCATCATCAACAGCCCTTTTACGTCCCCACTGCAGGGGCTCAGGCCTTCCTTATGGATGGTTAAGGAGGATGGGCCATGACCCTCCACACTGGCCCAATGCGGATTGGAGGGTATTAACGATTGCAAATGCAGCCGAGGCCAACGGCTTAACGTGGCTTCCAAAACATGGAGTAGCTCGAGATAATAATTTTTTGGTCACCCATCCCGTGACCGACCCTTGCGAAAGTTGCTTAACGACAACGATCGCGGGCCGCGGTGCTTATCCACTACGCCATGAGCTACTCAAGTACTGTCACCAAGTACTTATAGCATCGATAATAGTACTAGGTATCGCAAGAAAAGTATCGAGTAGTAAATATTATCGTGAAGTAAGTAAGTGTTTGTATCGGTACTTATTCCGTCACTCACTGAAGAGTGTCAAAAACTTGCGTCTGTTTACTCTGTGTTAAGGTGTCTAAAGTCTATCTTATGAAAAAGTCCCACAGGCGCAACTTCCCTTTCCCTGTATGACTAATCTTTACTAACCCCTACTAATTTTATGCAGTAAGAGATCGATTTAGATGGGGCACTGCCAACAAAATTTTGAAACTAAATGCATACTAAATACTTTCTATATGCATCGCTTTTTATATCTAGACTTAATTCTCTTTCTTCATTAAATAGAGAATAGCTGTTGACCATCAATAGTATCAAATCTACTCTAAAAATCTATAAAAATGATGACGATGGTGAGGCAGTAGGTATCGTTGAATCACTAAGCTAGTCATGCCATCAGCTGTACATCATTTGTCAGAAAAGTTGGATAAACTTGGCATTTAATTGAAAGTTTGAGATATTTATTAATAGCTGTTACAATTTTTCGTTGTGTGTAGTCTTCTGAGTAAATCCACATATATTAAGTCCTTACATATGAAATTGGTGTTTGGTATGGGAGGAACAAAAAGCCGAATACTTTTTAATATAATATATTAATTTAATCAAATTATCTCTTCTAATTTGGTAGCCGTCTGTTGTGCAGTGTGTGATCTCGCGTTGTCCTGAATAGAAGTAGCAGTAGCGTAGAGCGATTGACCAGCCTCGGTTGTTTAACAACTACTTTTTCCAACAATAGTTATCAAAGGTATTTTTAACTATCAATTTGCTTAGAAAATTCCGATTTACTTCGAAGTTATTGTTAAATCAATATCTTTCAAAAAAATGTCGCGATCGCAATTGCTTTCACATTGCAAATAGTTGTAGCGTGAAGTTTGCGAATGTCTTTCAAATGTTAAATTCAAATTGATTTGAGAAAGCTATTTTTTTAAGCAATTAAGCTTTAAGGTCACCCATTATTATGACGTCACACGCCGATGAATATGCCAAATCGACGTAACCTATTTATCAACTATTTATTTACGAAGTAAACCAAAAGAAATACAGTAAAGATATTGAAGTTAAATTTTATGTTTTGTATAATTACCTACTCTGGTTTTGTTTATAAAAATACTAGCTTTCCGCCAGCACCTTCGTCCACGTAATCTTGTATTATACATAAAAACCTTCCATTTGAATCACCCTATCTATGAAAAAAACCGCATCAAAATCCGTTGCGTAGTTTTAAAGATTTAAGCATAAATATGGAAGTAGGGACAGAGAAAGCGACTTTGTTTTATACTATGTAATGATTCAGTAAATGAGAATAGGTTTATCTATTTTTATACCCCTAAATGACAAGGCTAGTTCACCCCAAATTTATGTGGCAAGTGGATAAATTGTATAAATAAATATAAATTTTACGTATCTTTAATAACACCATTTTGACATGACAACTTCTTGTTTACGTGTGACGTGACATTACAGTAAACAGAACCTGTTATTGGTTTTCATTGTTAATTAAATTCTTAATAATGTTGCATTTTTCATATTTTATTAGATTATTGATTATTTTATAAAGGATGACAATAACACGCCAGTTGTTTGTATTAGTTTCAAATACCCTAATGACAATGGTCAAGTCAAAGTGTAAATTTTGCACTAAAATGCCTTAAAAGCCATTGGTATCTTCGGCTGGAAATATTGTTTTTTAATATTAATAGCAAAATTTGTAAAAAGAAGCTGAGGATAAACGTTTTTTTTTTAATTTCAAAATGTGTTTATAAATTGACTACTTACTTTCTTTTCTTTTCTTAAGTTACTTTTCCTTAAACTATTCAGTTAAAAAATAAATTATAAATGTTTATGAAGTTCATAAAAAAGATTAGCTGCAAAATAGTTGAACTGAATTTTTTTTTCTTCATTATTGTAGTCTGTATGTGTCTCACTGTGAAGTCCAAATAAAATAAGCATACAAATGAGCTCTATTATGTATCAAAGTATTAAGCGATGGGTCGTTATCCATTTTTTAAATCATGAAACGCAACCGCTATCAGCCTTGCGATTCTATAAAAATCCAAACCCGAATTGGATTTCTCTCAGGTGTCTGAATTCGCTTCAAAAAGAAGCATCCGTGCAACCATACATCTAAACTACGCGGAACGTACAAACATATACCTTTTTCATTCACTTGTATACTAACATCCTGTTGTTGTTTCATTCATACATGACAGGTTGCATTGTTTGCGTTCAGGTTGATTATTTAAACGCTCTATATTATGCGTTACTTTTTATAAGGTCTTTTTATAAACCGTCAATGTAAAGCGTTGATCTCATAAAGATGTCTACGTATCGCTGCAAACTGTGATCGCTGCTTCTTGGTGATCGTGGTTTTTGTAAAACGAGTCGCCCAAATATCAACTTTAAGTGAGAGAGTGAATTCAGATTTACTTTAAAGCGTTGAGGAAAATAGATAGTTATTGTATCACTGAATCACGAGTGAACGCGGTTCAGGCAAATCACTAGTTGAATAACTGTCTATCGCTACAAAGTATCAAACACTTTACATTACACGACTGACTCAGAGAGACAGTGAAGATTCCATTCGCTATATCCCTATGATGATTAATATGATGTTATATAATATATTAAATTTTTTCAAACAATGTCGATACAGAAATTGAATTGATTATATTTTTCAGAATAGACAGTCTTTTATTGTGTAAACTCTCTTTTAAAACGCGTTACATTACCACATTTTTTAAAATATTTCATTGTTATAGTGTTTAAACACTTAATTGAACGAATAACATAATCAAAATATCTTCAAGGAATGTTTTAGTTTCTTCTTTTTTATCAAATAAAATAAATATACATTATAGCTGAATAAACGGTTTTAAATTTACTATTTTACTGATTAGATTAATCCGATTATTCGAGTAGGTACCGCAATGGCTATTTTGTGGAAATCGCTGTTCCAGTGCAAACCAATTCACTCACTACTACTCTACTTGTCGATGTCGATTGTCTGACTGATTTTCTGTCATTTACTCTACTCATTTCTTTGGATTGTGAGGTCGGTTTGGTAGCGTCGTTTTTCATGACAATATTATAAAAATGGAAAATCCTGCTAAAGTTCAGGCAGAGGCTAATTCTATAGTGCACGAATATATTCAAGCATTTGATAAATCAATCGCTCAAAAATTTTTGGAGATAACAAAAGCGGTACGTATTACGGCAACCTAACACCACGTGGAGTTTGGGCCACACGTGTTCTCATAAAATGACATGGTTTTCTGTTATTATAGGAAATAATCATTGATTAAATACTAATATTGCCTGTTAGTAGAAGGAAATAAATCCTCTTTCATTATTATATACTTCTGATTTTATATACGTTTTATGTTGTTATTTTAGAGTTTTTCTAATATTTTTTAATACAGCTGTATTTAATTTATTTCAAATATTTTACAGAAACGCGCAAAAGTAACATCAACACGTATTGTGCAAATTTTACTGCAAAGAAGCCAGTCAGGAAAAGCTCATCAAAAGGAAGCATCAAGGTGAGTCTGAACAAGAATCATTGTTCCTAATTAGCTATTTATATCTAAATAATGAAAATTACTCAATGTGATTTAAAAAAAATGAGTTTGTGATAGTTAATCAAGTATTTCCTAACCTTAACCTTAAATTTCAAATAAGTAACAAAAATTTCAGTGGTCTATATCTGTAAATTTTTATCATATTAACTTTCAATAAATTAAAAGGGAAGACATGGCAGCTCATAATTTTGTCATTCAAAACATTTTCACATTCACCTATACTTTTCAAAGATTTCCCCAACTGTATTTTCTCAGGATTTGTCTTGGTTTTAATAGCGTACAGAATGGTTTTTAGGTATCAGAAAGCATACTGATGGGGTCATACATTTCATGCCAAACTTTTAATGTTATGGGTGACTTATTTGAACTTTTGCGGGATCATGTTATTTTTAAAAGTATTATTGATTATGTTTGAACTTATTGGCTGTATTCAATTATTAAAAACTATTATTACTGGAAATTTCAATGAACTATCGTTTTAAAACAACCAATTTTGAAATTGAATCCTCTAGGTTTTTAAACTTCAAAACCTAGTTTTAGAAGTTTGTGGTGGCAATCCTAGCTTTATAGACTTGGTTTATCTAAAGACTTGTACTTATAAGTGTTGACAGTCTTTATTAATTAATTAGAGCAACATGCAGTTTTGTAATAGTTGTTGGTTCTTGCTTTACCTTTATACTACTTGGCATATTTAATAATACTGTTAATATGTTCACAGTTATATATTATTCTACTTAACATATGTATGACATGATTCATCATGAAGATCATATTCAATTCAAAAACTATTATCACATTTATAAAAGGAGACTAACGCATTATTTTAAACTTTCTATTTACCTAATATTGCAAAATATGTTAATTTGTAGTCAGTGTACATTTAATATTTATTTGTAATACTATGTTTGTTATGGTGAATCATATCTGCATATTTTTTAAATCTGCTAACATTGGAGATAAAAATGTTAAAAATAAAAATATAATAATCAATTTTCTCTGTCAGTAATAGACTTGAAAAGCTTGTGCATAAAAAATATGTGTATTTCATTAGTGCTGTAGCACTAGATCCATAATTAGTGCTGTACAGCTAGATAGGTCTGGGTAGCATCCTGTACCAAAGTCCTCACAAAGATGAATCTATCGAGCCCAAACACTATGCAGTTGCATCATTTCATTACTAAATCAGCTTACTGAAACCATAATATTGCATTATCATCTGACTTACATGTCTATGTAAAATTTTAAATATATTGGACGTCTGGAACAGGGTCACAGGCGAATAGGAAAATGAGAAAGTGGTCTTTATCCTTACCACATTGTGACACAGACACACTATTACCAAGAAATATTTATTTATATATATTTCCACTGTTTTTAAGACATTTTTTTTAACCTCATTAAAAAACAATAATTAACAATTTGCCTAATTCCATAAAAAATGCATATTGAAAAATAATGTTCCTAAAATAATATACAAGTTACATGTTACCTTGTTTTCATAAACTGCCAATGATCTAATTATCTTTCTTTAGCTACCATTTAAGTTCCCAAGTGCATAATTATAGTGTAAAATAATAATTATAAATAGTTTTGTTTTATCTAATTAAAAAAAATACATTGCATATTTTATTTGAAACTCAAAACAGCATAACAGACACCAAAATATGTAAATTTCAAGTGTCAATCTATCAACTTTATTTCCATACTTTCTCTTTGTTTATTCCTTATAAATTACTCTTTGGACGTTTAAGTTGCTTGATCAATGTCTTTGCTACATTTGAGACAAAGCATCCAGTACCAGTTTTCATAAAGACAGTTCTAACAAACCCACACACAATGCATTTGCATAATTTTATCACTAAGTTCCTATGACCACCTTCCAACTATATCATCAAACTGATTTGAGCTGTTTCACTGACACTATAATATTACATTGTCATCTGACTTGCATGTATATGCAAAATTTCAAATCTATCGGACTTTGGGAAGTGGGTCAAAATTGAGTTCCAACATTTGCACACTAAGACACAATTTATAAAATTGTAATGAAGAGAAACATCTGTAAAGAGAGAAATAATACTAATACATTTTTTGAAGTTTTGAGGTGAAAAAAATTAACAATTTACCGAATAAAAGGAAAAGAGTTGTATACTGATAACAGGTTTTTTCTGTAGTGTAATAATATTTGAATTAATGTAATGTATGTGTTTGTAACTAAAAACTTGGAATTTCAATGTCTTATTTCTTTGACGTAATGTCTATGTAGAAAACCCAATTGAATTTTAGTGTACACAGCCTCTTAAATAGGATACCTATAATGATATATAAAACACGTTAAATTAAAAAATAGTATTTTTGCGTTTTTTTTAAATTGACCATTAATAATTTATTACAGTTCGGATGATTCCAGTGAAGAAGATGCGAAAGCTAAGAAACCGCAGCCTCAAATCAATGGTAAAGGTCCAGTAACAAAGAAAAAACCAGACTCGTCTGACTCTGATAGTTCCGATGATGAAAAACCAGCACAGGTGAGATAGCTTTATATGTTTTTTTAGAATTCTTGCTGTAACTCTCATGATGAAATATTTGGAATTGATAAAATGTGATAAAATGTATATTATTCGTCACTACCTCTGAACAATGATAAATTAATAAACAACATATTTTAGATAAACACATGTCTATATATAGATTTAACATTTCAGAACAAACAAAAACCTGTGCAGAAACCTATTGTAAATAAAAAAGCAGAATCATCAGATGACAGCGATAGTAGCGAAGATAATGCAACTTCAAAACCAACAAAGCAACCAGTTAAGCCACAGCAGAAAAATGTACCGGCAAAGGTTAATAACAAAAAAGATTCATCTGAAAGTGACAGTAGCGAAGATGACCAACCTCAAAAGAAAATTCAACCTAAACCTACTCCAATAAAAGCAACTCCAGCTAAGAAGCAAGAATCTTCAGATGATAGTGACAGTAGTGAAGATGAAAAAGCTAAACAAAAATCTGCTCCAAAAAGTGTACCTGCTAAACCTGCTCCAGCTAAAAAACAAGAATCGTCCGAGGATAGTGATGATAGCAGTGAAGATGAAAAACCTAAAGCTAAAGCAACTCCTCAATCCAAAGCTTCTGTTGCTCAAAAGAAAAAACAGGATTCATCTGATGACAGTAGTAAAGAGGAAAAACGGGCAGCAACAACTAAGCCAGTTGGTAAGCAACAACCCATGTCCGTGAAGGCTCAACAAAAAAAACAAGCTTCATCATCTGACAGTGATAGCAGTGAAGAAGAATCGAAACCCCAACAGAAGACCCCTTTGAAACCAGTTGTGAAAGGAACACCGGCCAAAAAGCCAGAATCATCATCAGATGATAGTAGCGATGATGATGAACCATCTAAAAAAAAACAGCCTACAAAACCCACTCCTGCTAAAGCTGTTAAAAACACACCAGTTAAAAAACAAGAGTCATCTGATGATAGTGATGATAGTAGTGAAGATGAAAAACCGAAAAAGGCAGTTCCAAAACTACAAACAGTGCCAGTAAAACCAGCAAATAAAGCACCAGCAAAAGCAGATTCATCTGATGACACTGATAGTAGTGAAGATGAAAAGCCTGCAAAAAAAGCTCCTGTGAAGACACCTGTCAAACCTACACCAACTAAAAAACAAGATTCATCCGATGAAAGTGATAGTAGTGAAGATGATAAACCTGCCCAAAAAAAACCAGCTAAACCACAACCGCCTGCCAAACCAACTCAAAAGAAAGCCGACACATCAGATAGTGAAGAAGATAGCAGTGAGGATGAAAAATCGAATGTTGCTCCATCAAAAATGAAGAAATCTGCTTCTAAAAAGGCAGAATCATCTGATGAAGATAGTAGTGATGAAGAGACTCCAAAACAAAATCAAGTCAAAAATTCACAAGCAAAAAAATCTTCTGATGACAGTGATGATGATGAAGCTCCTCCTGCTAAAAAAGCTAAGAATCCAGAGAATCAGGTAAAATATAAAATGACAATTGTAAATTAAATGAAAATAATGGTTTTTGAAATGATAATTAATGTAAAACTTTTTCATTTCTAGGGATTCAAAGCTGGTAAAAAAAGGAAAGCTTCTGAAGGCGACGGTGACTCTGCCCCTCCTAAGAAGCCATACAATAATTTTGTAAAGGTTAGTGTGTAATTCTATATTTATTTATAAATCTTTTTAGTATTCTGTAGTATTTAGCTTATAATTAGAAACATTATTGTATTTTCTTTTGCACAAAGTAAAATGATCATTTTACCTACTTTTCACTTTAGGGAGCAAACGTCGTTTCTACACCAAACTGTGACGAATTGACAAGCAATAAACCTGCTCCATTTCGACGAGTTGTGTCTGAAAAAGTTGAAGTGGATCCTAGACTTAAGGATAATTCTTTTGAAGCTAAGGTAAATGCCCTAAAAATGGATAAAAAGCCAAGGCAACTCTATATAATATTACCAATCATTAAAATTCAATTTGAAACCTTTTATGGCTTTAATTTCGGGCATTTACTTTCATAAATTCGAAAGGATGATTACATAGGGTTGTCTTGGTTTTGTATCACAAGTTTCTCTATTTTTAATAGGAAGGGGAGACTCAAGAAAACGACGAAGATGAATCTGAAGGCAATCAAAGTGGGAATTGGCAAAACCGCGGCCGCGGAGGTTTCAACCGTGGTAGAGGATTCAATGATAGGGGTAGAGACGGATTCAGAGGAAGAGGTGGTCGCGGGGGCTTCGATAGGGGCGGTCGCGGTGGCTTCGATAGGGGCGGTCGTGGAGGCCGGGGAGGAGATAGAGGTGGCCGAGGAGGTTTTAGGGGAGGCCGTGGAGGAGACAGAGGTGGCCGAGGTGGCGACAGAGGTGGTCGAGGTGGCTTCCGTGGTGGCCGTGGAGACAGACACTCTTGGGGTGGTGACAGAGGAGGATTCAACAAAAGTTTTAATGACAGAAAGAGTTTTGACAGTGGAGATAATCAAAACAAAAAAATAGTTTTTGATTAAAAAGGTTAGTTTAGTTTGTAAAATCATTTTAAGTTTAATACCTTTAAATTTGTGTGTGAGTGTGTGGGTAGGTATTGTATAAATTATTGTGCATTATACATATTTAACTATTATAGGACATTGTGTTAATATTTTTATACATATGTGTAGTAAGGTTTTTGTTTATATTTTTTTATTTAAAACTTGCGTCTTTGTATGTGTCGTAGATTTGATCATTTCGTAAATCAACCACCTAAAATTGATCATATTGTTTAATCGTCAACATTGAATGATATGTGAGGTGTCCAAAAAAGTAATCTAATTATTTGCTGAAATAGCTTATTTATACGTTAGTGTTACGATTTTGTGATCTGCTTGGCGCTCACATTGACCTACAATAGTGAATCATATAGGACATTTAAGTTAGTTTGTATCTCAAAAACTTTCTTATCCTCCAATATATTTTTATCATCCTCTGGAGTTAGATCAAAATCCTTTCTCTATCATAATCTTGCGATATCTCCATAAAACTGAAGAATAGCAATTTCCGACGCACCTTTGCACTGCACTCCTACAATTATCTCACCAAACTTCTGCATTCCAGTATAACATGGGCACTTATCTCTTCAGCCTCCACGCACGCCCTGCACAGAGGACTGTCAGAATAACCCATATTATAAAGGTGTTTGTTAAAGTTTCCATGTCCAGTTAGTATACCTACTATTTGCCTTAGAATTTGTCTAGGTAATTTGTTCAACTTACGTGCTAGACGTAGGTCTACCTTCGAAATTGCTTCTTTGGTTTGCCTGCAGTCTGCCGTTTGTGACCAGTATTCATTATGTTGTCGTAAGCTACGTTCTCTTACACAGTTTCTGAGCTGTCGAAATGGGATGGGTATAGTGGGTTCCGGTCTGATGGGTTTCCTGCTGGACCCCTCTCTAGCGAAGTAGTCTGCTGCAACATTACCCCTCGACCCACTATGTCCCTTGATCCATTGCAGAGTCAATTTGTTATACTTACATACCTTCGCATACATTAGACCTGATGTCATTATATTGCTGTCTAGAGCTTGTAATACTGATGCACTGTCAGAGAGTATACGGATATTCTTATTTCTCACTCCCCGGCATGCAATTGCTTCAGCAGCCTTTATTATGCCCAAACATTCTGCCTGGAAGACCGTGTTGTAGGTGCCCAGTGCCATAGATATGTGGATATTTAGGTCCTCTGAGAAAACACCCGCACCTGTACCTGAGTTAGTTTTAGAGCCGTCTGTAAAGACTCTTAGCTCCTTGTGGTGGAAGGAATCTGGTGTGTCCTCGTAGAGTTGTATTTTGTATTTTTTGTCAAATACGTACCTTCTGGGAATTAAGTCGTTTATTGCCTTAAAGAATGGGAATTCTTTATAGATGTTCTTTAGAATGTTAGTGTGCGGAGTGCCATCATCCCTCCACAGCCCCAACGTGTTTAAACACGGCCTTCTGTTGTATGAAAAGATGTAAAGGTCTTACGTTGAGTATTGTCTCCAGTGCTGTAGTAGGCGTAGTCCTCATGCAGCCAGAGATTGCGCAACATGAGAGTCTTTGAAGGCAGTCAGTCAAGCTTACGTACTTATCTAATGTCAAACATTTATATTTCAGTTAATTGTTGGAAATTTTATTTGTTATTGCAATAGCATCTTTTGAAGCAATAGATAAAAGAGTAGCTCGCTAGTTTAGTGGATAAGTGCCGCGGTCTGCGATCGTTGTTAAGCAACTTTCGAAAGGGATGAGTGACCAAAACATAACAGGGCTGATGATGATGACATAAATAGCATGCATATTCCCTATTTTGATGAACTACAAGTATTCATTTGTTACAGAGTGGTGCCCGCGGTTCATGGGGTGAGCGTGCTAGCTTAGATTTGAAACATACTCGTGGCAAATCATTTAAACATGAGAAAACGAAGAAAAAACGTGGATCGTACCGCGGTGGCGCTATCGACACTGGCGTCCACTCCATTAAATTTGAAGATTAATAAATGAATATTACTATTAAGTATTTCAAATTTATTGACATAAGCTTAAGATAAGATTCTGTTATGTTTATAAGTGTTGACAGCAGATTTATATATTATTTTTGTCTCTTTACTTCATCGCATTTATTATGACTATGGATTTAATTTAGGAGACAATAGTCTAATAATTTTATGTCTTTAATCTTACGTTAATTGTAAGTACCAAATGTGTAACTATTTTTTTTTTCACAAAACCTAAGTGTAGGTTTTATGCGATTATTATGTCGCCCAATGTAAATTTGACAGTTAGGCAGTGAATTGCCAGTGAATAATAGGTTCATTGCTGCATTAAATTTGCATTTACCTGTATTAGATGAAATTAAGATCTCATGGGTCAATTTAAATGAAACTTTTTGTTACCACATTTAAATAAAAAGAGGAATGTATCTGATTAAAAAAGATTGGATATATTTTACTAGCTTTTCGCTAGTGACTTCGCATATGTATTATACATATCGACGCTGGAAAGCAAACACGTAGTAACCCGCAAAACCAAAATTGTTATTTAGAGCAGAAAAACTTTATTTTTTTTCGATAAATAATTCCTATAAACGTCCATGGTAACAAATTAGGTGTTCCTTAGTCAATTTATACGGAAAGAAGATATTTTTTCTTGGAAAAATATAAAGATTTTCCACTCTAAATATCCAATTTCGTTTTGCAGGTTACTACGTGTTTGCTTTCTAGCGTCGATATAAACCTTTCTCTTGAATCACATATATTGATGAAAACCGCATTAAAATCTTTTGTGTTGGACTTTGTTATACCATAAGAAATTATGAACATTATTGCTTTTGAATAATGTTTCTAATCGCCAGAAAAATATTTGTTAAAAAATGAGGTAAATTCAAAATACTTAATATGATTTAGGCATTTATTTTAATTTGACAAAATGATTTATTTAGCAAAAAATGGCTACGACTATTAAGATTGGAACAATGAAAAAAGTTGTAAAAACAGGGAAACTACGCGGCTCAAGCCGCTGGCGGAAAGCTAGTATAAAAATATTTTAAAAATATGCATATTCCCAATTGTTAGCTCTTTCAAAAAATAATTAGTCACCGGTACTAAGCAAACAGTGAACATCTTTAAATTGACCCTTTCAAGCACAAGATAAAATAATAGTTTTTTTATAAAAAATATTATAATAATAAAATAATTTGTTTCATGTATTCAGGCTACACATGTGTGTATATATTTTGAACGTAAGTTGTTAAATGTTGATTTTACTTTTGTACATATGAACTATGTATGTAATTGTAGGAATATTTTAAAAATAGATTAACTAAGCCCGCCTTCAATAAAAATTTCGGACCGGATCAATAGTTTCATTATAAATAATCCATCACTTGTAATTAATTATTGACTATATAAATAAAAAAAACATCATGTTTGTAAATTTCGCAAAAGCGTTCTACAGCATAAGTAGCAAAGAAGTATCTGCCAGGCTGGCAGCACCAACCTCTTGGAATTAATAGAGTGCGTTCAGGCTGGCTACGTCACTCTCTGAAATGCATTCTTGAACAACTAGTAATCAATAATAGTCTTACTTAGAATTTGATTTTTTGTTCAAACAACTTTGATAAGTCCCGTAAATTGTTGATGCGCTGGAAAAGAATAAATTTATGAATATGGAAAATAATAAAAAAAAGACATTACTTTGTAACAACTAAAATAAAATATATCTAAAAATATTAAAATGAATATCATTAATATAATAAGTTAAAATCTAAAAATAAATTTAATTTACGAAGTTTCCCGCGAAGGAGCTACTACTATCATGGCGTCACTATGACGTCACGGCACTCTGAAACAACTATCGTTTTATGAAAGTTAAATTCTCTTATCAGAAAAAAGTACTTATTTTCATTTTATAAGTGATAAAAAACGGAAAGTACTTTCTTTTAAACATAACCAAAAGTAATAACGAAATGAGATTAATAGATATATTTATTATTAGTCAACCATAACACAAAAATGCCAACTCTTAAGCTTTTTGTATTCGTTACGTTACTGATTTTTGACGTAAGCAATGTTATTGTCTCTTTAAGTGTAAAGGCCATCAACGAGACATAAGCGGGATTGTGTAAACGCAAATAGACTATGAATGATGATGAAATAATTTACTTGACATTGGCAGAATTGTGCGAAATGCGCAGATAAGCCATTAATAAACGAAGAAGAAGACTATGAATGACATGTGAATGTCACAAATATAATAGCTAGGGATAACGCTATCTTTTATTAATTTCATTTTAAATTTCGAATATATACAAAATACAGTACAAGATATTTAAATAAAAAGAAAAAGAAAATCAAGAGAAAATTATTGAAAGAAAAATCTACTTTTGTCTTGACTGTGCCTTTGCCTTTCCATTTAATAGTAAATAGAAGAAAGAGAACAAAAAAAAAGAAAATGTAATAGCTAGGGTTGTAAAATATATATCGACATTTTTATGCCGCACCGAGTTCTTGAAGATATACTTTGTTAAATACACATGGAAAATAAATGCTTTTATCATTTTATTTAAATGATGTGAACAATATTTTTGTTTAATGTGTTTACTTCTTTCATATTTTTATATACCGGGTATTAGACGTATGGTAGTAGCGATGACGAAAATAAAACTCTCAATAATGTACACGATATAAAAATAACTATATATATTCACTATCTTACAAACGCAATTGAATAAAATTTGTTTATATACATTTTCTAATTTTTCAATCTTAACAATATAATATCTAAACAAATTCAGAAAATTATTCGAACAGAGAGTATATATTAATCTATTTATATTCTTTTTATTGTTACTCTTTTCATGATGATGAACTCTTTACCTGAATGTAAAATGTCTATGTTTATGTTAGGTACGACTTTTTGTTCGACTTGCACCGGCTGTGGTCACGACTGGAGCAGCAAGTCTACGCCTCTGCATCCGAGGATGAATATTCTTCCACCTTCAGATTTTTTCATCCAACTACCATGACAAACAATACTAACGGTTCTTTCATCTAAATCTGACTGATAAATAAAAAAGTAATAATGTAAATTACCCGTTACATCAAAGACTACAGTTAGTATGTAATAAAATCTATCGAATTTTTACTTGAAAATAAAAATAGATTTATTTTCGAAATAATTTAATTATTATTAAAATATCGATGATCGACAATTTTTGCAAGTCTAGTAGCAGCTGATTTTTTTTTTTTTTTTTTTTTTCTTCTTTTGGCGTCACACGGTTTGTGTATTTGCCAGTGTCAAAGGTAGGGAAACGATGGTAGGAAAAAGGATAGGATTTGCGACAAGATTTTAGCAATAGGATCAGGAAACGAAAATATTAATATATGTAAAATATATACGTTATATAACATACATAAAAAGGAATAACGATATTTAGACTTTAATATTATTTGACATTATAAAAGACGCTATGCATTGATATACTGATATGTTATTAGACGAGAGCAAAGAAACTATGGATGTGGGAAAGGAAACACGTAAGGATATGAGATCTTTAAAGAATTCGGATCGATCGTATAGTGTACAAGAAAACAATATGTGGTTAAGATCACAATAGTCTGACCCACACCTACAGGAAGCATCACTAACAATTCCTAGCTTAGTAAGATGTGCTGGTGTACTAACATGACCAATTCTCGAGCGTATTAAAATACTAGTAGCAGTCTTACTGATCTTAATTTTACGGAACCACGGTTTCATCATAATTTTAGGTTGTATTTGATAATAATGTTTTCCCTTTACTTGTCCACTATTTGTCCAATAAGTTTGCCACTCCTTATGCAAATGACACAACGGCAACAACAACAAGTCATGGGTATAAATTTTAAAAGGAAACATGTCTCCACAGTGTACTGCCTCTTTTGCTAATTGATCAGACTTCTCATTACCTTGAATTCCCACGTGACTTGGAAGCCACACAAATTCTACCAGATACCCTTTTTTAACACATTTATAAAGATTATTTCTTATATCAAACACAAGTGGGTTATATAATCTTGTACGGAATGGAAAATTATCAATAGCTTGTAAAGCACTCCTTGAATCAGAAAATATTATTGATTTATTTAGTTTCATGAGAACGACATACTCAACAGCTTTTAGTAAGCCTAGGCATTCCCCCGTAAATACAGATGTCTCCGGAGGAAGTTTACTTTTCTGCACAATGGAAAACTGAGAGTGGTAGACTCCTACGCCCGTACATTCAGAAGAGGAAGACTTAGAAGCATCACTGTATATATGATGGTAATTTTCATATTCGGAATCTATAATTGATTTAAAGGTTTTAGCGTTATGTTTATCTATCAGATCGTACCTTACAGATGGTGAAATTAGCAAGGCGTCATAATCTATATTAAACACTGGAAGACGATTTGACCGATGTATAGGTGAATGGAGGATCAAGTATTTTTGATAGCTTACTATTAAACAAGGCAGTTGTTTATGAGACCAATAGCTAGCTGTAGTTATTTCATTGTTCAGAGAGTTAAGTAGGTGGAAAAGAGGATGGTCGGAGAATTGAAGAGATCGGAACAAAAATCGATCTGCAAGAAATTGTCGTCTAATACTGAGTGGGGGTTCACAAGTTTCGATTTGTAAAGCATTAATTGGGCTTGAGGTCATAGCACCAGTTATAATTCTAAGTGCTTTTGATTGAATACCGTCTAATTTTTTTAATGAAATTAAGCTGGCAGGTTCTAAAAGGAAAGTACCATAATCCAATACACTTCGAATTAGCGCGTTATAAACCAACTTGAGCGATTGAGGGTGAGCCCCCCACCAGACACCGGACAGACATCGAAGAAGATTTAATAGTCGTTCAGTTTTCTTGATAATGTAATCTATATGGGAGCGACCGGAGAGCTTGGAATCTAATATCACACCTAAAAACTTAGCTTGTGATTCAACTGGTATAGGCAAGTTATTATAATAAACTCTAATTAAAGGGGGATTCCTCATTCTTGAAAAAACTACGATTGTACTTTTGGATGCAGATAAATCTAAGCCATTGGTAAGCATCCAGGAGTGTAATGAAATCAAGGCCAACTCAATATGTGACGCAGCTATCTCAACTGATCGGTTTGTTGAATATAATAACAAATCATCCGCATATTGTAAAAGCTTTATATGATTATCGAAGCAAGAATCCAAATCATGTGTATAGATATTGTATAGCAAAGGGCTAAGGACTGACCCTTGGGGTAACCCCTTCCATACAGTCCTTTTTATTTCTGAATAACTAGATAAACTAACAATCAAATTACGTTCTTCTAATATGTTCATAATAAAATTAGTTAACATTGACGGGATGTTTAGCGATTCTAATTTATTTTTTAATACTGACACTAACACATTATCATAAGCAGAATTGATGTCCAAAAAAGCAGCCACTATAGATTCGTTGTTTGTAAAACCTATACGTATGTCAGTTGTGAAGATACTTATATTATCCATTGTACTTTTCCCTTTTCTAAATCCATATTGCGTTCTCGATAGTATACCTTGACTTTCTACAAACCATTCCAAACGGTTTTTAATTAAAATTTCAGCTAATTTTATTAGCACAGAAGATAAAACTATCGGTCGATATGAGCTGACCTCAGATGGTGGTTTATTTGGTTTGAGGATGGGCAACACTACTTGTGACTTCCATGACAGAGGTATGTTTCCTGTCAACATGATAGTGTTGATAAGTTGTAGATAATAAAAAAGGATATTGTCACTTACATTAGCAAAGAATGAATATGGGATTCCATCTTCCCCCGGAGCAGAATCTTTAACATGATATATTGCACTTTTCAGTTCACGAAGAGAAAAGAGGCTATTTAAACCAGATTGATTATAAGACGACTGCGAAGGTTGTGCAGTGTTGAGCATGGGAACCCATGAAGGGGCCAATTTGTCCATGAAATTAATAGTTATTTCGGTGGGAATAGTAATTCCAGAAGATATATTATATGAAGATTTAAATCTTTTTATGTTTTGCCAAACAAGAGTAGGATGTGTGTTAGGAGAAATAGAATTACAGAAACTTTTCCAACTGTCGAATTTTTTCTTTTTAAATAATCTTTTTGTTTCAGCAATCGTTTTAGACAAGTATTCATAGTTAGCTTCAGACATATTATTATTGTAAATTCTTTCAGCCTCTTTTCTCTTCTTAACCGCTTCAGTGCAATCTTTATCCCACCAAGGAGGGGATGGTATTTTTGTGCAATTATTTTCTTTGACAGGAAACACCTCTCTGGCAGCTTCATTTAAAATATTTGATAATGCTTCAGCGCAAATGTTTTCATTTCCATGAGTAATAACAGGGAGGTGCTTAAGCTTGCATTCTACATTAGATTTATAAGTAATCCAATCTTTAGAACTTTTATCAGGTAATTTATATCTTCTAGTAGACTTTTTCTGGGAAATGCTAGGTTTATTAAACGGAAATGTAATAATAATAGGGAAATGATCACTTCCTAATGTAGAAGATAAAGTATGCCAGGATAAAGAAGAAGCCAAATTTGGTGTGCATATTGATAAATCTACTGCACTCTTATTAAGTCTAGGATCAGTGAGTCTTGTAGGTGATCCTGTGTTCAAGTAACATAAATTATGTGACTCAATAATATCTAATAAATTTACTCCATAACTATTAATAATAGAACTTCCCCATGCTCTATGGTGACAATTAAAATCTCCTAAAACTAAGAAGGGTCTAGGAAGGGTAGAGAATAAATTATTTATTTCACCAAAAATTGGTGCAGATGGATGACTGATATAAATTGATACTATGTTAATATTATATACTTTCACTGCTACAATTGAAATATCTTTATGATTTATAGATATGCTAATGGGATCATAACTAACACCATTTTTTATGAGAATGGCTACACCACCAAACCCATCACTTCTATCGTCTCTTAAAGAAGTATAACCCTTAATTTGAAAGTGTTTTTGTGATGTTAACCATGTTTCTGATAAAACTAAAATAGATGGTTCATATTTATTTAGTAAATAAATTATTTCACTTTTTTTACTAATAGCACTACAGCAATTCCACTGAATTATTTTGTCTGTCTGTCTGTCCATTTAAAGTTGGTTTCATATTATTATCAATATTCTGTGCAGCGTTGGACGGTGGGAAGAGATTAAACTGGGAAAAAAGATTGAAAAGAGCAGTAACAAAATCTGTAGGAAGTTGTGTACCTGATGCAGAATTAGTATCATTATTAAAACCACATCCATTATTAGGTGAAGGAATCATAAATTCCTTTAATAAGGCTTTATGAGCAACTGTGTCATACCCCTTTGTAGGAATAGGAGAAGAGCGAGGTTTCAAAAATGTAGTTTTCTTGTAAGATGTCCTAGGGCTTACATTGGGAACAGCTCTACTATTTTCCATCTCATTCATGGACAATTTTGCAGGTGGGGCAGCTACAGTTTCAGCGTAAGACTTAGAAATAGATGGTATCAATTTAGAAGCTTCAGCATAAGATACACAATTTTGTGCCATGTAAAGTTTGATTTGTGACTGCCTTACAAATTCTGGACATAACTTATTATTAGCAAAATGATATCCATCACATAAGCAGCAGGATGCATCTTCTTCCAAAGTATTACAAGACTCACCTGTATGATTTTGACCGCACTTGAAACATCGAGGTTTAGATCTACATTGAGACTTTGTATGCCCGAAGCGACAGCATTGGTAGCATTGTATCGTAGGATATATGTATAAATCTACATTAAGAGCATTATAACACATAAATATGCGTTTTGGTAAGATTTGACCATCAAAGGTTAAAACAATAGTTTGAGATGGCTTCCAAGTAGGGGTATCATTTACAAAGGTTTTATAATTTAGCCGTCTCACTTTCAAGATTTCACCACAACCTATAGGTACAGATATATTACTTTTAACCTCCTCGGGAGACCAGTCTGAAGGAACGCCTCTAACTAAACCCATTCTTGTGATGTTGAATGAAGGAATAAATGCTTTTAAATTGTTTGTAACAAGACTGTTGTGGATAATAAAATCGTTTGCATCATAGTGTGTTGAAAAAGAGACAGACATTTTATTGCGGCCAATCTTTTTTACGCTACCATTAATAACGTTCTTGAAGCAGTTCTTTTTTAAGAATTTACCAAAAGCCATTGGATGCAATGAGGTTCCATCGTTAGGTGTCGCTTGTTGTTTTTGAACATGTACCACGTAAGGAGCAGCATCTGTTTTATCATATGATGTTCTACCAACGGATACAGGGGCAGAAAGTAGGTGTAGGTGTGGGATTAGACACATGTAGGTCTTTCGTAGATGAGTCAGTTTTATTATTCAGCTCAGACTGAACTGGAGTCGATTCATAGCAACTACAATCGGTAGGTTTTGGTTCTGATTTATTATGTTTGCGTCTTTTTTTATTGCAATGCTTGCATACATGAAGTCGACTCCTTTTCAGAGAGCGACTAGCTACTGATCCATCCGTATCCATACCAGATTCATTATTCGATCCTATCGTAACAAAATTACTAGCCGGGGGGACAAAACCCCCCGGCTCCGGAAGCTCGTTCATACACCTAATAAATATTAATTAAATTTTGACTCACCAGAAAGTAGATAATAAATAATACTTAAATACACTATAAATACGTAAGTACAAACCAATTAACTGATCACTATTTTATGCAAGAGGTATTAGTTAAAAATATTAAAATCAAAAAACGCGCCCGCCAAAGTTAAACGTTTCCCGCGCTTTTTAGCAGCTGATTTGTCTGTCTGTCACATTGTTTGTTGTAGTCTGTTTATTTTATTGCCTTATTGCCTTTCCCGTGGATTTAACCCAAGATTTGGCTGTATGGCTTAGTTCCTTCGCCTGTCCCATGGACGAATTATAATACTACTACTACTACTACTTTCCCGTGGTTTATCAATTAACTTGGATGAAATAATACTATCTTTAGGATATATCCTTTGATAACATAGGATTTATCTGGTTTTGACCTTTCTTCATGTTTATATCAACCATTACGTGTTAGAAATAAGTGTGTGCTCTTAACTTCATAAATACCTGCATACCTATTTGAAACATGTTGTTAAGACCATATTTTAATAGAAAAACAGTACAGTCAAAGATATCAGTATTGATAAGTCAATCAAGAACTTTCAAAAACTTTGGACACAAAAGGGAACCAATTCCAGCAGTGACAACATTATGGCATGGCTTCTTGACTTTTACTTTTATCGGATTAGGTTTAAATTGGGATGTGTGAGTATGCTCGGCATTGTGTTGTACTAATTTTAACGCATTTTGTAACGCATCTTCTAATTTGTAAAAGGTACCTATTAAAAATCAGTGATAATAAATATTTGCTTGTTATCTTTTATCAGTGTTCTCATTAGTTTTAAGTTCTTGAATATTATGTACTACTTATATAGTTGCTTTGTTTGTAATTGTATACAAAGATTGTTGCGTGATTGGTTTGGTGAAGTAAAATGAATTTTAATTGCATATTAATTTGTTCTAGAATTTCTAAATTTATCTTTGGAGACGAGGAATATGATCAAAAGTTTCAAGAATCTTTGAGTACGAAAGCCTCTAATGGTTAAACTAATAAAATGAATATAATTATGTAAGTACTATAAAACTATAATAATAAAAATAAAGTTGAGTTTTAGTCTATGGTTTTGTCAATATAATTCTAGTGTTGGTTCTAGTGCAGAAGAAAATAGGACAGTGAAACAGATATTATCTAAGGGAATAATATGTATCACTACTACTACATTTTTTTGGTAGGGGGTGGTATAAGTCATTGTTCATTACCTCAATGAAACAATCAACAGATAGAGATACATATTGTTTTCTTTCAACACTCGCATATTGGCATAAACACATTTTCTGTAGTTTTTTTGTGGCACATCAGTAGCTTATCAGATTCAAGCATGTATGGTCTGAGACACATTTGAGTATTGAGACAGAAATGCAACAAAAATATCAAATCAATGTTTCCATTGTAATGCTCTGTTCTTTTTTTTGCCTGCCCTAGCAACAGATTATAGATATCATTAATAACTCCATATTAACCTTATCCAAAATGACTGTAAAGACTAAGAAGGTGGTGGTGTTGTTATAAACTTGTCTAGTTTTTTTTTGTTTCAAACACTTGGCTTCCACTTCAATGGGTGCAGGCTACATGGAATATCTACTCCTTGAAGTTGATATTATGGGTTTTAAAGTGGTCCTGGGGGTAATTTATTGTCCACCTATTGATTTTCTCTCACATTTAATCTTTCCTTCTGGCCTGCTCATTAACTATACTTACAGTTGGGAAGTACAGGTAGGGTAGGTTTGTCGTAAGGTTCTAAATAAGTCCCTGTATAGATAAACACCTATCCAACAATATCCCACGCAATGAGAAGCTAAAAAAAAATTCATCCTTTACATATACGGGAGGAGTCAATTTTTTTTAAGGTTTTATCTTACATATATAACCAAAATTAAAATCACGTTTTCAAAAGTATAGTAGTGTCATCTAGTGATAAATAGCTATTTAATATTAGCGCTACCAATTGTACTAATTCGAATTAATTAAAACAATATTTAATCCTGCGCAAAGAGCTTAAAATTATTAAATAATGGATTTGGAAAAGGTTGACATTTAATGTAATTACAATGACAAATTGAATTGTAAACAATGGTTTCAATGATAATGATTTAATGAACTTTACGAACTTCCACTTCCATTTTAATCCCTTTATGTGCATTTTTGCGGGATATAATATAAGATAGACATGTAACTTCCACTGTTTACGCAGCGCACACAAGTAAAGCTTTAAATAAGTAAAATATATTTTCGTTTTTTCATTGGTGCTATTAAACACAAAAAATTTATAGAGTTCAATCAAACAAACAAACTCTTCAGCCTTGTTATTAGTATAGATTAGTATGTATGTGTTTATTTTACTTTTTCATTCTTATCGCCTTATAACTGAACTCCATTATCTATTCAGGTTGACTGGTAGAGAATGGTTTAGGCATTAAGTCCGCCTTGTGTGATTTGTATTTTATTTGCAATTAATAATAAAATAAATCACTTTAAAGTCATACAAATTAACATGACAATTGAGGGTCTACCTTATTTGTCCTTGAACAAAATGAATAGTTCTTTTAATTATCTGAAAAATCTATCTATTCATCAGTCAGAGGTAGTGTCAGGTCTACCTCCATAAAAATTAGCCTTTAGGGATCCCTGATAACATAATTTCATCACCAATGGACATAAGCTCGGCATGATAAAAGTTAATTTTTCTACTTTTAACGAACATAAATGGTTTGATGTTTTGACAAGAAATCCTGATATACCGCCGTTCATCTGGAACAGTAAGAATCATCGTCAGCCTTGTTACGTCCCCACTGCAGGCACAGACCTTCCTTATTTTTTATTTAGTTATTATTAGTTAACGGGGATAGGCCATGACTCCATGCTGACCTAATGCGGATTGGAGGATATTAACGACTGCAAATGCCGGCACCAACTTCTCGAATGTGCCTTTCGAAACACGGAGTAGCTCGAAATGATTATTCCCATGTCCGTTGCTCAACAACGATTCTAGGCCGTGGCGCTTATCCACTATGCTTCCGAGCTATAACTTTTTTGAAATGAAATGAAAATATCTTTATTCAATTAGGCTTATAACAAGCACTTATGAATCGTCCAAAAAATTTTTTTCCCCTACCATTTGTTCAGGACATCTTTTAGCTGACAAGAAGAACAAGCGAAAGAAACTTACCAGTTTTTTATCATAAGTAATGACATTTACATAAATCATGTCATTACCAAAATAATATGTATTATCTCAATAATAAATACAACTTTCAAAATCTGTAGGCGATAGGTTGTGCATATAATTAGTCGTTATAGAACAAAGCGAAGGCTATTAATTCCATGCATTGTGATCCCTAAAATAATCATCAACTTAAAATAGCCTTTACTCATTAAAGTTTATTTCATTACTATATTATGGTTCGGTGGCCCTAGTAGATTCAAAATTTGATATAAAAGTTTTCACGTGGCAAAAAAATAGTTAAAATTTTGTTGGCCAGTGATATTTGGGCGTATGATAAATTGTTGCTAACTTTACGCACACTCAATATCAAACCTTAAATCGGATGGTTCCATCGAAGCCAATTCGTTACCATAGCCTGCGATTGGTTCTTTTAAGTGTTAGAATAAGTTGTGTTCTTGATTGTACGTTTGGTGTTCGTTCGCTCAATTTGTATGAGGCATTAAGTTGACATCAAATTTTATACCCACATCTGATTTAAGTATATCACTAACTGACTGGGCAGTCGTCTTGCCACATAAATTTGTGGAGAACTAGCCTTATCACTTAGGGGTATGAAATAGATAAACCTATTCTCATTTATTGAATTACTACATAGTATAAAACAAAGTCGCTTTCACTGTCCCTACTTCCATATGTATGCTTAAATCTTTAAAACTACGCAACGGATTTTGATGCGGTTTTTTTTCATAGATAGGGTGATTCAAATGGAAGATTTTTATATATAATACAAGACCACGCGGGCGAAGCCGCTGGCGGAAAGCTAGCATACATATAAAATGTTATCAAAATCGAATAAGCCCTTCGGAGTATGGAAACTAAAAGTAACACGAGAATTTAATAAATTTGATTAAAGACAATAACAGTTTAAATAATAAATGAAAATATAACAGACTCCAAGAACGTGAAAATTATTTTTAAGGCCGTTTATATGTTCATGAAAATTCTATTGAAGTCATATGTTTATATGAACAATAAGTAAGTACCTACCTTTAAAATGGCTATTATGTTTTTATAACAGGATTATTGTCTACGCCAACGACGATGAATATTCATCATACTCTATATCAGGGGTTCTCAAACTTATTTCTTTTCCTGCCCAATTTCAGAATAAATTATTTTAGAGCCCCCTCCTTTCACCTACTTAAAAATCACTATAACTTCAAATTAAATTAATTATTGTGAGCTATACTAGCGGAGATTAAACATTGATTCTAAATGAGACCGGAGCGCAGTAGGTCAAGTCATACAAGTCTCGTGTTAACTGTTCTTAAGCCTCTATACAACATCCCCATTTTTAAGTCTTACCGCCGACATTAATGCCTGCAGCATCCGCAAGGGGACGTTATCGTCCATTTTGGGAAAGACTGATCTACATTATGAATACTTATTGTAACTTATTTTCCCTACAATAAACAAAATAACATACGGCTATACCGGGCAGACATTTAACTAGTCGTTTATAAAATATCTCATTTCTCTGAAATTCGGTGATTTGTAAATAATCAGTATTTTTCACAGAATAGTGTTTTATAGTTCAGAAATAAATACAATTCATAAAATAAAATACTTTATTTAAGCTCACATAATATTATGTGTTTGTATGCTAATTGCAATAATTTCTAAATAAATAGTTCTTAAAATAACATTACAATCAACTGTAGATAAAAAAGTTTACAAATATTTTATTTTTCTTGCAATTGCTTAATTAATTAATAATTATACGTAAAATTGTATACGGTAAAACTTATCGATTATATAATAATAACCGTTAGATATTAGAATGATTAAAAAATTAAATAGTATTACATGTTTCGAATAATATTATGAAAGAATTAATTGAATATGATATTGACGTAACATAATAAGTTGGTGCACCAATGTAATATTCTGATTATCAACCTTTTTTTCGTGGGCCTACATCATAATTTTGTTTAAATTAGGTTTACATTGTTAATGTTAGTGACAATTCACTGCAACATTCCGGAAGCTGTATACATAAGCCTTAAATTTAAATTAGACAAGATTGTATACTGCAGCATTTATGGTAGTGTCAAGCACCAAAATGTTAATAATTAATTATTGATGTTACACTAAAGAAGAGAGGAATTCATTGTACGTGATTATTTACATCTTCCTATTTCATTATTAAATAAACTTAAGCGAGAAGTAGTAATTTAAATCAACAGTAATTGTTCCTACTCAATGACTAGTATATATGCATATATGTTTATTAATATTTAATTGAATATATTTTCACTTTTGACCATGACAGTTTTTTTTAATATACTGAAATATAAGATTATATACAATTAATATAAAACACAAGATGGCTGCGTGATAATGTATCGGCATATTATATATAGCACTCAAGATTCCTTGATTTTCCTTGACACTGTTTATTGTGACGTTTCTCTCTATAATCATTTCATCTCTAGGTATATAACTGGTCGGTTCAGAAATGTTTCGTTGTTGCAGTGTTTCGGGCGGGATTTCACAACCACTAGTTGTTTTCTCAAATCGGTAACTACTAAAAGCTTTCTTGGTACATGTTTCTTCTTTAGTTGAATATTCTGTTTCTTTTCTTTCCACCTCAGTGTCTCCTTCTAATTTAACTTGTACAAGAGTCATCTGTCTTTTATCTTCACCTGGTAAGCATGCATTTAAACTTTCTTGTAAATGAGTATCAATTTTGGTTAATTGTTCAGGTACTAGGAAGTTAGCCAATGGGCTATGAGACCGTTTCACTGGCTCAGTAGCAGCCAGATGATCAAAACTTTTCTCCTTTAATGAATCGGTATCGAAATGTTTCTCTTTACATAAAGAACTAACAATCTTATAACTCTGTAAATCTTCATAATCTTTTAAATACTCCACTGGTGTTTTGGTTGGACTGACGTGAAATTGCGATGGAGTGAGTAGCCTAGGCGACTCTATTTCGGGCGGCACGGGCGTAAATTTAATCTTTATTACGTCTTCGTTTGTAATTGTTTCAGTTTTGACGATATCGTTAACATAATCCCTGTTGCCGTCTGATCCGATACTTTCAAACACGCTAGGAGAATCCGTGATATCGTGGCGCGTCGAACTGTGTAATCGATCGACCGTTACTTTACTGAGTAACTTCCCATCTTTACTTCTTATATCGGAAAACAGCCCTCCCTCGAAGTGGAGGGGTGTTTCCAACTTTCTTGTACGTTGCGGTGAAGGAGTATCGGGAGCCGGTGGCGTTATAGGAGAAGGAGACACGGGACGGAAGGTGGTAGTCGAATAAACAGTGTCAGAGTTGTATATTATTTGCGGGGGACTAGCGGGCGTGCGTCTTACAGAAAGGCCGACCTCCCTTGGCGAAGAAACTCTGTCCTTCGAGGTTCTTTTTGCACACCTGAAACCGATAAGCGACGGCGTTATTATGATCCTAAGCATATAACTCTATAAGTTTATACACGCTTTATTTAGTACTACTAAATTATTGTCGTGCGTAAATTTTTTTATTAATACAAGCTGTACCTATATAGAATAATCAGATTTTGTACATACGGCTGCACTATGGGTTACCGTAATATGTCAAATTTCTGCAATGGATTTTGGTCTTTACCTTCGAAATATTAAGGTTTCAAATCGAGTGGGGAAATTTGACAGTTTTGTATCATCTGACGAGCAGTTGACTGTACTTTGTAGTGCATAACAGAATTCTTTTTTATGTTATGCAGTGAAAAGTATATCAGGTTTTGCAAATTTATATAAATACAACTAATTTTAAATCTTAATACTTCTACTATTAACTGAAAAGTTGATTACAAAACTTTGATACTTAATGGTACCTAACCTTTGTTTCTGCTTCAATTTGTATTCAACAAAAGACAGTTGTTATAATATTATTTTATATTATTTACCTATTTGATTTGAAAATAATATTTAAACAAGACATATAAAAAAGCTTTTATTCGGAATATTCATTAAATGCAGCAGGTGTAGTTAAAAATCCTGAATTTTGTGTGACGTAATTTATGGACGCATCTAATGCATCCTTTAGGTAAAAAATAAAAATTTAAATCCACATATAATAAAAATATTAAGAGTAATAGTGCAAAAACTGTCTTAAATATCTTCTAACAATTATTGTCTAAAAATAAATACATAAAATAGCCAAAACAGTTCTACCTTATTATATAAGTATATAAGGTTAAGCATTCTGCCAAGCACTAATTACGCCTTATAAAATAGAATATACATACACTGTCATGAAATATTTACAACACTTTTATGCAATAATTCTAACTACTGCTTCCCGATTTGTTGGAAGTTTGAGGATGTCTGTATTAATATATACAAACAAGGTAATTTTATTTATTCAGATAATATTTTATAATTATTTCCTCGACTACATTAAAAGTATCAAAATTTTTGGTTTTAGTTTAATATTGTAGTCTTCAAAAGGTTTTATTGTCGTCAAACAACAATTTTAAGTCTTATTGGTAAATACTCAATAATTTTAAAAATTACCTTTTGTATATATATTTCTGTTTATATAATAATACAAAATTAACGGGGATACACTCTATGACAAACACAACACTCCTTTGTTAGGGTAATTCAGGGAAAATTAACACAGTTGTGGCAGCGTATGACGAGCTTCGTACTAGTTTTGTAAATTTTGTAAATGTGTGTACATTTAATCGAATCATGACTTTGACAATTATTTTGATTATAATATAATCTCAAATTATGAATTTAAAAACACTTTCCAGTGTGTGTTGTCTCAATTTTTTGCATTATTTTTTAAATGGCATTCGGCGTCAAACGCAATTTACAAGGTTATGTGAAATTGTGAACTATTTGACTATTTCATGTTTACATTGAGGATTGAATGAATTTATAAATAATTAGAATGATGGAGAAACAGTAATAATATCATGATTTCAAAAGAATAGTATTGAGTATGTTTGTTTTATTTTGTAAGGCTCGCATCATACGCACCGTGCAGTTGAAGCACTGACTGTGGTAGTTATTGTTGAGCGCCTCGACCCACCTGTCGCCTGCCTCCACAGGGAATCCGCAAGCGAAACATTTCGTCGTGAACAGCTCATTCCAGTCTGTCGATTAAAATAATGTATAATTTGTTATAAGTCGCTACATTGAATATAAAAATTAAAACTCCGTTTGTAATGTGTTTACCTGCTTCACAATATGGCAAACCATCTTCTAAGAAGAATGGATTGTTACCGAATAATTTCCCACAGTAAACACAGTTGAAACACTCTGGATGGAAATGTTTTCCTATGGCATTCAAACAGTCCTAAAACATAAAATCAATACATTTATTAGTTTTTTAACATACATTACAAGAAAGATAACATAACTTTCTTAAGGGTAACTTAAAAAAATTCAGCCTGCATTGAGTCGATAAATAAATCTTTTTCAAAATTCATAAGTGTATACGGCGCTGCTAGATATCAATGTATAATTGATATTGTATAATAGCGTTAGAAAATAATCTGTGATGGTACTTACGCCTTTGATTTTAGCGTGACACTTGTCGCATGCTGGTGCAATGTATTGTTCAAAACAGTATTCACAATAAAGTTGGCCGTTCTCTTCTACGAAGCCGATGTCTTGTAGCGGACGTCTGCAGGTAGCGTTTACGCAGATGAAATGCTCGGGGCACCAAATGCGACCCAAGGCCGTTATAAACGGTCCCCTGTTCAGAGAAATAATTGAATAAAACTCATAGTTACAATAAAATGTAACTAATCAATATTATCTTTGAATTCCAAATCATGATTGAAAGTTATTGTGTTAATGATTATTGAAAGGAAAACAACATTCGTGCAAAAGACGAACTACACACACGGAAATGTACTAAAACTTACTTGGATTTATTTGAATTTATATTTAACTCAAAATATTGTACGTAGCGTTACCTGGTTATTGCTTTGTCGCATTTGTGACATACTGGGATCAGTCCTTCAGATACATCTGTCGAAGTCATTGTACTAAGTGGTCGAGCAATAATATGAGAATCCCTTCGGCCGTCATCGTTCTTTGTATTTTTTTTCGGTCTACGCCTAACAACCAAACTTGAATCTGTGTTGTCCATACCTTCACCACCGTTAAGCACTGTCATTTCATCGCCATTCAGCGCTGTCGCTTCATTTTTCAAATCTATTTTTCCATTAGAATGCTCATTTTCAGTGATCGAATCATTATTCACAGATTTGTAGGTGTAAAGAGTATTGTCGTGTAAATTATTAGGAAGGCTGGAATATTCTTCATCTTGAAAAGTGTTCTTGAGATTATTGATATCAGTTGTTTTATCAGAAATTAGTTTATTAGACGTGTTAAAATCTGTTATATTATTTTTATCAAAAAATTTATTTCCCATGTTGTCTAAAGTGTTATTCGAACCTTTTACAGGTTCGCGGTTTTCGAATAGTTTTTTCTTGTTTAAAGTGTTGTTATCTAATTTTATTTCTTGTTTGTTATTGTAAATATCGTTATGTTTAAAAATGTCGTTGTTAATTGCATTCATTCCGTTGAGGAAGGAAGATTTCTCCAAGCATGTCTTTTTTCTTAATGTATTAGATCCACTATCATTGTTGTCTTTATTGAAATCCTCTTTATTATAATGTCCACTTCCGTTAAGCGTCTTTTCAAAGCTGTCTGATATCAAATTAGAGTTAAGATTTTTGGGAATAAAATCTGAAGGTCTTTTATTGTTCATTGGAGGGGCAACTGGTGTGCTGTGAACATTGAAAGTTGGTATTGGAGATTTCGGTATTGGTGGTGGCGGTGGGACATGCGCATTACCATTAGCAGAACTTATCGTTATTGGATGGTTACTTATTATAGTTTCTTTGATTTTGTCACCTAAACTTAAAATACTATCTTGGGGCTTATTAGCCTTGTCAAAAGATTTATTTGATGGCCTTTTTAAGGTGTTATCACTACTGCTTTCCCCAGATGAGACATCTGCATTTAAAGGATGCTTGGTAACAACAGTGTCTTGAATTTTATCGGCCATTGATTGAATGTGGTCAGCAGGTTTAATTTTTCTCTGAATTCCAATTTCATATCCATTTAATGCCATCTTTGCCATTTTTCGTATAAGTCGTTCCTCAGCTGGACTTTTGAAATCCGTTTTAGATGGACTGCTGTTAGACTGCGAATCTATAACTGTTAGAAAAAAAAAACAAAACACTCGTAAACAAACGATGTTAAAAAAAGCTTATCTGAGTTAGCGGACTGTTATTCTAACAGACATCTTACATCATAGGGGTAAAACGAAGTAAAATGTACAATATTCAACTAAAATATTCAATGACCATAAAAGTTTCATTCAATTCACATGCATGCTGCACACAAAAACAACACTTAAAATATCCTTGTTTACACGAATCACCTAATATTCCCATTGCAGGAAGCGCAAAGGGGCACTCTAGAGCCGGGCAGCGCAGCTTTATTCAATATCCCCCTTCCTCGTTTGGGTGCGGAAGAGACACCAAAAGTTTTGCCGCGAGCTGCAGCTCCTACACTGGAACCTGTCGATGGGGTAGGATCACACTCTGGACCTTGGTTAGCACCAGAAATCGAAGGCTTTGGTTGACAACTTTCTATAGATCTACTAGCATTGACCAAACTTTCGTTAGTCAGGTTAAGAGATGAACTTTGCTGGGTTGCGGACACACTCATGATAGGGGGTGGAAACACTTGCGTGGGATGAATACTAGATGATTTAATATTGGTATCAATTTGTGGATAACCCGTTGATGATGACAAACCACCTTTTTGAATTTGTATAGTCTTTGCTGATTGAGTTTTTTCGTATTCTTCAAAAGTTTTTCTTGTAGTTTGCACAGTTGTGTTACCATATTCCATTACATTTTGTGATTGCATTTTCCTCTGACCATAATTTTGATTTATCATTGAATCTTCTTTTATATTCATATCTTGTTTCTTGTAAGTTTCACTTTTATACCCAATATTAGAATGTCTTTGTTCTTCAACTATAGGATGATTTTGCGGCCAATTGTTACCAACGTTCATTATTTCACTACTGTTAGATCTAATGTCCTTTTCATGCTCTTTTCTCAGGTTTGCAGTTGCTTGAGTAAGCAACGTATGAGACGTGTGACGTTGTGGTGTACCTTCTTTAAGGCGAGGTGCTTGAGCTTTTAAAGGATTTGGTGGTGGGCCCTGTGCTGGTGATTTTGATCTTAGCTTTGGTGTAGGGGAACGGCTACCTTCTCGGCTTGATGGGTCATATAAATGACATTCGGGAGCCAAATGTTCTACGGTTACTAAATTCATCTGATAATGTGGTATTATAGGGGCAGGTTTATTTATTAAACTGGGTGTAGTCGGGCGGCTACGCACAGGAGAAGATCTGTAAAAGTTTTCGTCAGTCACAGGTTGGAAAGTCATAGAAATGGGAGTATTTCTTTGAAATTGTGTGTATGTTGGCTGTGCTGGCGATCTTTCTAAAGGTTTTGAAGATGGTATTTCTGACGGAATACTGGATTGGAAAGATTTCGGTTCTTGAGATTTTTCTCTTGGCTTAGACGGGTTTCCCGTGGAAGGCGTTACTGGTCGTTGAAGGATAGCAGGCGCGTTGCATATTTCTGGCGTGATGCCTCTTTGTGATGGTAACTGGTCGAAATGTTTTTGATAAGAAGGAATTTTATCGGGTTTTTGCAGACCTGATTTAGATCTCACAGCTGTTGAAGAGAAACTTTCCTTTTGGTCTAATGTTTCAAAAAATTGTTGAGCACTTTTCACAGAAGAGTACCCTTGAGCTGCTGTGCTCATGTTGCTCGTTGTAAGCAGTGTTTGCTGAGCCATTTTTGATTCTGATATCATCGTTTCTTGTTTGCTCCGTGTTGATTTTTCAAAACTAGTTTTCAATTCATCACTAATCGGAGGAAAAGTTGCAAGCTTACAAAATTCTTCAGGTTGAGGTGGGGGAAATACTTGTTTTGCTACTGGTCTAAATGCGGATGTATTTGATATTGATTGTATGTTATAAGTGTTTTGCATTGAAGAAAATTCTGAACGAAATTCATCAACGTGTTGTGTTGTACTTTGAGTTGCTATTGGTCTGATGATTTCCGAAGAAGTTGATTGAACCTGTACCGTCGAAGTTGAGGTATAGTGACTATGATTGGATAGCGTAGCTGCAGATAAAGGCAATGGACTGTAAGGCCGATCTGGAGCAATAGTTAAAGCTTCTCTTAGAGAACCACGTTCTATGGGCTGCGTTTGCATTGGTGTAAATGGTCGGTTGGGTGCTGTTGTTAATGCATCTATCATAGGCGAAGAAGTTTCTTCTCTTGGTACTTTTGGTTCAATGATTATCTTAAAATCTGGAGGAATGTAAGGTTTCGTCTCTGGAGGCATCGGTATAGGATCATCTTTACATTCAGGCGGATTATAGGTTTTTATTGGTTGAATTGGGGTAACGCCTCTCTTTGGCTGTTGAGTAAACATTGGAGAAGGGGCAGCTGGTAGTGGTACTTCAGATTTATCAATGCTATTATTTATTTGTAATTCGGATACACTAGGAGCAGATATGGGTTCAGGAGGCTGAGTTGGATTAACTAGATTGGTAGACAAAGGTGAATAGGGTCGATCGGACACCACAGTTAATGCTTCAACCATGGACATTGTTGGCCCAACGTTGAATGAAGGAGGTGTTTGTTTTAAATTTATAGTATTATCATTTTGAGTAATTTGTTTGTTAACTACTTCGTTTATAACATTACTCGAGGTCGCTATTGTCTCTTTAGAAGTCACCATTTCATTGGTAGTCGAAGTGGTTTCACAAGATGCATTTTGTATTCCTGAGGGTCGACAATTTTCTTTTGATATGGATTCATTTGCCAAAAAATCAGATTCAGTTATTTCAGCTTTTCCTTTATCTTCAATTTTATTACTCTTCGTTTCAGAAGAAACAGCTGTGCAAACTGCTTCACCTGTAGAATCTTGTTTACTCTCTTCTTTATTTTTTTCATCTTTTGTCAAATTTGGAATCACGTTAGCATCTGGTGTATCTTTGGACGTAACAAATGTACTAATTGATTTTGATTCTTGTGCTACTGTGAACTCCGATGAACTAACTATGCTTTGAGATTCTGGTTTTTCTTTAATTTTATCTAGAGGATTAACCTGCGATTGATAAATCATCAGACTTTGGCTTTCTGCTGAAGAATTTTCTGAGGATGACTGAATGATATGACTACTCTGTTTTTCTTGAGTTTCTTGAGATTGTATTGAGTATGCTGATTTTGACGATGTTGTTGTAGCAGATGCGTAAGACACATTGGAGGTATACTCAGACTTTTCTTCGGTTGAAGATATATTTTGTTTGACGTATTTATTTGTTTTTTCAGGTATTTGACATGTCATGTCTCTAACCATTGTTATCATTTGTTCGGCATGTAGTTCATTACATTGCGAAGAATCTTTTTTAGGCAGTTCGTCATCAGGGGGGTTTGGTGGGGGCCACACAATACTTTTCACATTTTGAGCTGTTAGTTTGATCACGAATAAGTTAAAATGGGCAAAGGGAAAGAAAATGAAAGTAAATATCAGTTAATTTGAAAAGTTACGTGACTAAATAACTAATTGTTTAAAAATTGGAAGCGAGAATGTTAAATTTCTGACGGAACGTCTTAGGCACTAAAGTTTTGTACCACATGATATATTGACATTCGACAGATGCTTGATGCCTGGATAGCAGTTGTTAATGTTGTGATTGGCTTTGCTGCCCGCGTAGCGCATTCTAGTTATTCTGCGATTATAATTATACTATATATAATATTATACACATACTATTAATTATTTTATATCAAAATAAATTATTAGCTACTGTAAGCTGAGCCTAGCTTATTTATACTCCATATATTTATAAATTACCTTTAAAAAGGGACACTGGGACCTCTGTTGAAAATAAATAATAATTTTATAACATTCTTTAATCTGATTTGGCATATTGAAAAGCCATTTATACTTCACAATTAATTTGAACTTGCAGTTTATAAGTAATATGTTACATATAATTTTGTATAAATGAGATACCAACAATAATACTGTTAGTTAAATGTAATACATATAAAAACGTGGTAAAAATATAAAATTTTCATTTATATAAAAAATAATTCAGTTAATATAAATTTTATTTTTCATAAAATTATCTTCGCTCTCTCTCATCACAACCTCTCTTTCACTAGAAAAGTATGAAATAAAAAATATTTTGAACATACTTAGTTTATGTACGACCCGTTTATTTGGCGCTATGCCATTTCATTTGGAGTAACATAATAATACCTTTGTTCCTAATTGCACTATTTAATAAAATAAAAGCGGTATAAAAGAAATATTTGTTCTACCTTAGAACAGTGCAGTAAACTATAAAGTGGAAACAAAGGAAGCATTATAACTCCTTCACAGTCGTTACTAAAAATACCGATATAAACATGATAACAATTCAATCCTCGAGCTTAGAATGTTTATTGTTACGTTTAATATCTTTCCTTATAAACTCCTTATTTTTATAAATGAGGAAGAACATTAGAAATGCTTATCAAAGACAATATCTTTCCTTATAAACTCCTTATTTTTATAAATGAGGAAGAACATTAGAAATGCTTATGTAAGACAATTCGATTGAACATTACAAATGATTTAAAGTACCCATATCAGCTTTGCAGGTTATATTTTGTCGATAAACGAAATTCATTGTCAAATGTAGGGTACATTAAGGTTTTAAAACAAATGAAAGAATTTGACCGATTTGTGCAACCTAACATGCTGACTGTACGTATTAACGTCTAGTATAATTTCGAATAGCCCTTTTTTAAATACTTCTTCTTTAACATTTAAATCATTAACTCATGGTATTAAAAATGACAATTTTAAAACTATGTTTTTACTGATGTAATAAGTTCGATAGAATGTCTAATAACTATAAGTTTAGCTTTATTTTATTTGTAGACTGTGAAAGGGTTAAAATGTAAAAAAAATTACATGTATACATTTTGGTTTAAATTTTATATTGCAAATGTGACTCGCTTACTCGGTGCGAATGGCGCAGGGACGGGAGCGAGAGTGGGAGCGGGCGCGGGCGCAGCGACGGGCCGAGCGGGCGACATCGGCGCCGACCGCGGCGACAGAGACGGCGAGTACGCAGACCCGATAGACGAGCCGAACGGCTTCGGTCCCGACAGGTTGCTGGACGGCTATTTTAGAATACGGACATATTTTCATTTAACGTGCATCACTGTATTGTTGATTGTAACTGACAATAGATGGCGTTAGTGTTATAGATAGATATAATTTCTTTATTATACACACAAAACAAAATACAATTACAAAAGAAAATAGAAGACGTACAGTTGGCGACCTTATGAATAAAAGATTTTTTTTATCAATGAAAATGACCATATTCTTAAAATGATAATGATAAATTTCGTCAACGTCTTCATTGATTTACATAGTTTAAGTAATTTTAAAGATAAGTTTTAATTTCAAAAATTGAAAAGTAATTAGTTTATTTATTTTTATATGAATCAAAAATAAGTTCAAAAACTTAAACCCGACTACAGCTAAATGACGTTCTAAAAAGTTACCACTAGAAATTTATTTTATAGCGATAGCTATATTATAATAGCCGCTGATCATACACACCGGCCAAAATCATAACCCTCCTTTTCGCTTCGTTGTAGTCGGGTAAAAACTAAAGTAAACTTAAATACTTTAATGATATGAAAAAATATTACTATAAAGGTATTTTTTTATTGATTTACTAAATTGAAAACATTTTGAACTCTATGAGGATTGCATTAAGGCTTAAATTAGTTGTAAAAATTGGTATTCTGTGTACTGGTTAAAGCAAATTAAATACGAGTAACTTTACTTACACTAAAGAGGGATGATGAACCGTTTGTGTAATTGTTGGTCGAGAGTGGGGGTAATGGGGTCGAATAAGTGTTTGTGGGCAGACGACCACCACTGTAACAAAATTAAGAAAAAACTTTAATTATTACTTAATATATTATAATAAGTCAGATTTAAATGCAAAAATTAATTTCATTTGTTACTATTTAGTGTATCCGTTTTGATTAAATATGAAAAAGGTTATAAATATTATCTGTTGAAACTGAAAAACAAACAATATTATATCTACACATAACTATGGTAATATGAATAGATTTTTAAATCTTCTTTTAGGCGACTAGCTTTCCGTCAGCGGCTTCGCTCGCGTGATTCCTAGGGAATTGTTTATTTGGGTATCGATTCATAGCATGACACAGATATAATTACAATTTGAGTAGTAAACAATGGTTGCTGTTAACATAGCATAGTTTTTCATACATATATTTTTGGTATCTTGAACCGTTTTCGCAGCGCACGCAACGAAAGCCCTCAAGGATGAATAAGTTTCCCCGTTTTTTCCACATTTTCCATTATTTCTTTGCTCCTAATAGTTGCAGCGTGATATTATATAGCCTAAAGCCTTCCTCGATAAATGGTCTATTCAACACAAAAATATTTTTTCAATTCGAACCAGTAGTTCCTGAGATTAGCGCGTTCAAACACACAAACAAACAAACTTTTCATCTTTATAATATTAATATAGATGGGGACTGAAGCCATCCTTTTTGTACAAGTAACATTAACATAGTACTATAGATATTATTTGTGTCGTAAGATCCCACCAATATGACAGTTCTTAGTTTGCGCAGAGCAAACCTTTAAATTACAAGACTGAACGTACGATTCAAATATGAATTTTATTTCAATAACAGTGAGGTGTAAAATACAACGCAAGAGGTGTCCGTTTCACTCACGCAGTGCGGGTCAGACATGCGTATCGCCCAATGGTGTAATACTTGAATCGTTCTGATTGGCTCACATTTCCAGATCTACAGTAATCGTATACTGTACATACTTCTCTGTCGAGTAAACATACATAAAAATAGTTTGGTTTAAGGAAGTGTTTACTCACGGTGGCACAGTTACGGGGTCTAGGTTCGGCGCGGGCGGATTCTGACGAGCCACCAACTTAGCGTGGATGTCGCAGTATAGCTTGCCGTTTAGATTGTAGTAACCCTGGTTCTTCAACGAAGTACCGCAAGTCGAGCACTTGAAACATTCCACGTGCAAGTTCTTATCCTTGATGCGCACGAATACGCCGCTAAAGAGAAATTGATTTTATAAGTATTCCTGCGAGGAGTGTCTGATTCATAATTATTATGTCTGACTTATGATTTAAACAACGAGATTCTTACTTAAATAATACTTCATGCTCGCCAATCCGTCGTGCGATTTTATCAGTTTTACCAAGCGAACGAATACTTCTAAACGTTGTGCAAAAAACGACGAGACATGCCAAGTGAACATACATCTGCCCTACTCGATACACATTCTCTATTATTACCATTCCGCCTAACTACTACAGATGAAGAGATGAAAGATTATAATCTAAGTGAAATATGATAACGGTCCTTGCCCAAACATCGCAACATTACTTCGAGCGCGTTGGTCGAACAAGGAATGCCGCGGTCTCCTTTCGGACATATTTACATATTGAACCACAGTATTTACAAAAGATGTGAACACAGAAGACCGCGGCACAAACACATCGAACATAATATCTACTGCACACTTATTAAACTAGGCACAGGTCGACACGGTCGCAAACACGTCTAGGCATTCCACGGGACGCCTCTTACATAATGTAGCGGTTACAGTCGGAGCAATAGGGCGTGTCGTTGACGACGGGGAGAGAGCCGGACTCCGGCTGGGGGACGGCCGGCGCGCCGAGGGCGACGCGACCGTCCGGTAACACTTGATGGCAGCCAACCGGGATGCTGGGTCGGTGCGCGGCCGCCGGGGAAAGCTGTTCCGGTTCCGGCGCCGGCGTTTGTGTGCCGGCGCATGCGCGCGCCGTTGGCGGCGCCGGCGACGGTTGCGGCGTGAAGGACACGTGCGGTGTGCGGGACCTCGACCGGTGCGTGCGGTGCAGGCTGCACGGCGTGCCGGCACGGGCCACGCTCGCGCGCGAATAAAAGTGACACGCCTCTGTCGGCGCGCAACATTACATTATTTATACGTCACGATTACAATCGTTTCGTTGACAGATGACGCTAGTTTTCTTAATTTGATAGTTTTATATTTTTAACAATGAAAATATAAATCTTGTTTTACAATTATATACTGTAAGTACCTATTTGTCTAAAGTAAAAAGAAAATGTTTCGAAATGACAAATAATACAATACAATAGTTAGTATTCTGTAAGCGCGGAACTAATATAAGCAAAACTTATTTTCATTGATAAATAAATAGAATAAAAACTTCAAATTAGACTACTAACGTCTTAATTGTCGAAACGAATGACTGTCGTAACATTCCACTTCAATAGTGCGAGGATTCGGGCGAGGGCTAACTCTGGTGTCATGCCGGTGAGGGAATTTCGCCTAAACGACGGGTTTAAATTTGGAACCTCCGACGGTTTGCCAACGTGTCGGCCGCGCGTGCAACGCGACTTACGTGATGAGTCGTTCGCACTCCTCGCATATATTCTGTCCGGGGGGTAATCCACCGGTATTGTTGATGGGCGCGTCGGGACGGGTAACCGGCGCCGGCACGTGCCGTAGACCGCTCACAGGTGGCGCGGCACTCGGAGCCACTTCTACTATGTGCCAATTCATACATAGTTAATTTTGATCGAGACATCAAAATTGAATTTGAAATGAAACAAATAAAACCGATTTTCATATAAGATTCAGACATTAGAACGACGATTTATGAAGGCTGGGGCTGGATTGGAGTCAACCGATGATACTATATACAGATGAAAATTGTCTAAGACATCTTAGTCAAATTATATATACTTATTAAAGCCGTTCGAGCGCTGGTAGCAATATACATATGTACTCTAAAGAAATATTTCTTTGAAGTATATATGTGAAGCATTTGAGTTAACCCACAAGATACCTGGTTCAGGATCGTTTTCAGCTTCCTGCAGCACTTTGAATACGGCACTCTTTTCAGCATCATATGTTTTCTCATTTTTCTTGAAATTTACTCTGTTAAAAAGGAAATGTTTATTTATATTTTAAATATTATGATTACATCAACAATATAAATGATTAATTCATTATTTTTCCTGATTGGTAAATGTACAAAATTTTGAATGACATTTTGAGAACTACAAAAGGATAAAAGTACCTACAGAATGCTAACGACATTAAGACATTGCAATTAGTAATGTTAATTTGGTTTAAGAGGGTTTCCCAAAACCTATATATGCTCTAAACTCAAGGAATATTGTTGTAGCAAAAGTAATGCTAACATGACCATTACCGCCAAGTCGATTATTGACTGATTTGTCTAAACTAAGGGAACACAGGACCGTACATTTGAAACAGTCAAATTGACAACTTTTAATATTTTCGGCTCACCCAAGGACACCTCCCGCTAGGACTTCAGTTTGAGCTGAGAGGGTCTCTGCGATCGTTTTGTCGCTATACATATTGACAGGTGTATTATACTGTTTGTTAACGATGCTCTTGACTGCGTCACCGCCACCATTCATCTATAAAAAGAAACACAAACCAACATTATTGGTTATATTTAATGAAAAGTGCTTAAAAAATCCACCAGTGTCAGGTAACCCGAGATGATGATCAGATCTCGGTGTACCTGCTGGTGGCTGGTGGTTTTAAGCATTTTCCATTATTCAAACTTTCTTAAATATAATAATCACTTTTTGTGTATCTTAGGTTATTTTACGAAAAGTGTACACTATTAAGTAGAATACTTAAATATTAAAATTTCATATTTTCTCACATGAAGCTTAAAAAAAAATTCAAATAACTTATGCAGCGATGCAAAATGGTAATAGCTCAGTGACATTCTCCAGGCAACTACATTAAAACACTCACGTATCCAAATGGTTTGGCAACATTGTTATGTCCAGAGCCGAAGTTACGTGACGGCTGCGGTGTTGCCTTCAGCGAGGTGTTGGTGACAGGCGTGGGTGTAGACCCTAGTGGTCTGGTGCCAGGGCGAGGTAGACTTCCTGTAGGAGTAACGCTGGGTCTCCAGGTACCGCCGCCGCTAAGGGAAGAAATTATTAAATTATTAGATGCAGGATGTCGGAGAGGTCAAGACATGTATCTCACCTTTGTTCTAGCGCTCGTTTTTCTCTGTACAGCTACATCGCAAATAATAGCCTATTCTACTCTGTTTGAAATAATTCTTGTGTTTATTTTAATTAAAAAAAAAGGAAAAATCAAATATTTCGGAAAATAAACATGTTTTTGTGCCTTAAAAATAAAACAACATTTAAACTCTTTTATACCTGCGACGACGCTGTCCGTCATATTCATCGTAATATGTACACAAAACAGATGCATAGAGTAGAATATTAAACGATGTCAATAAAACAAGAACAGTGCCATCTAACGATCGATTACAAAATAAAAATATATAAATAAGCTAAGAACAGTACCATCCAGAAATTTGGTTTATAATTAATCTGACAGTTATCGTCACAGTGACAATGGAGGGTCGTGTTTCAATCACGTGACACACAGACAAAAATCTTGACTTTAATTTTAAGATGATAACACGATCGTGCGTTTTTTAGACTCAGAATGAGAATCTCTGTGTTTATTACGATGTAAATTTTAGTTTTTGTGCAATTTCGTGACTTAGTTTTCACCGAAACTACCTTATTTGCCTTGACGAAATAGTAGATATATCTACCTAAGGCCACATGATTTACCTTAAAACAGGTCTGGGCCTAAGGCCGCCAGATATTAGGGGTGGAAAATAATGGCATAAAATATACTGATGATAATAAGAAATGATCCGAAGTAAATAAAATATTGTGTACCAAAAGCTGAGCGATGAAATATTGGGTACTGGAAAGTCTACTTTTTATCCAAGACATATCACAATAAAGTTTTTAAAAAATTTCTACTTCAATAAACGCCCAGAAAGTAACTTTAAATTCGCTATGTATAGAAGTAATAAAGAGGGACGGCTAGTTCTACATGGCCGACGGCCAAGCCTGCAAATCCGCCTCTAACCAAACATGAATCAAAATAATCTGTTAATATTATTTTTGATAATTTGTTTGCACTCTAAATATTTAGAGTTTCTGTGCTACTTCTACTAAATTTAAAAGCAAAGTTTGAGGCTAAGTAGACCTTAATTATAATATCCCAAAGAGGTACCAAAATGCAACTCGATCGGTCCTGTAGTTTCTGACCAAATCAGTGTGATGGACAGACGTAGATATACGAGTGTTCTTGAAAGGATTCAGGTACGGAAATAACTACAAACATAAAATTGTCAAATGTTACCGTTGCACAGTGAGCTCTAGAGCTGTGCCAGCCGCTCGTATAGCGTCCTGCGCCTCCTGGTGGCGCAGTGTGTAAACATCGGTGTTGTTGACGCGGATGAGTGCGTCACCAGCCTGTAGGCCCGCTCGCTCAGCTGCACTGCCGCCGTTCACCTGGAACAATAGTTACGTTACGTTTCCACTGCAGAGGCTCAGACCTTCCTTATTAATTGTTAAGGATGGCCCATGAGCCTCCAAACCAGACCAAATATGGATTGCAGAGTAAGCAAATGCGGCCAGGACCAACGGTTTGGTGCATTTTTGAGTCACCTATCCCGTGAACAACCCTGGCGAAAGTTGCTTTACAACAACGTTGCTGGCCGCGGCGTTTATCCACTACGCCACTGAACTAAACCACGCCACCGAGCTACTATCGGTACCTAACCTTCACCATTATCACTAGCTTATTAATGTATAGAATATTAGGAATAAAGACTTTCAATAATCTATTATAGTATTTGATACGAAAGTAGTATCTAAAACTGAATTGTAGCTGTTTCTTTACGGCGTGCTGCCCCAGGTGTTCTAGTACCTGACTTCCGCACTAGTTGTATACCCCTAATTCTTACACTTCTGAAATAGCAACCATTACAAAAATCTTGCAAATTTTTGTAACGAGCTTCCAGTCTAAGTACTTATAAAAGCCGCCTTATATAGAAATCTTTCCCACCCTCTAAAGCTCTCTGTATGTTCTTTTTGTTGGTCTCTGTATGTGAGTTTTCAGTTGTCGGACCATTACTCCCCGAGTCCTAAAATCGAGTACATAATCATTAAAAAAAGAGCCTTGTAAATCGAATTACGATTCTAACGTTTTTTTAAATAGAAAAATATAGTATGTGATTAGGAAAAGTTAAATTGAAATGAAATTGTCTTTATTTAAGTAAGCTTATTTCAAGCACTTTGAATCGTCCAAAAAAAATTCCCCTACCACTTGTACAATTCGAAATATACTTCGTTTCTTCTTTTTGGGAAGAAAGATTCAGGAAAAACAAATATTTTGAATGATAACAAAAAAATAATCTCGTCTGAAACTTCTCTATTCATAGACTAGGTAATACAACGAATAGTCAGTGTTTGCATTTGCGTTTTTTAAATTGCACATCATAATTCACGAGCGTTCCCGTTTCTGTGACCTAATTAAACTATCTAGCTAGAGTCGCGAGGCGAAAGGAAGGAAGTTGATGTGTGACGTCGACGCTAATCACTATGAATGACACTATGAGCTCAGCGCCCGCGCAATACAGAATCATTACGCGAATTAAGAGACCTAATAAGAACACTCTTTACCTTTTTAAAAACATTCTTTACCTAATTATTTTATGATCTTATCTTATTATTTATTTGCATTCACAATGCTTTACTGAAAAATATTCTTAATGAAAAATTCTTAAAAATTCCACTTTGTTATCACAGAGTGCCAATATCGAAAGTTTAAATATTTGTTAAAAAATTTCTTTCGGATGTTTGAGTGGATTGCCTGAACATTGATGAAAATACTCTGTAGTAACAAAAAAGTAACAAGTGCTTAAAAAACTAGTCAGTTCTATTTGGTCCTAGGTAGCTCAGTGGTTAGAGCAGTACCCGGATTGCGAAAGGTCATGTCCCATCTCAGAGGGCCAGGGACAAAATGGATTTTTTAAAGATGTTTCATTAAATGTATTCTTTACCTTTCAAAGAACATAAACTGCTGGCTGGCACTCACTCAAAAATGTTTCATAACGTACTGTTTTATTTTTGTTATCACACTTTATTTACGGATCGCTTAATGCGTCTATAGACTTTATAAATTACTGTTATATGTAATTGGTTACAAATATAGATAGCTGGACAAGTTGCTGTTTGTTAACGTTTGCTGATCGCGGTATTTTAAGCTCGCGCTTATGCACATGTCGCGTTTATATGTTTTCCTTCCCCACTCATTAGTCAGCTGTCTGCGAACAGTGTGCGAGCCACAACCTCCTTCCGGTTCTCGAGCGGTCGGCAATGACCTCGGCGTCTGGCAACCCTTTATATGTCAAAGAGTTTATAATAGGTAAAAGAATCCTGCGATTTATCTTACTTAACTTACTTTAGCACGGGTCATTGAATAATCAAGATTTTACTTTTACGAATTAATTAAGAATTGATTTTGTTTTTTATATTTTTGTTTAGTGGTTGTCTGAGATATAATCTTGGACAGGTATGGTAAGGATATGCCCTCGACAGCAGCAAAATTATGAAGGTACTTTTAAAATACCGTCAATTTAACAGGAAACTGAGATCAAATAATGCCATGGAATTTCTTATCATAAAATCTCATAACCTGTATAGGTCACTTTCGTGACTATAGCTTACATACTTTTTTATACTTATTATTAAGCTGAAGCTATTGTTATCGATATCATTGTATGTAAATAAATTAATTACATACCTATTGTTTAATGAGATTCATCATTAATCATTGTAATATTTGATAAGTAATAAATAGATATTAATGATAAACAAGTGCAGAACAAAATCCTATTGCAAACTCAAGTCAAGATACTGATCTAAATATGCGTTGATCTGTCATCACCTTGCTGCGTCAGGCAGGTTATACCGCGTGATTAGGTGATAGACAGATCTAGAGCACATTGCAAACATGTCGTTTCTGCGTGTGTGTAAGGAATATATTCTTTGTCAGTGGACGAATGCGGCGCATGTGCATGCCTAATAGGGCAGCGGATCAAGAAACAAATGGCCCAGAAGTTAAATACAATTTACAGTGCGGCGCTACACAAGGTCGAAAATTTTTTAACCAACTTCTAAAATAGGATTGTTTTTACAAGTATCTTCCTGGTTAACACTTATCTGTTAGAATACAAGAGCACGTAACAGACATATGTAAGAGTTTTCTAATAGTTCAATATATGAAAATACAAAATTAAACTACCTACTTAGTTCGGAAAAAATATCCAGACTTTCAGTTAGAGGAACAAATATTCAACTATCTACCACCCGACGTCTTATTGGGCACTGAGCGACCCTTAGTACTTCCACACATTAAATAATCAATAGTTATAAAACTGCAAGAGTAAAAACGGAACTGCCTGTCTGCCTGTATATGTTTACTTGAACCATATGCTTGAACGTATTTTTTCAACTCACGACCTATCTTTCCCATAGTTAACTAGTTAGGTTAGAACTATAATATAGGGTTGCCAATTCCAACTTTCAAAAAGTAGATCGACTAAAGTTGAAGAAGTAAGGACGTTGCAATTTAAAAATAGGACATAGTAATACAGCAGTTAATTTTTAACAAAAAGAAAAATATAGAGTGATCACATCCCACAGTGCAAAAATTTGTTAGTCGTAAGAAATTTTAAATAAATGCACTTATCAAGGCGTCTTAAGTCTCAGGACTTTTTTTAAATATCAAGGACGCTAATTAAAAAACACAACACGCTGCTTAAATATTATCAAGGACATCTCAGCCAGGACACTACAAAAACTGGGACATGTCCTGTTATATCTGGACGGTTGGAAACTATTATAAACACCCTTGGGTTTCCAGGTAACACAAGTAACTACACCTAATTTTATTATTAATTATAATGACCCATAAACAACCTATCAATGAACATTCCATTTATTACAGTGGTGATCGTCAAAAATTCATATGACAATGAAGTAATAAATTATTTCATTGTTTTATAACAAGTTCAATGTGAGACAAATTGATCGGTATTGTTTTGATAAAAACATTTAGTGTAAGGTAAGCAATTTTAACTGGAATACTAGGCACACATACATGAAATATTTTACTCGATAATACCTACTTATTGGTCAATTTTGTCACCAAAGAGTTGTCATTAACTTTGAATCCATTTTTATACTTTATAAATGGAACAATAACAACACTTACGTAAATTTTTATCAATTTTAATTCATTTAAAATCAACGCCACCATGGTCAGAAAACGTGGTCAAATAACTTCTCGGAACGCATGGTTTGGGAACTCTAGTTTTAAGAGGTCTCCCGTCCACCGTCCATATAAAAATCAACCCCACATAATAATCATTACGTAAGAACCTAAAAGCAAAAATGAATATATTTTTTTAGTATACTCATTTATATATTCATTTTTGCTTTTAGGTTCTTACGTAATGATTATTATGTGGGGTTGATTTTTATATGGACGGTGGACGGGATTATTGATTGGGCAAAGTTTGATTGTTTGTATGTTTGCATTGATTAAAATTCTCTCGCGAGATGTCAAATTTGAACGTTTAAAATTGAACTTTTTAAAGTGTATTTATTACTAAACTTCCACCAGCGCCGGCACGGATCTAGTTTTAAGTCCAGCAATTACAAAATTCCATAAAAACTTTCATCCCATAATTTACCTCCTTAGGGGTTAAATTTCATAAAATCCCATCTCAGGGAGCACCAACGTCCCAAAATGAACCCGCATGCAAAATTTGAAACTTGTAATTTCTGAGATTTCGTGCTAAGTGAGTGACTGAGTGAGTGACCTTTCACTTTGTATATAGATTTAATTTACCTGTTTTTGTAACGTTATAACTCTTGGACTATCACAACTCCCACCCCGAAATGAACTTACATTATAAATGGATGACGTTGTTAGGAATAAAACCCTACACATACCTATATGAAATAAAGTTAACTAATTTTGAAAGAGAAATAAAAACTAGGCGAAATTTGATTACCCTCCCTCGATCTATCTCAGTAATCACTGGGTCTAAAACAGACAATAAGTAGGTAGTTTTTTAGATTAAGATTAATAGTTTCCAATTGTAGGTACTTTTCTCAACGATTTTGTTTCGTTCAAAAGTGTAACTAATAAATATCTATTGTTGTCAAACTATAGTAAATATATTAAACCGAAAGTAACCAAACTTGTTAATAGGGCTGTGTACAATAGATGCGTAATCCAGATGTGGTAGGCACAATAACGATAAACGTGTATTGTAATTACCTACAAATACCGGTGGCGATAATCCACAAAAGGCGTAGTTGTTTTCGTTGTCGCCAGTTTGTGTTCTAATTTCAAAACAAATCTCAGTCGGTACGTGACTCAGATTGTGTTCGGAAACAACACAACCCGACCAGTTGCGTAACAACCACCGCCAACCCGGTTTCAGGCTAGTAAGAGTGAATCTGGTATATACAATAAATATTTAATCCATAAAGTTTATAATCCTCACAGTTAAATCATTGTTGGGCCTTCAAAATCGCAATGCGAAACAACCCAAGTCTTCGGGAGGGAATAAAAAAAATTACGATTACTTTATTAAGCATCACTAATTTTGTATTACCTAAGATCATATGTTGAAAATATATTGGAGTGCAGAATACAAATTTGAGTTATATAAGTGCCCTAAAATTTTTTTAAATTAAAAGTATCAGAAAAGTAATTTCGAAAAATCACATAACAGGTTTTACATGCGCAAGAGACGACGTAATACTGGTCTGCATTACAAAGAAACTGGTACAAAAATAGCATTACCATCAGGCAATGTGTCCAGTTTGCGCATACATAGTTATTCGTTTTTATAAACTTCTCATATATGGGTGCTAAATTATAACAACTATGACACACGTTGCTAAATTGAGGAATCTGATTGCGTGTTTATTTCATCCATATCAGGAGATGAAATGACTTTATAAATGACAATGGCTTATGAGATTATGATGCTCGCCTTAAAAAAAAAAGTACAATAGCGTTTATTAATACTTACATTAACGGGTCGGACCCCTTGAAGAAGAAGACGCTAGAGAAAGTGTAAGGATGCCCTCGGTAGATCAATAATTATCCATACACTCGGGAATGTCGTTTTAATTAAATGGAACCTGTCTTATTTTATTGGTGTCGTGTGTTCCATTTTTTAAACATGAATAAAACCTTACATCGTTTGTCGGAATATTTTACTTAGTTAGTTAATGACGTTATTTTTATATAGGTAAATAAAAATAGATTTTTGATCTGAAATTTTTTTTCCTAAGATCCTATAAATTTTAGATATCTGACGAGGCTCATTGTTTGTCAGGTCTAACAAAAATATTATATTTATTATTCTCATAAATTTTCTATTTAAATGGCGTGAGTCATATGAGAATTATTAAAATGGGTCAATATTTGCAGTTTAAGTTTAGCTTTAAATTTCGAGAGACATGTTTTGAATTTCTAATTAGAACTTTGACACAAAAAATGAGTAAATCACAATAAGTCTTTATGAAAAATACTTAAAAAATCTACTTTGTCACTGGTATAATATTTGATAAATTTTGCATTCACAATGCTATACTGGACCAGGACCTGAGAGATCTGACATATTTTCAAGCGCTTGTTACTAAGCGATAGAAGCTCAGTGGTTAGAGCAGTCGTCTGGATCACGAAAGGTCGTGGTTCGAATCCCATCTCGGAGTACCATGGACAAAGTAGATCTTTTAAGCATTTTTCATCAAGAATATTGTCTTGTATAGCATCATGAGTGCAAAATTAATGAAACATAGTAAATCCCAATAAATTTAACGAAAATTCGAAATATTATAAATGGTACTCAGACCAATATATTTTTAGCACTTGACCATTTATCATATTATTTAGATTTTAGAATCAGCTTTATTTTTTTGCTTAGCTGATTGTCATTTAACGGTATCAGTAAGGAGGTCAAGCGTTTTAACAGCCTATTAAATCGGTTCAATTTGAATATTTGTTTAATGTTTTTTGTTGTGTGTAGGTATGTTCATCGATTGTTTACCGATTCACTTGAATCTTTCGCGACTGATAAATATCAAAGGTTATATACATATCATGATATATATCCATTATGATACGTTGATATATATCAAATGATATTTATAATATTTATTCTACGATTATACTATCCGATATATATCGGTTATCCTAATACTTATTATAAATATCGGATTTTAGCGAACCCTGTTATTAAAAACTGCAGGCGCAGCCGTTAATAAAATTTTGGTCACCCATCCTATAACCGGCCATTGCGAAAGTTGCTTAACTGAACGCGCTAACCACTGCGCCATCGAACTCCTCACCACCTTACCGTCGTGTTATTGAACTATTGCCTTTCTTGGAGGTATGAATTCGCACTACATTTTATGTAAATAATTTAGAAGTCGATGAGGTGACCATTTACAATGTGCGCTAACAAAATCTGGATGTCAAATCTGTATATGTACCATTAAAGGATCGTGTGATTTTGTTAGCGAAACACCCACACGCGAAAATTTTACAAAATTCTCGGAAATGTTATTACTTAGGTGTTTCAATGTTTTTTTTTGGTGTCCTGATCAATTGAGAGATACCAGTTACGAGATTCGTTGGTTCAGTGACCCGTAAGGAGCTATGTTGTCAGTGCTATCGAGTTGTATTACTTATAAGCAACTAAACTTAGCAGTCATAAGTAATCCGACGATAAGTCATGCAGATATACCGTTACTGTTCTGTTAAGTTCACCATTACAGCTCGTTATATTGTAAATAATCACGCTGGATCGTGTCTCTGAGATGCGTGTCTATTTAAAATTAACATCAATGGAATTGACCTAAAAGATATTACAATTAAAATCTGATGAATAGGTACCCACTTAATTATTATCGGTAAGGTATCACAGATATTCATGAACCGTAGAATTCTTGCTCAAACTTGTTCAGTCCAAATAATCTTTATTCAAATAGACTTCTTAAAAGTACTTTTGTTTCGTCCATAACTTTGAACTTCATAACTTTCATGGACATTTTTTTTTGGGATTGCTACCATGTTAGTATCTAGGTAGAAAGGACCAGTGCATGTGGCAGATCATCCATGCGCTGGACTGATAAAGTGGAATCCGCCGTGAGTAACCAGGTGTCAGACTACGTCAGACAATCTGCAAGCAGAGAGAGATAGGAAGAGTTCGTGAGGTAGTCCTCCTCTAACATTAACATAGACGCTTCAACGTGACGACACTCTGCCAAGAGCGAAACGACAGAGAAGAAGAAAAAGTATCTAACGAATCTCCGATATTTCGTTTCATTTTGGCGATGTAATAAAATTAATAAACAATCATGGTAAAAATGTCATGAATATTTATGATTGTAATGCACGTACAATTCGTGTTTTTTGTTTTTCTTTCAAAAGTTAAGATAACACTAACGGATAATAGCACTATTTCTAGAAAATAATCTTGATCACGATTTCTTGTTCTTAACAATACATGTTTCGTTTTAGGTGTCCCATAGATATGAAATTTTATTTGAAAACACATGACAGTATTTCGCCCACGTTCCTGGACATTACTGCAAAACAAGATCACGATCTCAAGATACTGGTCATGATTTTATTGGAGATTCAGATCTCATAACAAAGAATTCTCTTTCCTTTCCAAGATTTACTCTTATAGTGTCATAAATAATTCAAAACATTATTTATTTTGCCGAAGATTATTTTTACCATTTTAGACATGCATTCAAATTTTTACTATGTTGTCAGGCATCCATTTATTGAAGAAGCCGGGTGGACCATGTCTTATTTACTCCGACGATATGTGTAACAAAATTTCAATTCAATCGGTCCAGCAGTATCTGAGAAAATAGGCTGTGTCAGTCCCATCACACACCGACAGCTAAGTGTTTCTAATAAGGGTTCCGTTTTTCCCTTTGACACGGAATCCTATAAACTTTAATGACATATATCATTTAACTACTGGCCATTCTGAAATATTGTCGAATGAGGTCTCTCCGAGGAAGAGACATAATTTCTAAAAGTTCCTTAAAAAATTGGGAAGTTCAGAAAAACTAGACTCGGTTATTAGTGATGTTATAGTTTTTCTTTTTATATTGCTATTTTATTTAATCCAAATATATATTATTTGTCTGTAATGTATTTCTTCACTTACTTGCTTCCTATTTGTTGGACTAAAGTAGGTTTCGACGTTCAATAACCTCAGTCAGCTACAGTTTTGTTTTATCTGTCTACTTATCAATAGGTCTAAAGAATTGTCAAGAATGAATGTCAGAGTTATTTATTAGGAGGCAGTAACTGATGCTAATGAGCTGGTAAAACCTTTTTAGTGGTATGTGTACATCACAAATACGTAAAGGATATACAAAATTCGTATACCAATCTCAGAGCAGCAAATGCATTTTCTTCGTTTTTTTGAAATTTATTTGTTTTTCTTATATGCGTATTATAGTATTAAGTAATACTTTTTTTTTCTGGAAAATATGATCGACAGTTTATTAACCTAAGCAACTTTTTAATGTTATTGGAAATACAATTTTGTAAAAGAGGAGATTTTCACTTTTTCTGTTTTCTTTTTTGTTTGAAAGAGTACAGACTTGAGATTCCCATCCCACATGAAATAACAAGTTCACAACTTGTTTATGATAAAAATTTCAAAAATGAATTTGTTATGATCATAGTTCGCAACAAAATAAAATTTGCGAGGATATATAGTAAAGGTAGGAGTAGATATGTTCTTGGATTACTTATCCTTACGAGGAAACTAATTATCCTGCTAAAATATCCACAGAGGTGAAGCTAGTAAAGGGAAAATTACACGACGGACTGCAAATTACAAAGTCTTGATAACAACATTAGATAAAGGTTTTATGTCCTCATATTTTATATTTTGTTTTTTGCCCATCAAAATAGATGATTTAGTACACTTTTAAAGCTTTTTGATACACATTCTGTATTTTTTTCTTTTTTCAAGCCGCTCCTCACTTTTTAACAGGAGGTATTCAGTTATTAATATTCTTTCGTGCCAGTTCTATCAGATGAGGCATAATATGCCTCTGGCATTTTCATGCCTCTACCAAACATGACACATGAGGTTGGAGTTCTTATCAATACAGGCGTTTGCGCTACTGTATCACGGATTTTGACATAAATATTTAAAGCACTTATTTGGTTTTCTTGTATAACTATATAAACTTTTTTAAGAAATTTTATGATGTGTTCATGCATTTATCCAAGTTCATACGTTTGTATTTTAACTTACGCGAATGTTGAGTCGAAATAAGGTTTTATCAAGTTTATTACGAGTATAACTTATATAAACTGACCTTCTGCACGACGAGGGGTGTGCCGAAGTCCTTGCCACCTTGCAGCCGAAAGCCCAACGGCTGCTGGTCGGACTTATTCAGCCGCACAGTTATCAACTGTGCCATCTGTGGAAAAAAAAAACATCAACATGTTAACCAATACCATTACAAAACGTTGCGTGAATCAGATGCGAAGGTGGGGCAAGCGGAACCATATAGGCTGCTTGTAGAATGAAAGCGGACTCAACGAAAGCACGATTAAGAACGTATTACGCCAAAACATAACGCTGGCATTTGAGCGACCCAATTGAAGATTTATTTTCTCTCGGGGCCGACTCTGTTGACCGCACCGTGGACCCGGTAAGCAGTCAGACATCGTGCGATCTATTTTATCTAAGATCGAGATAAGTGCAAACCGAAAGACATTAGTGAAAGGAGGCTGAGAGTAAAACTTTCGTTTATTTATGCAAGGAATAAACAATAACTGAATAGTTTATCGTTTTTCTCGAGCCGCAGATCCCATTCCGAGATAGGTGGGTACAACAAATTTGATTAGTCAAAGAATTCGCTGATAAGATCAGTTAGACATCGACAGTGCATTTTCATTAGCTTTGAGCTACGACGAATACCTCTCTCCTTTTATTTTAAAGTCTATCAGTTAGGTGGCCGAATAGGTACAATAATATTATTATCTAAAGAATTTCAATTGAGTACGTAAATGTTTGGTGTATTCAGTTCAACTAATATGTTCATGTTGACTTAAGTTTTAGTGTCACAACTAATTTCTTTGCTCTGTATGATAAGTGATAGTTGATGGATAATAAATTAGAGTATCATTTAGTATCTACCAATACTTCGTACGTCGCATCTATTGTATCTAAATTATCTTTGCTATTACAATTTTTATTTCTGTGAAGCTTGCTATGAAGGACTTAGGTACAGTAATTTCGTTTAGGATAACGTAGTTACTCACATTCATTTAGAAGTACGTAAATACGAGATAATTCATTAAAATTTTCTCATTTTAACAAAGAGCCTTGTGTTGAACGATATTCGAAGGTTTTTTATTCTGCATAGCTTAAGTGATCATTTTGCTCGGCCTTGTTCGACGCGTCTCGTGGCGCCAATCAAGAGGTCGAACTCGAGTCGCTCTTCAACTGACAATCCTGCCATTCTTTACATCTTCATTAATTCTATTCAGTACACAATAAGTGTTAGCACAGTGATGTTACCTTCATTGTTGTCATAAAACTACGTTGTAAACACGACATATTTTTTTATAAATTTTTATGTGGTTGCATACCTACTATACAATAGATATTGCAAATGTATCCTTCCTTAATTTTCCTTCTTGTTTTATTACATTTCTATGATTATTACTTTACGTATTAAAATCGAAAAACTGCATGTCTGCTGCATTTTTTTCTGGAAGTTATAGGATTTTTTTTTTATTTCAAGGCCATGTAAGTGCCCTGTTTTGTTTATACATTAATTTTATATTCGCTTTTTTTACACAGTGACGATTGTCGCCTAATATTCGTTTCCCGCGATGACATCCTCAGATACCTAAGTCTTTGTCATCAGCAATATTCAATTATTCTCATAGCCAGATTTTCTTTTTAGCCTTTAAGCCTAATTTTATTTTGTGTCAATCTGTTCTCCTTCCATACTTCTTGATTAGCCGTCATCTATATGTCTGCTACTTGCTTTAATCACATCATCTTCACGCAATCTAAATTTTTCTCGTGCTACATCTACCACCTACCCACAATTAAGATTACAGCTATTTTAATCACGTTCAAAAACTCGAGGAGGTTATCAATTAGACTGTATTATGGATGTGTACTTCATAACATTTCTTTATTTATTTATAAGAGTTACCGTGGAGTTACCTATACTTTCAAAATAATACCATAGAAATTTTAGTAAAATAAAGAATTACGAATTACGAAGAGTCTAAAGAGAAACTAAAAGTGAAAACTAAAATTTGAAGTCGGGTGTTTAAAAGTATGGTTAGCAAAACAAAGTTCTTGAAATTGTTTATCGCCTTTGTGGTTATTATTAGTTATTTTCCGATTTTTATTTAGGTTTTTGTCGCACACAAGTCATCTCTCGTCATCACATGCCCACAAGCTACTTATATTAATTAGATATTTTTACGAAATAATCATTGTGCACTCGTAAATGACTGCGTGATAGGTATTACCTTATGTGACATTTTACAAATGGGCACTACAAGTAAAGTATTTCTTTAGTTTATCTATATAGCGGGTTGCTAATGTGTTCTTAATTCTTTACTAACCGAGACGGTAGATTGGTATGTCTAGCCTTTTATTTAAAATAGAACGACTGAAAATATTACTTCTTGTGAGGATGTTGGTGTTTATTTAATAATTACATTTAAGAGAATTCCGTTTGGTTCTTCGAATTACAAATCTTGTAAAATAACTAGCAAATTGTTTGAAGTTGCGTATATAGTTAAGTAAATATTTTTAACTAACATAACTACGTATTGTTTGTTATGAATAACCAGACAGTTTTCTTTCTTGTTAACTTATTTCAAATCTTATTCATATACAGTCGTATATCGTTATTCATTTAGTTACTCGATCAGATTAATTTTAGTATTTCAGCCTATCCAAAAATCTTCTATTAGCCCATTCATAATCCTTTAGACTTCAATAATAGCTGTAAGTATCAGTTTTATTCAGATAACTTTTATCCAAATATCTTTTATTTATACTGCTTGCACTGTTTTAGCACTCGAGATACGCATTATTACCTGTTAAACAAGCAAGGTGGCTCGTCTATTTAAAATTGCTTTATACTTTCCATTATATCTTATTTAACAACTTATGCGGCAGTGGAAAAGTAAATGACAGTAATATTAATGCAGATTTTCAGGACCGGATTAAAGTTACTTGATGCTCTAAGCAATATTTATCAGTGCCCTCCTCTTATTCCCCATGTCCGGTGTTAAAATATACATATTTAATACAACGAGAATGATATATGAAGATAAAAAGAGATACGTAGAATGAAAGACTCGCGGATCTTCAAACAGCCTTATATTTACTGCTAGAAATTGCTTATTTTACTTATAGGATAATATAGCACTGTACATTATAAAATAATTACATTTATTTTATTTCACTGTCTGAATACCGGCCACAACATGAAAATACAGTAGAAATGAGCTATATTGTCGGTTAACAACTGCAAATATAATCGGCATTGAGGTCATCAGCCTTCCAAAGCGTGAAGAAATTAGAGATAATAATATTTTTGGTCACCCATTTTATCTCAGTCACTTGCAAATATCGCTTAACCTCCGCAATCGTTGGTCAATTGCGCTAATTAATATGCGATAGTGACCCTCCTACGTACACAATACATGTAGTAAGTATCTGTTTGTTGCACTGTCTATATTTATGCAGTACCAGAAGAGTTACGGTAAAGTTTCAAGTAACATGTCATCAAAACTGATGTGCTGCCTAAGAAGGTATATTAAAGTCACATTTATAGTTGGACATCAACGTCTCATGTCACTGGTTGTTCCAAATAGTGATATGTCGTCAATTAAATTCTTACGACATTAAACACGACTCGAACGACTTTTACGACTTGCGCTTGACTAACAGCTTTCTTTCACATCGTAATGCTAGTTCTCGAACGGTAAAAATCGGTACCCAATAAGGATTCACAGATGTCTTTGCTTCTAAGTAAAAATTGTTTATTGTCTCCTGAGTTATTAAATATCAAAACTGAATGTTTTTTCAAACTCTGAAATAACCATCAGTATTTACAGCACAAAAATATACGAAATTTAATTTTTGAATGGTTCGCAAGTCGGTTTCAAGGTGTGGGGTCCGATCCAGGTCGAGTTAATGTAGAAATTTTTTCTATATTGTCTCTATGAGTGATGTAGTTCATTCGTTGTCTCAGATAACTTCTCTAATATAGAATATGGGTGAAGAAGGGCAGAAAGATATATAATTTATATATAACGTAAAAGAATGAGTTAAATTAAAATATTATACGTTAAATTTTTCAATAAGAAAGTTTACTCATCATGTATGAAGGTATTATGACCATGAAAAATTCATGTTCGTTGAATTTTTTTCTTCATAAAAGACACTTCATACTTTTATGTCTTTACAAAAAAAGTTGTTTTATCAGGAAATGCTAACATAACTCAGTTATACGACCTCAGTAGTTGGTGTGGTTTGCCAGCAAAATAAAGTTCTTGAAATTGTTTATCGCCTTTGTGCTTATTAATAGTTATTTTCCGATTTTTTTTAGCCATCCTTTGACCATCATCATCATCATCACCAGCCTATTAATGTTCCCACTGCTGGGGCTCAAGCCTTCCCTATGGATGGAATCGAATCAAATCGAATCGAATAGAGAGAATGGACCCACCACGCAATCCCCGTTGTTGATGGGTGTTAACAACTGCAGATGCGGCCAGGAGCAACGGCTTAACCAGCAAGGAGTTCGAAATTATAAATTTTTTGGTCACCCATCCTATGACTGGCCAAAGCGAAAGTTGCTCAACCATATCGCAGACCGAGCGCGCTAACCACTTCGCCATCGAGCTCCTATCCATTGACCGGCACCAAAAGCTACTCAAACCCGCATCGCGGATCTAATGTATAACCATCACTGCGCCGTCGAGTTCGTAATCAATGACTAATAATAAAAAAAGTAACTATTAGTTTTACGTCACTGACGTCATCAGTATACGACATATAATGTTAAGCGTAATTTGAGTAATGTAATCGATACTTCGTCCGATTCGGACTTCGGTTGTGTTTCTAAGAAAAAGAACCAATAATGTTTGTTTACTTTAGTTATCGTCCGCGCGCTTGATTTTTTACCGCGTATTAGTCATGCATGCATGCATTGATCGGTGACGTCACCGCCGTGAGTAATAAGAGACTACGTCCACATACCGTCTCTGAGAGCCGATTAGGCAGGTATTCGGCTGAGACGATGATTCCTTTGTCGTCTTGTCTCGACCCCGAATATTTCACCGGATAATATTTAAGGCGTCAACCATCACCATTAAATAATAAATGGCCGTATTATGCGTAATTATCGGCAATATTCACCGTTACATTTATTTATGCGTTAATTAACAAAACGAGAGAGAATGTTAAAAGCAATGCTCGCGATTAATCATTTTTAAAGTTACTTATATGAATAAATGCGTAAAACCTGTTTTGTTTCTTTTTAAGTGTCGGCAAATGGACATTATTGAGTGTCATTCGTAGATTCCTACGGCCTCAAAACGCAGAGTGGCTCAATCGTTAGTTATCAATATTTCATAATTAATTACATTAAGATCTTCTCATGCACGTTCATTAGCTTTGTCTGTGATAATTAACTCTATTTTTATCCTATGGCATAAAATAATATTTTCCTAGATCATTGTTTTTTTTTTATAATTAAATTCTTTTTGTTTGTTTATTGTTCATGTTATGTTATTCATCTTCAAGTTTTTTTTAAAATTTTTGATAAGGAAAAGGTTTTAACTAAAAAATCTTGAAACTAGTCAACCTCAGATATAAACTACATCAAAAAAGACTTAAAAAAAAGTTAATCAACTATTTATGATCTCGTGTTTTTCGTGTAAAGACGAAAACGTGAGTCATATAACTACCTAAATTGCATCGTTAAAATAAAACAATAACAAAGATTCCTATATAGTTCTTGAAAACGTGTTTAGGTACACCCATATAGTAGATTATATAAAAAATGGGTTCATAAGAACTTTTTAAGAAAACAGTTCTTTCTCATAGATAAAAATCAGCTGTGATTTTTTTAGAAATAAGTTCTACAAATATTCTAGATTTTAATATACCGAAAATGGTGGCGTAAAATTACACGAGATTCGTATTATTTAACAAAAAAGTTAGAAGTTATAACCACCTTAGAGCTATTAAGCACAGCTAAGTTTTTGAAGATCCTTTTAGAAAATAACCCTTTTATACAAATTATTTTAACGAACAATTCCAAGTTCTCAAGAGTACAAATAGCAGAATAAGACGTCCTTTCCTTTTCTTCTAGGTAAATGTTAAAATTATTTTCATACCACAGATACGTATCAGTGGCACATCGGCGTTCTAGCTACACAATCAAAGGCAGCGGGAACTAATGTGGGATGCGTGGGAGATTTCTTTCTTCAGTATAAACAGCTCTAGATTCACCGTTACTCATAGATTGTCAACTGACAGTCTACTGTTATACGGCACATATGCAATTAAAATTACGAGTATATCAATTATCATGTGATTTTTTTTTAAATTTGGCAGTATAGCTAAAAGCTTAGATAAACCTTTTTTAAGCTCGAAGGACCAATGATTGTCTATGCTAATATTCTGAAGAAGAAAATTTGTTTGTTTCCATTGAATAGGCTCCGAAACTATTGGAGCAATTTTAAAAATTCTTTTACCCAAAGGTAGCTACATCATACGCGGACTCGGATGACATAGTATTCATGAAAAATCTATCTGAAGAAGCAACTCTTTCACTTCCTTTCCATTATGTATTCCCTTTATAACTATTTTACTATGTTCCTGAAGAAACATTAACCGTAAGTTTTGAGTCGCTCGTCTGTCGTCTCGGAGTCGACAAGATATTTTGGTCGCATTTTGTTGGCAAACCAAACGGTGGAAGTTTGTTAAAGAAATTATATTCGTGAAATATTCACGGCTATATGGAGGTGATGTCATTGCCAACGTTTTGTAATTACAAAACACATACGTGTACCGTGAGGTGTTTGCCCAGCTGTGGCCTTCTGAGGTCAGGCAATGGTGATCATGTTAATTGTACTACTTGATTAATATTATATATGCAGTAACTATGATAGAACCAACAAGTTTTCACTGATGTAGTGTAAATATTCCATTACGTTTAATGTTAAAGGCACATTAAGCATTTGTTTCAACAAATAACATACCCACAATCTGTGAAATACCGAAATTCTTGAATGATAAATCAAGAAGTGAGTCAATTACTCTAAACATAGTTTTTGTTTCCGAGGCATTTCAGATTAATTCCAACTTTTAGACAAAAGTAGTTTTGTGTAATTAATATACCTAGTATTACATATAATAAACAAGTCTAGTACATTACAAATGAATGTGGCGTGCCAGAATCCGGGTGGTTATGCATCGAGGTGTCGGTGTCGCAACGATTGGCGTCTACTTGCATCGGGCGGTCAAACTTGACCCCGACGTTACGTGGCGCCATCGTGACACGTTAGTAATACCACCTATGTGACATCCGCGCCATTTGCTTACTAGAGAAATTTTCCTTTATTTTCTACTTAATTTCCCACCAAGAAATCTAACATTTTCAAAAAATCAAATCAATGAACATATTGGAATACTTTGAAATATAACAAACGGAACGTAACGGAATGGATTACAAGCCATAAACACGATGTTATTTGGACCTAATACAGATCTGTAAGAGCTTTACACAATCGTTGAATATTGAGATACTGTTGATAATAAAGTTTTTTGAAGAATAATGAAAGTAAGAACAGTATTTGAGAAAGTGAATTTGGGACATTACAACGATATTTAAATGTAAGATCCAGCAAGGCGATATGAATTTAACGAACCATGCAGTCATTTGCCAATTTGTAATGCTAAATTGAATCTATTTTTGATGGATTGACAATTACCTACTGGTGACGAGAAGTGGATAATTTGCGAGAAGAACATTTAGAAAATCAAGTCATTATCAAAAAAAGGTATGATTGAGCTACACCGATTAGCAAAATATGCAGTAATATTGCTGGAATAAAAACTCTTGGAAAGAAATCTACTTTTCGTTACAATATGCATATAGGACTTAGTCCTATAGGCAAAGAAACCAAAGATACGTCTAGAAATAGGGTTACATCTTACAAAAATGTTTAAAAAACTTTAAAAAAGAAGACGCATTCATAAACTTTAAATAATAAAAAATACTGAGGTATTTTCACACGTTTAACAAATTCAAATGTTGATGTTGTATTTGGAAGGGCATCGTTAATTATAAACTTTCATCACTTACAAAAATTATCGCTTCAGATCTTTGATGCCAACAGCTGATAAGAGTTAAGAAAGGTATTGAGAAAAAACGACTAGTATTGCTCAACAGAAAGGGCGTGGTCTTTTGTCATGTCACGGTAATACCAGATTACACACATCTTTAGTCATTCGGAAATATAAGAAAATTTTTTTTACAGAAAAACATCAATATATAGACAAAGTGAATGCAAAATTTATCAAATGTAATCATTAAGAAAACCTTTTCTAGGAATGCCTAAATTTGATCTGCAGCATTTCGGTTGCTTTTTCAGGATTTTTAGACAGAGTTTAACATCTGACCCTTGACAAAAAATACTTGTAATATTTATATTTTTAGAAACACAAAACGAAAAACACGCCTTCTTTTTTATAGAAATGTCAATAATATTACCTAGCCCAGTCATATGAGACCAAAAGTAGTCAACCTCGGGACAAAAAGCTACTAAGTCTCACCGAGACGCCAAATCATCAGTTATTAAACTGTATAGGTCTTTCTAGCTTATTATCTCTCATTGCGAAGTGCAACGTTTATTTGATTTGGGCTTAGTATACCTACCTATTACAATAACTAGCCAATGACGACCGCCTTCTTACTTGACAAACATAATAGCTGGATGTTATGTATTATATATCTTTAGATATCTGATTTGAAACTGAATACTGATAATTTAACAGCAATTTATTTAAATTCTATAACAATACAAGCGTTAATAAAACATTAATCAAATGTTCTTTTACGTTTCAGATACGTACAACAGAGAACAGTCGAACAAAGAATGCTAGTTCAGCAAGTTACGTCAAGTTTCATTTAGACATAGATATATATACTATTATGCTATATTTCTGTTTATACAGCGGTGATAAATATTTCTGTTTATACAGCGGTGATAAATAAAAATGCCACAGTTATGCAGCTTTGCAAACATTAAAGTCGGCAGCCTTACGTGTTTGCGCACAATTTTCGTACTTATCATTCGTTATCTTGCCAACATAACTTCTGCATTTAGGAAGGTCCTCAGTAAATATTGATCGCAAAGATTACCACGACCAAAAAGGTCGTCCACCTTATAGGTATCAAATAACATTATTGTGAGATTCATTCTCTTTTTTCCTTTTTTTTAAATTGATCCCAATATTTATATTTCATCAGAATCAGCTTAATAATGTGTTAGATCAGGAAAGTGCAGATGCAGCTTTTAGTCACAGCTTATTCATGTGCCATCTCGAGATAATACATGCTCACCCATCCCTATGCCCTTGCTCCGAAATTGCCAAACCGAACGCGCTAACTACCGTGACTTCGAGCTTATGCTTAAACTCCTAGAAATTCGCAGATTTCAGTGCAATTACGTAACTCATGTAAACTATATTTAGGCAACCTCGAGTTATTTCAGTGAGTACACCTACTATCATACAGTGTGCGCATCTTAGCGATCACGTAAACTTGGCACTTGGGAGCCGGACAAGATGGTGACGGACATCAACGTCTGTCATCCTTTTCAACCTCAAGCGTTCGTTCCAGAGAGATGTTGCGTTGAATTATCGAATAATAAGTTGTGTAACGCTGTGTGTTAATGTCAATAACCCCCCAAAATGCAATGTAAGAACCTTGTGAATAAATATAGAGCAGTTGCGAAACACTTGGCGAACAGCCCAGACGTCCAAGACGCACGCCTCACTGATAATGATAACGCAGCTCAACATTCAACATCCGTGGACAAGATGTTAACAGTTCCGACAGAAAAAATACTTAGGTAACATATTTCCTTTGTCTCATGGTGCAACCAGTAGTGAGTGAGACAAAATCCAAATACCTATAGTAAACAAGTTTATGATAGCTTACAATGTATCTAACACATAGGTAATATATATTTATTATTATTTTAAATATTTCCTGTTATTATCTGTTTGCAAAACATTACGCCCAACATTAAAGAACCGTAATAGGATTTAAATAAATGAAAAACATTTAACTTCAATATCGATAGATATTATAATAAATTAAAACACAAAATGGAAAAATCGCACAAAGTCAATTTTGTTATACTAGAAAAAAATTATACGTAAAATATGACTAAAAAGTACAAACACCTATTAGAATAAAATAAGGCTTATTAGAAAATTACACACAACAGCGATGTGGAAAATATCTAACCGTGATTTGATTTCAATCGTATTCTTTATCACGATTATCATATTAATATGTGACCTATCGCGGTACAGTAATTAACTAATCAGATCTGTAATATGACTCATTAAAAGATATTTGCAATTACTTGGACATTGGGTAACGTCATATATCCAAACAAAACAATTTTGTCACAAGTTCAATGTTAAGACTCCTACTACATGTGCTTAAAATAATCTAAGCGTAAAATGTATTGATGCAAAGTGCCATTGAAAACTTGGAATATTGTGAGACACAGAGTATTTCATACGTCGGGAATATACATATAGAATTTGCAATAACCCAAAAACTCTGGCACTCATCCAAATTTATATATGTCTGTGTCACTATCCCGAAAACTTTCACAAATTAAAAGCTAAGCTAAACAGTATGCTAATACGTATTTGGTTTTGCGATTTACATAATCAATGTTTACAAATCGATATGGGTCAGATATGTTCTGTTATTTTCGTCAATACGTCCTATCTTATAGTATAAATAAATCTGCTATGTCTGGTTAGTTCAAAACGATATGTTGAAACAATTTTTCATAACTAGGTTGCGCGTTAATAAGTATATTTTAGCTAGTTTTATTGTTTCAAGAGGAATTTATACGAATAGTATTATATTGGTTTCGGAACCGCCTGAAAAATTACTAATACTTCAACAAAATCTTATACAGCTGGAATCTTGAAAGATGTTATTCGGCAAAGGCAATAAATAAATAGGAAATAGGTACGTAGAAACTAAATACAACATCTTGACCTTTTTTTTGGATTTCCTACATTGTTTTTGTGGGTGGTTTATTGTTCTGTAACCCTATGTTTTATGACTCCAATTTAGAGGCATATAAAAAGATATTTTCATAGTGGTAAACTAATTATTTGTGTATTTTGGTAGAGAGTGAAAGGATATAAAGTGTGGGAATTACCTAATATTATAACTTAGAGACAAAGGAAGAAAGGATGGCTGTTTCAGAAATTTTATAGTGTCAAAACCTGTCTAGATAAAAGCAAATTACGTCGATGGCATTGGGCTCATTTTGTAGATTGGTTTGGGATCCGATGACAAGATATTGCAGGAGTAAAGAGCTCATTCGTGTAAGGATAGCTACTCCGATACTTGTTCTAAAGGCAGGACAGCGTAGAATGTGTTTTTGATGTTATTACTAAATTTAAAGCAGGTTGACGACGGTTATCGACGTGTTTACAACATTATTACAGGTGATTATCATGAATTTATTCATACTATTAAAGACATGAAATGCTGCTAAACGATAAGACTACTTATTTCAAAATGGTGGTCAAAGTTGCCGCGGATACCTCTTGCACCCTGGCTTAATCAAGAAACCTGTTTGAATTTCCCAAAAACTGTTGAAAGAAATCTTAGCACTGTTCGAGTAAGTTACGGAAGAGGTGTCTTTGATAGATTGGAATATAAAAATGGGTTGAATTCCTGAAAAAATAGTTTCGGCGATTTGTCAAAATCAATTTAAAGATTAGGAATTGAGGAAATTTTTGAAAGCGCGAATCTATTGGAATTTTTTCCCCCGTCAAATAGGTCCTAAAATGAAGATTATGGACATTAATGTATGAGCATTCGAAAACACAAATTATGTGTTCACTTTAGGGTACATTAATATGTATACAAGTCTCTATTTAATAAATAAAAATTACATATTTTTCGCAGTGCGCGGTTTCGCGTGCATGTCCCGTTCAAGAATAGGTACTAAAATAAAATAAAACCAATCCACCCAGCATTCCGTATTGGGCCCACGTGTAGGTCTCATTGCGGATTGGTGGCGCTAAATCACAGATATTCTGAATGGATGAAAACCAACCACTCAGTTTTCCTGACTGATGATCAGTTAGCCTTTTGATTGTTTGCACATAGTTTTGATTATCACGTGGGTATATAATTATGATGATGTTGTCTCCAAGTTAATGAGGTATCTATGGATACATATTATTGCACTTGTTTGTTTATCAAGTAATGTTAATATATTAGGGTATACTTATTTTTGTAGTGTTGTATGTTTCTATATCTATGGTAATTTGACCTTGACTGTACATAGATATTTATAATCCATTAAATCATTACATATTCAAATCACTATTAATTAAAGTAGTTGGTTAGCGAAATTTCTTACAATATACTGACAACATGCAGTGTCCAATTCTGACGTCACCTATTTCACTTCATGACTAACATATTTATATTGGGCATAAGTACGCGATTGTTCGGGACAAAGAGCATGCATTTATTAGTTATATGTGAGCAGAACGGATGTGTTTGATTGATCCCTGTGCCTTATTGGCATATTTATGAATTGCACGCTGAATTGGAGCCATACCTTTGGTTAAATAATCATTCAAGGAAAATCTTATTTTTTTTAAACTTACCTCAAAATCGAAAAGGAGGAGGTTATATGTTCGACGGCAATGTATTTTGATTTAACAAAGAATTCACAGATTTTTCTGCGAATTGTTGACCAACTTTCAAAATTCTTTGTTATTCAACAGCTCAATGGCCCGAGGTGGTCCCATTTAAAATGAAACTAATATTCGGAATCGAACCATTAATGTTCTAAATATTTATAACAAAACAAAAATATTTTTTTCATTAATATCATCCAAAAACAAAAGATTGCGTACTTTGTATTTATTCGAAATTCAAAGGAATTTTATAATTTATCCAATAGTTTGCAGAGTTGGAAAAAATTATGTCGGGCAAATAAATTTCCTTTCCTATGTTGACATATTTTTAATTTAATCTTAAAAAGTCTCTTAAGAGTATCTCTTTTTTTAATTCTTTTAATTTTTAAGGGGTTTTTATTCTTAAGAACATGCCAACCCCATCATACCATACTTAAATCTAAATTTATTTTATAACAATATTTCACTAGGGATTTTTTATAGCATTTACTACAGTTTATCTTAGATTTATGAGTAATTTACATAGTTTTTCTTGAATTAATCCAATATCTAAAACATTTATTTAATTTCTTTCATAAATGACTCCCTCTCATCTTTCACTCCATCAGCAAATGTTGTACATCTTATAAGATAAGTATTATTTCTCACCCTTTTAAAGTTTGAATTCGTTTCTAATTTTTGAAGAAATAAAACATATTGATGCAATGCCCCCTTTATATCTATTAATTGTTGTATCTAGTAGATACGTGTTGTTTATGCAATCGAATGAATTCATGTGTACAAATACAAATTAGCAGGTCGTTGAATTTGAGAGCTTAGACAAAACACACAATATTGTATATAAATAGTAACGTTCCTACATACTTAAGTAAACACAATTTATTTTCGGCTTCATTTATTCGCCGCTGTCGAGCGTTGCAGTATTGGTACACCGAAATCTCGGAATTTATAGGCCAAAAAGGAGGAAACCCAGCCGGATAAATACGAAACCGGCTTCAACTGAGCCAACCGTAGTTTGTTTGTTGTATTATAGAAGTAGGTAACCACTTGTGTTAGTAGCTCGGTGCCGTAGTATTCCTATAAGCGCCGCGGTCCGCGACCGGTGTGTGGAGTGACCGGGCCTGGGCGGTGTCACTAGCACAGCGTGACTAAGGAACGGAATCCTGGTGTCTGGCTTGGCTCACTCTGGGCTGGATATTGATATCTGGAACTATCTGGGTTGAGGGATTCACGAGGGTTCAGCCCAGGTAAACTCCCTCTCTTAGACGGGTTAGGGTGAGAGATGCACAGTTGCGCATCTCTTGCCTTTGACGAGGGGCAGTCTAGCGGGTTAGCGCGTTCGCTAGGCATTGCACGCCCTTTGTCCTGTCTGGGGGGGTTGGACTCGAATGTTCGTGAGCCCTTCCCCTAACCCGAGATGTGATTCACCCTGCAAAAGGAGCGGGTTACCGCGCATCGTTCCCCCGCAGTGAGGGACATCGCTGAGTTTTAGTGGGTAGGCCCCTGCTTTTTGACCAGCCCCCACTCTAGGTGTTGGTCCGCAGGAGAGAGTCCCACATAACCCGTGGAGCTCGCGCAGGGTGACGCGGGTATGCGTAACACATTTCTCAATGTCAAAAAAAAAGGGCCGACCCTTTTTTGGACGGGATGGATGACCAAAAAATCTCGAGCTACTTCGTGCTTCGAAAGGCACGTCATATGTGTGTGCATTTTTGTCGTTAATACCCTCCAAACCGCGTCAGAACAACCAGGGCAGGCTTGATATCAGGGGTAACTGTAAAGTTTTCTTTAGAGATTCACAATTTAAATTTTCGCCTGTTTTAGAATACTTAGTTATATGGCTAATTTTTTTTCGATTTTGATCATAATTTATTTTGGACGTCATTTTATTGTAAATTTGTACTGTGTATGTACTATTGAAGTTATAATTTTGTTTTTTCGTAACCGTCCTCTTAAATTCTCAGACCAGCAGGCTTACCATTACCTCTAACAGCAATATTATTACTTTTTAGATTTTAAACATTTTAAAATAATTAAGAAAATTTTCTTAGATAGTTAACTTCCGAGTTTTTAAGTTACTAACTTGTGTTAGCTTTCAAAGTATGTACCTTCATGTAGTGTAATGCGTATCAGTAATTTATTGTTGTTCATAAATTAATGTAGTGTACTATACATTTTCTTTTAACAATGGTATAAAATAATGTTGGTGTTACTTTTATAATAAAATACTTTTAAAATATTCAACTTCTCTTTAAAAGTGTGACTAGATGTTGTTGTATTTTTCCTCTAACTTAATTTCCTTTACAAGACCTGAGTTAAATAAACATTCCTATCAAGTCCTATTTGTAATTAACATAATTAATTTTATTATGCTAATAAAATTAAAATGATATACAGACTTCAAAGAAAGGCCCCGTCGATATCGTTAGGTCAATACTAATTAATATAAGTTGTAAGCAATGATACTATTGTAATTAATTAATCGTCTGCATTTTTTAATAAAAGTCGAACTCGTCATAGGTTAAATTAAATAAAACCTATTTTAAAAGGTAATAAAGGTTGTTGCTTTAATTTAATTGAAGCTCTATGTTGTCACAGTATTACGTTCAACGCCGCGTTTGAGGTGAAGTTATTTTTAACCAGAATAACAAAGCAAGCAGAACTATCAAATACCGCCAAATCTTTCAAATATTTGTCACTGCTAATGAGCGTTATTCATATCATACTTTTTATTTTATAAAACATTAAGTTGATGCTTGTTTTTTGGAAACTCTATCGTCCGTTGATCTGTGAAGATCGAAAAATGTGTCACAAAAAGTTCTTAGTAAAATAAGAACGTACGAAACGCAAAAAAAAGACGCGATTCTTTAGCGACTCGACTTAAAACTCACTTATTCCATTCATAGACATCAGTGTTTTTTATATTGGTAGGAGTATTTATAAATTTTTAATATATTTTATCAACTAGGTACGTGCTTTATTATAGAGAACATTTCATGGATGTGTTTCCTTAATGGCCTGATTACAATAACGGCCAAATAAGTACGAATGACTGCACAAACTATTTCAGGCTATGATTTCATGCAATGCCGTCAGTTATTGTTTAGGAAATTTCATATTTTTCTGAGATACCTGTAGTAAAAATAAATCCAGGAAATTGACGCGCGATCACAAAACCATTTACGATTATACGTTTCGACACAGTTTGCCAATGTTTTTATTATTTTGATATGATATATAGTCGTATCATAAATTGTTATATGTGTATTGCAAAAATATGAGATATTTGTATTATGTACCCAATTATTTATATTTTCCAGAACACGATGTCGGTATTAAATTTTATTTAGGATATGGTTTAGTGCTAGGCCCAATCCCAAGTATTGTGACATTTTATAGTCCATTGGATTTAAGTTTGGAATGGAGTATTGGCATACATGACTTCTAGACGGTTTTTGTGGGTTTTGCGCTCTATGAGTTGGAGAATCTTGCCACACAATAGATAGGTTATCATGCTGAAATACCTAGTCCTTGTTTCTAAAAATAATAAAAAATAGAGGTTGTTTATGAGGACTCAATCTTGATACACAAGTGTACTTCTTTTTTTTACTAGCAAGTATATACCTTAGTTAAGCCCGAATATTACACTCCTAGCTAAACTATCAGTGTGACGTGAAATCGTAGGTGTCTTACAAGTTCATTATCCTGACTGGAATCCAAAACCTTTCGCAAACAAAAATGCAATACAAATAATATAAAAAAATTTGATTGCATAAAATTATCAAATAGAAATTAATAATCCAATAAATGTTTGTGCGAACTACATTGTTATAGGGGTAAGTACCAATAGTTTGTGGTTGTGGTATAGTACAGAATGTCGTTTGTTTATAGTATTGAAACGATATGTAGAGCTTCGTTTATTGATTATTTACCTACAATGATTTGTAATAGATATTAAATAAATCAGAAGCTTAATTTTAGATTTAGGCCATGATTGATTTTCATTATTTTTCTAGATAGGGGAATGTGCATAAAACATAAAAAAATAATTAATTGATCAGTTTATACATTAGCAATGTTATTAAGTAAACATAACATGCAGCAACCCATGCAGATAGTTAAATAACTATTTAACGTGACAAGGTAATAAGGAAGACTAATAAAATATACTAATACCTTCTACAAATAAATAGAAGCGCATCTCGCCGACATTATACCACACATTTGTAATATTAATGGAAAATAAGAATTACTTTTACAGAAATTTGCATATTGTTTTTCCTCATCCTTTGTTCGTCGAGTCGTAAAATACAGCTGTACCTACCTATGTTCGAAGGTAAGGCGAGTAATAACATGACATTGAAGTTACGAGAAAGTCGCTGGTAAAAGTTGTATTATAAAATCAAAGGGCTCGCAAGCACCTATGTGCGTTTTAAAATTCCCTTTAGTTTGGGTTGTTGCACTCTGTTACTTGGGACTCGTTTAACCGGCCCATTATCAGTCCGCGGACCGATTCATCGCGCGCCCGTGGCCAATGCTGGGATGGGACCAATCGTAACTGCAGGCCATATTGAACCCACTGCCATGAAGATGCTATCTGTATTTCGCTTGTATTTAGTATCGAACGGAATGTCAAGAAAATTCTGAGCGAAATGCTTTTTAATGTGTACATACTTACATGAAATATGTTCCTATCAGGAATGTATTATAATAAAGTAATACGACGGTATACCTTGAAGTGTTATGGTACCTATTTATCAGTATCGTAATATTGTGTTAGTACAACCTCTTACGTAGTAAGGTATTCTGTGGTTAGTCTAGACACAAGTCTTGAAGTTATAAAACCTTCGAGTTCCTTGCTGTGTAGGATTTTATGTAACTAAAAGGTAGAAATGGAACAAAACTTTAAAGTAAATTTTTCATAGCTGTAGTACCACAGCTATGAACTTCCTGTATATGTAGCAACCCATAGGTGAAAGAATTGTTAAAACCGGAGCGACAGTTTTATTTGTGGCTACGACACAGTTTTTTGTAAGCCTAATTAACCTTAATATTGATTGACTTAATATTTATGAACGCTAATGATGCTGTCTCTTTTTATTGTACCATTCTCTAAACTAAAAAATCTAATTTTCCTTTTTCATTTGTTTGAAATTTTAATCTGTAGTGACTATTATATTTACTTGGTTGGGTAGTTAAATAATTATTTACACAATTCAAAACGAAGTTTGATTTGACAAAAATTTCACATCAAATGTTTTAATACGAAAATTCCTATTAAATTTTAGAGGCACACATGAAAGGTACCTTTAAACAACAAGTTGTTCAATCATATTTCAGATTGAATCGCAACTGTTTACTTGGTACCGAATCATTTGCTGTTTGCTGGATTCTTTTGAAATCAAATGTTTATCTGTGGTCGGTCTCTAACCGCTAGTTTCGTATGAATCCATTAAGTAGGTACAATGAAATCAAACCTTTGGCATAGTAACGTAGTTATGTAGTTTTGAATTTCGATAATAGAATTCAATAAATTATTTCACCTTGAACTTGAAACGTCGCATGAAAATAAATAAGATTCCGCCACGTAAAACGTTTTGGCATTCTTCGGAATAACTGACGCGAACATTATCCGTGAAGAAAAGCGAGTAACTATCTTCAAGGTTCATCGTGATCACGATCTACCCGGGGCTGAGAGTGGCGGTCAGCTCCTCTGTATAATTGCCAATTAGTTCTGCGATCCTCGATGCCAAACGGCTGAATTTTATAAAATAACATTACTGACTCATGATATGGCGCGGGTTTGTACTCTTATGCAATTGACCAAGTTCCAAGACCAGAGACACTTTAAAGACAAGTAAATAAATAAAATACATCAATATATTATCCATGAGATTGGTTAAGTACCTACCCGCATTTTGTTTATCCAATAACTAATTATTCTGTAAGATTTTTAGTGAAGAATTCATAATAGGATGAATGCAATTTTTTCATTGGCTTATTTCTTATACTACCTATTAGGGTAGTTATTTCATACAGTTCGACGTTCTAAATAATTTTACATATGATTTTCTTATAAGACTCTTATTCGATATATTAATAAGGTGAAAACATCTTTTTATACGCAGATCTCAAGTTTCTTATAATCTAAACTAAACTGAAAGCGTTATCCCAAATTAGCGTATTACATCAATATCGGTTCCGAGAACAGCTGTTTATTTTAAAACCGCGAATGCAGTAACATAATATGTGCGGGCGCGAAGGCCTAACCTAAGGGATACTCACGTCTGCGGTCGATAATTCGCGGAACCCGAGGGTTTCTTCACTTGACACTGTCAATCACTGGTTCAAAACAAGCCGCGCGACCGTTTCTAAATAGGCGATCGCGCTCGCGGGATATTTTTAGAGCGGTAATACGACACCGGGCGCGGGCGTCGGTCGTTCGGTCGTGGATATGATGCGAGCTGAGGCGCGCGAGTGGCGGCCGGCGGTCGGGCGCGGGCCGCGACGCTATCCCTCCCCGCTGCCCGTCGCCGCCACCGCCGCGGCCGCCCGCGCAGCCTCCGACCGAGGACGATACCCTCTTACAACCCTTTGTGTGACACACTGCAATGGGGTCATCGCTGGACACTACCAAACACCCATGCCTCGAAAAAATAGATCTACAAACTTACCTGGTCAAATTAGATTAAATTACCGTGATATCGAAGATGATTTATAATCATTAAAACAGAGGACGAGACACGGCGCATAATTTGCTTTGTTGCACAAATCAAAGTCCAAATTGAAATGTTTGCTTTGCTTTGTGTGTCACTCGTGGGTGGCATGGGTTAAGTAAAGATTGGTCGACTGGACCCTCAGGATCAGGATCAGGATCTAGGGAACGACGTTATCACGATGACTTCATGTCAAAGTTAACTGAAACTGCAGAACTCTTATGGTTCGGCATCATTGTCACTGTCCTCTATACTCACAACCTCAATATTCACCTTCTGTGCTATATTTCGTTGAAAATTTACACTTTAAAAATCAGTAAATTTTATGTCTCCATCGTAAAATATATTAATAGGGATGATGACTAATTTTTGTTTGTTTGTCCTTCAGGTAGTGTTAAAAAATATTCAACACGTATTTTTTTATTTATTTCGTAATCATAAAATTACGGCGTTACATGGAGTTGAAATATTGCATGACATCACGTTATGGTACGTTTTCTACTCAACTGTGACGTAGCAAGCCCCCACTCCTCAACTTTAATGCATGTTATCTAAGCTATTCCTTGTTAAATTGAAGTAAAAAAAAGTATCTAATATTTTTCTATTATCTAACTGACGGACTAAATAGAATTGCATTTTTTTTACCCAGTCGTCATCCATCCCTATTTTTATTTAAAATATGTCGCTGTTCTTTGCTTGTTAAAGAAAAAAAAGGCATTGGCACAAATTGAATTGGTGACTGTAAAATGTGTATTACACAGGTAATGAGAGATTTAGTTTATTTAGCTATGTGTAACTGTGATGTTGTCTTTATTTGGATCATTAAAATTCTTCGTAATCAAGTGAAAAATAGATTAACAAAGGTCGCTAAAAACCTTTTATAACTTTTCTATAACCATTCGACCCAGAGGGAGGAAACTAGATATATACGGGTCATTTTCGCCCCTTCTGTAACAATCTACTAATATTGATCATCGTGTTTAAAAAAAATGTAGTTTTATTTTACACAATGTTAATTGTTATTATAAGTCAACCAAATAATATTACCCGATAAGTTCAATGGCTTTAAATTATTTCGAACCCACTTACCTTCTGACTGTTCAGTTTAGTGGTTGAACAGACTATATTCAAAATTGAATCAATTTTGTCAATTTTGATTAGTGATGGTCAACTCTAGGGACTAACTCGAGTTTACTCCAGTTGGGCGTAACTCGAATCCACTCGAGTTGAATTCTCTCTAATTCGAGTTCGTAAACCGAATGGAATCGACATGAAGCGAAGTTTGCCGATCATTTGAGTAAGAGTATGATGTTCATTTATTAATTGACAAAAAACAAGTGTTACAAAAAAAAAAGTGTTACATGATAATATATTATGTAGATTTTAGTTTAACTTTAAACTGCCGGTTATTGTTGTAGATATTGGTGTTTTATGTTCTGTTTTTAAAAAATGCCGAAAGAAAAAGAAAATCTTTAGTTTGGGATGTATTTGAATCGCCATCACAGATTAGTAATATGTAGCAAGCTAATCGCCATTCGCCAGTGAGTGGATGTGTTGCGTGTAAACAATGTTCAGATTCAGTTCAGATAACCCCTGGTCAGAGAAGACTCCTTACTATTACGCAATAAGTACGATGAATTTGCCACGGGCCTCAATCGCTATAATTACGCCACTGCTTGTCGATCCAGTTAACTCGAGTTCAACTCGAGCTAAGTGGATTTTAACTCGGGTTAAATCGAGTTTAATTTTTTCCGAGTTGGCGCACCACTAATTTTGATCGCCCAAAAATTGATGAAAGTCGAAAATTTATAGGAGAAAGACATTGTGTAGTGACTAGGTCCTCATTCTTGCAGGGATAAGTAACTTAGAATATTGTACATCTCATATAACCATAATGCCTCTTCTGCTCGAACATAGTCGTCCAAACTTAAATCAACATTCTGAGGTCGTTTTAAACAGTCGAAAGTATACTTGTAGTTATTTACTAAAAAAATAGCAAACTTCAAACATTTTTATACCTTAACCAGTGAACAGTTAGTTTATAATTGATTAGCCTTTTTGCTGTATAAAAAACACTTGTAGATTCCCAAACACTGCTATGCAACAAACAGGTTAGTTATATAACCAACTTATCTGAAGAGTTTGCTGTATTTAAGTTTGTGAAAATATAACAGAAATATTACAAAGCTTCTTTAATACATTTTAAATTTATCACAAACAGATTAATGTCTAAAATCGCTTGGATTTTGATCTTTTGTTATGAGTACATAGCGCGCTCAGAATTTTGATTCATATCTTAACAAAGAGTACAATTTTTATTGGTATAAGTGCGCTGATAAATATAAAAATTTCGTGTCTAAAATAATAAAACAAAAATTGGAATATAAAATATTATATTCATTCACACTCCGATCATACAACAAATGATTTCTCATACACCACGCACCGCAATAAACTCTATAAAAATAACTTATATAATTTTCTACTACTCTTCATCCACTTCGTCATCTGTTGTGAATTCACTTTCGTTGCCTCCCTGTGAACAAATAAGAACTATATCAATTAACAAATTTAGTAAATAAAAAAAAAACACAGGCTTTCGCCATATTAGTTATTGTTATAGATACTAAACGTGCTTTTATTTTGACATCGTCCATAAGGGGCGGGGAAAATTGGGCGGACAGGAAAGGACAGAACGCTCTACTGTATTAGAAGTGGAATGGTCGCGCATAGCCTGACGTGACGCGCATAGCCACACCGAGTACCCGTAATTTAAAACTGCGTATAAAAACAAAGAGAGAACGAGACGAAATCAACAAGCTAGTGAATAAGATAGATAGAGATAGGGGGTAGCGTACCGAGCGCACCAGAATTCGTTTTTCCTACGAAAGGAAAAACTATAATTACGTAAAGAAATTGAATAAAGGATGATTTTTGTACGTATGTAAAGTGTTTTTCTTTTTCGAGTAATAAGTACCTACCCTTTTGAGTCTTTTATTTAGACAAATGATTTAGGTTTCTGATTTATCATTACAACTTATTTCCTCTTAATTTCAAATTTGTAAATTTATCTGAATATACGCCATGATTACCACCAATAATAATATACGCCATGATTATAACAATTTTGTTCTACTTACTGCATTTTAGTTAATGTAATAACCAGAGGTCGGAATTAGGTAGAGTTATTTATGTAGTTGCATCGAAATGTTGATATTAATGTGGACCTTCCAGGGATTTCTAATGGACAATCTTGGACATCTTTGGACATCCGATGTCATTGATGTAAGTTTGGCAACGTCGTGCGTGCAGTAGTTTAAATTGTGTAAAAGAAAATAACTTTTTATTTAAAAAATCACGGGTTTTTTTTTGCTCTTTAAAATTAATCTCGGGATTTGAGGCATATCCACTTTATTCTTTCGCTGTATGAAATCAGTGTAAGTACATGAATAACTCTACCTAATTCCGATCACTGGTAATAACTAATAACAAAACTGTTGAATATGCAATATGCAGCTCACTTTGCTGCATTTTGAATAGTTTTACAAAAGATTTAGCAAAAAACTAAAAGTAATAATAGGGATTAAAAAATTATAATGACTATAATTATTTGTCACGTTTTCAAAGTGAAATTTGTGAATTATTTTAGTATTCTAACTTTTCTTACACTTTGCATTAAAATTTTGATAATATATTTAAAAAATACATTTATTTATGTAATATTTATACAATATTTCATTTAGGAATTCACACGCGAACTTAGCGCGTTTTTCTGAGTTTCTTGTATTTGGTTTAGGTTCGGGACAGCAGAATTACTCCGACATCGGAGTTATTCTAAGTTTTCTTCATACCTTTATTTGTCTTAACATAGCGAGCCACTACTTTACAATAGATAATTTAATTTATTGCAATGATGGTATCTACGACGCATCAACTGTCCGCCCAGCATGTCAATCACTGTATTTGTTCAAAATAAAACCCGCAATTATCTTAAGAACAACAATATGCGTAATGCATATTAATAAGTTGTGGTCGTGAGTACAGTTAGTGTTTTTATTTTGATAGTACACAATACTAGTGTTGTGAATCAAACCTCATTTCACTAAATGATAAATAAATAATAATTTTCAAATTTTATTGACAATGTCATATATGCTGTTGTTTTCTGATTCAATAAAAATGTCTTCGTTGATAAACACCTAAAGACCATTATTTAGTAAAAACGAAGCATAGTTTTTGCAAGAAATAAAGCGGAAGACATGCAGAAACGTGACTCTTGTCTTCACAACTAGTTTATGATCTTATACGAAACCATCATCGAAATCGGCTAGTTTTATGTAGTGTATATATTTTTATTCATTTTTAATAGAATCACACCCTTACTAATCGCCAATTTTGATGTAGATATGTCTTGAACGAAATAATATCATAGGAGTCGCAATGAATGGCGGATTACCCATCCAAGGGGCGCGAATTTAACGAAAAAAGTACAAATCGACGCTGGAAAGTAAACACATAGTAACCCGCAAAAACACAAATAGTTCTTTACAGCAGAAAAAAAATTTTTTTTCGAAAAAAAAAGTCTTACTTTCGTTTCTATCAATTGAGAGTTACCGTATTTGTTACCATAGATGTTCAAAAGAATTTTTAAACATCGTGTTTGTTTTCTAACGTCGATATATACTTATGTTATCTTTACTCTAAAAACGAGTTATTTAAAATATCCCGTTTTCAGCAGTTTGCAGTTTCTTTTGCAATATTTATTGTGAATTTATTATACCTTAATATAACCCCTACTTCAGAGACTTTTATATAGGGCGTCGTTGAACTTCAATATTGTACTCGCAATGTGTTAAAAAAAACAGAATATCTATTGCAACGTTCAAATAAATAAAACAGCAAAGATTTACCGATACTCTAGTCTAGGGTATTCACAATATTTAATATAAAAACGTCAAGAAACTATCCACTATAATAATAAAGCCACAAGGTTTCATTCGTGATAATTTAATTATAAACGTTTGCGGACTAAATCTTTGTCGCGATGTACAAAATAAATGACCCCATTTTCTCGGCACGATATGACTGACGATTAAGACTGAAAATATTCAACAAAAATTTATATAATGCCGCGCACAAATCGAGCGAAGAAACGGCCAACGAACGCCAAACGTACATTCAATAATATTACCTTAATATTATAATGTTATTTATTAATAAACAAGGTTTAGCGTTGCAGCAAATATTACGCTGAGACTGCACTTAGTATTAGTCATAATTCATGTTTAATAGTATGAAGTTCTACAGGAGTAATATTAACTTCGAGAAGGTAGTAGGATTGCTGTATAATATGAATTTAGACTAATAATAAAATTGGAATTTTAGTGTAAATTTACACTAACGCTAAACCTTGTTTATTAATAGCACTGTTAAGGACCAATCGAAGCTAATGGTAACGAATTGGCTTAGAGAGGTCCTAATACCTATTAGGAGATAATGTCCTAATTGAATATATGTTTGACGATTCGTTGGCCGAGAAGCTCTATGTGATAGTTAAGCAACTTTCACAAAGGCTGGTAATAGGATCATCATCGGCCCTTTTACGTCGCCACTGCAGGCCTTCCTTATGTATGGTTAAGGAGGATGGGCCATGATCCTCCACGCTAGGCAAATGCGATTTTTTGGTCACCAATCATGTGACCGATCCTTGCGAAAGTTGCTTAACAACAACAATCGCGGGCTTCGGCGCTTGCCCACTATGCCATCGAGCTGCTCCAGTAATACTATGAGTCACCGAAAATTTATTATCTCTAGTTTCTCCGTGTTTCGGAAGGTACGTTTAGCCATTGGTTTCAACTAGATCTGCAGTCCATAAACAGCCCTTCGATTCTGTAAAAATCTAAACCTGAATTCGAACTCACTCAGGTGTCCAAATTGAATTCAAAAAGCGGCATCCGGTCAACCTTGAATTGGTAATAACGTTTCGTGGCATAAGTGAAGTGAGTTTCGAAATGACAGGAATATAATGTCTGAGGCACGTATGTTCAACCTTTTTTGTTTTGTATTTTTATACAAAAAATGGAATCAATAGAATTTCTATTTTAAATGACGTGAATTTGAATTCGGGTCTAGATTCATATAGAATCACAGGGCAGTCACCCATAGAGAAAGTCCTGTGCCCCATCAGAGAGGACATTAATAGACTAATCGGTGATAATGACGTTCATTGGCCATTCGTTCACTCAATCTGTACGCGCCGTAACAACTAATGTGACAGCCGGCGGTCGTCGGTTAATCTGACGTTGTACAAATAGCTACATGTGACGTACTATTTAAACGAGTCCAATAATACGTCACGAAGATGACGTACTAGATACAAATCACTGGTTAGTGCGATCGAAAACATTTGTTACTTAGTTAGTCTTACTGCATATGTTTTCCTTTTTTCGGGCGAAAATAATACTTTTTTAAAGAAGACCTTTATATGAATGAATAAATATTATGGGTTAAGTGACATCAGTTAGCATGTTATCTTTCTTACTCTAGAGTACAGTTCTGAGCGACAGAACAGAGGGCTTATTTTTGATAAAGGAGGGAAAATGCACCTTAAGCCAGAACTCTGCAACCACTTTCCCTGGTAGTGTCGCTCTCATCTCTAACCGAAGAGAGGGTACCGGGGAATGGGGGGGACGCGGGCTTCTTGTTCCTGGAAGTTAGCCAAATTCTCGTGCCCCATGTCTCTCCGTGCGGACCAGACGACGGAACTAGGGTGGCGGGAGCGCGTCAGTGTTCCCGCACTTAAGGTCTTGAATCCGCAAAGGTTATCTTCCTGTTTTGTTCCTTTGCCGGCTTCGTTTGGTGAGGGAACTCGGACGGTCGTTAGTAAAGGAAGCTAGGGAGTTGTCCTACGCAATTTACCACGAGGGTTCACCCCAGATGAATCCCTCTGAGACGGGCTAGGGTGGGAAATTCTCAGTCACGCATCTCTTACTCTTGACAGGGAGCAGTTAGCTCGCTGGACATTGCACGCCCCTTATTATGTCTGGGATGCAGAACTTGAATGTTCCTGAGCCCTGCCTTTAACCCGTGGTGGGACACGTATTGCAAGGGATGAACCTAAACGGGGGCGAGTCGTGCGGGAAATGGTTACCGTGCGTCGTCCTCGTCGTGAGGGACATCGCTAGGTTTTAGTGGGTATACCCCTGATTTTTGATTAGTCCTCATTCTGGGGGTGGGTCCGCAGGGGAGAGTACCACATAACTGGCGGAGATTGCGTAGGGTGAAGCGAGTATGTGTTATGCATTTCCTAGCGAAAAAAAATACTGCCACCAGTGTCTTGAAAAGGACAGGTTGAAGAGTATTACCTGGTAAATCCCGCTGCGTAATACAAAACTTTGTTTTCAAAGAAACATAGTAGGTCTTAGAATAGAGCAACGGAAATAGGCGATTCTGTGATGTCAAAAATAGGTTAACCCTAAAATATAGTTTTGATTATACGTTTGTTTATGTTATTAACTCTTTTTTTTATATTCCACAATATTTTTGCCAATAGTCGACCTATTTTATGATTCTTTCTCTGTTTGAAATAGTAAGTTACCTCTGAGGGCCCGTGGAGGTGATCCGCCGCTTCATCCACGAGCTATTCGACAATAATAAATATACCACCAAGTATTATCCCTGCTACGCATTAAGAGTATAAACTGACCTGGTCATTGTTATCCGTGTCTGAATCACTGAGATCCCATTGCGGATGTTCCGCTGGCACGGCGGCCGCCTCTTTAACGTCCAACTTCATGTCTTGTTGCTGGTCCATGCCGATGTACGAATCTGTACAAAATTCATTATTATAAAGAAAATTGAATCTAAAATCCCTCCCCACCCCCCCTCCTGTTCACACAGCATTGTCCTGAACGTATTTTTAATCGACTTTTAAATCGAAAAGGAAGAGGTTATATATTCGACGGCGACTAATATTTTTATTGAGAGAGTATTTAAAAAAAAAAATTAGTTCCCGAAATCAAACTAGATGTCGCTACGATACGTTCTTGATTTCTCCCTGACAACCCCCCTTCCGGTTTTCTTTTATGTTTAAAAGTAAATTAGTAAACAACTCATATTCTATTTGTACTTTTTCGGTGAAGTTCGTTAAAAATAAATTTAAAGAGACTGCGATTTCAAAATTAGAGAATTACCTCGCCGTTCTTTTATGTTGCCAGTCCAAAAATTGGAATGAATAGAGATATTTATATAACTTGACTGCCCCTATTCCATAAAAAAAAAAAAGATATTCGAGTGACCGATGAACTATCTCACCTGACCGTAGACAGCACGCGAGCGTGTACACGCCGGGCCAGCGTGGCGCCGTGAAGCGCAGTTGCAACTCGTGGGTGTCAACTAGCGCGGTCACGTGCGCGGGCGCAGTTAGTAACGTGTGCGATTTGCGATCGCATATGTAACACCACCAGTACTCCTGTTTCTCCTACGAGATAAACCAGAAAATGTTCTTTATAAATATGTCTGATATTATAGCAGAATGGGTGTTTTTCAGCGGCAATTAAATAGCTTTACCCGCGAATGGTGTAGAATTTTTAAAATCGGTCCTTACTTATATTGTTACAAGTTAATTAAATCACATTTACAATATTATACTAGTACATGAAAAATAGTCCGTCTTCTACCTTTCTTTTTATTCAAGGCTTAATCATAATATTAAAAAAATATTTGGGTTAGAATAGACTCCGAAACTTTTAGAATTTTAATTCAAAGCAATATAGCAATGGACTATGAACTGTAATGACGTAGTTTTGTAAATTAATCAGTTACTTACTAATAAGGTTGAACTGTTATACTTATACTCTATGATAAACTCAAATATTTTTAAATATTATTATTAAGCCTTGAACAGAAAAAAGGTAGAAAACGAACCATTTTTCATGTACTAGTATAATATTATAAATGTGATTTAATTAAGTTGTAACAATTTTTGTACGTATTTTGTTAGCGTATACGAAATAAATAAATGAACATTACCTGTGGGAAGTACGGGCAATGGACCGGATGTGAACTCTTGGAGCGTCCTTCTAGACGTTCCCTCTTCTGCAGTCGTTTCTGGAACTTGTCCCACTGGTCGTCGTCGTCGTCGGGCGCGGACGATTTGTCCCTAGACTCATCCTCAGACCCGGACGCGTGTGATACAGACTCGTCTGAACTGCCATCCTCTGAATCGTCATCTGTTCATACGGTGAAATTGTTGAAATAATTTTTCAACAGCAATAAACAATCTTTCAATAGCAGTTCTCAAACTTTTTTTTTAACAATGGAACACTTTTAAAAACCGAATATTTACATGGAGCCCTGAAACTAGTTTTATATGTACTGTCTGTTGATAATTACATTTAATTTTAATAGATTTTGTTTCTGCATTATGGTAGACGACAATACAAGATGTAATTTCTGTCAGTTTCCTTTGGTAATGTTTTACTGGTTATATGATTATTAATTTTCGTAAAAGCCCAACATATATTTTGCGGACAAAGCACACTTTGAGGAACACTGAGCTAGACCACTCCGCTATATACTCCGTAATGTTAGGTTAGTATTGTTATTTATTACAATAATAGATACTTTTTTTATCCATAACAGGTCTATGAGAAAACATAGTTTGGGAACCTCAGTTATACAATGTAGTTAAAATGAAGGCAAAAACCTACTGCATTTGGCACAATAATAAAGAGACATTTAGTCTTTAAAAAATAAACAAGAGTTGCTCTGTGGGTAAGTGTAACCATAAGAGTTTTGCTCTGTGAATATTCGATTTGCACTTTAAACATAGTAATAAGATTTGCAATTTATTGTGTCTGCTGAATTAACTTTCTATGTCCTTTATTATTAAATATTCTGCGTTCGATATTAATTGATAATGCATTACCATCGTCTTCTTTTTTCTTTGGTTCCTTCGACTTCTTCGGTTCCTTGGGGTCTTTAGCTTCCTTTGTTTCCTTAACATCATTAGCGGGCGGTGCTTGCCCAGCAGCCGGTTTTGCTGGTTGTTTCGCTGCAGGTTTCTTAGTTTTCTTCGATTGAGGCTTTCTATTCTGCTTCATCCATACAGGCCTTTTGAATGTTTCCTTTTTATCATTTTCCCCTTTCTTATCATTATCTCCTTTCTTATCATTATCTCCTTTCTCTTCATTGGTACCGTCCTCTTCATCTCTGTAATATTAAATAAGTAAAAATAAAGAAAATTTTAACTAGTAATTTTTGTTGCTAATTATATTTTTAGGTTAGGATAGAGATCATCTATATTGGCATATAGAGAAAAAAGCTGGTGATACTAAATATCAACAATATCTCAAGGTATTACAGTCAACTACTGACTCAGCATCAAGTTTCATTCTCACTGAGTAACTGTGACGTCACTGCAGCCACAATTCTACTACCAACACATTTTCGTTAAAATAAATACAACCCCACAAATGTTGTGGTGTTTTAGATTAACACATTGTATCACAGGATATTCAAACATACCTTTGTGGCTCTTCCACTAACCACAAAGACCCTTTTAATTTTTTTTGCGAATTTCAATCATAAAACATATGAGTAATATAGAAGACTACTAGATTTTAAAAGGAATAAGGTAGCTTTTTCATTCGAACATTTGATCTATATATTCTTTACTTACTTGATTGTGTCTTTCTCTTTGATAGTGGTGTCACCAAAAAGCTCTTTCATATTAGTCCGCCTTAAAAATACTGTCACGGTAACAATGGCACCCGCCGTCACCACTGTAGAATTCTCGTCATCGACAACTGTCAATTTAAATAAAATATTTTATGCAGCCCTTTTATTTTCTGATGGTTCAAATAAAATTATTTTAAATATATGCATGCATATTTGTTGGAAAATGCGTTGCATAATAGGGTTTGTAATAATTTTACAAAAATATTAAAAAATGAAAGTATTAAAAGTAACATATAAAAAATATGAGAAGAGAATGGTAGGGCTAATTTAACTAATTTTGGTTTTGAAACATTTGTCATATTCCAGGGAAGATTTAAACGGTGAGAGATACTAAGGAGATACAAAGTGCACCAGACTCTCATCTAGTCTTTAATATTAATCACTTTCAATAACCCTATTGTCAATTGACTGAAAAATAAAGAAATGACTATCAACCTTACGCATGAGATAAAAGATTCACTATTTTTTTTACTCACCCTCAGTATTAACTTGGAAATGTATATAAGGCATGTTTCCCAGTACTTTCATTAAGTCATCATACTGTTTATCATTAAGGAATTTCAGCACCTGCCTTCTTTCTTCGCCTGGCAGCTGTGCCAGTTGGAGCATCGACTTAATGTGTTTCTTCCTGTTTGTAAAGTATTTAAGATGATCTTCTGTAATATATGGTAACTGTAGGAGAGGTGATTTATATTCCCATAACCCTTGCACTATCATCGGAGACAATTTCATACAGTTCTCAATTGTTTCAATAGTTGGCAGACGAGGTACTGTAAAAAAAAAAGAGTTCTTTAAATAATTACCAGACTGCATCAAAGCAAAAGGGAGTGTTATGATTTTATCAAGTATGTTTAAAGTAACTCCCACAATTTTGTCTATCAATAAACAACATGCAACCAATCAGCATCATTTGAGATTTATTGGCTATTTAAAGAAATAATAATAATTTTGATCACGAAACAGGTTGTCTATATTTGTACTAACATTATAATGACAGGCGAAGTCGCGGGAAGACATTTAGTATATAATAAATTCGAAAGTAAATAATAAAAATAAATAGAGAGCAAGTCATACTTCTGCGGGCGTAAGCAAGGGCGATGAGCTGATTGACGCAGTTGACCATCTCGACAATGAGATCGGGGCACCGCGACACGATGTAGCGACGGTCGCATTCGAGCGTGTCGGCGGGTAAACGCATGCGAGATAGGTGCGCGTGGAGGAGAGCCCGCGCTTTTATACTGTACGGCCTACAGAGTGGCTGCTCTTTATTCTTCTCGCCAAGATTAGGTAATTCACGAAGCAACTGTAAATGCATTAAACAAATACAACACGTCAGATTATACATAATTATTTTTTTTGGTTTTGTAGGTCCACCATAGACAATTTTTGATAGCTATTTAAAGATGATTTGTCTTTAATAACGAGTCCTAAATTACAGTTTGTGTGGTGTCTTATCAAGAAAATTATCAATAATAGGGATGATGACTAATTTTTGTTTGTTTGTCCGTCAGGTAGAGTGTTAAAAAATATTAAACACGTATTTTTTTCGTAATCATAAAATTACGGTATTACATGGAGTTGAATTTCGCATGACGTCACGTTAGAGTACGTTTTCTACTCAACTGTGACGTAGCGAGCCCCCACTCCTCAACTTTAATGCCTGTTATCTAAGCTATTTCTTCTTAAATTGAAGTAAAAAAAAAAATACGTGTCTAATATTTTTCTATTATCTGACTGACGGAATAAATAGAATTGCATTTTTTATACCCACTCATAATCCCTATTATTATCACTCTGAAATCTGCCAAATTTCTCCACATAATTTTAATCCTTAATGTTTTAAATTATTAGAGAATATGTGGTAACCTGACATGCAAAATTTAAAAGAAATAAAGTAATATTTTTAGGGTTCAAAGGGCAAGAAGGTAGTTTTTTTAAACTACATACGCACTGATGATATTTTGCAACGTGACTTACTGATTGTCAAACCAGATTTTGTCATGTTACCGCAAAGATGATCAAGCATGGTGAAAGGTTACATAAGTTATGATGGCAAAGTCACCAGTGATTGCATAGCTTATTCTTGTTATAAAAATTATATCTATAACATACATTGTTGCTTCTAATGAGGGAAGTTTTAAGAATCTGGAGATTTTTAAACAGGGAATCTAATTTTATTTATTTGCATAGGATAACCAAGGAAAGGAATATGTAAAGGTATATTGGAGATATTAAATTGAATTCATGCTAAATTCTGCCTAAATTGAAGGTTATTGCAACATGCAAATTAAAAAAGTATTTTTTATATTATTTATTAAAGAGATAATTATAAAAATAGAAAAATATATTAGGGCACAATTTTTTCTCATTCTTAGTGGCCAATGATTGCTTGAAATCATTTGGCTTAAAATCATTTAAGTTTTTGATGGCTAAAAGTTTATTTAATTAATAATAAAATATACAAAGTATAAATAAAATTCATGTAATAAGACAAAAGTAGACTTACCATAGGTACTTCTTCATTATCAGTAATCCTTTCTACAATTTCTGAGTTATGCCTCTTATCAAATTCACATGATGCAGCCAAAATCATAAGTGCCCTTTTTAAAGGCATAGATGGGGTTTTGTGACAGAAATAGAAATACAACTGTGTTGTATCCAACAAAACTTGCTCTCCAGAAAAACGAATACTTCTATACCACCATGTACCCACCTATAAATGAAATTAACATTATTAGGAGTAAGTTAGTCCCCTGAATATTACAACATAATGTTCAGTAATTATTTTTCTATTTATGTTATTGAAGAATATATAGTGAATATCACATTATATTTAATCAATTTTATAAATTGCATGTATATCAGCTGGATGGACTCACAGTGAAGACCCCCACAGAACCTCTTTGCTCGCTAGGCAGTAAAGAGGGTACGCATAAAGCATTTTCCCTACATAAAAAAGTAATAAAATTATATTGTATACTTACGGCAGTAGGTAAAGCAACCATGAACACAAGTGCATAGAGTCCAAGCACCCACACACTGTTCTCCTTCTCCACAATCCAGCTTGGTAGAGCAATACCAAAACTCATAGCACCGGGACCATCAGGATTGCCATATTTCTCCCAATTCCTTCTTGCTTCATCATCTGTTAGAGCCTTGAATTTTTTTATATAAATCACTTAATGCAATATGTAAATAGTCCACATCTTATTATTATAACTAAGCAGTGTTGTGTAATAAGGAAATAAGGTCAACATCAAGAGTAAACCTAAAGCTATAGTAGAATCTCACTAATCCCACACTTCAAGAGACCGACATATCTAATAATGTAGCACCCTCTGCTCATGTCTCACTAGCTTGATTAAATGATTAATACAAACAATGGATTTCTAGTGATATTCTACTGTATTATTAATAGAGATAATGACTAATTTTTGTTTGTTTGTCATGTAGATTGTTGAAAAATATTGAACTCATATTTTTTATTTTTTTATTCTTAATCATTAAACTACAGCGAGTTAAAATTTCACACTTTGGTATATTTTCTACAATACTGTGATATTAACGAGCCCCCACTCGTCAACTTTAATGCCTGTTATCAAAGCTATTTCTTGTTAAATTGAAGTAAAATATATTTATCTTAATTTTTTCTGTTATCCCACTAACAGACTAAATAATCCCTTTTTTTTACCCAGTTGTCACCCCTATTAGTTACAATAAGAAATGTATACATATTTACTACTGTAATATATATAAATAATGATCTGTCTTACCTGGTAAGCCTTTGTGAGTTTCATGAAAGCTTTTTCATCACCCGTTTCTTTGTCAGGATGAAGGATCAATGATTGTTTACGGTAAGACCTCTTAATTTCAGCCTGAGTTGCACCAGGTGGCAAGCCTAATATTTCATAAGGATCAAAATTTGACATTTCATAATCAAATTGTGAAACTTTGTATGCAAGAAAACCGAGTAACACCCATCCAGATATTATTGCTAGTTTTACAAAGAAATTTTTTACACCCTTGTATGGTTGTGACTGCTCTATGATTAACTGTTTTTTTACACAATTGGGGCATTGACATAGTTCTGCACGTTTCTCTGGGTCTGTAAATAAAAATGACACCATTAAACCTACTTAATAATTCAGACTCGAAATGATTACAACTATCGTACGACAACACACATTATGAATCTAAGAGAGGTTTATTTTAGATAGTGCTTCTTTATCTTTACTAAAGAATTAAATTAGACTGAATTTATACAGGCTGCGTGCGAATGGAATAAGCTCTTTAAGGATATAAATAAAAAAACTTACCTTCTTTTCTTTTCCTGGGCCAATAATAAAATGTCGCCGGCACTAAGATTAGAGCGAGGAACGAGAGGACAAAATAAAAGAACGTAGATCCACTCTCATCATATTCGAACTTTTGTCCACCCATTATTAATTTACAAATTCAATTCATTTGAGTTTTAAGACTAAAATCATTACCTACACGATACACGAGCGCTATAGAAGACGTGTCATATCATTTACTCTTTGGACGTGTCATTTTTTTCCACAGAATACAACTTTCTTGTATAAAAAGAAACGTGTTTTCTTACTATAGGTAAAGGTTTGCTATTAATCTGTGCTACCTTCTTCTTCTTTTATTAATGGCTTGTCTGTGCTACTTTAAGATTGTGTCAAACATTTAATGTTTTAGCTGATGGTCAGTGTAGCCAAAGCTTCAAAAAAGAAAAAAAAAGATTGTGTTAAAAAAAAAATGACGTTGACATGTTGACAAAATGTCATAAAAATTTGAAGTGTCAGTTCAGATGTCCTGAGTAAAGAAAAAAAAAACAATTCCTTAATAAGATCAATAAAACAGAGGCAAGTGATCCAATTAATTACCATTATCAATCAATCCCATCCTTAAATATATTTGACTAGGATGCACAATGTTAATGCGTAGTACCGAGATTTTTGGCACCACGCGTACGACATTGTGTATGACTATATTTTGTCGAGGTTTGTTTATTGGATACTATATTTTAGATGGCTACCAAAACAATCGCTAGTGCTACTGTTAGAGCTGTAAAAAAACGGGTATTACCTTCGCGAGCAGCGCTGGTTCTTACACCTTCAGCTGTTAATAAAATCAAAGAACTCATGTCTAAAGAAGAAGCAAAAGGTTTTGTGGGCTTAAAAGTTGGCGTACGACAAAGAGGATGTAATGGGTTATCGTACACATTAGATTACGCCAAAAGTAAGGAAAAATTAGATGAAGAAGTAAAACAAGACGGTGTGACTATAATAATTGACAAGAAAGCACAATTGACTTTATTAGGTGAGTTGTTACATAATAAATTGTTTTCATCCTAAATAAAGTTCTATTCCATGTATGACTTAAATGTTTCAAGATTAATAAAAAAATGTAGTTATACATAATTGTGTATTAAAATTATTAAGTAAGAACACCAATTATTATAACTAAATGAATGTTAGGCTAATAAATAAACTTAATCCATTGTATGGGTCCATCACTTTTAAAATAATATTTATTTTCAGGAACTGAAATGGACTTTGTGGAGAATAAATTATCAGCAGAATTTGTATTCAATAACCCAAATATTAAAGGAACATGTGGTTGTGGAGAATCATTTAGTATATGAAGGTCCCATTGATAGTTTTACTTAATTCTGATCATTTAAGAAGGAAATAACATATTCAATATAGCAATGATAGTCATAATAATCCAAGTCTAATAAGTAATCTCTGATATTAGAATAGAACCTATTAACAATTGTATTGATTCAGCATTATGTTTTGAGTTTTGTCAATAGTTCATATGAATACCAACACATGCATTGGCATTCATTTGAACATGCATGTATATTTTTGAATAGATTATAATATTATTGTTAGCTAAAGGTTTGTGAAATAGAACTTGCACATAGTGTAATTTAAATTGATACCAAATGCATTGGTAATGTATATATAATGTTTATTTTTAGTTTGATTTTTTTTCAAATTCTTTCTTTTTGTAAATAAAACCTTTAATTAAATAGATTGAATTTCAGTGTCTTATTTTTTATGGAACTTTTATTCAAAACCATAGTATTTATGTAGGTAATAGACATTCCAAAATATCAGGTTGGTTAATGAAAAATAAGCGACATGCATAACCTATTTTTATTACATTTTTATCTATTTATTTATGAAATAATAGCTAATCATTCATAATGTAATCACCGTCATTATCTACCAGTATAATTATGGGCAAAGATTGGATTGTGTCTCTGTAATACTTTGTCGGTTTGGATTTGAAAATAAACTATGTATTGTTGTAACTAGGATTCATCATGAAAGCACAAATGATTACTAAATGACCAGAATAAACTAAAATCTGTTGGCGCTAAGTCCAATGAATATGGGTGTGGAACTATTTCTCAGTTCAGCTCCAATAGTTTCTGTCGGGCACTCTTAGCAATATGCGGTCGGGCATTATCACAAAGGACAATAATTTGTCATGTTGTGGACGCTTACAATGAAGTTCAAGCTTCAGATTATCAAGTTGGTTACAGTATGTGTTCGCTGTGATCGTGATATCGGTAGGAAGAATTTCCCAGTGTGTTACTATGTACACCCCACCATACCGAGAACATCACCTTGCGAGGATAAAGGTCCAAAGGATAAAGACCTACATGAATTTTAACATCGAGATGTTAGCCGTTAACTCCGGGGGGCTCGGCTCATCGGATTTGCAATACAGCTGACTCCCTGAAGTGGAGCGATTAGCTAGATCGGATAGGGTGCGTGCATGTTCACGATTCTTGACCCTACTCAGTTTCTAGACAGTAAAAATTAAAACGCTCATTACTTATTAGCCAACCCGATAAGTTCAGTGCCACATTCAGTGCTGACTGAGTGAAGATATATATCTACCAAATTGAATTTTTTTTTCGAACAACTATTTAATGCGTAAAGCGAGCAAAATTAACAGAAAAAATATGTTTTTGTTACAAAACTCCTATTTCTTCTCAAAATGTATAAAACAAAAAAGAAATTTATTCAAAAACTCGTTCGTATTAATCGAGTTGCGTTTGTGCAACTAGATATTAATCTGAGTTGACAGATCCTTAACAACACTGATAATGAGAAAGTATTCAAAAAAAACGAATAAACCATCTCACTAGAATGAAATGATAAATAATACGAGTATTAAAAAATTCCAACGTTCGCAACTAAGATATTAATTATTTATTGAGTTTTGAAAATTAATTTACTTTTACACATGAAAGAAAACCGCAAGGGTTGCCATGGAGAAATCAAAAAAGTACCGTAGCGACATCTAGTTTGATTTCGGGAACTGATATTTTTTTAACAATACCTACTTCATTACAGGTTGAGTCGATACATAATCTACATGTAAACGATTGATTGAGGGATTCACTTTGGTCTGTTCGTTTCCTGCAAAAATCAACTTTTGCTAGAGTCACCATCTAGTGAGGTGCTTTTTTAGTGCTTTATTTTTTAAATACTTTCTCTTTCTAAGCAACTCACAATGAGGAAGTATTAAAAAAAAGTTGAACTAAAATATTAAAAAACTGAACTTTTAAAAGTTCCAAACTTAGATACACAAATACGAAAAAGTATAAATTGAATATGAGTAGTTTATTGAGTTTTGAAAAATAATTTACTTTTAAACATAAAAGAAAACCGGAAGGGTTCTCATGGAGAAATCAAGAACGTACCGTAGCGACATCTAGTTTGACTTCGAAAACGATTTTTTTTTTAATACTTCCTCATTCTGTTGGGTGAAGCATATTATCTGTGTTTGCACCTCGTACTTGAATGCTAAATGAGGTGATTCAAAGTTGAAGAACGAGGACTCCTTTATTTTGTCGAAACGAGGACCTCAAACGGTACCTCATCAGTGAGGGACCCATCACTACCGTTTCGCGACATTTACTAACTTAGAGTATATAAGGTTATAAATAATCTTATCAAGATTAAACACGTGATCAAAACTTACAAGTTTTCGAAACTTGTATGATTTTCTAATAGAATGTGTTCTAATGTCGCTTTTAAGTAATCGGAACGTAACAGTTATTTAAATTTTTCATCTCGCTCTAACTCACTTTCTCATTCTAACAAATAACATGGAGGTGGTTCTTTGAGCGCAGTATAATTTCTTTGTTTACGTGTCGATTTCTTGTAACGTTCCACTTAGATTAAACAGGAAACCATTTACAGTTTATGGAATTATTTCAAAGTGTTTTTTTCAAAGTTTTATCAAGAACTGTATGAAATGAACAACGGAGACCTAGGGGGGCCTAGAGGTAGAGGCCGCGGTTGGCAGCAGCCAGAAAATCAACCAAGGGAGCTTCGCCGGCCCCGAATTGTAACCGAGGATGCAAGAGGTATTTTAAAACTGTCTATTCTGTAAACTTTCTCGTTTATTAATTCGGCGCTATTTACCGTCGTCATACTTGGCTAGTTAGTTATACTGCGTTCTGCATGATTACGATACTTCAGGTGAAAGTAAGGATTTTCATTTCTAATGACGTCGTCGCCTAGATTGACAGAGGCGGCCGATCGAACCGAAATTTTATTATAATGTTATTTATTGTCATTTTGTGGGTCACTGCATTTATTTAGTGAACAACGTTGGAACATTGGAACGTTGTTGGAACAAATTAACGTGTTCACGTTTTTTTTTTGTTCTAGTGGAACCTCCAAAATCAAATTTGTCGGCGGAAGCGAAAGAATGGTATCCACCAAATTACAACCCCCAGGCGCAAACATTTGTGCCTGCTGAACCAGGCCCATATAGGCCGCCGCGCTTTTCGGTCCAAGATCGTTTGCGCCAAGCGCAAGATCAGCATCCATACAACTTTGATGATATGTCATACTCCCTTGAAGAAGCAGAGAATATGGACTTACGGGTGAGTAATAGAAAAGTAAATTTGATAATTCCAATATTTAGTCTACTTTAGTAGTTTATATTGTCCCAGACACATAGATGATCTCTAACCTATCCTAGAATGACAATAGAAGAGCACTATGTCTATATCAGTAATATTTGACTAGCTAACCATAATATCAAAAGACTTCGCAGTCTAATGATGCAAAATAAAATATTACTGTATATAAGCATCCATTATTTACTTTGTCAGGCTAAAATTTTTATTAATAAGGGTGTTGTAATCTATATATATAAAAATGAATCGCAAAATGTGTTGGTAAGCGCATAACTCAACAACGCCTCGACCAATTTGGCCAAATCTTTTTTTAAAATGTTCGTTGAAGTTCAAGGATGGTTTTTACGGCGAGAAAAATTAGAATTATTGCTGGAAAAACCCTAAAAATAGCCCTTTTCTTTTTCCCATACAAATGATTTGTAACTAAAACGTAGTCAATTTGAGCTTTATTGCTATGGTATAAAGTTCATATTAAATTACAAGCACTCACTGTTGTCTAAGCAATGTAGGTGTGTTCCTAACGTCAAAGATCATATCTATCAAAACAATGTGCGTGTGTGCGTTGGAGCACAGAATACATAGTTGGAGGAGTTTAATGTCGCGTTCCGAAACTCGCGTTTCTTTTGTATTAGTTTCGGCACGCGAGATAAAATGCATCAGTTTCCACGTCATTACATGTATTGCCGGAACATTGATGAAAATACGCTCTGTAGTAGCAAAGCTGTTGGGTCCTAGATAGCTCATTGGTTAGAGCAGTCCCTGGATCGCGAATGGGTTCGAGTCCCATTCCGGGGTACAGGTAGATGGATTCTTCCAGCATTTTTCCTTGAGAATGTTTATATATTTTTTTAATTCGAATAGTTTACTTTTATAATGCTGTTGTGTGTAATGTGTTTTTATGATCATAAAAATCTCTTTTTTCTATATTTAATACTATTACTATTAATACATTGCAATAATAATTATGATTCACATGATTAACAATAAAGCGATTACTTACTTTTAAATCCTTATATATGTTTTATTTAATTATTTTTTATTCACAACGCCCTATCACCAGGGTGACGGTTCTGTTCAGGAGAATTTTTTTAAATACGTAGGCAAAAAAACTGCCACATTACAAATCTTTTTGACAGGACGAAGTCTGTCGGGTCAGCTAGTATAATATATAATAAAGAATTGCTTAAAATAATATACATATTGCAGCACATAAGGTGCACAATGCATAGCAGCACAGTTTTGGGTCTGATTGAGACAAAACAATCATAGTAACACAAGATAGTCTGTGAAATCAGAAACCCAGAAAAACATAATTTGGATGCTATTTCCGTGCCACACATTAACACTGTCGATTCATTCCATCATACTCTCAGATTATCAAATTTTCACACAAAAATACTATAAATATAAGGATGCATAAATTATCTGTCATTACCAAAACTGGTTATTGTTTACTGTAAGAATAATGAGGAGACTGGATCTAACTTTAATGTAATACCAGTTATAATATGAGAGAACTCATAATAATGTATATGTCTTCTATTATATTTCTAGAATCTAAAAATAAGTTATAACAATGAGGCTTAATTACATTTGTTGACAATTAATCCAGATGTTTGTTGTAATATATCAGTTGACCGTCTATTTCATGTGTGCTGTATTCTTATTAGAGTTTATGATTAAAAACCTTCTGTACCCACATTTTTATTTAAATTTGGTATCTGTTTTGTATGCTTTGAAGAAAAGTCCATTCGATATATGTAGAATGTGATACTCCATGTGTTTTTTATTTGTGTATTGGCATTGTCCTTTTTGATTTCACCAGGATCTAGGATTTGGCTGTTATTTTTTTATCTTAGAATGATGCCCTGATATACTAAAACTTCTGCTGTTTACTAGATTCCGTGGTCTTGACTTGTCTTAGCTAAAAAGTATCATGACATGGTTACATTTTATATAATCCTTATAAATTTGTAATTACTATAAATATATTATTTATTATCTTAATAGGAAAACATCGCCAACTTGATTACCGTCATGTGTGAGATAACATTTGACCCAGGCAAGTTTGACACTCTCTGTGGCCCTCTCGTGGACTCTTTTGCCTTGACATTGCATGATGCCAGCTACACCAGGCCTTTGGTTGAGGCCATCGTCAACCAGGTAAGAACATTTATGTCATATTTTATGATATAAGAATTCTATATAATACATTTTAAAAGAAATATTCTATGCACAATTTTCTGCATTGAATATATGATGATGTTTTGAAATTAATATATCAGCACAATGATATTGTTAATAATGCTTGTTGATATTTTTTATATTTATTTATGATAATTGCTTACAAAGCAAGTTTTTTGTCATCTTGCACTAGTAATAAAATTACATTATTTGGGTCATCAAAACTGTACATAATTTTTCACAGCCCAACCTTTTAATAAATAAATAAAAAATACAGGCATTGTACCTTGCATTCCAAACTTCCAAATTGTGACAGATCTGGGTGATTATTGAGCTTCTTAGTCAGATTAATATGTATTATGATCAGTGTTTTTATTATTATTTGAATAAAAGTACGTTATTCCGATACACAGTCAATAGGAGAGTCGAACTTCCGTTACAATGGCGCGCGTCTGTGTTCGATGTACGACTCTGTGGCGCCGCCCGAGGAGTCTACTTTCCGCGCTTGCCTTTTGGAACGTTGCTCCGCTGAGGAGAGTAAGATCATCAGTGGTGTCGAGACATCTGAAGAAAATATGCGTGGATTCGCAATGTTTTTAGCTGAGATATACACTCAACTGGAAGATAGCCAGGTTAATAATACAACAATAATGTTTTATTAAAGGCAAAGTAAAATTTCTATTTACTATAAAATTCTTGTGTCTAACTGTCTCACTTAATGACAGACAACGTACAGCCGAAATTATTGAGTGTAAAAAGTTGAAATTTGGAATGAAGATTCCTTAGGGACTGTAGAGGAGCACTAAGAAAGGATTTTTGAAAATTCCACCCCGAAGGGAATTAATTAGGGGACGAAATTTTGTATGAAACTTAGTTACTACAAGGTCTAGGAGTTTCATATTCTTATTAGGACATAGGTGCTCACTAAGACGGGATTTTACAAAATTCGACTTCTAAGGGGGTAAATTAGGGGATGAAAGTTTTTGTGGAATTTTCTCATTTCTGGACTTACAATTAGAGCACGCGGGCGAAGTCGCGGGCAAAAGCTAGTATTATAATTTGAATAAGTTAGGTTAGCTTCAAATCACAAGTTAATGAAAAAATATAAAATAAAATAGTTGTAATACATCATGTTTATAATGATACTAAAAAGTTAAGATCGGTGTTAGTGGGGCAACATAGTATGACCACATTTACTGCCTGTCAATACATTTTTAATTAGTCAACTAGGACACAAGTTGCTGAAGACAATGTATAGTGTGTTTTAAACTATTAAAATTGATAACTGGTGATAAATTAGTTCATAATGAATATATTTTCAGGGTGGACGATTGAAATCTCTTGGTGAAAGTCTCTGTAAGGTACTACTTCATCTATTGGACACAGACAAAGAAACAAATATCAAAGCTGTATGTCAACTCCTCAAGGTAAATATGAGGATCTCTTTTTGGATACAAGTCTAATTATTTTCATTATAACTCTTCTTAATGGTTATTTTATAATGCACAGCTCATAAGTTTAACCAAAATGGTGATTATACATTTTTGGGTCTCAATCAATTTGTGTGACACACTGTCTCACCAGAGCAAGCATTCCATCACTGTATGTGCGCAAAAAAATCTCCATTTTGGTTTAACTTTCGCATTATTTCTGCCGAAATCAAAGTCAAAATTACTGTTAAACTAGCTGTTTTCTCGTGACTTGGCTCATGTAAATTAGTTTCCCATAGGTGAAAATTTTTTTAAAATTGTTCTGGTATTTTGGAGTCAAACAAACCTTATCAATGCAAACAAACAAACTTTTCCTCTTTATAATATTTGTGTAGATAAATTATTTTTTATACAGATGTATATGTATATACTTTCAAAAAATATTTTTGTTATTTACCCTCCAATCCGCATTGGGCCAGCGAGGGTCATGGCCTTCCATCCTTAAAGAAGGCCTGAGCCCCTGCAGTGAGGACGTAAAAGGGCTGATGATGATGATGATGTTAATAACCTTATTATACTCCATTCATTATAACATTAGAAAAAAAAGGGTCATAGAAAAAGCAGTGCAGAACATTTTATTTTGAAGATAAATTTAAAAATTATATATTATAGTTTTGTTGAAACTTTGAACGTTTGTAGTCTGAAAGAGCTGGGCAATTTTCAATTTTTTACGATACCTCGGGGTTGAGATGGTTTTCTAAAGCCAGCATTTTCTAGCCATCAAGCCAACATGGAACTAAAACTATCTGTGTTGTTTTGATGAATTCTAATTGTAATTATTAGAATAGAATTTAGTTATATCTATACCCAAGAAAGAAAGGTAAACAAAAAAATACTTGATTATTATTTTTATAACATTTATTCAGACTATTGATGAAGACATTGGAAAAACTTCCTGAAATGTCAAAGGTCAGGCCACTTGGGCCTGCACCGGTATCGTCCATATTTAACAAAACTTAACAAAAAAAAAACAAAACGAAAATAAAACAATAACAACTTAATCACAGAAAATAGCAAAACCACAAGAAAGAAGCATTCATAATGGATGACAATCCCAGATTACGTATTTTGACAATTATGAATACATCATCATAGTTTGACAAAATTAAAAAGTTGTACTGCAGTAACGTTTGAACGGATTAGGCAACGTTTTAAATTTGGTAGAGTTATAGTGACATGAGAATCGTGCCGAAACTATCCAACCCTGCTTCTTTAGGTTCTTTAAGATGAACACTTTTTATTGTAATAGTTATTAAATCATTTAAGTAAGTTAAATACTCATAATAGATAGCTTAAATAACAACAGTTAAGTATAGCAGCTGGTATTTAAGTGAATATGTAGCAAATTAGCCGTCAGTCTTAAAAGTAAGATGATTATTGATATTTTGTCACAGAGTATACCATAATAAGTACCTTATTTAACTTCTGTCTAATGCTATAATGAATGGAGTATAGTTTACCCGGTTTATACATGTGGTTTTGTCGGTTAGTTGTCCGGTATAGCGTTGGACGCGGACTGCCCGGCGGGCATGCACGCGGCGTTCGAACGCTTGAAGCGGCGCGGCCACCTGCCGTCTGTCCGCAACGTGCTCTCGCTGCGGGCCGCGCGCTGGGGACTTGCCGACCCCGCCCCCAACAACGACCATCGACGTAGGCACGGTCAGTAAAAAATCTCCATTTTCAACCGTCACGAGCTCTCGGCCTATAACGCTAGCCATACTAGGCCGAGAGCTCGTGACGATAATGTACAAGAGTTGTGTAAATATATAAAATATGTATATAAAACTAATTTATTTCGGACATGTCCATAATTTTAGTTACAATTTACATTAAAAATAAAAAACTTATTAAAAAAGCTTATTATAAGGTATCCGATTAAATAACAGATGCAGCAACTGGATAGATGATTACTTCTAAACTCATTATATATTAAAAATTATATTTTTTCCATTATTATTAAATGGTTATGTTATCATTATAAGACAGTAGTTTTTATTGTCTCTCTATTTATAATGTATTGATCTGGTAATGACATGTTTTTTGTGAATGTTATTACTCCTATTAGAGCTGGTGAGTTTCTTGCTTGTTCTTTTTATCAGCCAAAAGACGTCCTGAACGAGTGGTAGGGAAAAAAAATGTTGGACGATTTCATAAGTACTTTTGAGAAGTCTATTTGAATAAAGATTATTTTGACTGTAACTTTACTTATATGCTATGTTAGTAATATTTTAAAATTATTAATATTATGAGACAGCTTTGTGTTTGGCGAGATGGATGGTAGAGGTTATTTCCCTCTACTCAATTTTTTTTATTTGGCTTGAGAATATATAGAATGTGTGAAATGGAATTAAATTCATGTGACATTAAGATTTTAATGAGTAAAACATGAGTACTGGTTGCACTTGCAAAAAAATACTACTTAGTTATTGTTTCATGTAAGTTGTTACCATTTCCAACATGTCTCATAATTTTTTATATTGTCAAGTAGCCAATTAATAAATTACTAGGGGGAAGGATAGTCTTTATAGTTTTTACGTATGATCACATAATTTATTAGAATTTCCTTTAGATTCTTATAATTTTATTAAACAGAAATAGGTGGTAGTTCGATTCTTACTTTTTCTTACATAGAGTGACAAGGTAAATTATAAGTCTAAATCATCGAAAAAATCGTCTTATGTCATAAATGGATTATGGTCATCTAGTGCAGAAATATGATAAAAAATAGTAAATATATCTAGCTGAGATGATAATTTTTAATGAATTTATGTATTTATAATAGTATAGTTTTATATTATCTGTGTCATATATTGAAATATGTCGATGTAGTTATGAACGGCGAATCGGACGGTCCATCGACGGGCGAGGGTGGTTACCTAGCGGATGGTAACACGCTCACGGCCGAGGAGCGAGCCTTCCTACAAAGCAATTTGCCCCCGGGCAAGAACGCCGCCCTCGAAGAGGATATACTGTAAGTATTTCTATAGATATACGTATATACAGTACTTCAAGATAAATAATGGGCATCGGAAATCATCAGAAACAATCGCCTGAAATTTCTTTGGCCCTAAAAATCATCTATAATTTGAATTTTACAGCAATTTAGTACATGATGATTATGGAGTGTGGATATGTTCTAGTAGAAAGGTGGTAAAAGAGCAAGATTTAGATAGGTACACTTTAAAATAAAATCAAAGAGATTGAGGGATTGAGCGATGGATGGATGGTTGCCAACCATCTCTATTCAGTGACTAAATGAGCGAGCTGATTTCTCACAAACTCGCGTTGGTTTAATAAACATCTTATGACAGTAAAAAGACTGCCATAACTGCAATAATTGCGCACAATAGAGCACATCGTTAATTTATTGTTTTTATACATAATTTTTTATTAATGTGGTTTCTTTCAGCTTTTGAATTTTGACTTTAAATTTCACTTACGTTATAAATATTAACATGGATAAGACATTTTTCCCGGAACGTATTTCTGGATCCAGTGAATGTTGTTCATAATGGTTCTTATTTAATTCAAAATTGAAAAGAAGGTAACAAAATGATATAAATATATATTAAACTATGTATGTATTTAAATTGATTAATTAATTACTGAGGAATGTTCATATTAATTAATGATTCCAATTTTATCTTTTACTGCTTATTAAATAAGGACAAAAAAAACCTGATTACTAGTGGTTTCGACTTCGACAATGTTTTCACGGAGTTTTTTTATCACGACAGGGAGGAACTCGAAAACGACGCGTGGGACACGGGCATGGATGCCGAGATGCAGGCCGGTTTCTTGGAATTCCTGAAGATGTCCAATCAAATTAAACGATAACCCCCCTCCATAGCGCCCCGAGCCTCGCGGGGGACAGACCGAAATGAGTCTTCTCTATGAACAATCGCGAAAAACTATTACAAAAAAAATACAAAATACTATAAAAACTCTATAAAAAGACATGTATGGCGAGTGACCAACTCGGTGACCACTCTAGAAAGTTTATGCGCGAGAATAATGTATCCTAACACTTGTTGGTTATTTTATAACTGTATTAAAAAAAGATCGTCACTAAAATGGTCAAACAAAAGAGCTGCATTTGAACTTTTTGAACTACACACGGTCTAGAACTATGCAGTTCGCATAACTACACAATTGGCTAACATTTAAGACTGCATAAATAAACAAAAAAGAAAAAATGAAGTTGTTATAAAAAAACCGCTAAGAGCTTTTGAACCTCACGTTGTTAACCATTTAGAAAATCAAAATGAACCAGATCCATATCATTATGGAGTCGACAACATTAATTTAGAACACCGCCATCTATCGATGCCGATATTTTGTGTCAACACCATAAATATATTGGATTTGCAGAAAACCCACAGTTTTGTGAACAATCGAAACAGTTGATCTAATGCCGGTTATACGTTATCCGTTGTATATTATTGCAGTTTGAATGCAACTCGTCTGTGTTGACTATACGCCTGAAAGGGTAGGTGTTGCTATAGAAAGTCACTCCCAATAGTATAATCCTAAACTTAATGTTTGCCATCGACTTATTTTTGTGATAAGCAGAAATCTTAGAATCCTCTTAGTCTTCTATCATATTAAGATGAAGTCGTTCTAATTGCTTAGAATAATTTAAAAAAAATATATAATAATATTTATTTGTACGTTACACGCCAGCGTTTGCGGATATATTACAGAACATTAACATGTACCGGAATTTTATTTAGAGTGGTTCAGCATTTGGACATGTTTAATAATAAAAAAGCTTTTAATTTAGACTCATGTTAGCCTTTGCTTCAAATAGAATAGATTTAGTAAGTACGTATCATCATTTTTTTTATGCCGTTTTGGTCTGTTTTTCCGGGAGGATGCAATTGTGTTTACGTATAAAAAATAAGCATTTTAAAACGCCATGCCTTTTAAAAAGCCTTTGACTAAATGTAAACAAGCAGATGCTTATATTAAAAGCGATCTATTTGTTTTGTAATAAGGTGCATATTTTTAGTTTTCAAGTCTGTTGTTATTGATTTGTATTGTTGTCTCCCAAAATATTCAGAGGGCCATACTTTAGAGCTATGTTAATTCTTGTTTACATTTCGTCTTTAATAAACTTAGTGATCTCATAAGTCGTCTGTTTCTATTTAATGAAAATAGAATTAACATTATTACCAAAAAAAAGTAAAAAAAGTACACATTTATCTTCCATTCCATATGAAATATTTCTGTTTGTAGTATCGGTTGTCTAACCGAGATTTTTACATCATTTATGTGTGGAAGGCTGACATTTAAAATAAATTAATTTTTATAAAGCACTGCGAGCCAATGCATTATTTTATTAATAAGAAATCTCAGTGATTTTATTGAACAATACGATGGACTTAATAAAATTAAATTTTGCGTGTGTTTTCATTAGCACAAATTATTTTAATAGACGTTTGCTACATCACTTGCAACACAATGAAATGCGATAATTACAAAGGGCGACATTCTCATATAAAAAAAAAATCATAATACCATACAAAAATATATCATCGAATTCAGTCGAATGCCAAACTTGATAAAGTTATTTATTAGAATTTGTTATAAAGCCTATATGCTGTGAACAAAAGTGATAGTTGCCTCGAAAATAATATAAATGTTTGCTATTTGCTATAGTTCTTATTGCTGGTGAATAAAGTTCTTAAATAGTGTTTTATTAGTGCTATTAAACAATCTTATAGCAATGACTTATAAATTATTCATAATTAAATTGCAATCCGAGTTAATAATAATTTAATGCTCTTATATACTACTTTTTGAATATATTTAATCGATACCGGGTTTATTTATTTGAAGCAATTAGGAAAATGTTTATAATATTCCATTGTATTTTTGTTGCAGTGATATTACGAATGTTATAAGAATAAATGGATATTTTAATAAAAGTCATTTAAATAATATGTTTGGCTTTATTTCATGGTATACCTTTACATTATTCTATTTAATCTGTAACTTTAATGTCAGCTTTTGGTTGAAAAAAGGAAATATTGCATACAATGCTTAAAGGCGCATCTTCATTGGTCCAAACCAATGTCCGGCCAATGAAAACGCTACAGGAAATCTGCTGCATCATGCATAATAAATATTGATCACATCCCCACACATTGGTTAGATTCCAAAAAGTATGTTATGGATATCTGAAATAACAAAGTCAACACCCAGACTTGAGATAATGAAGAAATGGTCATTTTTTTACATTGGACCATGAATCGAAACCACCAGGATCTCTAGAGGGGGAATTCGACGTGCGAGCTTCGGAGGTAGTCGGTATAAGAGGCTTATAGAAAAATGAAACTAGTCTTCGGGTACCACGTAATGGGTGACCATTAGGAGTTTTCCGCTATGCTTCAAAGGCGGTTAAAAGGTTACTTCAAAGATGTTAAAGGTTTTACCTTTCAAGAGTGACGTTCTCGAATTTTGACATTTATAGACTTTATTTTGGCTGGATGACGTATCGAAATAATTTTAATACTTATTTCAATACGGGACAGGATTTTTTTTAAATCTCTAATTTGTGTTTTAATTTGTTTCGGGCAATACTTTATAAGGGTTAAGGATTCCATTTGGATCCATCAGTTGTTTGAGATCTCTCATCAGGCCCAACGCGGAGGGTTCCTTGCTGTAGTGGATGAATTGTGGCTTACGGAAACCTATTCCGTGCTCGGCGCTGATGGAGCCCTTGAGTTTCGAAACTTCTTCAAATATAAACGGCTCTATGAGTGAAACTACTTCTTTCGTGTATTGAGGCACTGATATATTTATGTGGATATTTCCATCACCTGAAAAAAATAATTAAAAAGTTTAAACAAGTACCTATGTACGCTTTGGGGTAATACCGAGAGAGGGGAAATTCCGAAAGTGACGAATAACCACCGAATCTGGCTTTGTTTTTTATCATTTATCAATCGTTGACAAAGCTGACAAATAAAAATCTTTTAAGTAATTGATGAAAAAATATTTTATTAGAACAAACATATTGCTTGTTCCCCTGCCATTTCCCTGCATTCCTGATTACCCCAAAGCACCCTATGTCAAATCTATGATAAGCTCTCCAGGGTGGATCCAGATTCAAACAGTTATTATAAAACGAGGACCAACGTCAGTACTTAGTTTAAACCTAGTTTAAATCATTCGTCACCTATAATGACCACGGTAGAAGAGAATACGTCTGCGGTCGTTAATATCCATCAATCCGCACTGGGCTTGCGCGGTTGGTTGTGATGGTTCATTCTCTATTCGATTCCATCCATAGGGAAGGTCTTAGCCCCAACAGTGGGAATATTAAGAGGCTGGAGATGATTAATATAGATATGTCTAAAGTCTAAATAAATTTCTGAATAAATAGGTAATCTATAGATTGATTTTATACTACCGATTTACCTATATGTCCATAACCGAAGACTGCAGATGCCTTGTCGCCCAACCGCTGCTTCAACATTGGAACGATGTCGTAATAGTGTTTTTGTGGGATAGATACGTCATATTTAAAGACATAACCTCCAACGAGACTCGAAGCTGCAATACTTTCCCTCAAGTTCCAAATAGTCTGTAACAAATGTACAGTAGATCAGTTGTTCCTTGTGCATGGGTAACATTTTTGTTTCGTTAGCTAGATTATTAGCTTTCATCATTATGAATGTAATTTTCTAATGACTTGTTAGCAATAAATGTTCTTATTAAATACTAGCTGTGCCCGCGACTTCGACTGCGTGGAATAGTGACTTTCGGTAAATTTTTAAGGTTCCGTATTTCGCTGTCTGTTTGTCTGTCCCCAGGCTGTATCTCGTGAACCGTAAAAATTAGACAGATGTTGTATTTCTGTTGCCGCTTTAGCAACAATAGAATAAAATAAACATTTAAGGGGTCTCCCATACGACAAACTAGTTCTTTTTTCGTTTTAAAGTGTTTCAAATAATATCTGGTATTTAAAAACTCATTTACTGAATAAAAATATTTATCAACTAACCATGTTTTCAAAGTGATTTATATAGTTTTTGTGGCAATAATTATCATCACATATAAGTTTCTTGTGTTAAAATTAAAATATATTTTTTGTAACATACAGTTCTAAGTGAAACAAACAAATACACCAGTTTTAAAAACACAGTAGCGTTATCTAGCGAAAACAGCTAATTGTAGCATTTTATTATTTACAAGCCAGATTAACAATTTCCCATTAAATTATGTTGAAAGCTGCATTCTTTCATAAAATTGGAAAAAATAAAGACTAAAATATAACAAAAATAAAGTTTTAAAAGCACAGTAGCGTCATCTAGTGCTCAGTAGAGTCAGCTAAATGTAACATTTTCGTGTGCTTAACCAATATAATATATGCATTTAATATAAGCGACAAAGAGTGTACCGATTAAAATTATTCAAAACATTATTTAAACATGATTATTAAAAATTTGAATTGGAAAAGGATGAATTGGAATACAATTAAAATGACAAATTGAATTGTAAACAGTGGTTTTCATGGTAACGATTAATTGGCTTATACGAACTCCCGCTCCCATTTTAATTCCTTTATGTGTTTTTTTCGTGATAAGATAGACATATGCGGATTTCTTTTAGAATTTTTAAAGAATCATTTTTGCAATACATAATTTTTGCGTAACTTAACTTTTATCGTTTACGCAGTGCACGCATGAAAAGCTTAAAAGTAAAATATTGTCCCATTTTTGTAACATTTTTCAATGCTGCGCCACTCATATAAGTCAAAGCCTTCCTCGATAAGTGGACTATTCAACACAAAAACAATAATTCAATTCATTCCCGTAGTTCTTGAGATTTTAGAGTTAAAATCAAACAAGTCCTTCAGCTTTATTATTACTATACATACATATTAAAAACTCGTAAATAAGGTAATAACGAGTTTTTAATGTGTATGTATACTAATAATAAAGTAATAAAGTAAAGTAAATTAGGTAAAACCACTTCGATCATGAGTTTTAATTTATATGAGTATTTATTTTTTTTTATGTCAGAGAAATTTATATGTATAATATTTTGAAAGATCGAGGAAAAAGATTTCTTTAGATCAAAATTAGGTAAGGTTGAAACCAGCACATGTCCTGGGGAACAGAACGGTCAATTACTCAAAATGGGCACCGTCATATGATCCATATACCTGCATTTTGGCAGGATCTGATGTCACAGTTCCGTCCATTATGAGGCCGCTTTCCATCTCCTTATTTAAAAAATTACTTAATTTTTCACCATCATGTACTTCGTTGCTGCCATGTGTTTCTACTAACGCGTAAAATGGATAATCTGATATAGGATTCCTGTAAATAATAATTATTCAATAAATGAACAGTGTTTCAATAAATTGCAGTGTAAAAATCTGTATTACCAAGTTCGGACTAAAATCACATACTCCCGGTTAGTCGCACAAATGATTCATTAAAATTTAAAGTGTTACATTACCAATAGTTACAGGACTTTAAATTTTAATTAACGGGAAATTATTATATTTGGTCAATTTTGCGTATACAATGCTATACTGCTAAATATTCTTAATGAAAAATGCTTAAAAAATTCACTTGTCCCTGGCACTCTGAGATGGTACTCGAACTCATGACCTTTCCCAATCCGGGCGAAAGCTAACCAATGAGCTACCTAGGCCCTAACACGTTACTTTTTCGCTACTACAGATCATATTTTCATCAACGTTCAGGCAATCCACCTGAAAATGAAAATAGAAAAATACACAGAGAAGTTTTTGCACAATAATAACATCTCACTTACGGAAGATTAAGGTTTTTAACTGTCTGAGTAATGGCCAAGTTGTCAGCCATTTCAAAAGCTGACAAAATCTCTCCTAGGGACGATTTGGCACTCTTATATAACTCTAATATATTTTCAAAATTCTTTATGCCTGTAAAGCAAGAGATATAAGGTTATTAATATATTATAAATGTGAATGTTTTGTATTCACAATGCTGTACTAGAAGATATTCTTAATGAAAATTGAAAAAAGCTATAACGTACTTATATAAAATTATCCGGTGTGCCTTACCAAAGAAGCCAAGCGTTGCTGCTTTGGGCAAAACAGGACAGTGTATTGCAACCTTGGTGACAATGCCTAGTGTTCCTTCTGATCCTATGAACAAATGCTTTAAGTGGTACCCTGTGTTGTCCTTCTTCAAAGATCTGAGACAATCTATCACTGTACCGTCTGCTTTAACCTATTGAAACAATTTAATATGCGCAAACTGTTATAAGGCATATTTTTTAGATTGCTTAAATACATGCAACATTGTGGAAATGAGAGTAAAGTATTTATTACATTTACGAGAGAAGGACCATTACCGGGGCGGTTTTATATTAAGTATCTATTAAAAAAGTATTATAAGGACATTGATCTAAAGGAGGGTGCTGCTGATATTGCTTTGAGTATTTATTTTGTCATCGGTATACTTATAGGCAGGCTCCGGGCTTAGGTGAACGGCGCCCTGGGCAAATGGTCTACGGGCGCCCCCTTTATTACTATAATGTAAAAGCAAATAATCTGTTACTTATAGTTTACGAAAGAAATAACAAGAAAACACGTCTTTCATACGCAAAACTGTAGACATTTATTTCTACATAATTCACACTTCCAGGAAAGATAAAAACTTAAAATTATATTTTTAAGGCAATTTGTTTCTCTCATTTATTTTTATTATCTCTTTTATTTTGCGCCCCCAAAAATTTGGCGCCCTGGGCAAATGTCCAGTCTGCCCATTTATAGCCCGGGGCCTGTTTATAGGTATTAGGAAAGAAAGAGCAATTATATACCTAATGGAAGTATTAGTTCTTACGATAATCTTTGAGTATTGGTTCCCATAAGAAAGCTAAACCGATCAACATTTTGATTAAGTTCTATTAAAATAAAGGAAAGGTAATAGGATGGGTTATCTGTCAAAATGATTTCATACATTATTGGTCCATGATATAGGTTTTAGGTACCTACATACTTTTAAACGATAGTCAGGCAATAGAGTTAACACTTACCTAATAGGTTTATTAAAATTCTATTGAACACGAATAATGTAATTAGCCAAGTAGTTAAAATGCGAAGAAGTTCGCGATTTCGAGAAGTCTAATGAATTCGTAAGTTTCATTTTAAAAAAAAGATTCGATGTAAATTCTTTACTCACGGCTTCAAGCCCTAGTACTGAACCGTGAAGGTTCCCGTACCGCAGGAGTCGTAATCCCCCCGCGTTTGTGCTGACATTACCCCCAATTTGGCAGGACCCTTTGGCGCCTAGGTCTAATGGCATGATGAGATTATGACCGCGGACATAGTTGTCCAAGTTTTCCAGAACACAACCTGCTTCACATACCAATGCACCTGAAAATGAGTAGAGTTCGTTATTGATTTCGGTTTGTCATTTTGTGGTATATTTTGTAGTAATCGTATTGCTGTGTATATCTTATAGTAATAAATTGAAAGGATGCAATATAAAGGATGCACCATAGACGTCGAAGGATTTTAGTAGGATGCCTCTGCCTTTTGACTAGCTCCTTTGAGGGCTGATCCAGCAGAGGAGAGTCCCACATAAATTCGATACTAAAAGCTGGTGTGGCGGGAAATGTGTAACGCATTTCCCATCGTTAAAAAAAGGCAATATTTAGTTAGGTATGCATACCTGATATTTCATCTAAAGTAATGATTTTGTCCATCAGCATTAAATTAATAACTATTTCATCATATACGGGTACTGAACCACCCACTAGTCCAGTGTTACCTCCTTGGGGGCATACAGCTAACCGTTTCTTATTGCAATAAGCAAGAATTTCTGATACTTCTTGAGTAGTCTTTGGTTTCAGCACTACCTGTGATTGTCCTGAAACGGTAGGTATTATGTACTTACGATTACAGAAAAAGAACAGTAAGAATTCATCAAAATTTGATCAATTCGTTTTGTTCTGTTCGTGACTACTAGTTTCGTGTGGAATCAGTGCAACATTTGTATTCTTCACCTGTGCTTCACGATTTGACTTCATTTGATCATTTGTCACATTCTTAGCTATATCATCTTTCAGACAATCTATCTGTATCAGGCATATTGTATAAGTAAATTTACAAATATTCATGTTCTACAATGTCATGTCTGCAATATCTTTAATACATTTACCTACACATTTTAATACTTTAATAAAGATAAAAGAGTATTAGGTACCTATTAATTACTAACCACGGCAGTTTCTTATCCAGTCGATGTTAAATGGCAAAACTTCATCTCTGTCAGTCAACACTCTATCGTTACCAAGTATTGATTGAAAGTAACTTACGTCTGCAGCTTGAACATTTGAGAAGTTTTTCCTTTTCACATTGTATTTTTCCTGTAATAAAAAACATCATATAGGTGCATCACTTAGGTAATAGATTTTTACCTAATTACCTAAGTGAAATGCCTCAAGGGTGTCATCTAGGTCCACTTCTACTCCCAATACTCGGCTTACATAAGTTATTAAATGGCTTATAATTATGAAGTATGCATAGGTATATAGAAACCTTTGTATAAGATATTCATAACCTACATTTGAATGTACAGTTACTAAGGGATCTGGGAACAGAACATCAGGTTATACTAGCTATCAAAATTTTTCAATTTAACTATTTTAAAGCTTCAAGTATTACAGTCCAAAGCTGACGAAATGAACTAAAAAATACGTGCTGATGTATTCTACTGTTACGATATGTAACACCATTTTATTGATATTTTAATAATGTATTCCTTCAGAATGGCTCGTACCGTAAACAAAGTAAGCAACAGGTAATCGTCAGATAAACCTTCTGATTGGACATAAAAATAAATGTATTTTTATTTGTGTATTTATAATGATGGACTTTAAAATGTATGGGATAAACACGATATATCTCATGTTATGTTCGCACCAGTTACAAGCTAGGTAACTATACATTTTTCCATAGATTGATACTATATTTATAAACTAGATAAATACTTACAGCTGAAAATTGAGGTAAGATCTGTGACGCATATCTCACTTGTTCGAATACATTAAATTTAGACACGTAATGCACTATAAATTTACAGCGTTTTAACATTTTTAATTGAGATGCGTACAGTACGTCGTCCGCCAACACACTGCATGCTCGCTGCTGTTTCTTGTCTCATTTGATCATAGTCCAATTGAAATTATGTTTTATGCTAGATATAAATAAAGTTTCGTTCAGAATATCTACGTGTGTATGTATACTAACGACATTGTTTGCCGGTTGCTGAAGGTCACGGTGATTCCGTTAGATAACATTATATCTACGTTTAAATATTCAAAATAAACAAATAAATATAATCTTTAAAAAACTAAAGATTATATTTATTTGTTTATTTAGTATTTAAATTTATTTAAAATTTAATAATCTGATACATGCTATTTATTTATTTATAATCTATCTATATAGGTATACAGAAAGTGTGGTTCGTCTTGAGATGGTCATAATGATCTAATTAAAATCTACTTGCGGATAAAAATGTTATTAATCTGAATTTGAAATGATATTCTTTATTGTACGGTCAACTGCACGTCGGACAATACAAAACTGACAAATTTAACCATACGATTTTGAACCTTATGATATTAATGATAGAGGTCAAACCGCAGAATTTTTATGTATTGTGGTAACCTGACGTACAGCCATGTGTACCTACATAAAGAATATATAATTTTTACATTAATTTGTAGTTATACATCATAAAACAAAGGACATAAGTAAGACTCAGCGTCGTTATCTCTTTGCAGAGTGAATAAATAAGTGAGTAAAAAAAGATGATGCCAATTATGAAATTCCGAAAACATCCGAGTTTTTAAAGAATTAGATGTGTCGTTGGGAGGCGACGCCCTTCTTATGTGGCTATCAAAAACTAATTTAGACATTTAGACCAAATTTATTTATTAGGACTAAAAATAATCATAAACATGATATTACTTTTATATTATCGTCACATTTGTGTGATAATAAGTCTGTAAGTGTATTGTGTATTAGCACCTACTAAATATTTGAGACCAAGATGGTTGATATTAAAGAATATACAATACTTTTAATGTGGCTTTTTAATCTATACATTACGGCGGATATTCCGATAAAAGTAATTAGTTAATTTATATTCCACTATAGACTATTAGTAGTAAATATATTCAAATTTGTAGAGAAAACATGGTGATTTTAGTTAAAAAACGCATTTAACTGGCTCCTCAATCCTGACGTTATAATATGTACATAAGTATATATGCTTGACTGTACCTATCCGAAAGCACAAAGTATACAAAAACTAAAGACTAACATTTAGTTTAAATATCTACTCAAAAAATACGCACAGAGCAATATTATATGAGTCCACATGAGTCCAATTGAAAAACCAATAACTTTTCTATATTCCTTGAAAATTGCTAATTTAATTATGTATATCCTTTAGAAAATAAATTGGTTTTAGCAATTATGTATCCAATCGTCCCGAATGATTAGAAAGGTTAACTTCATGCGGGCCTTTTCCTTGACTATTTTGCGGATTAGCCTGATACAAATACGAGAAATCGGAAATAATTCGATATAAGCCTGGAATATTTTTAATCGAGTTTATGAGCAAATTACAAGAGACTATATTTAAGAATTCATCTCATTTTAGGTACGGAAGGTATAAAATAAACATCAGGTCAAAAACCTTCATTTTCTTCACGCAAAATTACTAACACGATTTTTTTTCGCAAATTTTGGTTTTATTTGTCATAACGACAATGAAAATTACTGAAATCCAACTAAAAAATTTACAGAAAATAGTGATTTTTATTAAACTTTATTTTTTACTTTATTTTTTTGTTTGTTGTAGTTTAATATAATAAAACTTTTATTTAAATATTTATGAGTGGATTTTAATGATATTTAGTAGAATATGTGTTTAATTCAAAAGTCTGCTGCATATATTGCGTGTTATATACCAATATTCCACGGGAATATTGGTATGCAATATTCCCATGGAAATTTTTATTGGATTCAAAACAAAATATACATAACGCAATATAGTAATATCGATTGAAGTCGTATTTCATTGTTAATATTATTGAATTTTTTTAATTTTTTTTTAAATATTTTTATTGTCCGTGTTACATAAAAATATGAGTTTCCAAATATAATATTAGGAAGATTTATTTAATTCATGGAAGTAACATAAGTAACAGCGTGAAAATACGTAGAAGTCACTTTATATGTATTTTGCTTATCATGCCATTGACAAATTAAAGGAATTTAATTTTTTTTTACTAATAATCCGAAAAAAATGTCGTTGGATTAATTCATATATTAAAAAGAAAATAAAAAGGAAATAATAAAAAAACATCTGTTATGTTTTAATGTTTGATCTCCATACTGAAAGTTGGTATTTGTATCAGGCTAGATTGTTTATGCGGGATTGGAAATACCTTCCAAATATCCAACGTTTAGAGTGCTTCTTCTTTTTTGTGAAATTTGCGAAATATTTGTGCAGGTTTTATTAAGGTTTGTCAAATATCTTTGAAATGGTAAAACTGCATTGAATTGAGCAAGCATTTTATTGGCTGTGCTTAAATTAATTATAACCTATGAACACATTAAAAAGGCGGTAGCCAGACTTGAAAGTGAGTGCCGCAGTCGAGTTTTTTATTTAGTGCTGCTTGGAAGGCGGCGTCGCGCGCGGCGTCACGCGGCGCTCGCGCGTCCCTGCCGTCCTCGCGGTACACCTCCCGCGCGGCGCGGAGGAACTTAGACACCTGAGCCACGCTGTCCCGGATGTCTTCTACAGGCATCTGCATAAAACCTCTTTTATAACCATCGCTGGCAACTAACTACCTTTGCAATATATAATCAATGTTTAGAAGCATTCTCAAATATTCTTTTTATTATATATTCTATTGTTTACTCGTCGTAAACAATAGAACTACGTCGGTGGCGTAGTGGTTAAGCGCTGCGGCCCGCGATCGTTGTCGTTAAGCAACTTTCGCAGGGGTCGGTCACGGGATGGGTGAACAAAAAATTATTATCTCGAGCTACTCCGTGCTTCGGAAGGCACATTAAGCCGTTGGTCCCGGCTGCATTTGCAGTCGTTAATACCCTCCAATCCGCATTGGGCCAGCGTGGAGGTTCATGGCCCATCCTCCTTAACCATCCATAAGGAAGGCCTGAGCCCCTGCAGTGACAGAAAAAGGGCTGATGAATGAAAAAAAAAATATTGTTTACTCTTGTTTTTTTATTTAATCAGCTGTTTTATTAGTGTACACATATACTATTTAAATTATGCGCTTCAGTTATATTCTTCAAGCTTGGGCAATTATAGTTATGTTTTTGGAGCACACGCGAGTCTAATAATTTATTTATTTATTTATTTAATCTTTATTGCATGGAATAGCAAATGGCGGACTTAATGCCAAGGGCATTCTCTACCAGTCTACCAGACAGAAAGTAGGAAGCAAGATGTATGGCGATAAAGAAAGTAGAAGTAAGTACTAAACAAAAAAAAAACAAAAAACAGTTATACATAAAATAATAAACAAATAGATTTATGCATAAATAAATATTGATATATACGTATATTATAAATATATACAATAACATATATACATATATACTACATATAACATATATACTACATAATATCGGATTCATGAAAAACTAAGGACTATTTAAATAGTGTTCATGCGCTAGTCTTTTGAACACACTTTTGCTTTTGGCCTTCCGAATGTCTTCTGGCAAAGCATTCCAGAGGCGAGTAGAAGTTACAGTAAAGGAGTTTGACATAAAGCTGGTTTGATGAACAGGGGTTTGAAGAGTAATATTACTACTAGAGCGAAGTTCTCGCTGATGACAAGCACCCAAAAACTGGAATCTTGATTTTAGATATCTCGGAGTACGTGGATCGTATAGGATGTTGTAAAGAGTGGAAACAACTCTAAGATTCCTGCGCTTACGAATAGGCAACCATTCGAGTTGGTTTCTATACTGAGAAATATGGTCGAACTTACGTAATCCAAAGATGAACCTTATACCACTGTTGAGCAAACGATCCAATTTATCAAGGAGAATCTGATTGGTGTCAGAATAGCAGACATCAGCGTAGTCCAGAATAGGAAGAACGAGAGCCTGTACAAGCGCAACTTTGGTACTGAAAGGGAGAAAAAATTTAAGTCTATAGAGAGACCTGAGCGTGTTGATCACCTTGCGACACACTTCATTAACCTGGCCGTCCCAACTAAGTGTACAGTCGATAAGCAAACCTAAGTTTTTAACCACTGGCTGAAATGGAATGATTTCACCATCGTAAATTAAGCGACTAACCGTATTGAGATCAATTAGAGCCAACTGTCTAGAACTGCCAATAATAATAGCTTGGCACTTAGCTGTGTTGACGGCAATACCATAAGCCTTGGACCACTCTAAGATATTAAGGAGATCCTGATTTATAGCAGCAACTGCGTCATTTAGCTTGCTTTTGTCAGCTTGAGTATAAAGCTGAAGATCGTCCGCGTAAAGATGGCAAGAAGAATGAAATTGAGTGGTAAGAGAATTAATAAATAGAGAAAAGAGGAGAGGAGAGAGAATACCGCCTGAGGTACGCCAGCAGTCAAATCGCACCAGTCAGATATAATCTGATCAGCCCGAACCGCCTGCTGTCGTCCACGAAGATAAGATGAAAACCATGCCGTAGCAGAAGAAGAGAGACCCGATTGTGAAAGGATAGCAAGCAGAATATCATAATTGACCGTATTGAAAGCATTCGAAAAATCAATCAAAACCATAACCGTTAATTTTGAATTGTCCATCCCTTCGCGTATATCTTCCAAAACGTTAAGAAGGGCAGTGGTGGTACTATGACCAGGTCGAAAACCAGACTGAAAAGGACTTAAAACGTTATTACGAAAAATGAAAGTAGAAAGTTGCTTGTGAACGGCTGCTTCTAAGATTTTAGAAAGAAATGGCAATATGGAGATCGGTCGAAAGTGGTTGGGAACTGTAGGATTATGGATTTTAGGAAGTGGTATCGTGAATGCCTTTTTCCAAGACATAGGAAACACACCGGAAGAAAGAGAATAGTTTAAGATGAAGGTGAGGACAGATAGAATACAATCAAGAATGGGATTAATCATCTTTCGTCCGATATCGTCATAACCCACGGCGTTAGATTTAATAGACATAACGATTTTACGAATGTCCTCTTCAGAGAGCGGAGTGAAAGAGAATGGTTCATCAATAGAAGCAGCCTCGGACGTAAGGGTGGTGACAGTGGAAGAAGTTATAGTTTGAGATAGAGAACAAACCGAAGAAAAATGCTTGTTAAGATCATTTAACGGAAGAGATGGATTCTTCTGTACAGTAGATTTACCGAAACCCAAAGTGCGGAGAAATTTCCAAGTATTAGCAAGATTGGAATTTAATATATTGGAGTGAAAGTATTGGCGTTTGGCACTTCTTACCATACTATTACAACGATTTCTTGCAGTTTTAAATGCATTCCAGTTATCATCGGTACGACATCTTTTGAAAATATGAAAAGATTTATTGCGTCTCCTCATCGCCATACGTACACCAGTAGTGATCCAAGGAGCAGGCGGCCTCTTCAATTTGACTCGTTTTTTAGGTGCATGCTTTTCAAAAAGATCTAGTATGAGACTGTTAAAATGATCCACCATGGCGTCCACAGATGGAGCTTCACGGATGGGTGACCAGTCAGCAGCGCATGCATCGATCCTTAGTTTCTGCACATCCAGCCTAGCAAAGTTACGCATTCGTACGAATAGAGGTTTTGGTTTAGGGGGTTTGGCTTTATAAGCAAGAAAAAGAAGATCATGTCTGGAGAAGCCAGGCGCCAAAAATTGACCTTGATTGGAAACCAGTGCAGGAGAAGAAGTAGCAATGTGATCAATCCACGAGTCAGGAGAAGTGAGATTGTGATGAGTAGCATCAAGAGGTAGTAACGAAAGATTCACAGATTCGAATATGGAACGAAACTTATTAGATTGAGCAGAATGCTTTAAAAGGTCTGTATTAAAATCGCCCATTATAATATGGTGAGAGAAATCGGTTGCTACTGAGTTGAGGAGACACTCTAAGTCAGAAAAGAAATTTATAGTTGGTGGGCAATAAATCACTCCCAAAACGATCTTGACATTCATAACATTAACCTCCAGAATAATTAATATGAGCAAAAATATTATTCTTGTAGAACCTTGCACTAGGTTAACCGTCAAAATTCATATTACGAGTATTAAAAGTCTCTGTTTAATAATATGAATTTTGACTAATATTAAGTAGAGTGTCAGCGTAAATTTACTCCAGCGTAAATTTTCATTAAAAATATTTTCAGTATAGCATTGTCAATACAAAACTGATCAAATATAACAAACACTGTTAAAAAATCAACTTTATATAGCCAATAGACTCTAAACATTCAGTGTTAGAGTTTGAGACTGACTTGATCGTCGGCGGGCAGCACGTGCGGGTAGATCCTGACCCAGTCCCCGACGCGCGGCACGGCGCGGTCCCACCGCACGCCGTTGCCCCACGAGCACGCGCGCGCCGCCCGCCGCCTGTTGCTCGCCGTCGCCGCGCCGCCGCTGCCGCCGCGGCAACCCTCCTCACCATCCCCCGCCACAGTCACACTTGACGTTGACTTGAGTGCGAAAGCGAAATTACATTTTACGACTGTCATGTGCTTTTTTATTTTTTTCTATTCTACCGCTCCTCACCCAGTGGCAAATCGTTTTTACTCAAATTTTTCGCATTTCACCCTCCCCCACCACAGTGACACTCGACGTAGACTTGAGTGCAAAACCGAAATAACATTTTACGATCGTTAAGTGTTTTATTTATTCTACCGCTTTTCACCGAGTGGCAGGCCGTTTTGACTCTAATTTTTCCCATTTATTCCAGTTCTCGCAGTTGCTACCTCTCGTACTCGTAGAAAAATATTCATTCCGCATACTTTTTTTTATGGCATTCATCCCTTTCACCCTATAATCAGCCGGGTTTTGTGGCTACTCTATCTATATATTGCATATGTATGTAGGTATTGGATTACCACTTTTCAGTAATTTTTTCTACGTTCAACTGGTTTTTCTATGTTCAAGTCAGCGTACGAGTCGCCAATACGATCGCTATGTTCGTACTTCCATGGCCGAGTGGTTCGCACGTCGGTTTCAAGGTGTCGCCAACTCTGATGTCCCGGACTCGAGTCCCGGTCGGGTTAGTGTAGAAAGTGGGTTTTCTAAAATGTCTCGGGTCTGGGTGTTGTAACGCTTTTGTTGTCTCAGATACTCCATGATACGAAGGTTTTAGCTACTCATTTTGGAATCTGAGCAAGGTATGTTATATTGTCTTATATTTATTTATTAAAATTATTATTTATAAAAAGCTTTTTTATCAAACAGATGTAAGATTCCATAAATTGATCATACTTAAATGGTTTTAAATAGTGCATGTTAATTAGGAATTTTATATAAACAAAATAGAAAACACCCTGCCATCAAACAAAAACGTATAAAGAACACAACGGCTACAAACCTACCTATTAGCAAGGCATAAATATGTATCTTGATCTAGATAATGATCTAACAATGATCTAGATGACAGTTTTGTTTATTATAAATTGTTAAATATTAACATGTTATTATAATTTGAGGGGCAATTTTTGTGATTTTATTCTTAAGAGAGAATTTTATAAATCCGCGGTTTATCTGTAACAAAACCCTAAGGTTCGGAATACGCAATGTCAAAAACAATATTAAACAATGTACACTTTTCTCCTCCATTAAAAAAAGTATGAAAATCATATTCATAAGTTAGATATTTTAAGCATAATTTTACAAAACCAAACAGAAGTTGTACCTGTACATCAGAATTGTCAACAGTCGCTTCCGAAGGAGTTTTGCACAATCTTGCAATATTCAGTTCTTTGGGTTTCTCAGATAAGTCCTGTAACATTTAACATTTTATTGTAAAATTATTTCGACTTATTTACAGAATAATAGGTGTATTTTTTTAGCTACTTTTATTCAATTTGTTGTCCTAAAACATTAGTCTTGAAGCTGTGCCCATGCATTTATTCATAATTAAAGGTGAAATGTAGCATAAAATATGCAGGTATAACTGGCGAAAGAAACGGATCAAGCATTAAGAGCATCAAAGTCTACACGCCGTTATCAATGAACGCAGATGCGACTCCACCTTGTAGTTTAAAATAAAATATATTCAATGGAAATATCACGCAGAGGGAAGTAGTTAGAAATGTACTACTTATCCACACTTTAAGCCTGCTTTTCCCTTGATTTTATAGAAGTGCAAGTAATATATTAGTTTCAGAGTCTCGTACGAGATTTTACAGCTCTCAATACTATGCAATTTAACATGAGTAAGTTCAAAGCTGTACCAAATCATAGGGGCATCATCGGCAATGAAAAAGTCGATGAACTAGCATAGACTGGATGAGTCTTCAGATAGATCCAGAGTCCCTTGTATTATATTGCTGTCGTTAATAATACTGGGCCAGCGTAATGCATAAAATTTTATCAAAAAAGATAGTCTGTGCCCCAGCATTCCTGTCATTAACAGCTGGTGATGATTATAAATTTTTGGTTGCTTTTCTTTGAAGATGTGAAATCCCAGCAAAAACATTTTCATATAAAGTGCTATTTTCTGACTGACGGACTAAATAAACTTTCTTTTTTTTTTTTAAATGCAGTCATCATCCCTATTGGAATACAGTTTTGGTTGTTGGTTTACCGTGTCATCAATGACGGGCGGCAGCAGGGTAACGCAGTGGACGGGCAGCGGCCGGCGGCGGCGCCAGCGCGGGCCGCGGCGCGCCGCACCCGCCGTGAGGGCGCGCGCCGCCGACGCTCGGGGCACTACGCTCTCCTCCTCCGAATTGTAACTGAGGAACAGGCAGATTACTACGTTTCTCCGAACACGAACGTATAAAGCCAAACCTGATTGACTTATAAATATTATACTAGCTGACTCGACGAACTTCGTGCCACCTTATTTTATTTCCCTAGTCACGACTGAGGATTTTTCATTTAATTTTCTTAAATACTAACCTTATCCTGACCTGACAGTAAGGAACTTGTGGATTTGAGATGAAATTGTGGATTGTCTGGAAATTAATCAGTTATTATCTTTTTTGATTTGGTACAACAGCTCCATCCGCAAAACAAGACTATTATTAAGATCATAATCGAACGTTTCAAAATTATCTGTAAGTCCGATTTCGAGTTAGACATAAATAGTGTCTTACTAGGATTTGGATGGTGTAGATAGAGAATCAAACATGTTCTTTTCGTTGTACCAATCATGTCTAAAATCTTCGAAGGAGCTATGCATTCTAGGCTGTTGAGTTTTCTTGAAAAACACCATACCTTACATTCAGATCAATATGGTTTTCGTAAGGGTCGCTCAACTTCTTTAGCATGTTTTGAATTTATGCGCCACATAACTGAAAGCCTCAATAACAGAACTCCTGTTGTATCTTTGTGCCTAGATATGAGCAAAGCTTTTGATTTCGTAAGTCACTCTAAACTTTTGCACAAGCTATGCAATTGTAGTGTTAGAGGAAATGCTCTTGAATGGATAAGATGTTTCTTAAACAACAGATTACAGGCTACCGAGGTGAGTAAAATTGTAAAGAAATATAATATACATATAAAATAGTCATATCAATCTGATTTTAGAATAAATAATACCGGTGTTCCTCAAGAAAGTATACTTGGGCCACTACTTTTTCTGGTATACATAAACGATTTGCCGCGTAGCACAAACAATAAATGCATAATGTTCGCAGATCACACAACAATTGTTATTAAATATGATAATACTAATAATGACACATTTGAATGTAAAATAACCTCAGCACTATCAGACGTTACTAAGTGGTTGGATTAAAATGATTTCAAATTAAATATAAGTAAAGCACAGTTAATTCAATTCAGATCATACAATCCTTTAAAAAATTTTCGGAAATGACGAAATAGAAGAAGTAGATTCAATACGTTTTCTTGGAATCATTATTGACAAACATCTTAATTGGAAGCAGCATATTGACCATGTATGTGGAAAACTTAACCGGTGGAAAACTTATTCGCCATAAAGAAACTGAAACGAACAGTTTCTGTTGAAGCTGCCTTAACACCATATCATGGTTATGTGTCGTCGGTTTTAAGCTACAGCCTGATACTTTGGGGAGCCTCTGTAGATCTAAACAGAGTTTTTAAAATTCAAAAGAAGTGTGTTCGTGTTATGTGTAATGCTTGGTACGATGATAGCTGTAAGCCACTTTTCAAAAAGCTTAATATTTTGCCTCTACCTTGTATGTACATAAAAGATATCTGTGTGTTTGTTCACTCACATTCCAATTACTGGAGTAAACGTGTGGACATTATTCCGAGACAAACTAGACGAAAATATAGAAACCTGTTGTATCAGCCTCCTTGTCTTAAAAACATCTATAAAAACAATATTTAAAATATGTGCATAATTTTATATAACAATTTGCCAGATAACATGAAACTGTTAAACATGAATCAATTTAAATTAAAACTGACAAAGTGGCTTCTAGAACACTGTTTTTATAGCGTTAAAGACTTTTTAGCTTTAAAAAAAAATCCATGACATAATGATAATATATAATAATAATTTGTAATGTTATGAGTTGTTTAATATATAATATGATAATAAGAAATGTAATAACTTAATAATATAATAACAATATTTGTACGCCTGTCTGCAGGCAGAATACTGTACTTGTCTGATTATTTGTGACCTCAATGACTTGTGTTCTGGCAAATAAAGATCTTATCTTATCTTATCTTAAATTTCGCGATCTTTTATAAGTGGCACCCTTAGGCAAGTGCTGTAATCCTCTATTAAGTATAATTAAACCCCTTACTGATTGTGTATCTGTGAAGGTCCTCGCAGTAGTGCAAGGCCGGTATGTCTCATGGGCAGTCCCAGCAAGTCAAACAGCTCGTGTAACATCGGTTGTTTCACGGTGATATCAGCCTCACAGTTAGCGCCTAGAGCTGGAGAAAGGTTCACCTAAAACATGTCCCAAAATATCTAAGCTATTATTTATTGTTACCTGGCTCCAGCCTTATTCGATCATAAGTAAGTAAAGTATTCAGAATATCTAGCACGGGTATTTGATATTTTGTTGTTACATCGTGCGGGCTTATATATTATTTGAACAAAAAAGTCTTTGGTACAGATTCATTAGTTTCTATTGCAAACTTAGCAAATTAACATAGCATAGTTTTTGCATTCTCCTTTGACTTTTAAATCCGCGAAATTGCCACTGATAAAAGTAAAGGCGTTTGGCGCAGGGGTAGAGGAAGGGCGCCATACAAAGTTTAATAAGAATCGTAGATCCTGGCCTGACCAATACCATCGATTATAACTTTCCGTTAGGTACCTCAAGGAGCCACGGTTTCAAAGAGTCGTCCAGCAACACGTCGAAGCCGTAGAATTCGAAACAGTTCCTAGCTGGTGGCGTGCCAGCCGCCTGAGCGAGCAGTGTGAGTGTGACCAGCGCCCGTATACGCTGCCACACGAGCCATTCCGCCGCACCCCATCTGCCGACCAGCGCGCGACGTACTTGCTTTAATGTCCACTTGCATCCTACGACGTTGAATGTACTCATTACAAGTTTAGATACATTTCTCATTATTAGCATATACCCCTAATGCTGAGGTACAAGCCTTTTCTATTGGTGGATTATTAAAGATACATAGGCAAATTCAACAACAACAGCAGGTTGTTAATATTCTAAATGAAACCTTTAATAGAAATAATAGAAAAATAACTTCTTACCGTTTCCAATTCTGTCTTTGCACTCGGCAAAACGGGGCCCAGTTTTGTTCAAAGAAGAATTTGTCAGATGACGATACGGATTGTGGATATCTGTCACCGTGTACTTATCGGTACCTGAAATATTGGGCTCTAGGTTAAAGTATCGTAAGAAATATATCAGAATATTCAATGAATCTCTTTAATCATTACTTTTGCGATCTATGTAGGTAAATTTTCGGCTTTGCACGATTTAGCCTATGAAAGTCCACATTCCTGGGGTATAAGCTTTCCTTAGGGATGGATCAAATAAAGCTCAACCACGTAAACCCTGTGCCATAGACAGTATATGGGCATCTTACCACCTAATTTCTTAAACTCTTTCTTAACTCCAGATCCTAGATCATCCAAATAGAAAGAAGGCGAAATATTAATACAAACTCCTTGGAACGGACTATCGGTTGTAAAGCATTGCATAGACAGAAAAAAAGTTTCTGATACGTTAAATATAAAAAGGGTGTATAGTTATTTAGATTACTGAAAGATATCTACCAAATCTGGCTAAGCCTTCCGCATACATGTACGCGGTGAGAGGACGGTAGCCGGGAACACACACATAAAGCCGCAAGTCGAACTTGTAGCCAGCTATCAGAAGGGGCCGTTCTATGTAACGTTGAACTACAGCCGATGATCCGCACCGCATTTCGCATACACTCTGCAAACATATCGAGGAAACAAAAGCTAAAACCGACTTCATAAAATCGAAAAGTTAAAACTATAAGAAGCTTCATTTGAATTCGGACGAGGATTTGCTGGCCAAACTTCAATCTCCCGACTTCAAATACTCTTTACAAACAAGAAAGAATCAACAAAATCGGTTAGACAAAGATTTTAGTCAAATAGAGAACTGCCTCTTCTTTAAAAAGTTCATTCATCATCCTCAATGTCTATTGATATGTGTGAATTACTAGTTATCGATGATCTATCATGGTAACATTAACTGTTTACGACATACAAAATTGGTATCAAAGTAAGCAGAAACAATGTAAGTTTTATTATTAAAAAAGTCCGGTTTGGATGTAGAATTCAGTTTATCTTTTCACTGATATCGATAATACGTACGATCTTGTATATGTCTTATCACGACTGTCTCATATTGACTGATCTAAATGTTACAACCTGTAGGTATTAATTAAGAAATGGGATGGATTTCAAATTGAGTAATGTTTCGATACCTCTATAATACAATACGACATTATCTCTTGTCAAATTAGTTCATTCTTCTTTTTCTTCATTTTTATGGGCAATGATTTAACTACTTCCGTACTCTTTTGCACTGTCTTAATCCTACTACGCAATCATTTATTAATCTGTGATGCATAGGCGTAAGAATGGCTAAATCATTCACTCACTCTGAATAAAAAAATACCCCGCCCTTGACTTTGTGCAACTGGTTTATGTATCCATATGACGTCAGTATCGCCATCTTCATTTCTGCGAAGCCTCGAACATTCAGACACCAACTTCGCATATTCCAACGGGAGATGGTAGCTTGGTGGGCTAGAAAATGGAAATATTTTTTAAATTAGGTAAACATAAAGACTAAAGATTATCCCCTATCTATCTCACCACGTCCGACAATAAGATATGTATGGGCAGAGGACGGCAAAAAGTATTTTTAATTTATTACAAAACATAACGATTATTGTAAAAGTTCTCTATAATGCCCACGGTAACAAAGTAACTTCATAATTTATAAATGTTCTCGATAATAAAAGCATAATAACAAAAAGGCATATAATATACTTTCAATATTGTACTTTCTTTATTTATGCAGAAATAAAAATATTAATTGTCAAATAGAACTGTCTCCAATCTTTAGAAAAGTGACAAATAATACTTAGAAGCAGTTTAATTATTCAAGAAACTGCTATTGAAGTCGGGTGGAAGTTTTCTGTAAGTTTTTATATGATAGCCAGACTTCTACAGCAGTTTTTTGAATAATTAAACCGTCTTTAAGATAAGTATTACTTTTTGAAGTTATATTTAGTATTTACAAATATATAATATTTTGTATAAGTGTCATAAAAATCATTCTGATGCAAAATATTTTGTTTTTTGATGATATAAACTTCAGTTCATCGAAGTAATTTTTTGATATTTGGAAAAATGTTACCAGTAATTTTGCATAATAACTAAACTATTAATCATATTACGATAGATTCAGTGGAATCACTTAAGGTCCATAAGTTAATTAGCTAATTAACAAAAGTATTTTGAAAATCGGTCTACAATTAAATATATACGCGAGGATAGACAATGTTTTTCTTTTTGGAAAGTCTTTTAATGTAGTGAACTTTAGAGTACGTCATTGTTTTTTTTAAATCCATGTCTTTTATTTTTGTATATGATGCGGCTTTTTAATTTTTTAACACAGCTTCGTGGAGAAAATATTTGAATTTCTATTTAATTTAAAATATAATCAAAACACTGTAATGATTTCAGAAATTCTTTCATCGTTGTAGATGTGTAACTTTTACTGGCTTATAATTCTCATTCCCAATCTTTTATGGAATTACGTATAGCTGTTAGTTTGGTAGTGAAATAAATACATTTAGTAAATTCATTTAAATATTTGATCAATTATGCATTCACAATGCTATACTGAGAAATATTCTTAACGGAAAATGCTTAAAAAAGCCACTTTGTCCCTGGCACTCTGAGATGGGGCTCGAACCCATCACCTTTCACAATCCTGCTCTTCTCTAACCACTGAGCTACCCAGGACCTAACAGGACGAATTATGAGGTCACAGGTTCGAGTCCCATCTCAGAGTGCCAGGGAAAAATGGATTTATAAGCATTTTTTATTAACAAACTCATTGTAAATAAAAACGATACACTCCTTTTTGGGCAGTCATGTAAAAACAAACGGAGTTCGGAGCTCAGATGCAGATTATAATAATAATAACTAAAAAGAACCACATCACTCAGAATCAATCAACTAGAGCCAAAATGTTCTATCGATTTCCGCTCAAGGGAATTAAATTAATAATGCAATTGAAGATGTCAACATCTTACCCAAACTCATCAAGCAATGCTGACTCTAACAAAAAAGCTATTCTGTCTATAATTAGTTGATGATGAAGAACCAGCGATTGTTTCGTAATGTCTCTGCGAATATATCGAGATTGAAAACAACGTTACATTGAAGTAGCATAACGTTCTTTTTATAAACAACATTGATTTAAACTAGGTATTATTATTCCTAAATGTGGTCTTTGTTGCGGTTCGGAATTAAGAACTATGTTACGTTTCGACAGCATACTAATAGTTGATAAAACATTGTGTTTGTGCAAACATGTGGCACGTCAGTTGACGATTGATAAGGTTTAGACACGCAAACCTGGATATATTGTACATACACTAGCCCTTCGCCAGCGACTTTGCCCGCGTGGTTCTTAAGTTCAGAAAAAAGATAATAGGCTTGTGTCCAACAAGTGAAAATACAGGTTTTTGTTATATCTTCGAAAAATATGAACCACTTCAACTTATAAATGTTTAACAAAACAAATTTTAAGTCAATGATTTGGAAAATATTACGCTTTGGAAACTTGAAAAAGTACAGAAAATCTACTACAAAAATCTGCTAAAATACATAAGGCTTTAAACTAGATATAAAAAATGTTACAACTTTCATTATAACAGCTATAAACATAAACGCACAAATAACAAAGATATTACAAAAAATGTCCAGACGCCCATACATTTTTCGCTACTGTAGCACCATGTGACGTCACTGAGTGCTTTGAATTTGTAGGGAGCGTTTTCGGCCAACTAGCGGCAGTTCTACAAACACAGCACCGTATCTCCGAAACTATTTATCGCAGACATGCTGTTACTTCGACATTATTTCTCAGATGTTAATGGACTATTTATTTATGAAATAAAAAAAAAGTTGTCAACTAGCCTATTTCATGTAAACTTCATCATTCAAAAATTCAACCTCTAAAGGGGTGAAATTGGGCACCCCTTCAGAGGTTGCATTTTTAAAAATTCTTTTCTTAGTGCTCATTTACATTATTAAAAAAATCCTTGTGCCAAATTTAGTCAGGTGTGCCTTTTATATCCCAAGTAGCACAAAACACCATTATATCAAACTTATAATAGCACGAGTCCAAGCGTTAAACATTATAATAAAATCGTATATCAACCGTATTTCTTTTAAACGACTCTTATACGTAAAATTTGGGCCCCCCCTTTGTACGACTTTAAGCTGTATAAAAGCTGTGCAATAGCACTACAACTTTTGTATAATAGCATTAATAAAGTCTGCTAAAAGCATTCTAATAGCCACAAAAAGTTCAATTAGCACTTTAAGGTGCTTGACTATATTACGGTGTTGTTTGTGACTATATTACAATTGATATGCGTAAATCAAATTTATAATACGTTAATTTAATGTTATAAAAATGTTTACTGTTTTATTTCCTTTGTAAAAAAAGTATATTTAATAGATTTTAAAAATATATAATCGGTTTAAGTTATTGTTTTGTGTAAGTATCATGACATGTTCTTTTGGCTGGTCTTTTAAGTATTTTTTAATATTGATTTAAACAGCTCGTTATGTGTGAAATAAGCTGCAAACATCAGTTTGTGGAGTAAAATATACAAGTTTATGGTGTAAAATACACGCGCCTTCGCAAACTTCCTTTAATATAATAAAAATAATAGAAAATTTAACCTAGTAGCAAAATTTTTTGTTGATTTTTAGGCTTTTTAGCATTGTTTTAACAACATAATTGCTTTTATAGGCATTTGTGCACAAAATAAATAATTATTTACCCCTTTTCATCTGACACAGATGACTTTAAATATTTTGTAAGATTTGGAAAAAGAAAGCAAATGGCGACTCGTAAAATTAAAGCATTAGGTATTCAAATATAGTGTAGTAGAGCTGTTAATCGTATTATGGTTAGACACAAAACTAAGAGCTCGTAATTCATCGTATAACACACTCCCATTTTAGGTACAGCAGTACTTTAACACTTCAGAAGTATCTTATAGTGCTTATAATCATCAAACGATTATTTCATTTTTATTTTGATTTCTAAAAGATTCAATTAAATTAGAATACTCTTTTTTTAGTTTTCTTTTATATCCACCTGTTTTCTTTGTTTTTCCCAACGTTTTTTGTCCATGGCGCCAGCGATGCGTATAAAATGCTACCATTACAATACAATACATAAAATAATTTTACATTTTAATTTCACATAAAAAATAATTACGTTCTATTTATTACTTGTATCTCTATATATAATATATATATATAATGTTTTTTATATCACCGAAATACGATAACAGCTTTATATTAATATTACCCAATACTTAAATAGGAGTTTTGACTTTGGTATACTTTTTTAATTAACCATAATATGGCATTAAGCATTATTAGATAAAATAAATGCCTTTAAACAGATTCGAAACTTGACCAGTGCTGATTAAAAATGTTAGTATGACTTTAGGACATAAATTGGTACTTATTTTAGTTAATATATTATTTATGTGCTACTTGGGATACATACATGTATAACATCAACAAAACATTTTTTCATCTAGAAATATTAGTGCCGGTCTAAGACTACCTACTTGATGCCTTAAAGAAACCTCATCCTTTCACCCCCTTCGTATGTTACACTATAAGTAAACTAGTATTGATTTAAAACTACATATTTAATGCAGGAGATATTAGGAATGATGACATAATTTCTTTTTATCTGTTCGTCATGAAGATTATTGAAAAATATTAAACATATATTTTTTTTATTTTTGCTTAATCAATAAATTACGTCTATACATTGAGTTCAAATGTCACACTTTTGTACATTTTCTAAAAAGCTGTGACGTAGCGAGCCTATTATGTTAAGCTGTTTCTTGTTAAATTGAAGCAAAATATATACATGAATCTTATATAAACATATATTTTTGTATTGTCTAAATAGAAATTCTTTATTTTACACCCAACGATAGTATGAAAGACAAAAAATATACGTAAAATGCAAAAATCACGAATTTTCAGAAGATTTTGGCCTAAATTATGTTAATTTTTCATTAGTCTTAACTACTTGGATTTTGCTATTTTTCACTATCTTCAGGTACAGTCCAATACTATTATTGCAACCTCTTGTTTACAAATGAATGGTGAAAGATATATTTATAAATTTTTGTAGTTTAACGCTATTGACTCTCCATAATTATTAATTACGCTAACATTACCAAAAGTGCCTACTTGCATTTGCGCTAAATTTTTTTTTGTTTTTACGCCTCCCAAGACGTGATGCCCTAAACAATCGCTAAATTTGTTTAATGCGAATGCTAAGAACTAATACGTTTTGAATCGGTAATATATTCTGTGCAGAAAAAATGAGTGTAATGCTGTGCTGAAATATAATTATCGGTTGTCGGTAAAAAATGCTGTTAGCTAAACGTTTTAAGTAAATATGCTTATAAAAACTGTCAATAACATTGCGTGAGAATCGAAGAAGTACAGTTCAACACGAGAGAGAACAATTGGGTAGCGATTCTGTTTTGAAATGGTGGCTTTTTACGATGTATCGGTGTAAACCAACCCTTATTGCTGATACAACCCACAGCGGACCCTGGATAATGTGGCACGTATATTTTATTTCATATGTCGAACAACCAACAAGACGTTCACACAACATTTTATATGTATGTCATTAATATGTATGTCACTTGTTGCCGAGGGCTGAGATTTAACACTTTTAATAATAATAATTGATTTTATAAATAATAATTTATTAAATATGATACAGTACAATTCTTATATATGTAACAGCTTTTCTAATCGACACATTTATCTAATTATGAGCATGCAGAGTTAATAATATTTATTTTAAAGCCATTAAGTAGTTCAATTACATTATTATACATTTAAATGATAACTAGCAATAAATAAATAATCATAAACAAATAATAGATGTCCAAGTAATATAAGTTTGTCAATTTTAACTTAATCAATCATCACTTTATTAATCTTAATATACCCACTGCTGAAGCTCAGGCCTTTCCTATGGATGTTATTGAAACGAATCGAATAGGGAGAATGGGCCATCATCCACCGGGTCCCATTGCGAGTTGGTGGGTATTAACGACTGCAAATGGAGAAGAGAGCAACGGTTTAAAGTGCCTTCCGATTTTGAGGTAATAGATTTTTGGTCATCCATCCTATTACGAGCCATTGCGAAAGTTGCTCAACAACCGTATCGCAGTCATAGTATGGGTGACCAAAAATATATTATCTCGAGCTCCCAAGCACGTTAAGTTGTTAGTCCCTGCTGCATCCGCACTGGACCTACGTTGTACGTCATATTTCATTCGGTTCTATCCATAGGGAAAGCCTGACTTGACTCACCAGGCCTTAAGTCCCCAGAAATAAGCACATTAATAGCCAGTTGCTCAAACATCCATTAAAATATTCATTTGTTTAAAGAGACATTACTCATACAACTTTGACATTTATTAGAGCTTAAAGGCGTCATTAAACCTTAATGGACGTTTGTGCAACTGACCGTAAAAGGCTGTGAAAGATAATGACAATATGTATTTATTCAGTAATTTTTTGAAGCCTTCATATTGTATCCAAAGCACCTATTACAATCAATACATGTATGTCAAAATAAAATAAATATTGGCAATGTCAGAATATTATAAATAAACGTCTTCCATACTATACGGTGTTTATTCCTAATGTTAAGAAAGTTTGAATATTTCTAAATAAGTTATTTGATCCATTTTATTGTGCTTGAAAATAAATAAATATATTTTTTATTCTGCTTATGGTTCCCTACGTACGTCATTTAAAACAATAAGTACTTATTACTACGTCATATCAGACCTTGAATACCCAGTGTTTTCAACCATGAATACTAATTTTACAAAACAATACCGACTCAGTTGCCGATTCTTTTTTGTCTCAACACGCGATAAACGGTACCACTTGGGGTAATTGCTCTAGACCTCTGTTCATTAATAATACTACCGATTATTTAATATCCCATGAACTTTCACCTTCGCTTCGTTGCATTTAGTTAAGAAATTAATTCGACCTTTCCAAGTTGCCAAGCCAAAGTTGGTGAGGATACATTTAACTTAACTCAAACTATTTTCGTAGTTCCCACGTCAACAATTTAGGACTTTTAAATGTGAAACAGTGTTCAAAATAGCTGTTGTTGTTTTAAACTGCTAACGGTAAAAGCTAGAATAGAAAGATTTCGATATATCATACTTATATTCTGACATCTACTGAAATGAGAATAAACAAGGCGTCTAAACTTTGAATAATTTAACGTACAATTGTTTTTGCACAAAGAAATCGTCCAATTAAGCTGTGATTGAAAATGAGAGAACTATACTATATAACAGTTTTGACTGGTGTTACGAATACTATAATATCTGTAGTAGTCTGTGATAGGATCTTTGATGTTTGTAAAAAAAGGGAAATCTAGATACTACTGAGTCAACCACAAACGAGATGAGACGGCCATGTGATCATAATATAAGTTGAAAAGCATTAAAACATTTCGATCCTGTAATGTGATTTTCGATTAAGGAATCTGCCAACAAACCCACCGGCTCCAATTCACCACAACTGGATTAAAACGTGAAGTTATAACACATTTTCTCTATAAAAATATTTACAAAGTTACGGGGTGTCGAATATCCAACTAAAAGCCGAGAGCGAAAGCGATAGTGTTGCCAACATATTACTTTTTAACTATATTTATTAGCAATACTATGGTAGTAATGATGACGAAAATAAAAACTCAATAATTTTTCACAAATACTTTAGTCACGAATAAATAGTTCACGAATTTAAAATAAATAAATACAATATTCTTCGTCAAAGAAAAATCACAAAAAGAATGTCCCAGGAATCCGACATTATCTATTATAAAAAAAAAACTATAAATAAAAAAAGTATACACAATTTCTAGTTTTCCAGTCCTCTTTTTTTCCCATTATACACAGAAATTCTACAAACATTCCGTAGTGATAGAGACACGAGACTCGAGAGACTGAACGTTTCCAGCACGCGTAGCATGACAAACTCGAGAACCGCTTTTTCCACTCATTTGTCAGTTTCTCGGGTCGAGAGTGAGATATCATATGGGCGCACCCGAGAAAAGTGACATTTGAGTGTAGGCAAAACGTTCTCGAGTTCGTCCTGCTACGCGTGCTGTACTTAAAGAACTTACTGTCAATAGAAGTATATACTGTTTTTGTCACTCTTTTTATAATTGCCAGAGTGTTTAAGCTCTGACGATAAACTCTTTACGTGAATATGAAATGTCTATGTTTATGTTAGCGGTGAACATATACTCGTATATATAAATAAATATGTAATGTTGTATGTATGTTTATTGGGCACAACACTAATATTCTAAAGATGAACTTTGATTTTGATTGCAATGAACGAGCTCCAAAACTAAACTACTGGACCGATTTTCAATATTCTTACACCTACGAGAAACTAACATTATACCTACACGAATGACATATGTTATAATTAACACGAGCGAAATCGGGCTAACACAAATATTATTTATATATATATAATCAATGATTGTGGTTTCTTACAGTGTGTAAATACCCTTATTTTTTACATAATCAAATACAAGATTATATAAAAATATTTCGTGTTTCTATCAGTTTCGATTCAGACAAGTTGTAAAGGATCATTATTTAAAAAAATGAAAGGAAATTGCTAATTATTTGGCCAGTGACAATGTTAATGCCCTTGAAAAATATGTGTAGTCTTTATATTTCAAGACTACGCCATGATTCGGCGGGATTGTCTACGTCGTAGACGCTGAGACTCTACGAGGCTTTTTCGTAAACGCGTGACATTCAGAAGGCTAGTCTTCAAACCCTTGAAAAGGAAATAAAGAAAGTCTAGTATAATCATTAGTAAAAAGTAGAAAATGAGAAAATTGGAGTAGACGTGGCGAACCCGGTAGATCACGGAATTAAAGAAATATAAAGTATGCGGAACGAAAGACATGTGCAGCTGAGAGAAAACTGAAGTGAACGAGAATCTAGAAACGATGAATACTTGCTAGTGGGGTGCAGAATAGGAACTGGGCCATACATGTAAGGCCGGGCATTATAAAAAAGGACCCATAGATTACATATAAGTTTAATTATTATTATTTTTATTTAAATTTATTATTGATGAGAAAGATAATTTTATATTTTTGTTTATGTGAAAAAATCGGTTAGATAAAACAACGAATACGTGGACTGTATTTTAACTACAGATAACATTTAAATTGAAAATTTAATGCGATATGTATTTAGTTTTAGGTAAGTATATGCCCATTCCTTCCAGATTCATAGTTATTTTGTCAAGAAGAAAAATAATCTTTAAATGATTGCACAAATAATCATATTTAATAGAAGTTGAAAAAATGAATAGGAAAAATGAATTTTTAAATAAAAAAAGTAAAGCCATTATACTTGTACATAAAATATTTGAAACGCATATTGAAAATTACTTAAACTTAAAACGTCTTTTGCAACAAAATACATGTTACTTCTGTTCCCAAAGCATGTATTACCTTTTAATTTGTCATATCGAATGAAGAAAAATTCCACCTTGATTTTTAATAATCGTTACTGTTTCCAGACAATTTAATTCAATCTTCAACTCGTGGCGATTGGTGATAAAGATCTACCTCATATTTTTAGCGTCAGCGAGAAAAAAAAAAATAATCTTCTGTGAACCACTGGTGGTCCGTGTACAACTGATTGGGAAACACTGGTTTAGGGCAGTCTCTGTCTGTCGTGTCGCACGCAACGCGTGGTCCACGATCGTACTGATGACGCGCGCGATTGAGTCTTGCCCAATAGCACAAAACAATACAATCAACAAATGTTTCGATATATAGGTATGATCTTATATACTTACTGCATGCAACGTCTGTACAAATATGTTCATTTATTGCTTTATGAAAAAAGAAACGATTTAAGGTCTAAAATGGAAGAAGAAATAATATTAATGGAGGTAAGGAGGTCAAGTAATACATCATCTATTTACTCCAAATGTCAACCTACTCGTGGGCTTATTCTCAAATTTTAAAATCTATCACAATAACTTTCAAAGGTATATATCGATTGGAACTGTATAACTTATAAAGAAGCAATCATTCTTGAAACGAATAAATATTTGAATAATCAAGAATCAATAAAATCTTACCTAAACCTGTCGAAAGATTGCTGATAACATTTCGTTTCAAGTTTCTCATTAGCCTTGCAAAGATATTTGCGTTTAAAGCTTGCCTTAGAAAATTCCGAGTTACTTTAAATTAACGATAACGTTCATTCAATAACTTAATAAAAAAGATCACGCACGTAAATCACTATTACATATCAATGTCATTTATTCAGACTGTTACAAGCACTTCTGAATGTTGATAGCTATGCTGTTGATTCGTAAATCTATGCCGAGAGATATTGTACAGAGAAGAAGTTACTATTACGTTTCAAATAATAGGCTAGGTGACAATTTCTTTTTTTGTTTTATAAACAAATAGTCCATTCATATTTGAGAAATAATGTAGAAGTAACAGCATGTCTGCGATTAATAGTTTCGTGAATAAGGTGTTATGTTTGTAGAACTGCTGATAGTCGGTCGAAAACGCTCCCTACAAATTCAAGCCACTAACTGACGCCATACAGTGCTACGGTAATGAAAAACGTATGGTCATTTACGTTTCATATACTAATATAATGCCATATGTATTTTAGCAAATTTTTGTAATATACTTTCTCTGCTTTTCTCAAGTTTTAAAAGCGTAATATTTTCTAATTTAGTGCCATAAAATTTATTTTGTTAAATATTAATAAGTTAAAATGGTTCAAATATTCTGAACATAGAAACTTGTATTGTCGCTTGTAGAACACGAGCCCATTGTAGTGTGAAGTTCGTGAATATCTTTACAAATGTCAAATTGAACGGGACTACGGTAGATTTTCAAATTCGACAATTAGACCCTCGGTTGTGCGTTATGGCGACGTTTGAGATCGTGGTATCTCTCTTGCTAGAAACCGTACGGGGCTCTGGAGTCAGAGTTAATGGTGGAATAACAGCCAACTGGGATAAGAGAGGCTTAAGCGAGCCCTAAACCCTAACAAGAGCCCTAAGCGAGAGGGACTAAAAACCAACAAAAGAATGACTTATGCAGAATGCAACGGGATGCACCTGTCCCATTTTTCCCATTAACTTTGTGGTGCAAAGTCAAAATAAAGTATGGCAATGCATTCATGCTCGAAGGATCAGTCATGATGTTTTTGACCAAAAGGATGTCGTTACATATGTTATGAAATACAGTTTTCAAACACAAACAACTAGTAAATAAATTCAGTTAAAAAAACTTAATAAATTCTATGTAAGTCCTATAAATACAATGTATTTCACTGTAGCAACATAAAATAAAGCGAGTAAACTACTTGGAGCTCAATAAATTCAAAACTGTATTTTCAGTTCATTAACAGCATGCAACAATAGAAACTTGTATATTATTTTCAGTAAAAATATTAAACAAAGACGAAAATTGTTTGGGCGTTATATCATGTTGGTTTGTGATAGTTTGTAGTTTGGATTTTTATTGTATACAATGTAAAGTTAATTAATGTCATAAAAGTGCGTAAACAAATTACCTAATGTAAAATAATTATTGTAAACAAGATAAAGTCCATTCAAACCAAGGAGGCAATAATTATTTAAAATGCGCTATTACTTCGCCAAATAATTTAAAACAACTTTTAAAACTAACTTTACAGTCAAGGTTTAAAATGAATGATTTTACAGTAATAATCTTAAATGAATAACCTCTTTTTATATATTTTTTTTATCTGTAGTTATCTAAAAAGTTTTGTAGTCACGAGAACATCGAAACAAAAAACAAATGCTTACCGGAACATTCCCAAAATACCACGCTCAATTTTTTTTATGGTAGTATTTAAATCAAATGCATCATAATATTGCTTGTAAATACAAAGTTTTTAAATTGCCATTAGGATAAAATTGCAATTTACAACCCTAAATCCGATTGTTGCGTGTTCTAAATATACTTTTTTGCTTTTTATCGTTTTTAGGGAACCGTGATGCAAGAGAATAATTCTGATGAGTCCATGAATTCGTTCAAGATATGTTAAAAGTAATATCTCAATCAGATAATAAGCAGATAGAGATTTAAAAATCTATCAGTAACACTGCCTGTTTATAAATAACTAAATATACATTAAGTATTGATTTATATGCTAAAACATTTTTCTAGACATCTTTATCTTTGTTTTTTGTAAGTGCCTATGCATTAAAATCGTATTAGACAACATCACATATATTGCTCAGAATTCAAGATGAGTATCTGAGATAAGGAAGGTACTACAACACCCAGAATTATTACAAGATGACTAACTTCAAGATTTAGATCGTATTAATAGTATTGTAACAGACCCGTCGAGTGTAACTTTACAGAGATAAATGGCCAATAAATAATTTCTTATCATTAGGTACATAGGCACGTAGAAATTGTACGGCATTCGCTTGTGGAAATAATTAGATTTTGGGTATTTTGGGTGGAATAATGATTTTAAATTGTAAGATTGGTTTACCTTGTCGAATTTTGGATGATAAAAATCGTCGAAATCTTTTTTATAATGATCTGTTTTCGTATGTTTTATTATGATGGTAGTATAGCTCTTGCACAAACTAGAATAAATACTATAACCCAAGTTTTAATGGGTATTGACTCTGCCGAACTGTTTTTTATTTAACAAAGATAACAAAAACTAGCTTATCAGATTACGGTTTGCAGGTGTATAATTTTTTATTAGATTTAGTGCATTTTTAGTTGCCACGAGTTTTGAAAAACTTATTAGGACTATTTACAAACACTAGCCAAATCATCAATTAAAAAAAAAACAATTTTTATTATATAGAAGCTGTTTTTTCTGCAACTTCACCTGCGTAAAGAGCCTATGTTACTCGCGTATGATGTAGATTCCGTAGATGAAAGAATTTTTCAAATCCAAACAATAGGGATGATGGCGGGGTAAAAAAATACAATTCTATTTAGTCCGTCAGTCAGATAATAGAAAAATATTAGATACGTATTTTTTTTTTCTTCAATTTAACAAGAAATAGCTTAGATAACAGGCATTAAAGTTGATGAGTGGGGTCTCGCTACGTCACAGTTGAGTAGAAAACGTACCCAACGTGACGTCATGCGAAATTTCAACTCCATGTAACGCCGTAATTTTTTGATTACGAAAAAAAATAAAAAAATACGTGTTTAATATTTTTTAACACTCTACCTGACGGAAAAACAAACAAAAATTAGTCATCATCCCTATTAAATCTTTCCTCTTAATAAACGATTAATAATAAACACATGCTTTTTCGATGATGAATTGACAAGGTAGCGAGGTCGACAGACCCATATTTCGTATACTTAAATTAAAAATATGTAATGAGAAATAATAAAAATGATTTCAATATTATTATGTTAAAGAAAGTCTGATTGTAACTATTTTTATTACATTAGAGTTATACGATTGTGAACAATAGTCTATATATAACGTCGTTGTACGTATTTATATCGCGTCTTTATAAAGGATTCCCTATACGTTGTTGCATGAATTGTATCGTGGGTTCGATTAAACCTTTCATTCACAAGATGGCGGTTCCGTGATTGAACTCTATAGCAATTTAATCAGGCATCGTCGTTGATGGCATTTTATTCTATATGGTTAACCTAATCAATTGCTAAGCTTACGTTATCGCGCGACACGTTGTGACATTGCGAAACGAGACGCTAACCAATTTTTTTCTAACAGAGATATACGTAGATAAATAGATCACACTTTATTGTTAACACCAAATACGAAACATACATAGAACAAAAAAAAAACAACATTATTTAAGCTATGTGGCACAATCGGTAGTCTTGTCACTATACTGCGTTCTTTTTCAGAAAATCTTTGCATAATCATAATAATAATTATTATGATTTCAATTTTACCTCAACGTTATATTCTAAAATATAAATATACATTAAACAAACATATTACTTAGTCTGACAAAGAAAAAGAAAGAAATCATTTGCAGTAGATAAATAAAATTAATGCTGTAGGTAGAATTTCTTTGTGCGCAAGAAATTCTACTAAACAAGTCCATTGCTGTCAAAGATATTTTTAACACACAAGATATTGTAGTACTCTCAAGGTTTTCCTGAGAACAGTGACCCATAGTAATTTCTCTTTTCATTTTCTTGCTACAGTTTTTAAATACCTATAGTACATAGTAACGGACTAAACATTTTATTGTGTAGAAAATAAAATGGAATTTGGGAGCCATAGATTTGACAATGGAAACCACTGTTTTGATTTTGTCATAAACAACAATAACACGTTTCATTTAGTTTATTCTAATACAAACATATAATTACATCATACCAAAACTAGTCAATTCTGATCGCAGTTTTTCTTTTTTCTTCGTTTTATGAATGAAACATTGTGGACAGTACGTTTATTCCTAAACTATTTTACATAAAAGAGATCCAAGTATGAAGTAGTTAATCATTATTTATAATGGTAAATAGGATATATTGTTTTTAAAATTCTAATTACCTGAATTCATATATAGATCCGTAGACTCGTCTCATACACCTCAGCAGTCTCGAAAGGCTGTCTTTGCGACAAATAGAACCTCCTTTCGGTATATGATTCATAAACTGCAATTAATGAAAAAGTAAGCATAAATGACAATAAATTAAATGTAACATTTCTAAAAACTGGCATACATCAAACATACTCGCTGAAATGGTGTTACATTCATGACTTCATGTTGATATGGGAACATAAATAGACGCATAAGGCATACTATTTAAAATATTAAAAGATATCGATCAGACAAAAATAGTGCCTGTATGATCTGCTATAAAATAAATAGTAGCCATTTCCTAGTCCAAAAAGTTACAGCTTCTTGGACTACTCGTGACAGATGCAGTAGGGATGATGACTGGATTAAATAAAAGAAATTATATGTAGTCCCTCAGTCAAATAATAGAAAAATATTAAGACGTTATCTATAAAATTAATGTTTCATAAAAAAAATTAAGCGTCTTTTTGTTTCAATAATCAAAGTAACCACCCATGCAATAAATACATCTTTGCCAATGCATTGGTAGCTTATTGATAACCTACTTGAAGAAATCAGTTGGACGGGAGGCAACAAATGCTTCAAAGGTATTTTGTACTGCCTCTTGGGTGTGTATATTTTTTCTCCGCCAAGAAGTTATCCAAATTCTGGAAAAGTAGAAGTCTGTAGGCGCAAGGTCTGGTGAGTGCGGCTGATGACGGAGAACTTCCAACCCCAGCTCTAGTGCAGTATAAGGTCGCGCGTTATCGTGTAGAAGCAGTGGAGCCGAATGATTGACCAAAGCTGGTTGGAGATGTACCAGCTTCTCCATCATTTTATTCAGTTCTTCACAGTTCACATCTATAGTAATGATCGTCCCGTTTGGTAAGAAGCTGTGATGAATTACACCCGCGCTAGACCGCTAAACAGTGACCACCACTTTTCTAGGGATAAAATTTCGTTTAGGGCATTGTTTGTGTGCTGAACCAGGGTCTAACCGGTAGGGTTATAGTCTGTAAAGTTATAGAGTTCAGACCACTATGGTCTTGAGGGGAAAATAAAAATGGAGGATGGTTTTGATACTAGATCGGTGATTGTGATAAAATACAATTAAATAGTATTCAAAAGAATTATTATGATAAAAATGCAAAACCTTTATTGAAACTAAAGGGAGATGATAAGATTATGGTATATGATTATGATAAGAAAGCATGGAAGCCAGGACTAATTGTTAAACTAATGAAAGAACCACGTAGTTATTTAGTTAGAAGACGAACGAGAAAGAGGTGGTTTCTAAAATTATGGGTAGGAAAGAAGAAAGATGATTCAAGTAAATTAACTAATATGTGTGTGTCATTGTAATGTTAATTGTTAGCAAGTGTTAAATGATTATAATAAATCTGTAAACACATCTAATCAAGTTATTAATGTAAATGACCAGAATAGTAAAAACAATGTTACAGATGAAATTAAATTGACCGAGCAATATTTAAATTCCTATAATGTATCAAGAAAGTGATTCAATGATTTGTAATAATTATAATGACCAATATAGATTAAGGGATCGTTCTAAAATTAAACTACCAAAAAGGTTTCAATATTAAATTTATTGTAAGAACTTAAGAGGGAAGGTGGAGGGTTATAATCTGTGAAGTTATAGAGTTCAGACCACTACGGTCTTGGGGGGAAGATAAAAATGGAGGATGGTTTTGGTTGTTATCGGTGATTGTGATAAAATCCAATTAAAGACATTCAATGAGCAGTTGTGTAGTCTTATTTGATATAAAGGCACAAACATGATCCATTTCTCGTCACAAGTAACAATGGGGTGTGTGCTTGTTGAACAGTGCAAGATACGCCTCAATGCGTTCTTCTCGCTGGCGACCTGGCGTGCTTGAGTGCGTGTGTTACCCATTTATCAAGATTTTTTATTATTTCAATTTCATTTGGCCAATATTGTTTTGACGCTAACGTCGAAAACTGCTACTAATTCAGTCGTAGATTGAGTTACATCAGCTTTCACAATCACCTTTTATTCGTCATTATCGACCAAAGTTAGCGGACGACCACGGGATTCATTTTTCAGGTCAAAATTTCCAGAACGGAAGCGGGCAAACCAATAACGGGCGGTGCGTTTGTTTGTTGTGTTCGCTCCGTAAACGTCGTTGATGTTGCGTGCCGCTTGTGCCTCTTTTCTGCCACGACGGTACTCATACTCCATAATTACTCGAATTTTTTAACTTATCCATGACGATGAATAATGTTCGAATGCGTTGAAAACAAAACACTAACTATTAAACAAATGACGATTTTAGAAAAAATAATTTGAAATAAGAATAATCATCCAAAAAAATATGTTGGTATGAAATGACCAGTACGGCAGAACGACAATTTCATAGGTTAAGATCTATTATTAGATGAATTTGTTTTTTGCTTCAATTTAACAATAAATGGCTTAGATAAAAGGCATTAAAGTTGTGGCTCGTTATGGCATAGTTTTGTAGAAAAGGAGAATATTTTTTTTGGTACTTTATTCCAAAAAATCAAACCCCTATAAAGAAAATTATCATAGCACCTAGACCCAATTCAGTATCTTTCGTCAAAGTTTCAGGCCTGATAGTTCCCCCGTTTTAGGGAATTAAGTTAAAAAATTAGTAATATTGCAAAATTAGTAATATTATTTTAATTCACAGCCATAAAATTCAATTTAAAAAAAGAAAACGCCTTAAATTAAAACAAAGTCAAAGGGATACTTCTCTTCTGCCTAGCTTTCGGTAGAGTACTTTAATACTTTGGGGTAATTACGAAAGCGGGGAAATTTTAAAAAAATATATGTTTTTTGTAATTTAAGTTTTTTATCTAGTAAAAGCCTGTTTAATATCCATATTTGTGATCCAGCTATCCAGTAATGTCAGTGTAAATTTAATTAACATGTGAACTAGTGAGCGTGTTAAGAATTTGTATGGAGATTTATGGTATAAATGCCTTAAATGAGGGTTCTCCGAGCACTAGGACGTGCCTCAAGGGGCAAGGTCAAAAAGTGATTGGCCCACTCGATCAAAAAGTGATTGGCCCACTCGATATTCTCTGCTACGGGGCAGTCTCGAATGGGATGAAGAATCCGGGATCCATTAGACAGTTGATTAAAAATCTCTCTTAACGCTCTAATTTAAAAACACTCTTAAGGTGAGGTTGTATCAAATAATTTTGTAAACAAAGTTTATGCTAATGCTAATATTTGCCAAATAAAAATCATTTCACAAAAATTATACTAAATTTCATTAATTGATAGAAAAAAAATCGTAAACGTGACTAAACTAAACTAAATAGGTTTTTGGATCGATTCTACGACTAGTATGTTTCAACTTAACTATATAAAATTATATACAAAAATAGGTCTCGATATACTCTTTTAATAACAAAAAAAAAAAAATAGCAGCGTTTGTTTCCGGTTATTGAAAATGTATGAAATTAAGCGGGCGGGAGTTTACTCTCGATGCGTATTTTGCTGCGTATTTATATGGGAACAAAAACGAAGGTATAAGACCACCTTAATCGGAACGCGGAGCACTGGTGTTCCCTGGAAGAATTCCAAGCGGTTTGCGAAGTATTATAAAATTATTATTATATAAAAATAATCATACTTATATTTATAATAAGTTGTTTTCCGCAAATCCATCATCCCATGTTAATATAGTTTATATATTGTCTATGTCATTTACGTATGATGTAGCTTCCCACAGCTGAATTAATTTTTAAAATCAGTCCAATAGTTTTCGAGCCTATTCGATTCAAACAATGAAATCTTTATAATATTAGTATAGAGTTGAGGCGTATTTTATTTATATTTCACTTGTACGCTAACATAATGCTCGCAGATATACATCTAGCCAATTTTGACACAGCAAAGTGAACGAATGAAGTGATGAAAATGCTAACGATATCCATCAGTAGGTACAGAGTTTAACTTACGAAATTCTTTCTGTTCGGCGACCGTGCTATAAACCAAATGATCGATTCCGTAAAAATCCGAACCCGAATTCGATTTACTCAGGTATCCGAATTCACTTCGAAGGCAAAGTTGGCTTAACCTCGAATTGGTATTAACGTTTCGCGCCCTAAGTGAAGTGAGTTTTGAAATGATGTAAGGATAAAATATCTGAGACACGTGTTAGGGTGCCCCGTTCATGTATGGGAAAAAAATAATTTCTAGATACGGTTACGCAAGAGGTGTCAAAAGTTGAGTGTTGACACATATAACGATTATCTTAAAATTTAATTAGATATCTGTTATCTCGGGGCCTCTAGCGGTCCTTGAAGTTTTTCAAATATTCTTATTTTAGGGGTTCCTAACATAAATTATAAATCCATCAAAAATAAAGTTTAAAAGGTTTTTATTAAATTTATGGGTACAATAATGAGTCAAACAAGTTAACATATAGTTGAAAGACATGTAACAAGTCGCTATTTTAAAAACGGAACTGTTTTTTTTTTGCCCAAAATTAGGTATTTCCGCGCAAGATATTAATCTGTTTCTAATGAAACCATACCGAGCTGTAACGTCGTTGACGTTTTGAGAAGTCTCCGTCACTACTTTCACACATCTTTCCACTGCCTGTGTGTGACAGGGCAAGTCAATAACGAGGCTGTGTTCTTTAGCCTTCATTCTTAGGCTATCGTTGGAGATGTGTCGCAAAATTGGTGGACCCGATATCTCACACTCTTGCCAAAATATTATATTAATGTAATCTTTTGCACAGAAGATTGCAGAGCTTTGGTGTTTAAATAACCTGCGAGAGTTACTCTTTTCTGCTTCTCTGGTCTTAAATATTTTGCCAGATGCAAGTTCTCGAATATGGTATCTGTCATCGAATAACATGGCAGTAAGCAGGTTTTCTGGGTTCGCAAAAAAAGCGTTTCTTTTGATCACTGAATTTACAATAGATCTCTGACTATCAAGGCAAAAATCGAGAGTGCACAATAATTTGAAAAATATGCTTGGCTCTATCTTTAGAGAATGAGTTTTGTTTGATGAGAAACTGTTGTTTCTGCATTAATAACTCAATTTTTGAGGGTTATTGAGTAGAGAAAATCGAAATAAAAATTTCGAGTCACCCTAACACGTATGAATCAATCAATCTTATTTTGTATCTTTACGCAAAAAAAAATGGAATCAATAGAATTTGTAAATTAATATAAGTTAAGCGAATTCCCTTTCGACATGAATACGGTCACCTGAGTGAATTCGAATTCGGGTTCGGATTTTTACCGAATCGCTCTGCTGTGCAGTTTCTTATCGAGATGGCAGCTCGTTGGATCATTTGTTTTATATCCGGTTAATGAATAAAGTTCTTTACGTACAAAAATATTTCGAACCTGCCAATCCCCAAGAGTCTTATAACATCCAGCTGGGAATGCACTAGTTCGCCACCAGAGGTTCCATCTGTCTTCACTGCCACTGTATCCGTGGTACATTCGCCAACCCCGTTCCGCACAAATCTTCATAAAGATACAATAATAAAATAATGAGTATCTATAAGTACGTCATAAAAAATGGATATACAAAATTGTCTTTCTTCAATCAATTTTAAATTTTAATATGTTATCAAAGTTCAAATTCGATTGAGAAAATTTGATATCATGTGGTAACTTGTATGTGCTGCTATATGTTTATAGCTCAGATTCCAAGTATGTATCTACAGCTTTTATTTAATGGTAAACTGAAACAATGCTGGTTTAACAAAACTAAGACCCAAGATATTAAATAGCATTAACTCCAGAGATTGCGATAGCATTCAAACTGGCGTGAAAATTAGTTTATCCACAGATATCGTCTACATAGTATTTAAAAGAATGATAATTTCAAATTTTCAGAAAAAAAATATGTTTTTGTAGATGTATATTATTTTAAAACTAGCTGTTTACCCGGCACTTCGCTAAGTAAATGCCTATATCACCCACATATGATGTAGCCTCCCGTAGGTGAAAGAATTTTCATGATCTGATCAGTATTTCTGAAGATTACCCCCTACAAAAAAACAAAAAAAAACGTAAAAAGCTTTACATCTTGATGACATTACTCACAAAAATGTTAATTACCTTAACAAGTAAGCTCGGTCCGGATCCATTATCGTTGAGCCTAAATATGAACGGCTCATCGTTGTCCATTCCGTTCATATTTCAAACCGTCTCTAAAAGAATCATTCATTGATTTATAAATTAAAATAATACTATACAGAATGTATTTAATCCAGTAAAGCAAACGACAACAAGCCGCTAACCTCGCATTCATATCAAAGATGCATTGCTCTTAATGCCACGATGACACAATTACAAATCCCATTTCCTAAAACTATACGGTCCGAATTGCATTTAGAGACGATGTCAAAGTTTTAGGCTGAATGGTATTTACGTTGACGCTATTTTGTTTTTTTTTTAACGCGATTGATATAAGTTTTTTTTTGGTGCAAGCGTCCGTTGGCTTGGGCCGCCCGCCCGGCACTATTCGGTATTCATATCGTAACGGTAGCTTTCAGGGTAACCACAGCAACCAATGATTAATAGTATGAATATTCGTGACAGAAGCTTTGTAAAAAGCTACGTAACAACGATAATGCATACTGTAGGTTAATGACGGGACTGTATTTTAGTCTCCAATTGCATTACAGCGGTGCTTTTAATATTATGCTAATAACTCCCCTTGAAATTTCAGCTTTGTCATTAGAATTTTTATTTATTCCCTGCAGTCGTAATAAGATACAATATGCATCTCTAGTCTGTTATTAAAAAAATTACGAGATCATTTTTTATTTTATTTCGTTAAGCAAACTCGAATTCGTTTTGGATTTTATTGTTTGATGTCACGCTTGTTGCTAGCGTTTGTATAATATATCTGTTTAAAAACAATTAAATATCACCAAATGAAGACGATTTACGACGACGTCTAGAGATACTCAGTTAAAGGTAACATTCCGAGAACTTAATTTAACTTTGTTAGCAGTTAGCTTGTAATTATATAAATTTTAATTAAGGCACTTACAAACTTTAAATTGGAGTAGTATCTGAACATCCCATAACCCAGTTATAGCGCATTCGTTGCGTGCTACGCGTGATAAACTTATCCTATTATCATAAAAAACCATACGCTTAATATTACTTTGGGAATAAATCGAAATAAAGGGAATATTCCTGCCAACGATTCTCTTTTGTTTGTTTAATCGATTATTGATATAAGTTTTTACGTACAGAAAAAAGGAAAGATTTATAGATTGTAGAGAATTAGAGATTCTCGCACGCGGTGGTCATAATATTTTATGTAAAGGGACCTACTATAGTGTCAAAGAGAAGTTATAAAAAGAGAGATTTTATCAAACCTGAAGGACGGAGGATATACGCCTCGATTTTAACTATTATCTAAAACAAATCTAGATATTTGATAAAATTGCTAAATTTGATCAGTTGAATGATAAAGTGTTTGGGTGTTTCTTATGAATATATGGATATGATCTAATATTTGGAGTAGGCAATGGTTTTTATAATAACACACGAAGCAAATTTTATGAGTATACATTACTTATTTTTTTTATATTTTTAAAAAATGTAAGTTTATATTTCATACTTATATTTTCTTAGCTAGATATTTCTAGAACTAATTGTTTTAATGTTTGCTTCACTGGAATAGCTAAATCGCAACAATTTTATGCCTAAAGGTCACGGTTCCATAATCAACAACATAACTTCCGATGGGAAAATTGATTTTAATAGCTTTGAATTTAAACTAGTTGTGGTTGCGCAGTATCTTATAATCACGATTTAATATAAGTAAATAGCAAACGAGGGACCGATGGTGCAGTGGGTAATGCGTTCGGTTTGCAATTCGGAAGTTAAGCTACTTTCACAAGGGCCGGTTATAGAATGGGTGACCAAAACAATATATCTCGAGTTTTGGAAGACATGTGAAGCCGTTGTGTAGTGTCGTTAACACCCACCAATCCACACTGGGCCCGTTAGATGGTTAAAGCCCATTCCCCGTATTCGATTTCATTCCATCCTTAAAAAAAGCTAATGATGAAATAGCAAAGAAAATAAGTAGGTATAAATCAGACTGAATCATACCTAAAACCTAAACAAAATATGAGAGAATATGTCTTGTGTATTTTTGTTTATTATATACGTAGTAAGTATATAAAAATCCTTTTACACTTAAACTATACCAAACACTACTTGCTTTTCTAGAACTTTTACATATCTATTAATATTTTTAGTTTCTCCTAATTAGACAACTGTACATACTCTTTGTAATACTCACATATATATTCTTTTACTCTTTGGTAATACTTTACTCAAGGAACTGGTAAGTTCTCTTTGAATTATATATAAATACTAGCTGTGCCCGCGACTTCGTCTGCGTGGTAAGTATTTTGGTAGAATTCTTTTTTTTCTATGAATGCAGACGAATCGAATAAGATCAATGGGCCATCACCCACTAAGCGGGCTTAATGCGTATCACTGGGTGTTAACGTTGCTGATGCAGCCAGGATTAACGCCTTAACGTGCATTATGCCAGTGTTATGCACAATGCTCAAGATAATAATGTTTTGGTCACCCATACTGTAAACGGTCCTTACGAATGTTATTTTTCTATTTTTTTCTCGTTTCTCGCGCTCCGGTTGTTGCTTGTTTCTGAGCATTTTATTCGTACCTTTAAACGGTCGTTCTTTTGTTTTGATCTTTTTAAATTATTATTATTTGTCTAGTTGTATGCACAATCGGTTATTTATTGTTCTATTTTTCATGTAATGCTAGTTTGCCTGGAAGAAATCGCCGGCTAGCGATGAGTTTGTCGTTTGTACTTATTTATGTAAAATAAGTATTCATGTATGTCCTTGTTCTGCAGTATTTACTTACTTATTTAACTGCAATTTAAACCAAATAACCGCTAACCCACTACGCCATCGGACCCCTTATGCCTAAGCTATACTAATATTATAAAGAGGAAAGATTTGGTTGTTTGTTTGTTTGCATCGAATTTGCTCCAATACTACTGGACCGATAGTTGCAGTGCCCGACCTTTGCGAAAGTTGCTTAACAACTACAATCGCGGGCCATGGCGCTTATTCACTACGCCATCGAGCTACTCTGAACCGACCCACAGACTCGCGTAATATTATATGAGTATTGTGACCTATGAATAAAGCATTGTTTCCAGCGAAGACTGAAAATACCAACATTGAAGTACGAATCTACAGTAATTGTATGTTAAAAAAAAAACAAAAAGAGTATTAACATAAAAAATAGCAATAAGAGAAAAAAAAAATATATAACTCGTGTTGAGTATGCTGATGACTCGATGAATCAGACTGTAGAGGATGGTGCAAAACAATGACGGATTTCTTCTATAGACGATTAATTTTCTTCTTACTGACTACTTGACTGCTACTACTTATTACTGCTATCTCGAACTGAACTGCTTGTTGACTACTTGCTGACTACCTAACTGAACTGCGAATATGTACAAATTTGGCCCTACCCTTATTCTAAACTTAACATCTAAGTTAGATACTAGTGACGCGCGGCGGCCGACCAATCACAGCGCGTTTTACGCCCGCGCGCCGGGTGGGGGAATCGCCCCCACCATGCGGACGGCGCCTACGCAGCCAATGGGCTCCCCGATAATTCAGCTAATGTAGGCGCTGTGATTGGTCGTTCGACTCGTTCATTTTTCGGCACGTGGCTGTCGTCAACAGTCTCCCCCCGGCGAAGGATCTCCGCAGCCTCCTCCGGTTGGCAGCCCCGTGTCCGTCGCGCAGCGCGTCCTCTCTCATCGTTCCGTGGAGAGTGCGGGTTCGACGATGATTAGCTTCGCTGTCGGCCGCCGAAATGTTCCTCCTTTTGTCGTTATCTCCACGTTCCGGATCACGCCGTCAGGTCCAGGGTAGGTGTTGGCTACGATGACGCGTGGCCACGTGTTTCGAGGCAGGGCGTGGTCGGCTATGATAACCACGTCTCCGGTCCGTACTTCGCTGCTTCGTGGACATTGTGGGTCGCGGCGTGGTACGAGGGTCGGTAGGTACTCCCGTAGCCAGCGTTTCCAGTACTACGTCGGCTAGTGCTTGCGTCGCCCTCCAAGTCCTGCGGTCGCCCTCTTCACATGGCCCGGTGTATGGAAGGCCGGTCGATGACCCCAACAAGAAGTGGTTTGGGGTTAGCGCCTCCGGATCGCTTGGGTCTACGGAGACATGCGCCAATAGTCGCGAATTGACAGCATGTTCCGCCTCGGCCAGTAGAGTGTGCAGGACCTCCTCCTTCGGTGCTCGTTCCTTTAATGCTGCGTTGAGCGCGGTTTTCACGGAGCGAACCATGCGTTCCCAGGCTCCGCTTGGTTAGGTGCTCCCGGCGCGATGAATTTCCATGTGGCATCGTAGTTCATCGCCTCTCTCTTTAGCTCGGGAAGCCACTCGGTGTACGCCTTCTTGAGCTCGGTGTCAGCCCCTCGGAAGTTAGTGTCGTTGTCGCTATATATTACGGCGGGCCATCCTCGTCGTGCTGCCATTCTTCGCAGCGCCATGATTGCGGAGTCAGTGGTAAGTGATGCCACCAGCTCTAGGTGCACGGCGCGTATCGTTAAACAGGTGAATAATGCCACCCATCTTTTTTCTCGTCGTCGTCCAACTTTGATGGTGACTGGCCCGAAGTAATCTATCCCACAATGACTAAAGGGACGTCTGAAGGGCTGTAAACGTTCTGCGGGTAGATCCCCCGTCGGTGGGCTCCTTGGCTACGATCTTCGTAGTCGACACATCAGGCAGCCTGCTGCGACTTTCTTAACGGTTGGTCGCAGCCGCAGGATTCAGTACTGCTGCCTGACGTCGTTGATCACTCGCTCGTTGTTGCAGTGTCCCGCTCGTCTGTGCTCTCGATCAATGATTTTCTTCGTGAGTTCGTGGCGTCTGTCTAATAATACTGGCTTCTTCGCTGTCTCCGGTACGTCCGCCTTATTAATGCGTCTGTTTAGTTTCACAAGCCCGTCTTCCCAAGTGAGGTCGTAACGGTGCAGAGGGCTCGTTCGTGCTACGGGGACTCCTTTCTTCAAGCACTCGATTTCTTGGCTGAAGGAGTCTTGCTGCGCCTGCTGCAGCCATAAATTCAATTCGATACATAGTTGTATCGCATGCAGCGGTCAGCTTCCTTCATTAGGAACGAAGAAAGTTTTAGAAGATCGGCGTTCGGGCCCGGCTGTGACTCGGCAAAGTTGCACCAACTCGATACAAGGTAGCTCGGCATCTTGTCCAAGACGGGTCAGCAGTGGGTTAAGCAGGTACTCTGGCTGCACGTTCCTCAGGACGGCCACGACGTTCTGTAGCTTCACCGCAAACATATTAAGATCGTTCGCGGTACGTCCAATCTTCGGCAGCTTCCGTAGATCGGCGAAAGCCATGTCCACTAGTCTTTCTGGCCTTCCGTAGCATTGCTCCAGTGTTCGCATGATCTCGTCGGGGTGCGTCGCGGTACTCAACAATGATGCGACGTTTTCCCGAGCTTCTCCACGTAGGCAGTTTCTCAGTCTTGCCATATTCTCCGTAGGTGTGAATTCGTACAGCCGCGTTGTTTCTCGCATCGCAGTCGCGAACTGTAGCCATTCCAGCGGTGAACCAGAGAATATCGGTAGGTCCGATGCTTGACGCGGCGGCGGTCATGTCTTCACAAGGGTTTCGAGGACAGAGGCGAGTGGATCGATGCCTCTGCCTCGCGATGACGACCGTCTTCGTTCTTCCCTATCTGGGCGTCGCGTGTCGCGTTCAGGTGGCGGTTCAGCCACGGCGGTTCTTGAGAGCTCCCTCCGTTGTTGGTCGACGTTCGCGTCGTCGAGCCACTCGAACACTCGATCTTGCAATTTATTTGACGGTTCTTCAGCTTCGGGTTCGCTCTCTGCTCCGTGTAGCGTCTCTAGTTCGATATTGAGCGTCTTTTTTATGAGGTCCGCTTCAATTTCGAGCTCTCGGCGTCTTATGGCAGCCAGTCGTTCTTCTGCCTCGATGCGTAGCTTCCGGCGTGCGGCGTTGCTCGCTGCCGAGCGGGTCGAATGCGCGACGTGCACTCTCCTCGCCGGTTGCACCGATGACGTCATCGCAGATGTAGTTATTCCAGTAGTCGCCGCTGTGTCCATTGGGTGTGCTGCGCGTTCGTCCGCTCCGCTCGGCGGCTGCGTAGTCACTGCCAAGGCGACGCGTGCTCCGGCAACGTCTGCCCCAGCGCGGTTCGCGTTAGGCGCTAGTTGCGAGACTTGCGTTGCGGTGCGTAGTCTCTCCCCGGCGTTACCCGTCTCGAGGCGTCCTCGTACGGTCGGTGTACTTGAGGGCGATCTCGGCGGCTGGTCGAAGACACGACGTTGGTTTTCTTCGTCTTGGCTTCTTGTTAGCACCATCTTGAATCGCTGTTTGCTGGATCTCGGAGGTTCTATTCGTGTTTAGATCCGGCTTCTCGAAGGACCAAACTGTTGAGTATGCTGATGACTCGATGAATCAGACTGTAGAGGATGGTGCAAAACAAAGACGGATTTCTTCTATAGACGATTTATTTTCTTCTTACTGACTACTTGACTGCTACTACTTATTACTGCTATCTCGAACTGAACTGCTTGTTGACTACTTGCTGACTACCTAACTGAACTGCGAATATGTACAAATTTGTCCCTACCCTTATTCTAAACTTAACATCTAACTTAGTCTAATCTTCTTAGATGGGTTGAGTCTTACATAAAAAATAGGTTTCAGGCAGTTTGTGTTAAAGGGTATACTTCACAATATCTTCCGGTACCATCCGGCGTTCCTCAAGGTTCGCATTTAGGCCCATTGCTTTTTTCTTTATATATTAACGATATAGGACATGCAATAAATAGTCAACACTTACTTTATGCTGATGACGCAAAATTATTTAGAGTTATAAAGTCCCATGACGATTGTATAATGTTTCAAGAAGACTTGGATTCGTTGAAAGAATATTGTTCATCAAATCAACTATTCTTGAATATAAAGAAGTGTTTCATAATGACATATACACGTAAAAAGCATCAGTTTGACATTCAATACACATTGGAAGGTACCGTAATCAAACGTGTGACTAAAATTAGAGACCTAGGAGTAATTATGGACTCCAACTTATCCTTTAATTTACATATAGACCATATATTGAATTCTGCTTTTCGAAGTCTAGGATTCATACTAAGACTAAGTAAACCATTCTGCAAAACTATTACTCTAAAAATTTTGTATTTCTCTTTCGTTCGATCTCTTTTAGACTTTTGTAGCATCATCTGGAATCCATATTACCAAAAACATATCAACAGACTTGAAAGAATTCAAAAAAAGTTCATTAAAACTCTGAATTTCCGCAATAACATACAAAATGAATCATATAACGATGCCTTGACCAGATACAAACTACTAAGCCTTTCTAATAGGCGCAAAATGTTTGATATTATTTTCCTTTTCAAAATTCTCAATTCACAAATTGATTCATCTTTTCTTCTTAGTAAAGTCTCCTTTTTGGCACGCATTCGTCTTCCAGTGCGCTCCTCACGTAAATTATCATTCTTTGTTCCTCCAAAATTGCATAAAAATTATACACGAAACTCTTACTTTTATCGTTCCACCAACATTTATAATAAAGAATTTTCCGAGCTTGATCTCTTTAATTTGTCAATTTCTGTATTGAAGACAAAGTTAAAAGATATGCTATGTAATTAGATAGTTTGCTTAAGAGCAATGTAAGTATATAATTGTACAAAGTCATTCTTTTGCCGAATGTTTTTGTTTTATATGTATGCGTGTCTTATCATGTAAATTCTCTTATTTATTTAATTCAAAAAATGTAACTTTTAGGTACTATTGGTCTGTAATTTAAAGCACATTTAATCATACACACTTTGTTATGTAAATGACTGTTTCATACCAAAATAAATGAAAAAAAAAAACTTAGATACTAGTGACGCGCGGCGGCCGACCAATCACAGCGCGTTTTACGCCCGCGCGCCGGGTGGGGGAATCGCCCCCACCGTGCGGACGGCGCCTACGCAGCCAATGGGCTCCCCGATAATTCAGCTAATGTAGGCGCTGTGATTGGTCGTTCAACTCGTTCATTTTTCGGCACGTGACTGTCGTCAACAACTCGAGTTGTCTTTACGTCCTTAACTTCAGTTGACGTGAATCTAAGTTTTTTAAAGTCTTGGAAAAACTTCTGACAATGTGTCTGTTAGGTGCCAGGTGGCAAGCAACAGAGGTGAGTAGGATTCTCCTCCGTGAACCCGACAGTGAGCTGCCCGGTGGGTCCCCAGAGGCCTACCCATCAAAACCCGTACTCTACACCTTCTCATGGGAAATGAAAACCGGCAAGCTATGGCCGAGTCACCAGGACACTCAAGTATTGGACCATTGGTCCCCTTGCAGATGGAAAATTGGAGAGACTCGGGTAAATCGAGTGCCTCTCCCAGACAGACGAAACCGTGCAATGCGGGAGCGGCTGCCAATCACCTCCGCTGGCCCCGACGACGACGTGAACCTAATCTGATAAAAATATGCGTTCACTGTAAACTACTCGAGGCTTAATTGCATCATCGGAAGGCTCTTTCCGCTTGTTCTCCTACTCGCGTGATCGTATACCACATGTCCATTATAAGCTGAACCCTATTTAATACGATAAATGAGGTCAACTTACTTCGGAGTGTCAAAATTTTGGAATCTAATTTTTTATTTGTCATCATACAAATTATCATTTTATAGACAATATTAATTCGTAGCTCGGTGGCTCTACGGATATGCGCTGCTGCGCACGATCGCCATTGCTAAGCAATTTTCGCAAGAGTTGTTCACGGGATGGGTGACCAAAAATTATTAAACAAATGCCTGAGGCGCTGCAGTTTGGCTGTGAAAGAGTTAATGATGATGATCAATATATCAAAGACGAAAATTTAATAAAACATTGTTGCGACCACGTCACTTCAAATTGACATAACTTTTGTATTTGTGAACCGATTGAAATAAATCTTACACTAAATGTTAACGGAAGAATGCCCTAATATAATAGTGAAAACTGCATTTAAATCAGTTCAGCCGTTTCTGAGATTATCGTGCACAAACGTACAGACAAACCGACAAACAGACAAAAAATTTAAAAATCATTGTTTTGTGTTCTATTACTCTTATAAATGTCCCTCATAACAGTTTTTTTCAAATATCTTCAATGTACAGACATTGATCAGTTACGTTTTTATTATAGTATAGATTATAAAAGATTAGAAGGACGTGTATTTACCCATGCAATGTTTTTTCATTTATTTTAGATTTCGTGGTTTCTACATTTAGTTTATAACTAATTTTAAAAAGAAAAAAGCCTATATAATTGATCTATTCTTTATTTTTTACTGTTCTGTCTAGTAAACATTCACAATTGTATTGGATAACGATGTGCATCATCTCAAAAGATTTGAAATCTTCTGTTATAATAAAAATATTCTTTATTCCCTTCATTTGTAATTGATGTCGGTGGTATTAAAATGGTTAAAAGCATTTATAATGGCCCTGTTCGTAGAAATCGTTCGTTAAATGAAATTGATAGTGAGCCTTGTTCCAATAATTATAAGGTGTAAAATGTATTAGGTGCCGCGACGTACCGCGATACAAAATATAGAAACCAATGGATGTATCAACATCTTTTTGTTTAGGATGTGTTTAAATACTTAATTATAGGTACCAGAATCTGATGGAAAATCGGGAAATTGTAATCTGTAGAAGGCAGCTTTATGGAAAAAGGATAAGATGTCTTGATATGTGTAATATTAAATATTTCAAAAACTTTTCATTAAATATTTCAAAAACTTTTCAATAACTTTTCAACTTTTCAATAAGCATTGAACGTACCCTTGACCAAATTCCGATCACGGCAAATTTTAATATAAATAGCCACCTGCGTGGTACATTATATAGTACACAAACATACACCCGTTAACTTAATATAAGCAACATCTAATAATATATATTGGCTGTATCCGATCTGACAGAAAAACTCAATAATATATTACCTGATCTGGAATCTATCACGACTAAATAAAAGTAACTTTATGTATTAGTTTCTTGTTTATCCCTACTAATATATCAAATGTCTGTTACGCTTACACATGTAAATCTAATCCGCTTTAATTTATTTTTCTTCATTCCTATTTTCCTCTGGCGTGGTAAAAATATCTTCATATCTTCTCCTTCACTATTAATTCTTTTTACGGTAGTAGTCGATACGCCAACGAATATTAACTAATTAATTCTTTAGAAAAAAATAAGTATCAAGCAAGACTAATTGGTCAACTTATAAACAGTATCTTTTCGTAATCTTTGCTATTAACATAGAAAACAATATTTGTCGCTTGAGGTATCAAATTTGACTAATAATGACTTATTATTAGAAAAACTGGAAAATATAGGTGTTAGCCTATCGGTGGTTTAGATCATACCTAACTGATCGAAAACAATATCTTACGGTGAATAATGAATAAAATAAGGAAATAATATTTTATTCTTCCAGTAGTCACGAAATTAAAACGGGTGTCCTACAGGGAAATATACTAGGACCCCTTTTGTTTCTGATATATATATATATATATATATATATATATATATATATATATATATATTAATGACATTTTCGATATCACTAATTACAAATGTACTTTGTATGAAGAAGTATAAAGAATATGTGACGATTATAAAGAGAAATAACATATTGACTAATCATTTGACATAAATAATACTACTGACATCATAATTCAATGGGTTAATAATAATAATTAAAATATTAATTCGGTTAAATCAGTTTTAATTCAATTCAATCAATGTAAACACGATGAATATATAATTTTAAACTAAACATTTAAAAAATTAAGGAAGCAATAAATGTACAGTAAGGTATTATAATTCATGAACTATAAACTGAAAATGACCTTATAATAGTTACAAATAAAAAACTGCTGTATTATAATATCGCGCTTATATGAAATCTGTATTACGATACGGTTTAATGCTATGGGGTAATAGTACAGTATGGAACAGGGCATTTTTTGGCATAGAAAAATTCATAAGGGGCCGTATGTAAAATTTTACCTGATAAATTATGTAGAAATAAATTAAAAAATCTAGGCTAGAAAAATCTTGCTGCCTCTTTTATCGCTTTACATATACGAATTGTGTAATTTTGTACATCAAAATAAAAAAAAAACTCTTAGCATAGGCGTCTGCTGTACACAGCTCTAGAGTGTGAAGAAATAAACATAAATTAGTTATAATTAATATAACCAAAACATCCAAATATAATATAAGCTGTCTAGCAATGTGCGTCACAATACCGACCTATATTAAGGAATTATTTTTTTTTAAAACAGGAATTAGGATACAATTAAGGAATTATTTGAAAAATTGTTACAAATGCTGACATTGTGTTATATATTTAAGTAGTGACATCATTTATTTGTGACATTGTTTTTATTTTTATATAGCCAATGATTACTTTACTGAGTTTGTGTAAAGGTTGACATTGTAAGAATTAGCATGCTATTTTAATATAGTATAATAATTTAATGAATTAACATTTTATACCATGTTTTATGCAAATAAATGTTTTAATATTATTATTCAAGTGAAATAAAATACTCAGACACAATGTTAAAAATTATTATGTGATAGCTTAGGGCCCGTGGCATTTGGCCAGTCCTGCCACCCTATGGTTTCGACACTGATTAGGTGTCCGTCTCACTCAGGCGTGTGTACATTGGTGGATCGCTCGATGGCGTGATATTTGAATTATTCTGATTAGAAAATTTTGCTCGACGCGCTGGATGGAGCTAGTACAGTAGTGGGAGTGGACTCCCATAATAATAACACCTCTATCGCTCTTTCATTACCCTAAAAATAATCATGGCACCTCTCACTATCTTTATATTACCCAGAAAATGTAAAGACAACTACTACTTAACTGATTTTTATAGTATAAAATATAGATTCTTTTGTGCTGTAAAAAAGAAACAAAAATTAGTAGAGAATAGTCAGGTGTGGTATCAAATAATGATATTTTCGTTCGATTAAATACCACACCTACAAAAAAAATTGTTGACCAATATTTTTATATTCCCACACCATATGACATGTTTACCGATACTTACAAAAATAAATTAAATCTAGATTCAAGAGTGATAATTTATGTTAATATCTGTTTATTGACATTATAACTTAAATTATAAGTAATCTAATGCAAATATAATTTAATGCTCCATTAATATTTGCATAAGATTATATAATTTGGTTATTTCCGGTCGAAGTTGAAAAGCCATTGACTAACTGACTAATAACATGTTTATCAATTTTCATATATATCTACTTTATTTTTGGCGAAATATTATGCTTTATATCAGGAATTCTCAATCAGTGGAGCTGGTGTCCCAAGGGGGGCAAAAGACGTTTACATTTTAGAAATAACAAAAAAAAACCTTGACAAATATAAAGTACACAGTCAGCACAGTTATCAAGATTGTATATTTCAATTAAAATAGAAGTTTTAAAATAAATTGCGTTTTTTTGTATCTGTTAAAAACGTAAATATTATTTATAGTCCGGGGACCTCAAAAAAGGTTGGGAAATATCGATAAGTAGGTTTATATCATCTTATTTTCTTCTTTCCACGCTTATTCGGACTGCGTGCAGTGGTTTTGCGAGTATGTCGAATTTCGCTTCCAGTTTTGGTATTCTACTTTCGCTTGGTGTGCCAACAATTTTGAATTTCCTTAACACGTCTATGACGGCAATTTTTAATGTCATCGTACCAAAGTGGAATCCTGAAATAAAAACGTATAATATTGTATTAATATAGAAAACTTGGAGTTTTATTTTTCTAATATAAATTTAGAGACTCAGTTTCATAAAACGTTATGTAGTTAAATCATAAAATGTGTCTTGCTTTTCCCTTCATGACATTTGGAATAGTTAATTAAACAAATAAATTTTTATGTTGCCTCTCTTTTGTTTTGCTGACGGGTGTTATTGACTGGGTTCAGTGAAACAATATTAAGTATACTATATTTTCTTTTAATGTATTGTCACATGCTTATATTTCTATTAGTAAAAGTTATTGAAAGACGAATTAATAAACGAAATTACGTCTATTTTGAAATTCTAATACGACTCCAAAGAAACGCATTATTTGACAATTTATGATGCAACGGACATAGGACCTGACATTGATTCTGACGCACAGATAATCTTCAGGACTATAATTTTAATAAAATTATAAGAAAGTATTTCCGAGTTACAAGAACAAATGGAATAGGTCCTCAGATGCATATTAATTTGTAAGTGTTTTATCTTATTCATTATGATGTACTTACCCGGACAGTTTCTCTGTCCGTAACTAAACGGAAGAAAAGAACAGGGGTGCAGCGATTTGTACCTCCCAGGTAGAAATCTATCAGGGTCGAATACCTCGGCGTCAGGGCCCCAGACCTGCGGATCGCGGTGAACTCCATATATGCTTACGAAGGCATCACAATTAGCTGGTAGAGTGACGCCAGATGCTAAAAATAAAATAGAAATATGAGAATGTTGATTGCCTTTAAGGTACTTTAAGAAAAAAAAAAAACATTGTTTACATGTCAGTCCATCTGCTTGTCCGAGCTAATTAGACCCAGAAAAGTAGAACCGATTTGGCTCCTCTGTCTATATTAATATTATAACGAGGTAAAGTTTCTCTCAGTATGGGCTACCCCCTCTCTGGAAATACTGATTCGGTCTTGAAAATTATTTCACTTACGTGAAGCTACATTGTACGCGGGCGGTACAGCTAGTATGAAATAAAACAGGTACATAAAAACAGTTTTTAGGGTCGTACCGCACTATGATTAAACGCAAATCTAAAACTTTGCGGTTAGTAACACAAACAACACTACAAGGGCTTTTTTACATATAATACATATATAGTCTAATACAAAGTCGCTTTCCGCTGTCTTTGCGTTGAGATTTATTAAACTACACCGCGAAATTTTTATTCAGTTTTCATCAACATACCGAGTGATTGAAGTCCAAGCTTTATATGTATAATACAGAACATGCGGGCTGAGCTAATGGTCCAAACCTCTTAAACGCAGTGCAATCTTAGAGCCTTAGAGCCTGTACTTACTGTGATTTTAAACGCGCCGCTTATATGTTTGTAGTTGCGTCACACATTTGAATCAGGCGCTACCTGCTCGCCTAGCGTGACGAAATCGAGAGACTCGAAGAACTCTCCACAAGCTCGAGTAACGGGTGGAAATTGAGAATATGCCCCAGCAATATCTTCTCCTTGGTCTCGCTTTCGCGTTGTTTTTCGAGTCTCTCGAGTTCGTCTTACTGCACAGACTGGACAGGCTGTGTAACAATAGCAACACAGTATACAGGAGACCGGAGATTGCGCGGAAAATGCTCGTTTAACTTACATGTCCCGCGTTATATCAGTTTAGCGAGAATAACCAATATAATTTCACTTACGTAATTTAATTTCTTGCTCTACTCGTCTCCCGATTACAGATGCAGCACTGTAAAGCCTGAGGGATTCTTTGAACACCATATCTAAATATTGTAGTTTCGGTATATCTTCTTTTTCGACTGTTCTGTCTGAATCTCCAAACATATCGTGTATTCTGACAATTAAAAAAAAACACTCAAAACAAAATCGAATGTGAGTATTAAAATCGACAACAAAATCACAATTTTATTTTTCGTTTAAATATAAATTTTACTATATTAAAAGAATCGGAACACTTTTACAATAACAGAAGATTGTCACACAAGTGGCTAATTCAATTTGAAATAGTTCGATGCCCGCGAGCTATAACGAAGTAGTAAATAGAAACGCGATTATAATAATGGGTTCCAATTAAATTTCTAAAAAATTAAACTATCGGTCACCGATTCAATTTGTAATTAAAGATTTTGTGCCAATGTCTCTTTTTCGTTCTTGAGCTACAAACATATAAATCGTGAAATAAACCCTCATTAATAAATAGATAGATAATGATAATACTCTTATATATATTAATATTAATACTCTTGAGTAAAACATAATCTTGAGTAAATATAAACTTTTCCCCCTAAAGCGAAACATGCTATTTTTACCGCTTTCAAATTCTATGACGAGATACTTTTTGAGCAGCAGAAGTGAAAAAAAGGTTAGGTGAATTTATTTTTTACAATTTTCACGGGACGCTGTATTACTTATTGAAAATCTCAATATGTTTCGTATCGTTGCGTAGACTACGAAATTGTACATTTAATTTAATTGAATAAGCTCTGAAACTATGCTATATATATACTATGCTATATAAATGAGAAACAATAAGAAAAATCTGAAATTCGTGCTCACACTTCAAAAATTAAGACAGGCTGACAATAAATCCTTCCATTCATCTTCAAATACGCCACTTTCCGGTTTTGTATCCAGGAAAATGTTTATCGGTCAGTTGCACAAACATCATTAAAGGTTTAATGACGTCTTTAAGCTGTAATGAATGTCAAATTTGTACGGGTAATTTCGCTTTAAGTAATGACAATTTTAATGGACGTTTGTACAACTGACTATGTAAGTGTTAGTACTATGTCCTGTCAAAAACACCAGGCTATACAAATCTGTTGTAAAATTTGACATATTGTGGGAACCTGACCTTTACGTAGGCGAACTCGCGGCTAAATAGCTAGTATTAAATATACTCAAAAGCATTAATTTGCATAACTTACTCCTGGTAAAGTTTCTCTTGTACATCGGGATATTTAGACAAAAGTTCAAACAGAAAACTAAGAGATATAGCTGAAGTGTCAGTCCCGGCGAGAGTCAGAGCAATCAATTCCTGCATCAGTTCCATGTCCGTGTATCCATCATTTCCCTCAAGACTGAGTACCAGTTCAAGGAACGACGGAATTTCAGATTCACTGATTTCTTAAATAAAAATATCACAAATCAATTAGGTATTATGACATAGCTAATGTTGAAATAAAGTCTAATTTAGGTATATTAAAGAGGAACGGATTTTACTGTAGGAGCTCAAGTAGCATCCACTTTTCAAGTTGACATACCTCGTGTATTTACACATACCTTTAGTTTTCAATTTAACTTTAAGATCGTTTATTAATTGTAATCTTACCGGTTTCTTTGTTCGGGTTTTCTCGGCGTTTCGCTCTCATCTCGTCTCGTTTGTCATTTATTACCTAATTAGCAAATTTGTGTTAATAATTTCACAGATAATTGTAGCAACTACTACTAAAAATATATTTAATGTAAAGAGAAATAAGCCTTCATCTTTAAGTTTAAAGTTTTTTGACGATCTTTATTATTGAAGTGCAAAACATCTACAGTAAAAGTAAAAGTACATTTTGTAAAAGAGAATTTTGTAATTAGTTTGTTAAGAATATTTTGGTCAATGAAATTGTAGTGCTGTCTCGGAAATTGCATATGTCCACTGCAATTGTAAAATAAAAAAAAAACACACATTTTTTCAACTGATATGTAAGAAAATACAGTTTTTATATATAAAATGTGCATAGCAATCAGTGAATTGAAATTATGCACGTGAACTCATTTATCGGTGTAAATGACTTTACATGTAAAAATAACATTTAAAAATATGTGGGTTGTTTTTTTATATGTTGTACAAAAGACAAAAAAAAATATTATTATTGTATTACCTTTAACATGAACTCGCACAAAATCTGAACTGGATAAAATCATCGTATCCGATTTAATGGTAAGCAATCTGTATAAGGAGGCAAACGCTCTGGATATATACCTTCCGGCGTGCCACATGGCTCTTTGTTAGGTCCTTTGTTATACTTACAACGGAATAAATATAATTTTTAACTAATAAATCAAAAAATAAGACCTAAAAGACTTCTATGTACAACTGGTTTATATTTTTTATGTATATTTACATGTATTACCTTTAACATGAACTCGTACAAAACTTGACGCGCATTGTAATACTTAGAATAATGCGGCGTCAGTTTAAAAATCCAATCTGGATGTTGCCAAACCATAAAAAGACGTTCAGAAGCAATTTCCATGAGTGTTTCCACTTGGACTAGGACTGGATAGCTTGAATCCTCTTGACAATTTACTGTCAATCCATATGATGTCTCTGTAATGTGAATAAAAATCCAATTCTCTAACTTAAAAAAATCCTCATTATAGCGTATCTAATATAGTTTATTTCCTGCTCTACGCTAAAAAGTTTTTTTTTTTGTTTTAAGTACTCATGACCAACGAGTCTACATAGAATTTATTCTTATCTTTTCGCTCCGAAAGAAACAATTTATCGTCATCAATTATTTTCTTCATCCATATTCGTAATTAAAATATATTATACTAACACTGTCATTTTGATTAAAAAATAAAACATAATATACTACTACTAACAGTGTCATTTTGAATCGCTAATATGACTTCAATAAGAAGTTAAGATATTCATAATTATATTGTATAATATTTAAAATTCTTTGACACCAATAAGTTTTAGATGATTTATGAAACGGGGTAGGGTTTGACACTGCCATGATTTTTACAAAATTATAAGAACATTATGAAATTTCCAAAATTTCGTTTAATTGACCAGTAACTTTTTGTTTTCGATGAAATATTATTTCTGCGTATAATGTGATACTTTCTAAGCTTTTGTATATGTACATAAAATTCTTTATAATATGCTTTTAAACTTTATACTATGAAGATGATGAACTCGAGATACTAAAGAAAAGCTCCAGAAGGTCTCACCCGTTTCTCGAGACTCTCGAGTTCATCATGCTACGTAGGCTATCAATTATGTAATACATACTCACCACAGACTATTGCTAATTCGTATGCAGATATATGCGGGAACAGTTCGAATTCGCCGCCACCAACATGTTTTTCCAACACATCGACCAGTTTCTTACTTTTTGCAACAAATATCGGGAAATAATTTTCCATCATCTTAGAAGTAAAATTTGGGATCAAGATTTTTCGGTGCCGTTTCCAAATGGGTACTAAAAAAATATACGATAAAATTTAGAAAAATATAACTTTACGTTTCAAGTGAGAAATAAAATAACTAGAAGCTTGTACAGTAAAAGTTAATTATTCGAGGGATACCTTCCATTTTGTCGCGAATGTAAAAATATCATGGAATGACATTCTTTATAATAAGTTTTCTCTGCCTTGCAACAAATTAACGTATTGTAAAAATACCTGGAGCGTTAAGAGTGCTCTTGCCAATAAAATCTTCCAATAAAACATATTCGGAGGTCTTCCCGAGTTGAGACTTCAACAAGAAATCCACGTCCTCCACATTAGTTAGAACTGTAATAGATCAAATAAATTAGCTGAAAAAATCTACACATTAAGGTGAATAGCCTTTTTTAAGTTCAACTGTTACAAGGCACTAACAAATGTTGGACTTAAATTCACTCGACTGTATGTCAGTGTAGCACAATATGTCAAATTTCCACAATTGATTTTGAACTCGATGTGTTAAGTTTGATTAATTAAATATACTTTATTGCACTAAAAACAATCACATAAACTAAAAAGAAATATAAACGTACATGCAAAAGGCCGCCTTATTGCTAAAATAGCCAAATGGCTATTTTAGCAATAAGGCGGCCATTTCCATTAGTCAAATGATGTCTGGTAGAAATCTACCAGACATCATTTGACTAATGGAAACTATACAAACTAAGGGAAAATACTGTGGGTTAGTTAATTAATTAAATAAATATACCAGAAAAAGGAAAAAAGAGACAGAGTGACGGAGAGACAACGTACTTAAATGAAGAAAAATTCAGCTTGTGGAAAAAGTACTTTACTTGTTTCATGAAAGAGCCCCGAGATTGACTCTAATATCCACAGACAAAGAGTTCTACAATTAAATAACTCTGACGAAAAATAAACTGAAGAAATTTAACAGTTTTGTATAGTCTGACGTGCTGTGGACTGTATACGCAACACGACATCACGCCAGGTTAAGTAACTTTTCGTCATTTGATTTTAAACCTTAATGCATTATGGGTAGAGTTAAAAATCAACTGTGGAAATTTTGAGATATTGTGGTAATGTGACGTGCTATTGGTTGTGCCAGTATTAGAAGTAGGTGTAAGAAAAGTCCACGATAAAAAATTTCAAAACCAAAATGATGTTGCATATTTTAGCTGTCTTTAATTAATGTAAATAATGTAACTTCAGCTACTATTTTTTAAACTTATTTTAAGTTAATGGAAGTTAATTTTTATTGCTAGGATTGTATAGACTGTCTCTGAAAAAATGTTAGTAAATCATATGGTGTAATATTGGATTATTGTCCAGCCTAATTAATTAACCTGTAATATTTGTCGTCATGTATTGAATGAATTACTAAACCACTTATTTTTGACATCCTTCTCTCTCTCAAAATAATTAGTTGGGATTTTGCGCTTCTTTCAATCCAGAAACCGGCCGTTAGCGATTTTGTATAGGAATTTAAGTAATGAATTCGAAATTCAAAGTGTGATGCTAATTGCTACTACTTGACTTCTTGCGGCAAAGGGTCTCTCATAAACAGCGGGACGTCATCGTGCGGTGATAATGTTATAGAAGTGTTTTTAAGCAAATTCACAATTTATTTTAAGGATGAAATAATATCATAAAATACTAACCAAAATTCACATTCGGTCCCATGCAAAATTTTACAATTCCACCGTTTTCAAGACTCTGATGGCTAAGGCTAGTTATTACCTTATAAGCATCTGAAACAAAGGTAAGAAACAGATGAGCTAAAGTTTGGAATCAGTTACCAAAACCATATCACCTATATGACATACCTATTCCATTTTAAAATATTCTTTTTAACAATGGTTACTTTTTTGCTATTCTTCAATAAATAAATGCCAAGACACATTTTGAAAGCATCCAAAGCTTTTCTAAATAACCGGGAACTTTTTTCTTTTCAGTTTATAATACAATATATGAGATTATTGATGGATAAAGTCGTATCTTATTGAACGGTAAGCAAGCTGTTGTGTATGGAGGTAATCGCTCTGGCTGTATATATTCCGGCGTGCCACAAGGCTTCTTAATAGGTCCTTTGTTAGACTTATAACCGAATGAATATTATTTTTAACTTGAAAATCAAAAAGGAGGTTCTCGGAGGATTCTATGTGCGACTGGAAGGTTTTTTTATGATTTACTAATGAAACTGAAATTTGAGTTTTAGTTCCAGAGCGTGTGGTCCCACAGTGCTATTTTAAATACAGCGTCATACAATGGCTGGTCATAGGATAGTTGGCCAAAAATTTATTGTCTCCGTGCTTCGGAAGGCACGTGAAGTTGTTTGTCCCAGCTGCATCTGCAGTAGTTACCTATCAATCCGCACCGGGCCATGGCTGGGTGGATCCATGGCCCATTTTCCCAATTCGATCCCATCCATAAAGAAGGCATGAGTCTCAGTACTAGATACATAATAGGCTGGTGATAATGATGACACAGCATTAGAGGCTCAACCAAAGAAAAGCTATTACAAAAGATATCTAATATAGATTTTGTTTGACAACGCTGTTTTTGACGCTATATTTTTGCACAATATCGAAGAAATGGTACAAGCTACAGCATGTCAGGTAGTACAAATCTATGAAAATGTTTCCACTTGTATTTAAACCTTTTTAAACAAGGCTTTTAAGATAGAGTTAAAATTGATGTATCTTGTTACCACATTATGTCAAAATTTCGTAATAGATTTAGACTTCTAGATTCAATGAATTAACGTTTAAAATTGAATTTGGAAATTTGACAGTTTTGTATACCCTGACATGCTGTTAAGGTAAAAATCTTAAAAAAAAAATATAATATTTAACTTTAATTTCTTTTCTTATAAAAAAAAAAATTGTGTCACTTACTTTTGCCAGTAGATCCAATAAATTTATGAGCAATGCCAATAAGCGGTAAATTTCCTTTCGCCGCTGGTATTTTGTTAGCTAACTCATAGAATCTTCTGTTCTTTATTCTATTTAGAATTAATAATAAGGTTGGTATCGCTATAACAATTAAGAGAAAAATTATCATTTTGAACTTCTTATATTTCTGATTGTTATCAAAAATTATTAATAAATCTTGAGAACATATAAGTAATATGTTCTCAATCACTGTTATATTATAATGTGAGAATGATTACTTGTGTTGATGATATATAAGTTGCCGTTGAACGTAAAAATTATAAAAAAAAACACATTTTTGTTTAGGGTACAGTATGGGAATATTATTTTTAAAAATATAAAATATTAAAGGGTTTATAAAAAGTTTCATATGTCATTTATTTGACAATATATAATGTATACATTTATACAATAGTGATATACATGAACAAAAATCCATTTCCACTGACTTTAAAAACGGAGAAGGTTTTCAATTCGATTGTTTTGTGTGTTACCACATAACATGGACTGGGTGGCCGATTTTGTTAATTGCTTAATATTCGAAAGCTGGTACTTATCATGTCTCATTTAAATTTGAACGATGTCAGATCAGTAGTATTGTTTTTATATTCAGCCTGGAAAAACTATCTAGAACATATAGTTGCATGTTTCTGTGTAGATTATGTTCAAGACTACTGATCCGGTCTTGCAGTAGTTCTTTTGTAAATTTGAAAAATTTATAAGTTCATACCCCGAATGACTATAATAATTTATTAAAAAAAGTACACAGACTTCGCGAAAAATCGTTCAAATAAAACTTAAAAAGTGTAAAGGTGTTAAACATATTCAAAATAATTATTACCTATGTTCAAAAGTTTTGAGATAAACTTTTTGCTGAAAAATTATATAAAATGTTACTGGCTGTTATTTTTTCCCGATTTTAAATGTGGAATGTAACTTTTAGTTTATTTGTATCGTAATTTCATTTGTTTATATTTTCTCGTAATGGAGGAAACGAAACAATAACGTGCAACTATTATTTCGCTATTTAAGGCGGGAGAAAAAACCGATGCAGATTTTACGCAAGCTGAAAAGTTTTTTACCGTAACTTCGTCGATTTCACAATACAGCGCTACAAAGCGACAAGTTCTCTGAGGTGAGGACGCCTGAGAACATCAAAATCATCCGAGTCAAGAATTAGCAGAGTGACACGTTATTTCACAATAAGGATTGGGTTTTTCAGCAAGACTCGGCGCCATCACATAAGGCAAAAAGCACCCAAGCTTGGTTAAGGGAGAATGTGCTGGCCTTCATCGCGGCGGAGTAGTGGCCCTCCTCCTACCCCGACTTCAACCCGCTGGATTATTCTTTATGGACTGAATTAGAGCTCAGGGCCTGTCGAAAGTCCCACCCATACTTGGAGTCACTGTAGCAAATCCTTGTTCAAGAAGCAAAGCAAATTCCACTAGAAAAGATTCGTGCCGCCATTGATGACTGACCAAGTCGTCTAAGGGCCTGTATTAAAATAAAACAAGCGCGGTTATTTTGAATAAAATGTATATTTTATTGTTGATTATTATCTATTTAATGGTTACTGAAAATTTGAGAAATATAAGTTAATTATTAAAAAACTAACGCATCTTTTATTTCGTCTTAAAAACTTATGAACACCGAGGTATATTTGATTAATTTAGCATTCAAAATGCTATATTGGAAAATATTCTTAATGCAAAATTCTCTAAAACCTCAGAGTACCCAGAATCTGGAGAATTTTATAAGCTTGAAGAGGATTCATTTAATTTGCAACTTATACAAATGTAGGTTTATAACCAGATGAAACCAAAATGATATTTAGTTCAAACAATTATTGTATTAAATTTCATATACCTATAATATTATACTAAACTTATAAATGACTAGATTTTGATACCCAAGATTAACTAGTTAACTATAATGCCTGAATAATCAAAATTATGTTAGACAGATACACCGATAGACAGGGAAAAGAACGGGGTAGACGGACAGACGAATGGCCAAATTTTTTGTTAAACTCTTAGAGAATTAAAACCACTGAACCTTATAAAAACTTGCAAACAGACTTCCGTACAATCGAATTGCTTTAATTTTTTTTTGTTTCAAAAGATTCGGAAAACATTATTTTTTTTGTCAAATATTAAGTGTTTGAATTTTCTATAAAAAATAACCTTTTTCTTAGATATTTTTAAAGCTCAAAATGCAACTAAATAAATAAAGAATAACTAAATATTTTTTTGCACAAAAGTATCTGTTACGAGTAGGTATATTGTTGTATGGTAGACTTTTTTAATTATATAAACATTCATATGCATGAAAAACAACTGTTAGTAATAAAAATATACTGTCAATCAGTTCATTTTACGTATTTCATTCGTGTATTACGTAAGAGAAATGTTGTCAAGCAAATGTCGGTGTATAAGTGTGGTGTAATTTCGTTATCATTTTTATATTTTCTGCCGTTTCATTTATGATTGGTGGTTTTCAAAACTAAGGAGCTTCTATATTCGATGGGTATGTATGTTGACCGATTTCTCCATTTCCGATTTTAAAATTTTCTTTTTTTTTTCGAAAGTGTATAGATTCGAAAAGGTGTCATATGAATTTTAATGAAATCCTATTGTTAGTTTTTTTTTGTTACTATGCCCGTGTCAATGGAGGAAGGTGTCGAAGAAACAAAAGAACGCGTATTTTGTTTTCCTATGATTTTTTTACAGCGTGTACAAAATAAAACGGACTTCAAAGAGGCAACAACTTTGGTATTTTTTTCTTTTTATTTTAGTTCGCTTTCTCCTTGCAGTTGTTGGAATCTAATACGGGAATGAGGTACATGTGGTACCTAATATGCCATTACAATAGGATGGTTGATTTAAATGCTACCGTAAAGTTCATTAAGCATATTAATTATCCGCTTATACGACGCTAATTTTGATTTGTTTATGAAATGGCGTCAACGATTGATCTATGTCTGTAATCGCACGAAGTTGTTTTACAAAACTTCGAAGAAAAATTGCTCGATTATAAATTTAAACATCAAGAACTAGAACATTATCAGTAATTCTAACCAAATGTCACAGATATTTTAAGCTATTGTATGTGAATAATGCTGTTCCTAAATTAGTAAGTGCATAAGTTTTTACATCTGTCAGTAGTCATCCGATAGTAGTAAATAAAATGCTTTCGTCATGCCTCAATTTATTATAGTTTATGTAAAACTCGTTTTTGCCCGCGACTTCGTCCGCGTGGTATAGTTACTTTGGTCAGCATTCTAAAACGAATACTCAATCATAATATCATGTAAAATACTTGAAATAAAGTTTCATGGTGTTGTCTTTGACAATAACAAACTTTAATTCCATATTTCTTTTATCACAAAAAACAACGTAAGTATGTCCTATCTCCAGTCGACTCTGTTTAGAGGGTTAGACGTGAGAGCGTAACTGACATATACACAGATTTATTTCGCATGTATAATAAATGTATGGAATTATTTAATAATTCTCCTTGTCGCTCATTACTTCGTATCTTCGATAAGAGATTACCAGACAGTTACCGAAATAAATATACTATAAAAATAATATAAATCACGGTTCTTTGGTCGACTTTTAAACTCACAGCTGTTAAATTCAAATACTTAATTGTTAATATTATAATGAATATGTCGTAGCCAACTGGGTAAAGAAGAGAGAGAAAGAAAAATGCGAATCTAATGTCCATACTAAACTTAATAGAAACTTTTTTTTAAGGCTCAGGTCTTCCTTATGGATTGGTTGAGTAAGATGGGCCATGAGCCTTCACGCTTGGAGGGCAATAATGACTGCAAATGCAGCCGAGATCAACGGCATAACGTGCCTTCCAAATCACGGAATAGCTCAATATAATAAATTTTTGGTCACCCATTCCTTGACCGACTCTTCTTAAACTTGCTTAACAACAACGATCGGGGCGCTTATTCACCACACTAAGAAGTAGAGATTACTCATCCGTAAAGTAAAGCTTAAAATTTTAACTAAATTTTATTTGAAAACTTGAACCACAACAGTGCCATGTAGTATACTTAACGCCATCTAGTATTAGCATCTAGCACAAAATGTCTAGATTGCGTTTTTTTTCGTACATAAATTCATTCGTACATTATTTGTACTTGAATATTTTCAAAATTATTTATTTCTAATATAATTTTTGTTATCAATTATGTACTCAAATACCAATTTTAATCGCCATACTAATTAAACATTTTGTAAAGAACAAAGGTCAAAATGGACTACGAAAAAAAGTTCTTGTTACCGAGATGGAACACCGTTAGTATAAGTTGAATGTAACTATTATATTACCAACAATTTATTTTTAAAAGCTGGGAAAAGAAAGATAGTCCTATCTAAAATATGTCGTTACTTTTTAGAGCGCAGTTTAAATTGTTATTTTTGATTTGAACGCATCTTAATCATAATATCATTCCTAGAGAAGTACATCTCTTTTCAAAGAACAAGATCGATTTTATTTCTGACTGATCGAATTTGATACAAATCTTATATTATTTATTAACCGAATAAATCCATGAAAATTATAAAACTTAGAAACATTACTAATATAATTAGGTGTTACTTAGAGCAAAATAGTTTATTTATAATGAAATTAAAAACTTATGATTATTCATAAAAATCGATATAACAGTAATCAATTGATTGCGACCTCCCTTTTTTAGACAAGTATGTGTAGACGTGTTTTTGCGCAGACCGTTTTGTAACTTTGGCGGCGTTCTGTATTATAGGGAGCATATTAGGTTCCATGGGCAGTATAGAATTGAAGTCTGTAGAGAAATACCGGATTTTCTGGATTTATTAGAATTAGGCTTAAATTTAAATAAAGTCTTAATTATAAGGGGTAGAATTAAGTCGAGACATTGGGAGAAAACAATATTATATGTACATTTTAATAAATAATGACACATCCGGGTTAGATGGCCTAAGAGAACACTGCTGTAATTGTCTTATTGGTCGATGTACACTGGGATGCTGTGCTTACATAATAACCATAGTTTGGTATCTTGGATGGGCCAGACACGAACAGAATGTAGCTGCTTCTGCAGTATTCCGTGACGAGGTCATTAGAGTTGTAATAAAGAATAGAAAAATAAATATGTTGTTTTGCAATGTAAACACTTTTGAAATTAGTATTTTCACTACTACTTTGTATACGTTATAGTGTAAGACAGAAAAGTAGAGTTATTGAGAGCAATCTTAAAAATTCTATTATTTTTGTTGGAGGTTCATTGGTTCACAATAAAATATTTTAATTTTGTGTTATTCTTACAGTGAATAAAAATAATATATCAGATATGGAGCAAGTTTGATGTGAAATTATGCACTTTTTAAGCACCACGATTAGGCATTATCTAACGTGTGCTTTACATATTTTAACTGTAATACCTCTGACTCAAAATGCTACAGTTTAAATAATACGACATAACCTGACAACCATATTATTACCAATTACTCGATACTCCCAGCTTTTAAAAATATATTTAATGTCTTTCTTTGTCTAGTTACATAGTCAAACAAAATAACATATGTTTCATCAAGTTACGTTTTATTCGATTTTACTAATCCAAGCATGAATAAAATGAAATAATATTTCTATTTACAGTGTAACATATTTTTTTTTGCAATAAACAACTTAGGTAATATTTATCATTTATTACAGTATATATAATTATAGGCTTTCCAAAAACGGAATCGGAATTATTTGCTGAAATAGCTTGTTTATTCGTTAGAGTTATGATTTTGTGATCTGAAAAAAAAAATCCTCGAAATTTAATACGATTGCTACGCTTCGTGATTGTCTTAATTCCAGTTCATATCTCAAACACTTTTATATCCTCCAATATATATTTTTATCATCCTCTGTAGCTAGGTCTCAATCATGTCTTTATTATAACCTGCGACATATCCATAAAACTATAGAAATAGCCGTTCCTGCTGCATATTCGCACTGTACTCCTACATTTATCTTACTAAACTTAATCAAGTAATTGGTTTCCGTTGCTACTTGGTACCCTACTTTCTTTAATTTGTTGTATAAACAAAAAATTTAAATAAAGTATCACAAAAACAATGCGACATCAGCGCCTCTTAGTGAGACTTACGTAACTATTTTACGATATGAGTACTTACTCTTGGCAACATAATGAAGAAGTTATACTATCAGTCGTTAAACACAAATCATTCATTAATCTGGCCAGACCGCATTACGATGTGGACAGCAATATTTTTCCATTTCATGATATACAAACATTTCATAAAATGGTTGGCCGCATATAGGATTTGTGAAAATTATCATCTTGAAAATCTTAGGTTAAGACCTAGGAATACTTATACTCATTAAATTAATTACTGATGAAACGAAAAATACAAATAACTGCAATTTCTTTAATCTAAACTTGAAGCAAACTTTTTAATATTTATCATTTAAAGCCTATGCAAAGTTCTTTGGTCCAAATAATAGCTCGATTTAGAATATACTCGCCATCAGCTGACTGAAAAGTTATTCTAGGTAAATTTTCTAGCCAAAAAAATCTGAGACTTAGAATTCATTTAACGCCATCTAGTGTAGTTCCTATAAATATGATATAAAAATATTTTTTATTTGGTTAACAAAATTACTTGAATTTGAACATTTTTATCCATTAAATTTCAAAAATGTAATATTTACTCAAATACCAATTTTAATCGCTATACAATATAACATTTTGTAAATAATATTAGGTAAATTTATTACAATGAAAAATCACATTGTAAACAATGGTTGCTATGGTAACATTTTGATTTCCCATAAAATCTTTCACTCTCATTTTATCCCTTTATGTGCTAGTTTTCGGAATAAAATATAACTTACTATCTTCCTCGGGTCATGAACTACCCAAATACCAATTTTCATTGAAATCAGTCCATAAACAAAGAAGTTTCATACAAACTGTTTCACCCTTTTTGACCTCCTTCGGGGTGGAATTTCCAAAAATCCGTTCTTAGTACACATCTACATATCAAGAGGAATGTTCCCTACAAATTTCAAGTTTCTACGACCAGCGGTTTAGGCTGTGCGTTGTCTGTCAGTCAGTCAGGACATCTCCTTTTATAAATGTATAGATGACCCTGCCAGGTCATTATTTAGCTATCTTTCACTTATAAGGGTATGAACCCAATATTTTTTCTGTCTTCTACGTTTTTGCACGTAGAGTCATGAAGCAAGCAATTACCGACGTTCCAAAAATTTCATCGTACCTAGCGTAAGTGACGTGTAGCTTCAAAGAGTGCTTGCTTAACTGCGCCGTTCCGATTCGGAAAAAACAGACATGTGCATAAGCTACTCGTCCGGGTTTTTCATGTCATTCTGGACCGGAAAAATCGGACCGCCGGACCTGAAAATTCAATGTAGTGCACAAACACCCTTAGATTTGTCGAGCTGCAGAGTCGTGTAAAATACAACGTTTCGTGTTTCATTGATATTATATTTATGCGAGTGTATCCAAAATTGTAAATGGCATTTTCCTAGAAGATTAGATATTCTTTATGGGTACATATTTTTCTGTATTTATACTCTTCTCTTTGGTACATATATTGTTTTATTTATCATTTTAAATACCCGTGTCGTGCTTTTGAGAGTATTCTTTCATCATATCTGGTGTATTATTATATCTACTTCTTAAAATATCTACATAATAGAAATGTTGAAACTTTGCAATCATATTTGTCGATTTTATTGAAATAGATTAGTATAATTGTGCTTACAAATTATGAAATATTTACTTTAATGAAGTAATAGTTATTCTCGTACAAAACATGTTCAATAACAATTTTTTATAATTTTAAAACACTTTTTACTGACATAAAAAAGTCATTCAATTAATATAGGGAACGTGCCAGCCTTTTCACTCGCAAGGTAAAGACGAATCGATTAATGTAAGAATCATCAAAATCGGCCTACGCATTTGGTCTCTAGAACGCCACATAGAAACAAACATACATACATACTGATAAACACATTACTCTCCCTTGCGTCGCGCAGTCGGGTAATAACATTATAATACTTCAACATTCCTATTGTCTAGATGTTACAATATATGTGAAATACACTAGACGTGGTGAAAAAATAATCTTAAATGCGAGACACAAGTATTTATAATAACATTAAATCAAAACAAACTATCAAAGAGTAAAGCAAAATATATACCCAAAAAAATATCTGATCTTCTTGCAAAATGCCAATTTAAATATTCAGATACATTCACTCATCTAAACAATATTGTTAAAACACAAAAGGTTGTTTATTGCACGGCTCTGCAACTCGATAAATGTAATGCCTTTTTGTGATAATCATAAAATCATTTACCACAATACAAATCATATAGCAGTGTTTTTCTATTTAATGTAAAGTTCATTACCAAGTTGTAGTTAAGTTTATATATATGCGTATCAAGGGTATGTTCCGATATACATTGCGAGCACTGCGCAGTGGTCTTACTGCTGGAAAATTCGTTCCGTTATGGACTGTCAGTACACTGCTACAGTACCGTAAGGAAATTTATGACGTCATGAATTGCCGCCATATTTGTACTGTGAGCACTGGAGGTTTCGAGGTAAGGTGCTCGCAGTGCTTTTGACTACGTGATCAGTCGAAACAGATAAAATAAAATACTTACGTATATAGATAAATATTTTTTTTTATACAATTTTCCAATTTTATAATATTTTCTTTTGAAAAGAGGGAATCTTTATATTTATATTCACCTTGCATTAACAAATTTGAAAATGGCGCCAAAAATAGGATTAACAGTATACTGGACTGCGTTCCATTTTAAAAAGTCACCAGTATGACTAACTATAAAGGAACGGGCTTCCAGTATACTAAATTGACGTCATACTGTTCAGTGGTCGCAGTGTATATCGGAACATACCCCATTACGCAAATTAATTGTGATTTTTGCGATCGTAGCTGTAGAACAACTTTACTCTTTGCGTAATGCCCACACCCAAAATATGTAAATACCTCTACGAAATAAACGTACTAATTTTTATACCATATTTTGTAACATGTTCTAGAGAATTCTGATCGGCACCATATATTTTAATTTACTTTAAATGTAATTCTTAAAAATCGATACTTATTGTACATTTTAATTGATTCCTTTGATAGGCTACGGCCATGTCATTTTTTTGATAATTTACAAATATCTGATTTTAGTATAGTTTAAATTAATCTTTAAAACTATTGCAATACTACTTTTAGCATTGCAATTTCTATTTTCTACTAAGTTTTATTTATTTTATCATTAAGTTAATTAAATATTTGTTAGTTTAAAATTTACACCGATATATCTTATCTTTTTATAATACATAGTCATCATCATCATCATCATCATCATAAGCGGGTATTAACGACTGCAAATGCAGCCGGGACCAACGACTTAACGTGCCTTCCGAAGCACGGAGTAGCTCCAGATAATAATTTTTTGGTCACCCATCTCGTAACCGACCCTTGCGAAAGTTGCTTAACGACAACGATCGCGGGCCGCGGTGCTTGTCCACTACGCCACCGAGCTAATACATAATACATTTAAAAAATTCAATTGCTATTCGTTTGTCTGAATAAAACTTGAGAGTGGCGTTGCAGATTTTGCTGGTTTGAGATGTTCTTTGTAGTTAAGAAAATGTTTAAACGGTGAGATGTGTAAATAGTGTAGGTATAAAGGTAAACATATTTTAACGTGATTGATTTCACAAAAGCCAATGACCACAACAGAGGTGTTGTTTTATAGACAGTTGCCAAACAAGTTATAGGATTAACGACACAAATTCCAGCCAAGCGCGAGTCAGATTCGCTCACGAAAGGTTTCATACCGGAAATGAGCTCGGTTAAAAAAAATCACGGTTATTTGTATTGGGGGCTCCCAATACAACAATCGTGATTTTTTTTTGGCGGATGCGGCGATAGTAATACGTCATCTGTGAAAATTTTAAATTTTTAACTTTCACGTTTTATGAGATAAAGCCTGGTGACAAACAGTTTTTTAAGTCTTAGTAATAGGGTTCTCGTTTTACGCTTTGGATGCACTACCCTAAATACGAAGAGACAACGTATGTCAACACCACAGAATATTGCATAATCGAATGCAGATTAATGACTAAATAATTCAAATTAGCGTTTGTACCTGGACGCTACACTTCATTACCTACTAATTTCTATTTTTTTGCTAATTGAATTTTGCTATATTTTTAGTAGGTAGTAAATGTTGTTATACTTCTTCTGGCCTAGCCAGGACTGAGGATTTGTGAATAGATTTAAAAGTAGGAAATAAAACAATGTTGCTTTAAAATATTACAGTTCAAACATTACACGAACTTAATAAATTAATTAATAAAAAATATGATTACACTTTTAAACAAAAGATTATGAAAAAAATTTGCTTACATCCTTATCGCTCATAGTAGATTTCTTTTGTTTTGCTCTTTAAAAAAAAAAAAAAAAGATTATTTTATGTAAGCACCACACTTGTACGAACAGTTAAATAAGATTTTTTACTGGTGACTCCATCGCAAAAACAGAGGCGGTGTGAGGGTACTGATCCTAACCAGAGTCTTAAAATCAAATACACGCATGCCACAAACTTTTTATGAATGAAAGATGGTAAATAGAGAACAAACTAACCAATAATACGCCTTCTCTTCCTAACGAGGCGAGCGGGGAGATGACCTTCCGATCATTGATTCGGGGAAGATCACCCCAGCTGTCCGGGGGGTTTCTCATTACCACACGGGCATCTCCCTGACCGCAGACGGAAAGACCTGCCTACCAAGAGCATCCCACGGTCCGGTTTCCTGGAGGTTTCTATGGGGACTTCATAAATTTAGATTAAAAATGTTTACCTTGAAAGTTTTATAGATATAAGATCTGTTAATTAATGGGAGTCAATTGTTACACTTTATCGAACCCTAAAATCAAAGCTTGTTTAAGTCCACCTGTGAGAAACCCTGTACTAAACAAACCAGAATAATGATCAATGTTTCACTGATATTCTATAGAAAAAACCGGTTATACCTTGCCTTATCAAACAATTATGTTTTAACAATAAAGAAGTTCGCAATATGAATTCCTGTATTAAGAAAATTACAACATGAAATGGAATGAAATGAAATGAAATGAAATGAAATGAAATGGAATGGAATGGAATGGAATGGAATGGAATGGAATGGAATGGAATGGAATGGAATGGAATGGAATGGAATGGAATGGAATGGAATGGAATGGAATGGAATGGAATGGAATGGAATGGAATGGAATGGAATGGAATGGAATGGAATGGAATGGAATGGAATGGAATGGAATGGAATGGAATGGAATGGAATGGAATGGAATGGAATGGAATGGAATGGAATGGAATGGAATGGAATGGAATGGAATGGAATGGAATGGAATGGAATGGAATGGAATGGAATGGAATGGAATGGAATGGAATGGAATGGAATGGAATGGAATGGAATGGAATGGAATGGAATGGAATGGAATGGAATGGAATGGAATGGAATGGAATGGAATGGAATGGAATGGAATGGAATGGAATGGAATGGAATGGAATGGAATGGAATGGAATGGAATGGAATGGAATGGAATGGAATGGAATGGAATGGAATGGAATGGAATGGAATGGAATGGAATGGAATGGAATGGAATGGAATGGAATGGAATGGAATGGAATGGAATGGAATGGAATGGAATGGAATGGAATGGAATGGAATGGAATGGAATGGAATGGAATGGAATGGAATGGAATGGAATGGAATGGAATGGAATGGAATGGAATGGAATGGAATGGAATGGAATGGAATGGAATGGAATGGAATGGAATGGAATGGAATGGAATGGAATGGAATGGAATGGAATGGAATGGAATGGAATGGAATGGAATGGAATGGAATGGAATGGAATGGAATGGAATGGAATGGAATGGAATGGAATGGAATGGAATGGAATGGAATGGAATGGAATGGAATGGAATGGAATGGAATGGAATGGAATGGAATGGAATGGAATGGAATGGAATGGAATGGAATGGAATGGAATGGAATGGAATGGAATGGAATGGAATGGAATGGAATGGAATGGAATGGAATGGAATGGAATGGAATGGAATGGAATGGAATGGAATGGAATGGAATGGAATGGAATGGAATGGAATGGAATGGAATGGAATGGAATGGAATGGAATGGAATGGAATGGAATGGAATGGAATGGAATGGAATGGAATGGAATGGAATGGAATGGAATGGAATGGAATGGAATGGAATGGAATGGAATGGAATGGAATGGAATGGAATGGAATGGAATGGAATGGAATGGAATGGAATGGAATGGAATGGAATGGAATGGAATGGAATGGAATGGAATGGAATGGAATGGAATGGAATGGAATGGAATGGAATGGAATGGAATGGAATGGAATGGAATGGAATGGAATGGAATGGAATGGAATGGAATGGAATGGAATGGAATGGAATGGAATGGAATGGAATGGAATGGAATGGAATGGAATGGAATGGAATGGAATGGAATGGAATGGAATGGAATGGAATGGAATGGAATGGAATGGAATGGAATGGAATGGAATGGAATGGAATGGAATGGAATGGAATGGAATGGAATGGAATGGATGGAATGGGATGGAATGGAATGGAATGGAATGGAATGGAATGGAATGGAATGGAATGGAATGGAATGGAATGGAATGGAATGGAATGGAATGGAATGGAATGGAATGGAATGGAATGGAATGGAATGGAATGGAATGGAATGGAATGGAATGGAATGGAATGGAATGGAATGGAATGGAATGGAATGGAATGGAATGGAATGGAATGGAATGGAATGGAATGGAATGGAATGGAATGGAATGGAATGGAATGGAATGGAATGAAATGAAAATATCTTTATTCAAGTAGGCTATTACAAGCACTTTTGAATCGTCCAAAAAAAACTTTTTTCCCCTACCACTTGTTCAGGACGTCTTTTAGCTGACAAGAAGAACAAGCGGAAGAAACTTATCAGCTTTTTATCATAATGACATTTACATAAATCATGTCATTACCAAAATAATATGTATTATCAATTTATCACAATAGTAAATACAACTTTCAAAGTCTGTAGGACATAAGTTGAACATATAATTAGTCTTTATAGAACAAAGCGACGGCTATTAATTCCATGCATTGCGATCCTTAAAGTAATCATCAACTTTATAATAGCCTTTACTCATAAGTATATTCTTTACATGAATTTGAAATTTATTTATGGGTAGGTCAATTACATTTTGTGAAACTTTATTGAACATAGCAATACATTTACCCAGAAATGATCCTCTGGTTTTTTGAAGTCTGAAGCTTGGAACGGCAAGTTTATCTTTATTTCTTGTGTTAAGATTATGAACACTACTTTTTTTTGTGAAGGAATCGTAATGTTTTCTTGTGTACATAATATTCTCATAGATGTATTGAGAGGCAACAGTCAGAATATTTATTTCTTTAAATAGTTCTCTAAGAGATTCCCTAGACCGTAAATTATATATAGCACGGACAGCTCTCTTTTGTAAAATAAAAACATCCTGAATGCTAGCCGCAGAACCCCATAACAATATACCATACGTCATTACACTATGAAAATAACTAAAATATACCAATCTTGCCGTTTCAACATTTGTCAAGAGTCTAATTTTCTTAACAGCAAAAGCTGCAGAACTCAGTCTACTTGACAAGCTATCAATATGAGGATCCCATTGCAGTCGGGAATCTAGTGTAATACCAAGGAACTTTGTCGATTCTACTAACTCAACTTTTTCACTATTTACATTTATAAGTGTACTGACATGCCTCACATTAGGTAATACAAACTTTATGCATTTCGTTTTATTTGAATTGAGCTTTAAATTATTATTATCAAACCACTGTAGAACATTGTCGAGAGCATTATTTACATCGTCAAAACAATCATTACCCCTCTCAACTTTAAACAGTAAAGAGGTGTCATCTGCAAATAATACTGTCTCGCACAAATTCTTCGTAAAGTGAGGAAGATCATTTATATAAATTAGAAAAAGCAATGGTCCTAATATCGATCCCTGAGGTACGCCCATAGTAACTGGTGCCCCTGCAGATTTCGCTTCATTGATTACTACCTTTTGAATTCTAGCAGAAAGATATGATCTTATTAGATGAAGTGAATTTTTCGTCACACCATAATGTTCTAATTTCCCCAACAGTGTTTCATGACTAACGCAGTCGAATGCTTTTGATAGATCACAAAAAATGCCAATTGCATCTTGTTTATTCTCCCAAGCATCATAGATATGCCTCAGAAGTGCAATTCCAGCGTCTGTTGTACATTTACCTCTGCTAAAGCCAAACTGATTTTGGTGAAGTAATTTATTTAATGAAAAGTGTGCAAGCAGTTGATTGTAAATCATTTTCTCAAATACTTTACTTAACGCTGGTAGAATAGAAATTGGTCTGAAATTACTGGGATCAGACTTGTCGCCTGCCTTGAAAAGTGGGATTATTTTACCATATTTCATTAAATCAGGAAAAGTTCCTTCATCAATACACTTATTAAAAATAAAAGTTAATTGAGGTGCTATAGCTGGGATTATAGATTTGATAACATAAGTTGAAACGCCCCAAAGATCTTCGGTTTTTTTGACATTAATACAATTAAATGTTTTAATAATTGAGCAGACGTTAACGTGTCTAAAATAAAATTCAGTATTGCACTTATCAACAACTGACTCTAGATGCGTAACCGCAAGTTTAGAACATGAACTAAGATTTCTTGTGATTTCTATTGGTGTCTTAGAAAAGAATTTCTCAAATGTCTCGGCAACCGCTTCATCTGTTTTAATAATTTTATTGTCAACCTCTAATGAGTATGTGCGTATATTACTTTTATTTTTACCCGTTTCTTGATTTATGATAGTCCAGGTTGATTTTATTTTATTTTCTGAATTGTAAATTTTTTCAGATATATATTTTGCTTTTGCTGAAACACATACTTTCCTAAAAATTTTCGAATAATTTCTGACATATTCAAAAAAATTTGGATCGGTCGAGGTACACTTTAGCTCATACAAATCATACAGCCTATTTCGACTTTTGTAGATGCCAGGTGTAGCCCAATCACTAAATTTCTTTTTTTGGTTAGTAAAGTTAATTGTTTTGAGTTTAAATGTTTTATCAAATTCTCCCTTTATCAAGTTAAAGAAATTATTATAAACATCATTTATATTTTCCAAATTACTAGTTGTCAACTGAGTCTGATTTGCAGAAACACTGTTTTTAAATTTTTCTAAATTAGTTTTGGTAATAGGTCTACAAATTATATTGCATTTAGGAGAAACATGATGGTGCTCGAAAGTTGCTAGAATTCCGCTATGGTCAGATTGAATACAATTTATTATCGATTTTTTGAACACCTTACATTTACAAAAAATATTATCTAAGCAAGTAGCGGATGTGGGTGTAATGCGGGTAGGTTCATTAAAAATATTTTCTAAATTAAAACATTTAAACAAGTTCAAAAATCTACTTGATTTAGCACATTTTATTAAAATATCTATATTAAAATCACCACATATCACTACTTTCTTATTGACTTTGCAAATTAATTTAAATGCATCCTCCATAGCAGATTCAAATTGACAGTAGTCCCCATCAGGTGGTCTATATACACATATAATAATATACTAAACAGTCTATCATAAAAAAAATATTATAGACAACATTAAACTATACCTCTAGATCTATTATCATAAATCAAAAACCAATCTAATTTTAAATAATAACAGAACAGTGATAATTTGAAATCTAAAAAACTCCGGTCCTCATCAAATTACGGAGAATAGCAGAAATAAAAATATTTTAATATTATAATATCTGTGATAGTAAATACATTCAAATTCATTTAATAAAATAAATACATATAAATATTAGACAACATCACATACATTGCCCAGATTCCAATTTAAGTTGTTAAAGCACTTGTATTACGGAAATCTGAAACCTCGATAATAACGCAACACCCAGACCCAAATAATAAAAAGTATCTTAAATTAAAGTAATAAAAAGCCCCGAACGCAAATATCTCAGAGAGGAACCAAGTATCTCAGAGATGGCGAAAATAATAATGCTATACTCTTAGCCGGAGAACTAGAAAAAATTTACAAATAAAATAAAATGTTAATATTATAATTTTCTTTGTCACCCATCCTATGACCGCTTATTGCGTAAGTTGCTTAACCTCCATATCGCAAGTCAAACTCACTAACAACTGCACCATCAATTTTCTCACATAAAATAAAATGCCGCGTAAAACCTTGAAAAAGCTAATAATTTTCCAAAGCTTTTATGGCTACATACCTAGCTTTTTCTAAGGCAAACCAAATAAACACTTAATTCTAAAGGCTTATGTTTAAACTTAAAACTGAATTGCAACTGCTCCAACTAACGGTGGAACAACAGACAATCCGAAATAAATGTAGCATGTATAATAAAGGCAACGATTTGTTTTACGCGGACCGACAGCAGTACTACATCATGATTTTTAGTTATAGTTTTGTTTTATTGAAGCTCTATGCATTTAAAAGCAGCGCCCACAGCGACGTTTATCGCCATATAGCGGTCAAGACAAGAAAAGTTAGTTTGAATATGGCTTCGTCGCGAACTCGATTTTTGTGCGTATTAATGAAAATCTTAATAATTGGCATCGCAAATGCCGGGGATTGGTCCGTATATAATAAATAAAGAAGATTATCGTGTTTCACTGGTGAATTTAAGTGGAAATAGTGACTTGCAGTTTAGATCCATCATCTGGGTCTCGCCGGCGTGAACGCTTTGTGTGCGCTGATAATAAATCGCGCTTTGGCTCTGGTGTAATCTTTCTTCTTAAATCGTACCACGCATATATTCTTATAGAGTTTTACAGTCCACTTAATTTGATATAACTAATAAGCGCGCTATCTTTGTGTTCCTACAAACCGGTCACTGTACCGTGCCGGATTTCTATTTGACACCCACTATGATTGAAATAATCATAATATCTCATATTCATTGTGGATTATTTGCCCTTATTAGTATACTTTATCCTAATCCTAATAAGACATTTTCAATTTTACTGACATTGCGTCATCCAAACTGCATCGTAAAAATACATAATATTATTCACGTAACATTGAGTTTACGAGTATTTTCCCTAAAATATTGCATATCCACGTTTTCCTAATTGTTTAACAAATTTATTTGAACCAGTTATATTTTAATTCATTTGAAATATTGCGATACTTAAACTTAGATAAAATTTTTCATTAATTACCGCCATTTTATTTACCGGTCAACGCTCAGCTGAGGTTAGACTCAGGTCAACGCTCTTATTTATTACCTTGGTCGACTTATATACATGTAGAACAGCTGTTCTGTATTGTAACCGTCTGGTTAGTTATAATTAACGTTTATAAATTTATTTATTTTTTTAGATGATAAATTATCTATTTTACTTATTAAGCGTAATGCTATATTTGAAATAACACAGAAAAATATGATTTGTCGTCTGAAATTCAAACAGACGTTGCGAAAAGGGAAAGTTTCTTTCAAGAACCTGCTAATATAGATTCCTTGCGTTATAATTTTGAAGACTGGATGATTATAATTGTCATTATTACAAGTTAACTCAGCTGCGAAACCCGATTACAATAGTCTTATCTCCCTTCATATATACACAACCTATTATTTCTTCCGTTGATGTAAAAAAGTAAGGCCCGCACTCCACCAAAGCGGAGATGTGCGGAGATGTCCAATGTGGAGACGAGAAGAGATGTTATTTTGTTGGGGTGAATCCACTGAAGCTGTGCGGAGATGCATATTGTGTCGCGGAGATGTGCGTTAGCTAGCGTTGAGATTGTGCAAGGCATTGAATGCTTAGTACGCGTTCTGACACGAAAGGTAGACGTTATGTCGCTTTTACAAAAACGTACGCTCACATCTTCTCGTCTCCGCTGCGTCTCGTCAAGGCACAGCTCTCATCTCCGCTTCCATCGCACCATACAAATATAAAACATCTCCGCTTAGCGATCTCCACTGGAGCTTAGCGGAGACGAGATGTACGAATAACGAAATTCTATTGGTTGTTTAAAAAACATCTCCTCTGCATTCGTCTCGTCTCCGCTTTGGTGGAGTGTGGGCCTAATGGGCCACAAAAGGCCCTGACCCTCACTGCCGCCTATCGACTTGATGAGCTTCTTTGGTGACATTCGTTCATGGCCATTGTTCTACGCCAGTTTTAAGTTCACTTTGGATGATGATAATTGCTCACTGCTGCCGAAAAATTGTATTATCTGTTAGGTAATTAACAGGCAAAGCGCTAACCGTATGCGCTGGTATACCCTCCGTGTGCCGAGAACTATCAATTGATATTGCGTGCATTAATTGATAAATATGACGATAAAAGAATGCTAGTGTCCGCTTACCTAAATCAGCTAAATTTAAATTTAGCCAGTCAGCTTCTTTAACTGATTTTGATTTTATTTACCGATAATTTATAAGCGCAGTGTTGGCCATAAAAAACTTAAAATTAAACTATTTAACAGATTTAAAAAAGTTAGACTCCGAAACAGTCAAGGCTTTCGTGTTAAGCACGATGTTGGTTACCGATCGGCAACCGGTAGGCGCTCCTCACGGTCCGGTGTTACCGCTGGGCAGGCCGGCTTCTGCGGCGTCTACGCCTACTGCGCCCTCACTTCCTCACGTATAAACATGTCGCTCTGACGTTGCGTTGTGTGCTATTACAACCGCCTGAACATCTATAGATAACTTGTTTGTTATACCTACGCGCCCCGAGCGTGCGTATTGTAAACAAACTAGTGTTTTATTATCGACCGCGCAAGATGCGTTTATGATATTAACGGTGGTCTCCATATTATTAGGGCACTTTTAGACTGTGCCTCTAATTTCATCACTAAAGAGTGCTGCGATCTGTTAGAGATTCTACTTCAGGAAGCCGAGCGTACGATTGTAGAGAGGTTCGGTGGCTTTAAAAAAGTGATTAAAATTTATTCAAATAATATGAAATTTTATTCGCGTTTTAATATTAATATTTGATTTAATCACAGAACATAGAGAGAGAGAGATTAGAAGTATAATGATATTAATTTAGTATGGGAACCGAGTGTCGCCTATCCGCACACAAATACAGATTAGATGAAATGATCATTTTGTTCACTACATGAAAAACCGCCACGCGATAGGTTCGCGATAACATAAATCAAATCCCAAAAAGATACTAAGCTAAGAAATCACACGATTAAAAACAAACTCTAATTCAACGTGATAATAAATAATTTACTTTAACATGAATGTTGAACTGTCACGTGGCTGTATATGGGAATACCAGAAGGAAAAAAATATTTTAAGATTATGCACATTTAAAAAAATTGGGGTCATCATTTTATGTGCGAACTATTAATATTAGATTATGCTGTAACCAAGTGAATACTGAAAAATGAAGGCTTTTCCCTACATCATTTATTAAAATATCTTTTAAGAAACGCAGTACAAAAACTAAGAAAACTTAATGATACACTCTATCGTATGTCTGTGGAGTAATATAATTAAGCGAGGGAAAGTGTAAAAAAAACAAAAATTAAGAAAACAACAAATTTTTGTATTAATTACATTAAGCCTAATTTGTATTTTTTTCTTACTGGTATCATTCCGATTGTGCATATTAGTGATGTGACATATTAGTTGATAAAATAAGAGCTTTAAATTTTGTTATGAAACAGTTCAATGTAATTCAGTTCGACAATTTTCTACAGTGGTTTGATAGTAATTATTTAAAGCTTTATTCAAATAAAACGAAATACATAAAGTTTGCATTACCTAATGTGAGGCATGTTAATATACTTATAAATGTAAATAGTGAAAAAGTTGAGTTGGTGGAATCGACAAAGTTCCTTGGTATTTTGGTATATTGATAATTTGTCAAGTAGACTGAGTTCTGCAGCATTTGCTGTTAAGAAAATTAGACTCTTAATAAATGTTGAAACGGCAAGATTGGTATATTTTAGTTATTTTCATAGTGTAATGAATGACGTATTATCTATTGTTATGGGGTTCTGCGGCTAGCATTATTATTCTACAAAAGAGAGCTGTCCACGCTATATATAATTTACGGTCTAGAGAATCTCTCAGAGAAATATTTAAAGAAATAAATATTTTGACTGTTGCCTCTCAATACATCAATGAAAATATTATGTACGCAAGAAAACATTACGATTCCTTCACAAAAAAAAGTAGAAATAAATATAAACTTGCCATTCCAAGTGCTTGTAATAGCCTTCTTGAATAAAAATATTTTCATTTCATTTCATAATAACTAATATGATCATTCCACTAATAAATTGATCATAGCTATGTTTGTTTTACTTTATTATTCTAAGTTTTATATCTGTAATAATAGTAGTAGCTACATTATTAATTGCAACGACTGGACAATAAGGAATTGCTGGTCAAGTATGAGTTTGAAAGCCGTGACAAAAAAAGTTTGAAGATAGACACAAAAGCGATAAGTACATACAAACGTCAATCTACATATAAAGTCACATCCGTTTGAGACATGCGTCTATAAACTTATGTGCAAATATGGAGCAACAAAAAAACTGATAAAAGCTGATCTGTAGGCGGTTCTTTAAAGTGGCTTTCTTAACTCGATTTCTATAATAATAGTTTCCGATTATGAATCAGCATAATAAGGTAAATTAAACTGACGCCTAAAAATTAATTTTGTAAATTAAATTCACACCACCAACAATATTATGTTAATTGAAAACATAATTTTTTGTTTGTATAGATATTATGTTGTTTTGAAATTCATTTGATAGGTTTAGGTCTAAAACAGATAGGGCAAAATTAATTATGTAAACAAGGCAATTCGTTGTAAAGTTATTAGGGAAACTGAAATATAAGTAATGCAAAATAAGTGAAATCCAGTTTCACCAGTTTCTAACAAGACCTATTAGGCCAACTCTTAGCTTTTCACGAAGTTTCGTTTAATTTATGTATTGTTCATAAAACGGTGATATACTTCGTAACTTAGATATTTATAGCACATCAGTAATTTTTAATATTTATCTGCGTGTAAATAATTAACCGAATCTTCGTAAAAAAAGTGCCTGGACAGTTCATTATTTCATTTGTTCAGTATCAGTTCATCTATAATTTTCCCTTGTAAAGAGTATTTTTTAGTTTTATATAATTATGGCATATATTAATCGATAACGTTGTTATGAAATGATGAAAGAAAAGCTCTAAATAAATATGTTTTAGTTATCGATTACGATCCATATAATTAACAATACGATTCCGAGCAGCAGCAGCCTATCGGTACATTTCAGACAAATGGAGGCACAGCACTATTTTTTGCAAAAGTGCACAAAATGATTTACATTGCTGTTTAGTAATGGGGTCAGAAAAATTGATGTTGGTTTGAGCAATCAATGTATATTTTATTTAACATTGTGTCAAATTATTACGTTTTTTATATTTTAGCACTAAAATTGTACTTACCAGTGAAAGGAAATGTTTGCATTAGTTAGATTGTATACTTTGCTTTGCTTTTTGCAAGTGATAATAGCACAAAACGGCATTTTTTATAGAAATAATCTGTAAAATCACCACTCGACGATTGACGAACGACTGGCAAACATAAAACCGAGGAAAGGGCGTCATATGAGTAAAAGCGCATATGCCAGCGACGCGTGCCCCGCCCACTTACTACTTCTATTCTCTCTCTATGTTCTGTGGATTTAATATATTGTCTCTCGTTGTTGACCAGGTAACTGACTTGTTGGCTACAGGTGTGATAGATCGATCAGTCTTGCCTACCCTACCTATCTGGATTGCCACTCGCAGACGAAAGCTTTGAAATGCCAAATAAGATAGACATTCTAATCGGTGCTTCGCTCTTTACACATCTTTTACTCCCAGGTGTAGTAAGTATTACTGCGTGACTCATCGGCTCCAGCCATCCTCAATACAGTTTTGGGATTTTTGGTGATAGGTATTGCACCTATTATACCTACTTATCAAATTCATCCTATCCTGATATGTTGCCTAGCTCAGGAACCTGACGCTATTGATTCTTTAATCAGGCGCTTCTGGGAGCTCGAGGAGCCTCCCTCTACTCAGCGTGCTCAGCATTCTGTCGTTGATGAATGCAAGGAGTTTTATAAATCTCCCGTTTCTGGCAGATACGTTGTCGGACTGCCATTCAACGAGAATGTATATTTTTGGGCGATTCGTATGATATTGCTCGCAAACATTTCATGTGCCTTGAAAGAAATCTAGAAGCTTCACCTCATTTAAGGTTGGCGTATGATGATGTCATTAAAGACTATATTAACAAAGATTATGTTTCTTCCGTGCCTCATTACGGGTCTGACGACCATGTTCCTGTATATGTAATACTGTACCATGGGGTCGTACGTGAGGATAAGACGCCAACTCGCCTACGCATCGTGCTGGATGCCATCTGCAAATCTAGCTTTGGTCGCTCCTTGAATGACATTCTGAATTCGTGCAGTTACTGTCAGAACCGTCAAGGGAACTTATCTCCACCCGGTTGTTCGTCTATGCTCTCTACCGAGGCGTAATATATGTTTAAGTAATAACTTAAACGAAATATCGTCATAACATCGCTGAGATATCGTATCCTATGGATATAATGACGAGAGAGTTAGGCGGTCGGTAACAATATATTGGAGTGAAAAATCAAACATACATTTATTATCTTACAGTCTTTTATTTGCTTTCAACCAAACCATTCCCAAAGTATTGCATTTAATTGGCACCAATTGTTACAAATAAATAATAATAAATACATTTAAAATTATCTCAACACTTTACCTGTTCTTATACAGTCCTAATTAGTTACTTTATGATATAAAGTGTATTTTTAATTTAGCAGAATAGGAACAAAAAATATTTCAATCATCACTTTTGAGTGTTAACCGTAAGCCATAAGGAAATTCCTATGAAATTGTAACGAGTAGTAGTTTTCCATAAATTTATAAGGAAAATTTAATAAATCTCAAATTTGTAATTGATTGTAACTATGCTTTTCTTAGTCTTGAATAATCGTGAGTAATCATATTTGACTTTTTTAATTTAAGCTGTTTTTTTCATTAAGGCCATCCCCGCGGGTTGGGGCCGCGTAGATTTTTTTTATATGTTTAGTATGATACTAAAAATATTAGCCCAATCATGATTATAGAGCAATTGTAAGAAACGGCACGGTATAAATATAATTCCCACTTCACTTTCAATTTTCGTATTAACTAATTTGTTTATACGAAAGTCGATGATCAACTACAAATTTACAGATATCTCACAACCTCTTTAATCCTTCATACAATTAAAACTCCTACTAGTTGCATGCTATTCATGAAATATATAAAATTTTGATATAGGTACAACATTTGTTGGAAAGGACAATCTTGTAATAAAAATTAAGCGGCATATGGGCCTTAAAATGCCTATTTAGTCTCTTGCTTCGCTCATTTTTTGCAATCACGGGTATGTGAAAAAAAATCAGAAGCTTTTCTGCCAACCAACATTTTTTGGTCACACCGACCCTACAATAAATTTATAAAACAACCACAAATTTAAGGTATAAATTAATAATCTCTTAATTTTACACTTTAATGGAGTACTTTTATTTTTTTGAAGCTTATATGAAAGTTTAATTTTATGAAAAATATATCAAATATAAACTGTGATTAGATATTAAAATGTCGTTCAGAGCTTTGAATAGTGTTGGAAAGTCATTGACAGATAAAATTGATTCTTTCTTCTTAACCTATTATTATGAAAGTTACTGTAACGTGAATAGACTTGTTTTATTTTAAAATCATTCACAATCCCTTTCAATTTTACATTTAAAAGACATTCACGAATTTCACTTCGAATGAACAATATCGTTAGTTGGCGTTAATCTTAAGAAAATGTCACTGAAAGTTACGGTTTAACTAAGTTTTTATTAGGTTTCTTGATCATTGAAACTATCATTGAATCCTAAAGCGATTGCAACTTTAAAAGTTACATAACTCCATAAATCTCCATCACAATAATAAATAATAATAATAAATAAATAATAATAAATGGCTTTATTTCACACAAAATGTAGCTTTACCAATACCGTTAACAATGTCTCTTTTAAGATAATAAGTATCTGTATCAAGAGACATTGCTCTTCTATAATAATAATAATAATAATAATCATTTATTCTCTCAACACAAAATTATGTACATACATGTGAGTCTTAAGATTCTTAAAAACATTTAGTATCTTAATTTTGTGAGAGTCTGGAGCCCGAAATTGGTTTCAGTAGAAACCTGTGTGTCAGGTCACCAGGATCTCCCCACAGATAAAATATTATTCTATAGCTGTAATACATATTATTTTACAATTAAATATAAATTATTTCAAACCTTTAAAAATAAAAAGCAAAAAAAAAAACATCAGCGTTTCAATAATTCTATAAAATATTTATAAAGCATGCAGGTAGGTTAGTAACATATGTTTATGCCGGTAGTTTTGAGTATTGTTGTGTGGTAGTGTCATGTGTGTTTGGTACAAATTACAAGTTGTTGAAGTTTTAATATTTTTATTGTATTACATATTGTTCACCCTATAACCAGTTTGATGTTTCAAATGTGTTTTAGTAATAATTCTGTCTTTTCATAGTCAAAGAGATCTAATCCAGTTTATTAGTTTTTCTTTATAATTAAAATAATTAAGAGGATAGATATTTAAAAATTTATTTATATGGTTATAAATATGAGCAGATTGTTGATTATATTGATTGGCAGCAAATGATGTTCTAATTTTATTTTGATTTATAACTCTTTTATTTCTTCGATCCTTAGTGAAATCACCGTTGTATTCCATTCTTTTGTGTAATTTTAAAATAGAATGAACTATGTATAATTTTCGCACTGTTAAAAATTCAATATCCCTGTAAAGCATTTGTGTGGAATATCTAAATGGTATAAAATACATGACTGACAATCGCTATATATTTAAAAGAGACTGCAATAGATTTTAAAATTGGAAAGTTAAGCGAAAGGTTAGTGCTAAAGAACATTAAGATATGCAACAGTTACATATAAAGTACATGTGTGTCCGCCAATGTAAATCTTTTTGTGCATGAATAAATAAATAAAATAAAAAAAAACAAATGGCGGCCTTAATGTCAAGTATATAGGTACTGTTTGAGACTCTAATAAGGTTCCTACTTGAATACTGTCAATATGATTTGCAGAAGATTTCTATTGGAAATTTGGCTTTGTCTCCAAATATCACCCTCAAAAGGTTATATTAGATGAGCTACCATTATCTTCATGTGAACTATTAGGTCCTCAAATATAAATCATTTTAATAAATCTCTCATAGAAAAACGTTGTTTTATGCACTAATACCAAAAAAATAATTTTGTAGGAATTTATATATAAAATACATTATGAACCTATTAAATGTGTTGGTAATTTTAGTTTGTTATTACGGTGGTGGTAGACGGTGGTATCCTCCTCTCTAAAGCTATCTGGTAGCCGTCAACATCTTTCATCATAACGTCTAATTTCACTCTAATTTTGGGCTCATCACTATTCTGTGGGTCAGGAACTACTACGAATTTTCTCACGATCGATGATACAGCAGTCTTGATAGACATCAAAGCGTATTGGTAACCTGCAAAAAGAAAATAAATTATTATTACGCGGCTAAATTATGATGACCTAATCTGAGGGTTAATTGTCTAATTTTGAAATCTATCGTAATTCGTTTCAATTAGATCATTATCTGAATGATATTAACGAACTTACGCTACAACAGTGATCGCTACGTTTTTATCGTTAATTTGATGATATTTGGATTTGTCTAAGGCAGTGATTCTCAGCCTTTTTTTTTGTTGCGGCACATATTTAATGATTTCAAAATTTGGCGGCACACAATGAAAAAGATAAAAATTATTTACTTACTACAACACACTGCATAATAGTTTATGACAAAAAATTTAAATATACGAAATAAACTAATATATACTACAATAATAACTAAACGTTTATTAAGGGATTAATTACAAGCTAATAATAAAAATATTTTTAATGCGAAATTTGAGCTTGATTATTTTTGATAATTTCATTTATATTTGGTCGTAAAAATGACATTTAACAATCTTGATCTTTTTTTAAGTTTTAATGTTGGCTAATGCTGAAAATCCGAATTCACGCAAATAAGATGTGGAAAATTATAATAATATGTTTAAAGCTTTTTTTGTTTACAAATTTTACAAATTAATAAATTGACACTACATGCAAATAAATTAATATCAAACCGAATCACATACATTTGCCAATTTTAACGAAAGAACAGGTGCAGTAACTACTATGCAACACCTTGTGAATCCCAACTATCACTAAAACAACACGTTTTGTACGCAGAAGTGGCAAGTGTGCGCCGACTTGAAACATATTCCTATTGCTATGCACGCCGCTTCATCATAATTTGGCCCTAAGAAAAAACGCGCTGCAAAGCAAATAATAAAATAATTTATTTTTGTGGATTTAAATATATATTCATGTTAAAAATATTTTTCTTTTTAAATGACATAATTGATTAATATTGACATTATTATATATTTGCAAAATTTGGCGGCACACAAAAGTGCCGCGGCATAGTGGTTGAGAATAACTGGTCTAAGGCATGCGTTGGACGCACATATTACTACTACCCGTGGTGTGCACTGTGCAGCTCGTGTTATCATGAAACACGGTACACGCATGCTGGTTGTTTTGCTCATAACTTTGGTTTGGGGTAATATTTCTTTGTAAAATTTGTCTATGGGCTAGTTGAACGTACAAGGACTGTAACCTAATAAAAATCAAAACACTTTCAGAGGTAAAAAGTAATGTTATCGTTAATTGAATTTTATCGAGTGGAAAAAAGAGATCGAATGGCCGACTGGATTTATTGTTATTTTAATAAATTATAGCAAAACTGTGTGCTTTTTGTTGAGAAAAGACATAAATAGTATAAAAACAAAGAAAAAAATGGAATAAATTAAAGGTAAATTGAAAAAAAAGGAAAAAAAAATAAGAAAAAATGAACACATTTTTACGATATGTCAAAAGTAAATGTGAATTCTGTGTTTTAAATAATAAAATTTTAAATAGATAAGTTGTTAGATTATACCTCTGAGAATACTGTAAACAATCCGAAGTTATTCCGTTTATTATTTATGTTTTTAATCGACTTTAAAAAAAGGAGAAGGTTTTCAATTAGACTATTTTTTTTTTGTTTGTTACCTCATAACTTTTTACTGGGTGGACCGAATTTAATGGTTCCTTCTTTATTTAAAAGCTAGTGCTTGCCGTGTGGTGATTTGGTCCAGATCTGGCAATGGTGTCTATGAGAAAACCATAAAAGTCTTAAATTTGCATTAAGTATGCGTGATGTTTGTTACTCCAAAACTCAAAATGTCAATAAAATGCATGTAATAAAAACTTTTTATTAAAATCATTGAAAATGGAATTGAAAAATTGGAAACTGAGTTTTTCTGTAGTTAATTAAATACTAACCGCCCGACTCCAATGTTTCTTAAAAACTTTAACCACTTGTTAGATAAGTATTATTTTGCACTTTTTAAATTTGAAGTCGGTACCATTTTTTTTTATAAAAAGTTTTTTAATCATTCAAATCATCATTCGTTCCTTAAGCGATTGCGACAATTGCTATATCTTTAAAAGGGATATCTTGCCTTAGATTTTTATAAAGGCATTCATTGCTAACGAACACAAGAATATAACAACAATTAAGTGTAATATGAATGGCGGACGTATGACTTTGCTGTTCGTTTAATTAAGATAATTACAATTACAAGGAATTCTACTGCAACAATCCATTCATTTAAAATAATTATAAAAAACCCAAGATATTTTACATAAGAACCGTACCATTAAATTTAAATTAATTATTTGAAGCAATTGAAGTGAGTATTTATGGGTTTACTTATAATGTTTCTCATTATTATTCAAGATCTCATTTGTCCAAGAAAAATGAATGCAAGAAAAGTATCTAGTGCTGTTTTGAAAAGTTTTTTATTTAATGGGTCAGAGCCCAATTAATTTTAGGAGCTACTGCTCTACTGACTCACAGAGTCAGAGCCCTTATCATTTATCTGTCTATATTATAGTAGATTAAATTAGTAGGCTGTATGATTATTGGATCATTAACATCAGCCCTTTTACGTCCCCACTACGGGGGCTCAGGCCTTCCTTATCGATGGTTAAGGAGGATGGGCCATGATCCTCCACTCTGTCCTAATGCGGATTGGAGGGTACTAACGACTGCAAATGCAGCCGGGACCAACGGCTTAATGAAGCAAGAAGTAAGAGTCTATTACTCTTGAAATAATAATTTTTATTTATCCATCCCGTAATCGACCTTTGTGAAAGTTGCTTAACAATAACGATCGCGTGCGGTGGTGCTTATTTACTACGCTACCGAGTTATTGGATATTGGATAGAAATAAATTTATATATATTGTTGGATGGGGCCCGCATGTGGGATGATAGACATATGGGTCCTATCAGTCAATGTAGATCAACAGTTATTAGTGTGCGAATAAGAGCTATTAGGTTGAATTACCGAGACAGTTTCTGGGTCCTTGACTGAACGGCATGAAACTGCACACATGTTTCAGGTTGAGCCTCTCCGGCGAGAATCGGTCGGGGTCGAACTTCTCGGCGTCCGGTCCCCAGTACTTTGGATCCCGATGAATGCCCCATATGGAAATTACCAGGCCAGAACCCGCTGGCAACACTTTACCGGACGCTGCAATGAAAAACGACAATGTGAATCAATTATTAGTCAGTTATATTCAAAGGGTCCGCGTCATTTTTGTTTTAATAGGTTTTGTTTTTTCTGCAGTTTCAAGACTATATTCGTATGTCATCATCACCAGCCTATTACACTATTATTTAAACTATTGTAACATAATAGGCACACACACTGTTATCTATGTTATTACTTGTTAAATTGAGTAAAAAAAAATACGTTAATATTTTTCTATTATCTAATATGATATAATTTATAATTATAATTAGAAACCTTATCATTATATTTTTTTTTTACCCAGACAATCTCTTTTGCTTATTTTACATAATAAGGAAGTACTTACGCAATGTAACATTTTCTTCGATTTTCCTTATGATGAAAGGTACAGGAGGGAAGAGTCTCAGCGTCTCCTTTACTACCCTTTCGAGAAATTTCAGTTGCAACAAATCTTCCTTTACCAAATCGCGGTCTGACGTCCCGAAAATATCGTAGATTCTAAAAGAAAATGCAATTGGAATAAAATCAACAGCTTATAATCTATACTGATATTATAAGAGGCTCCGAAACAAGGGGACAGTTTTTAAAATTCTTTCATGAATTCTTAGCTACATTATTCGCGGGTGACATAAGCTTATAATTCACAGCTAGTTTTCTATAAATATAACTCAACTGGTGGTAAACTCTGTGTCCTTACATATGAATGGTATTTGGTATGCGAGGAACAAAATGTCGAATATTTTTTAATATAATATATTTATTTAATCACACTATAAACCATTGTTATCTATGCACTTTTGCCATCTCAAACTTAGTTCATTGATCCTCTTACTAAATAAACCATTCGGACGGGAATCAATAAAATCTATGAAGGCGATTTGCACTGCCCCGTCGTAGTTGAATTTTTTCCCATGCAAGAGGTTATCCAAATTTCGAAAAAATAGTAATCTGTTGGAGCAACGTCCGGGGAGTACGGTGGATATCTTAAACATTCCAATTGAAGCTCTCCTAATTTGGTAGCCGTCTATTGTGCAGTGGTCTAGCGTTGTCGTGAAGTAGCAGTGGTATAGAGCGATTGACCAGCCTCAGTGTTTAGCAGCTAGTTTTTTCCAGCATGGTTTACAATTGCTTACAGTAGACTTCTGCCGTAATCGTCTGGCCATTCTTTACTTTCCAGCGTCGATATATACTATTTGTAGCTGGAGTCATATGTACTTATGATTTTAAATTTTATGTAGAACTAGCTGACCCGGCGAATTTGGTACCGCCTTATACCCGTTTTTTAAAAAAAATCCTACATACAAACCGTGTCATGAATCGTGGAACACAAAAAATAGAATCATTCAATTTGGTGCAGTCGGAACTGGAATTCGGAAATTATGCGCGTTTCGGCGATTCATTTTTATTCATGGATATTTAATAGTTCACCAGGACATTTTCTTATTTTTCAATAACTCATTAGTTATGATTTTTTTTTGATAAAGTGTAAAAGGCAATTTTGATCTTCTTAACATGCATAATGTATAACTTATTTATTTAAATAAACATTAATACTGTTTTGTTAAAAATAGGTTCGTAGATAACACATTATTTTACTGTTTTAATTATACGTAAAAAGTGGTTATTGAGATTTACCACCGCGGATTTTTTTGTAGATCTATTAAAGAGGTACAATTCCACCATACAATGTTTTGTAATAAATCAAAAATTTTTGGCATCTTTTTCGAGGAAAGCTTTCGATCGGCTTAATTTTTTCCGACATCCTTATATGTAATTTAAGACGTCTTAAAAAAGAGTTCAAAACGCCTGTAGGTTCATTTTCAAAATTGAGGTTTTATCCTCTAAAACAACTAGTTTTCAATTGTAAAAATAAGTGAGATAACAGAAGTAAAAATATTGCATTATTTAGGTGTATTATTGTTTATATTTGATGACATATATGTAAGTTGTGTGTTATATAAAGGTGTATTTTTAGTTAAGTCTATTAATAGGGTGGTACAACAGAATTGGCACCAATATCAAGTTGATATTGCCTAATATCGCTATGAAAACTAATCACGACTTGTCTGCGCGTAAGCATAGTAATAGTAGGGGAGCCCAAGCGGGGATTTCGGGATTTACTAAAGCGCGGCAGATTAATATATAGGGGGATACCTTGTACCCAGTTAAGTACCTGGACCAAGTATGAGCCCTATAAAAATAGCCGCCCGGCAAGGACGAAGGATCAGATTAGTAAAAAAAAATTGATCATCTGAAAATCTCGAGCGCGTCAGATTAAGGTAAGGTGAGCTAGTTACATGCTAAAATGTGTACATACCTCTAATCTGACAATTTGAAAGTGACGTAAAGAAGGGGGAAGGCTACAAATTTGTAAAAAAAAAAGTCACTTTGACATTCTCGAGCGTGGCTAATTTTTTTTTATTTTGAAGGGAGTCATTCAAGGATTACGAAAAATATATAATCTGACGATTGTCACAAGCCGAAGTAATAAAACTTCATCGATAAGATTTAATACGTGCAGCTACGTGATACCTATATTTCCTTCTCCGCATCACTATTTCTCTTTATTACTCTCTCATTCCGTCCCCACTCTGGTTTCGGTTGCCATGACGCCATGACAGCTGATGACACAGACTCGTTCGTGGCGTGATATTGTTTACATCGTATTTCCAACGTTTTTGCTTATTTTGTTATTTTAATGTAAATTTTGTGAATTAAACTTTTTACATATTTACTAAGAGAAGAAGAGGAAAATGATTCTAGCGATGAAGATAATAATTAATAAAAAATACTGTAAAAATTAAATTTTCATATAGTCATTTTCTTATAAATATAAGTATTTTACATAAAAAAAACATACACTTTTTTATTTGCATGCTAACTCCGGTACTTTTCTATTTAATTAAGCTCAATGATTTGAAAAATAAAAACATTTTGTGTCAGTTTAAGTAAATCCCTTCAGATAATCGTCAGATTATGAGATATCACGTCTGGGGCATAAAGATGAACAATACATGTATATCTTAATCTGATGCGCTTGAGTATTTCAAAATGGCGATTTTTTTTGCACATTCTAATAATGGTCACGCGTTTGCGTCACATCCAAATCGTCAGATTATTATATGAGAGCTTTTTTTTAGGTTCACTTGACATCCCCTCAAAAAATCTGACGCGCTCGATTAAATTTTTTTTTTCATTTTCAACCCTTACGTATAACCACCCCCATCATGGAAACGATCAGATTAACATACGACAGTATTTAAAAATGCGTAGGACATGGATGATATTAATATCTGACGCGCTCGAGTATGTCCATACAACAGTTTTTATTTACATTTTTAAAAATCTATAGCCGCTTCCCCCACCGATGAAAAGGTATATATTATATGAAAATTTTTTTTTGTTATCATCTAAGCTTCGCAACCCAATAGGTCTCTATGACGCTCGAGTAAATCCCGATTTAGCATCGTGGGCTCCCCTTTTTTTTTTTTTTTTTTTTTGTCGCTGAGAAATGCGTTACGCATACCCGCTTCACCCTGCGCGGGCTCTACGGGTGATGTGGGGCTGCTCTTGTGGCCCCATCCCCGAAGGGGTTAGACAAAAAACAGAAGTTTACCCACTAAAACTCAGCGATGTCCCTCTTATGGTAGGCGATGCGCGGGATCGGCCCGAAGGCCATACACCGCGCGGTTCGCCCCCATTTCGGCCCGCCCTGAAAAGGGCAGGTCCCACTCGGGTTGGGGGTACGCCTCAGAGACATTCGAGACGCACCCCCACGACGAGGCAGGAGCGTGCAATGCCGACCGGTGCGCGAACCGGTCAGCTGCCCCCGACTAGAGACCAGAGATGCGCAACTGTGCAATCTCCGGTCCCCTACTCATCGTGTTGGGAGGATCCATAGAGGCATAGCCCTTATCGTGGATCCCCCCCCTGTAGGTCGATGCGCCACAGAAGACCAGCCTCATCACTCCCTGTGTCAGCCCCGAGGGGCAGACGAACAGGGAGCGTCCAGCCGGTCATCGTGGGCTCCCCTACTATAAGTGATAAAACCATATCACAAATCCAGGAACTTTGTAGTTGCTTTATTAAGTAAGAAAATACCACATCTAAACTAATATTATAAAGAAGAAAGAATAGATTGTTTGTTTGCTTGCCGATTTTAAAAATTCTTTTACCTAAAGGACGTCATAAACGGTGAACGTAGGCTATATACTCGTATTATCCCAAAAAAAGCAAATAAAGAGATGAAAATGGGAGTGGAAATTTGTAGAGGGATTTAAAACGTTTACTAACTAACTAACCATTGTTTACTATCATGATATGAATTGATATCCAAATAAAGAGTTCCCTAGGGATCACGTTTGTGGGAAATTAGTAAGAGATAAGATTGAAAATGTTGAGATATGAACTGTGTATTTAATATCAGATGCCGCTGCAATATATTGGCTGAATTTATACAACATTCTCAATTACGAAATAGTCTGATATTTGTTGGAATATATCAAGTGTCCTGTTGTAATTTCAGATTATATTACGAAATAATACAGAACAGCAATAATCTTGTTTTTAGTTATGTATAATTTTATTTTTATAAGATGGTTCTGTAGCATTTAATTTCAAAATATTTCTAGTGTTGGAATTTCGTTCAGTATTTTAAACTATCCCACATTCGTGACATTTATTAGTTAAAAATTGCAAAAGTTTGTACATTATAAGTTTTAACATTATAGTGACATATCTCAGAATCAATGTCGATGTTAAAAGAACTATCCTCCAGAGGTTCAAAATACAATACTATAACAAATTGACTGCAGTGACGGCCCAACGGCGGGCTGAAAATCTCTTTTTGAGAGCTCTAAAAGATAATCAAACATTGGCCATAATTGAGCAAGTGTTGGTCAGAAGTGACGTCAATTACGATGATTAGATACTTTAAAAAATTTCAATATATCACATCAATAATAGTGAACTACGTCATAGAAACGTCAGATTAAAATAACGTCGCACTTTAGAAACAGGTTTTGAAACAATTTGTATAGGGCATAATTTCTCGACTCTGCCATTACGATTGACCTTAGTGAACTTGATCAATGATAGAGATTTTATAATATTTATGCTAATCTCCAGTCAAAAGTTAATTTATTGAATTGCCATTAAAATCTGCCGTATCTGGTCAATGTAACGGACTTTGATACATTAATTTATTACCATGTTTGATAGTGAAGGTCATATTTTTGTTTGATTTTTTTTTATTTGAACGTAAGATTTGTGTATACACAAAGCAACATGACATTAGATTACTTAATGAAAGTATGAAAAATTTTACAGCCAATATAAAAATTTAATTTTTATCTTTATTGCATTAAATACAAACGGCGGACTTAACTTCTAAATATTGAAGCTTATATTATCTATACATATAAAAAAGAAGATGTCCTGACATACTAACTGACAGACAAACATACAGTCTAAACCACTGGTTGTAGAGACTTGAGTGAGTGTTTTGGGAAATTCCACCTCAAAGGTAGTTAAAAAGGGTTGTTTGTATGAAACTTCTTTGTTTTTGGAACTATATCGATGAAAATTGGTATTTGAGTACTTTAAGACCCTTTGTATTGGAATTTGTAATATTTTATCCCGAAAACCAGCACTTAAAGGAATGAAAATGGCAACATATCGGTTTTAAAGATTTCCTTATGTAGTGATGAAAATTGGTATTTGGGTACTTATATTATTTATAACAAAAATAACATTTTAGATTAAACTTTTTGAAACTATTCAAGTACAAATAATTTTAGATACGAAAGAAAAATATTTTATATCTTTTTAGGCTACACTGAATGGCGTTTAGTATATTTACATAGCATTGTCATGGGCTTTAAAATAATACTAGGTAGATAGTGAAAATTTTTAACTTTGCTATACTAGATGGCGTTTATCCGTAACTAAACTGTATTATCGTTGTGTTCAAAGAATTTTGCGTTTCAGTTTTCAATTAATTTTTCATCTGTAATTCAAATTGGATATATAGCTTTAAGGTTTGCAGAGATTAAGCACTGAAACATATCGATGTACAATACCCATCTGCGTTACTTCAAATTTCTTTGTGGCTTTTACTCAAATATTTTTAAAATTATAGTAACATAAATGTTTGCTGTAGGTAATTATAGATTTGATCCGGAGCCCTAATATTAGTATAACGCAATAATACCACTACCTAGTTTACTAGTTAGAACACGAACGAGCGTGTATAGTTAGTAGCTTGACACAATGCTCGAAATCAGGCCTTCCTATGGGAGAGCTTTTCAAGAAGTTTGTCTCAAAATGAATATGTACACGATGAAGCTTACATCTATTGTCTATGTTATAACTACTCCCGAAACACTCGTGAACCCGACTCTCGGAAGTTGTTGATCATTATTATAATTGGACATACCTAGTCCAATTTTGAGAAAGTCGACAACCGTCGAATCTACATAACTCGGTTGGGCAGCGGTCGGGAAATTCCAAAGTGTCATTTCGAGTATCGTAGTGTCTCTAAACAAAGATTTTTAGCTGGTGATGTCTTATAACACTCAGAAGTGGTTGCTAACTAGGAGCCTCATAAATAGGCCCAAAGTTCAGATTCAGATCAGAAATGAGGAGATTCGTAGACGAACCAAAGTAAGTAATCGATACAGCCCAAAGAATTGGAAATCTGAAGTGGCAATGGGCCGAGCACAAAGCTTATAGGACTTTACTGCCCCAATAATTATCTGGGTTGTTTAGGCAGTAAAGTCCTCGAGTAGCAACCATAGACTAGAAAACGTACGTACCGTTTTCTTCCATTTTCTAACTGTAGATGTAATCAGGATCGCCGGGACCGATCGTCATGGAGATGACATGGGGGCTTCATCCGGTTTTTATGATTTTTCGTTACTACAGAGCGTATTTTCATCAATGTTTAGGCAATCTTCTGTGTTTAAACTTTCCATACTAATATTATACATGCCAAAGTAGGTCTGTGTATATATATCTGGACATAAGATATAAGTAGGTAGCTTTTTATTGTGATAAAAGAGTTGACATGGGGAATGAAAGTTTCTATGGAAGTCGTTAATGTCCAAGATAAAATCATGAGGTATTTTACACGATATAATGAATAAATAAGTATTTGTTTTGGCGTTTTTAGAAATACTGCCCAAAGTAACTATACCAAGCGTACGAAGTCACGGACAAAAGCTAGTCTTTTATAAATTTATTTATCAATCGGAGAAAGAATGTCGACAAACTAATGCGCTCAAAGACAATTTCCTTTTTGTTATTACTATGTAATTGTAAGGGTCGATAAACGCTATTTGATTTCATTTATTAAGCTATAATTTGAAATTGTATTTGTCATAATACGATTTTTAATGTTTTATGACAACGTTTCGAAACTTAATTATGATTATGAATGATTTGTTTATTATATTCCATAACAGGCGATATTGTTTTAACCTTTCGTGGTAAATATGTTTATGTTATGAGTTGGTTAACGCCAGGATTTAATTACAGCCATCTAAGTTTTTCCTCAACGTCTTTAAGAAGATTTATAGCACAAAACTTCTCATTACATTTACGAAAACCAGTCAATGATAGTGATGAACAGAGAAGTGAGTGCGTTCTACTATTTTTCTTTTGAAATACGGAACACGAAAATGTGGCAGAATACCAATCACTTATTGACACCCTTCTAATAACTAGTACGCCATATTGAACTTAGAATCTTTTCACAAAGGATTAAATAACCATCTAGGGACATCTGCCATATTAAATTTAAAACGATGTAATTTAGTTTAGCATTTGCTGTCGTGTAAAATAAACTATATTCATAATTTTAGCTAAATCGGTAGCATTTAACTGTTTTTCATAATCCAGTTGCAAGAGTTGATGAATATACACTAAAAATTAAATAGAAGCTTCTAAAAACACCACTTACTCTTCATAAACTCTCTGTTGTACGTCTGGATATTTGGCCAGCATCTTCAAGGTGTAACATATAGCAACAGCAGATGTGTCCGTTCCAGCTATGGTTAGGGTCAGCACTTCCTCTCTCAACTCCCTATCCGTATAACCTTTGTCTGTTTTGCTCGAGAGCGTAATAAGGTGATCGAGAAAAGTTTTTTTCTTGTAATCGTCCAGACCTGAAACGCACAGAATATTATAAGAAATATATTTTTATTAATCGTAATATTAATGTTAGCACGTCTGATCTGCAATTGCAGAAGTTAAGAAACTTTAGCAAAGAAATTTAATTTTGTTCATCGGATGGAAAAGTTATATTTAGATGGCAACAATTTTTTATTTTCGATTCCCAGTCGAGTAAATGAAAAAATAAACACTCCCTATGTGAATCTATCCAGATTATTACAGTGGGGACAGAAACTTGAAGATATTGTTCTAGCTTAAATTTTCTGTTTTGAAAACATACAATAATTTTTATTTAGTCTCTAACCGGCACAATCAAGGCAATCAAATCTATATAAATAAACAATGACTGGTCTGGCGGTAAAGTTGGTATATTAGGTATATTATAATTATTTCTATTTTATTAAAAATAGAATAATGACTAGTATTTTGTGTTAATGAATTATTTAAATGTGTTTATGTGTAAAATAAGGAACTGTAGGAGATTTGTGCTCATGTAATTTATATAACTATTTGTTTCTCAAATAAATAATAAAAAAAGTTTAAGCATTCTAATCCAGTTTAAACATGGAAATAATTTATAGCATCATCGCCATAGGCAACAACTAATATTTTCTTATTCACCGAAAGTAATTCAATTCGAAGCGTATTCATTAAAAGCAAATTTTTAAAATTTCTTACCGTAAGCAATGTCTACTTCACTTTTGTTTTGTGATTCAATCCTTAATTCATCGCGTTTTTTTCTAATAACCTTGAATTATAATGAAAAATGAATAATTAAAAACATTCAATTTATACGGATGAGTGTATTTCAAATAAGGCCTTAATGATATCATATAATTTAAAAGAGACGAAATATACTTATAGATTACAAATATACTTTGAATTTTATTATCTGAATGAAAATACATTTGATGTTATTAATAGACAAGGCTTAGCGTCGGAGTAAATTAACCCTAAATTTTAACACTTAGTATTTGTCAAAATTCACATAAAAAACAGAGATTACACCTTCTAGTGGTAAATTTTACTCCCGTATCAACTAGCTATTAATATAAGTGTCTGTTTAGTAATGTAAATTTAACTAATACTAAGCACACAATCTTAGCGTAAATTTACTCTGACACTAAAGTTTGTTTATTAGTAACATTGACTAAGTAAGGACAATTAATAATACAATATTTTTGTACCTCATCAGTGAAGTCGTGCATTTGTTTCAAACAAGCTTGGTGCTCTGTATATTGTGGGAAGAACTTGTAAATCCAATCGGGTTGAAGCCACAGATGGAATATTCTTTGGCATGTCAAATTTAGTATCCGAGTCATTGATAACAAGAACGGGGATTTAGGGTTACTTTGTGCGTGTACCTTTACTCCCATTGCCGTTTCTAATTAAAAAAAAAAAGAATTTTAATGGGTAAGACTAGTTAAAAATGGACAAGTAATAAATAAAAAAGAAAAATAATAATTAAAGGCGTTTATTTCATGTCATGTTTAGAAATTTTTAAATGAATTTTTCGCACGCTCGCTATAATTCTCGCTCTATTAAATGGCGATCTTGAGCGATAGAAAAGAATAGGACGACAGAAAATGGTCATACCGTGCTTACCAGATGTAATTTAACCCTAAAGCTCTTTATGTCCTTTTTATATTAACAGCATACATCGCCATGAGTTCTCACGCCTAATTATGGACGAAAATATTTTCATATTTTTAAAAAGTAATTTAAGTGTGATTTAATTTATGACTCTTAAAATCGAGGGTCTGTACCTATATCGTGGACTTTTTCATATTCAATTTTTTGATCGTGATTTTTCAGACATCACTCTTAAAATCGACATTCAGTATATCGTGGACTGTTTCGTTGGTCTATTCTACTTATGGTCTTTTTTAAGGCTACGAGTGGAACGGAGCACTATGAAGTTCGCGATATATCGAAAATTGAGTTTAATAATTTGGCATCTGGTTTACTACAATGATATTAAAAGGAGGTACAATTTCTAACTTTGATTGTTTGTAGAGGGTAATCTTCGGAAATACTGATGGGATCATGAAATTTTTATCACATAGTGAAAGTTACTTCATTCTGCAGTGAGTATAAGCTTTTATGCGGGCGAAGTCGCGGCTAGGAATTAATAAGTAGGTACTCACGTGAAACTGAATCCAGTGTATAAGTGCTAATAAATGGCCAAACGCTGAAATTGCCCTTTTTAGTTTGCTCATTGAGTTTGTTTGTCATCACCTCTGTCTGCTCTGCGAATATATCTACGAAGCTCTCAACAATTTTCGGACTGAAGGCAGGCACCAATATTTTCCTACGTCTCCTCCAAATGCTTACTGGGGACAATAATATATTTTATTGTTAATGTCAATGACTGGTCTTTAATTCGATTCGAGGTGTTCAGTTTGTAGTACGTAATAGTATATTTGAGGCTTTCCCTTAACTCCGGTTCTTCGCTAGGGATAGCTGATTGGGCATAGCGCGTCCTGGGGTATGAGTCAAATGTTCCTGAATCGTACCCCAATCCACAGAGGGACAGAGACCCCATATAAACCGGCCACCCTGTGCTGGGGAAACGAGTATGCAGTAATGCATTTTCTAGCGATAAAAAATCTCGGTCTTAACAGAATTGTTGCGTGAGACATTATCCGAACGCTAAACGATCTTAATCAATGTCAAAGTGTAACCCCTTATTAGTTAAACTAGCAAATGAGCTAATGAATCTTGTAATAATTAAAAAAAAACATAAATATTCCGTTAAGCGGCAAGACTCCTTTCTCCGTTTGCCATAAACGCGTATACTGCGAAACCCGGCTCTAAAAAAATAAAAAATAAGCGCTGTGTCTTAAACCTCCTATTTTCAAAATGCTAATACGACTTCAAAAAAAAAAAAAACGCATTTTCGATCATTTATGATGCTACGAAGGTAGGATCTTATACTGGCTCTGGTGCACAGATAATATTCAGGGATATATGATTTTAACAAAAAAGTTTTCCGATTTCTCATTCGAGGACACAGGTCCTCAAGTGTTATGTTAATTTGTACAATTTATAAGTTGAGTTTGATAGTACGTTCCAGAACGAAGAATATAACACTGAACGGCATTTACCTGGAGCGAAGATACCACCGTTGCCAATGACATTTCTGAAGAATCTGTGCAGATCATCTTTCTCCATACATGTTTTCAACACCATTTCAATATCAACTGGGTCTACAATCACTGTTAACAAAAATAATAGTGAGATGATGAATTATGTGTCTATGAACAACAATATATACTTTTATAATGAGGTAGGTTCTGATTGTTTGTTTGCATCGAACAGGCTCCAGAACTCGGGGTCGCAATGTCGTACCATCTTTGCGATACCGGTATTTTAGATACTTACTCCAGATAAATCACGGTATTCCGTTATTTTCGGGGTTTTCGGAATTTGAATAGGATCACTAATCTATTATTGCATTTTCTTACATGTATTGTAACTTTACAGGTAAGTTAGGTACCAGAATGGCAGAGAAATGGCAAATAATTATTTTCGAAATAAAACCATTTTTAATCGATTGGATCGAATTTATTTAATGTCAAGTTATGTTCGTAATTATTTTACTTACACACAAATTACAAACTGCAATACCTATGTTTACATATACTTACCTAATCAAATGCAAAAAAAACGGTCTATCTCTCTGCGCTTTTCTTAATAGTTTTTTGGAATATACCGTATCTGAGATCGTGGTCAAACTTACCCTATATATGAGTAGATAGCAAGACTAAAAATTTTACAAGAATAGGACAGTAAAAAATAGAATCGGTAAGATTTACATCAACTTCATACACTACAAAACTTAGTAATTTCGGGGTAGATACGCGTTGCGTGTATTTTACGTCGTTATGCATAAAACCTTTGGATCTCTCACAGGTTCTTGAATTAAATTGCGCGCAACTTTGTTTTATCATATCAGTGTTTTATTTTACTAAAAACCTAAAATATCGAAAGTACCGTTTTTAGTGAAATAAAAAACCGGCACTTTTAAGACCTATATTTGGTCCGGTATCCCGGTATTTTCAGTATCCGGGATCCCGGTTTGTGACACCTATCCAGAACTACCGGACCGATTTTAAAAATTCTTTCACCTACGGGTAGAACTACATCATAAAGGGTCGACATAAGCTATAATATAGGCGTGCGAAGTTGCGGGAAAATAGCTTTTGATTTATAATTTTAGTTTTATAGGTAATATTCATTCTTTACATAAGCATCATTATTAACGCTATTATCAAAATAAATCTCAAATTTAACTTATTTTTTACATGGCAATTCTGAAATTATAAATATATAATAAAATACTCACAGAAATATAATATGTGATTAAGCCATCCTCTGACAATGCCCTGATGTTCCATCGCTGCGTAACTATAATCCTTAAGCTTGTTCATTATATCTGAAAAAACAACTTAAATGTATCCGATATTTTTTATCCAATCGCTAACACTCGTATCTATAGTCGAGAAGAGTAATTACTTGAGAATATGTCATAATTTAAGCAGATATTTTTACCAAATGAAGAAGAATTGTAATGAAGTAAGAAGTTTGTTTCTATGAAAACGAAATTTCTTTTATTTTCGAAACGCTTATATAACTAAAAAAAAAATAATAATTGATCGCTCATTTGATGATGCAACGGTTATAGGACATGGCACTTCTTCTGATCCACAGAAAATCTTCACAGATATATATGATTTTAACAAAATTGTAAGAACGATTCAAAATTATTCGAAATTTCGTTCGTCGACGAACAGAGTAGGCCGGCTCTCTGATTATTATTAGTTATTAACAATTGTTACTTTAATCAAATATTTGATTAAGTTATGACATTTTACTTTTATTTATTTATTATATGGTTTACCAACATTCGGTTACACATTAAACATACGTATTAAAGATTGTAAAAAAGATGCATCACATGCATGTATGTAACGAACAACCCCCAAGTCTTTTATTTCGTCGATGTTTTTTATCCTTTCAGAACCTATTTTATATTTAGTATTAAAAGACACATTATTTCTAAAGTACTTCATGTGGTAACATTTATCAATATTTGAATCCAAATCACTGAATTGACTCCATTTGACTAGCCGGTTTATGTCACCCGGTATTAACTTCATATCATCAACGGTTTCACAATTCGAAACTAGCTTTAAGTCATCGGCATACATAAAAGCTCTAGAATGTTGAAAGCACTCGGATATGTCGTTGATAAAAATAGTGACCAATAACTTCTCTCGACTATAGATAGATACGAGTGTAAGACTTTGTTATCCTCTTAAACAAAGATACGACAGTCAGAATATATTTGTTGCACCACGTTGGGAGACAGTGTAACGAATTTCTTAAAAAAAATTTCTTCCAGATTAAAGAAATTTTAAAAACAAAGCAAACACAGCGCAATTTAAATTGAGATATATAGGCAAGTAAAATAGAATTTAGCTATTAAGATATATATCATAACATATATAAATAAGTTGGAATCAAGGAATTTATATTAGAATTAAGTTAAAAACAATGAGATTTTTTGAATTTTAGAACTTTTTATAAATATACATACATTGCCGACTTGGGTGCTCGTGTAAAAGACCACGTACATTTTTTCTTATTTTGTTACCTCAAAATATATATTTCTGTTATTGTCTCTTTAAGTGAAAAGGCCACTAACATGACATTGACGGATTTGTGTCAATTCGCCAATGTCAAATATGCCAATAGGCAAACGATGCATAACTAAACAAGTGCTTAGTAAGGCATTACCTTACGTTACGGATTGGTGAAACGACAAATCTGCTTACGCTATTCTTAATATTAAGTGATTTTTAGTTATGCCTTGTTCTAGGTTAGTGAAAATGGGCATTAGTCGACTATTATGCGTAAACTTGTAAAGTCAATTTGAGTGTGATAGTTTTCCTTTTAACTTCGTTATATATAGGTACTAGTGCCGTAACGCTTGAAGTTTTACGAACGATAACGATGTTTGTGACTTATTTAAAGCTTAACGAGTCAAAAACGATTTACTTAGTCAAAAAACGCCCTTCCCACACTCCAATGTTTTTCAAAGATCTATCCAACGATGCCCCACAATATGGGGAAGATGAAAAAAAAAATATCATGCCCACTTTTTACGTAGGGGAGGTTTCTTGACCACTTTCTCGGCTTTATTAACGTGTATACCCATATAAAATTACAACTTTCTAGTAACAATAGTTTTTGAGCTAACCCGCAGACGGATGGACGGTAAGACGGACACGGCGAAACTATGAGGGTTCCTTGTTTATTACGGAACCCTAAAAATGATAATAACAAAGAATTTAAGATAAATATCAGTATAGCATTATGAATGCAAAATTTAACAAATATAATTATAAACTTGTTTTTCGTTTTAAAAACAAAATACTATCGCCCTTGAGTTATTTATGTTTATTACGAGTATGTCACATGATTATAAGGTCAGTTCTGCCACGTCATTGCATATAAGATATTATAACGCTCACTTGCACACTGTACCGGTTCTTATTTAATACTCTAATCATTGACATCTATTTGCGAAAGTAACAGATATTTTTTACGATAAGTAAAAAATCGGTAATAACAAGTTATAAGTAAACTAGTTGAGGAGCTCGATAGCGACGAGCCTAGCGCGCTCGGTCTGCGATACGGTTGTTCAGCAATGACCGGTCGTAGGATGGGTGACCAGAAATTTATCATCTCGAATGCCTCCGTCCCGTTTGTATGTGCTGTCAAAACCTACCAATCCGCACTGGGCCCGTGCGGCTGGTCATGGCCCATTCTCCCCATTCGATTCGATTGATAGGGAAGGCCTGAGCTCAGCACTGGGTTCATTGATAGGCTGGTGATGATAGTGTAGTTAACTAGTAGCAGATATTAATATATACATTGTATAAAACATAGTTTAAAATGTATACCCTCTCTTTTGCCTTCTTCACGCGGATATTTAGCCTTAAGGCCCTCTTAAAACATTACCCTCCGCAGCTCACTTAATCTCATACATTTTTCACAAGAAATCACAGAAAAAATACAGTTATAAAAAATCTTTTGTATTTTTATTTTATATCAAATATATAAAAGGTTTTTTTATAATAAAATGGATCCAAAAAACGTATTTAGAGTCATCTTTGCGATTTTTTTCGATCGAGCCAATATTGAAATTTATTTTTTGTTTAAAAAGTGAAAAGTGGTTATTTCCTACAAATCTTAAGGTGAACGCATTGGATATTTGAAAATCTTTCTCAACAAAATTCTATGACCTCATTACTATGTATTTATCGTCTAATACTGTGATAAATTTCAACTCGATCCATTCAGTACTTTGAGCTGAGCATTCATAAATTCTATTGTTTATCTTTGCCTTTTATACTCAGATTTATAATCAGTGCAATAATTTTGTGGTAGATTAATCATATTCACGTTCTTTCCCTCTCTTTTTTAACCTACTAACATCGGGATAGCAAAAAAAGATGTTTTTAAGCAAGTCACTACCATACTATTTATATATGTTGCTACTTATGATATCCCTATTGTTAATAAAAATAAGAAAATAATTCTTATTTCATGAATCATGAATCGTGACCGATTTAATTCAACATAACCTTTTCTTAATACTACATATTAATATAAATACATAAATGAGAAAATATTTAAATATGACGTAAATGATAAGACCTTTGTAAATATTGTGTATTTTATAAACGGAACTAAATTATTAAAAAAATATTACTTTTTGCGAGCTAACCCTATAGAATATTTTTGAACTTAATAATCTATTAAAATATATAACTTACACATCTTACTAAGTACGTGGATGACCAAGCGTTACTCGTATTTTTGGTTTAAGTTAATAAATCCTAGCTAGATCAATTTATCTCCCCCGAAATCTTGTGCATACTATACTAGCTTTTAATATATTACTAGCTTTCCGCCAGCGACTTCACCTGCGGTTTCCTGTATTATACCTATAAATCTTTCTCTTGAATCAGTCGGCTACGCAAAAACTACTGGCCATATATAATAATTATAAGCCTGTGAATCTACACGGTTCCTTAGAGAACACTCAGACGAAGCCCTGGCAGGAAGCTAGTTTATAGTAATTATATATATCTTATTATATTTAACAAACCTTCAGTATCTCCTATAAGCGTATGAGCAATTCCAATAACGGGCATCTCTTTTGTCGGTGGTGGTATTTTTGAAGCCAGTTTGTAAACCTGCCGCCTTCTATAACGGAACGCGATTACCCAAAGGGTAAAAGCAATGCAGCACAGGGTTAAAATCATCTTGAATTGTAAATAATCGAATACTCTTAAACTGGCACAAACACTGAGTGAAATAATTAAAAAGTCTTAAAATAAGTCTCTATGTGTTTCAAAAAGTTTCTATAACCAAAATATTTTTCTTCGCAGTAATATTAACCTCGACTATGTTTAACTGACTGTGGTCAACGTGCGTATCAGCCTAATAATTAAACTCGTCCGTTAAATATAGTTTTCGAGGTAGTGACCAGAATAGAAAATAGTCTGTAATAAAATCAGCTTCGAGCGCAACGCTTTTAATGTATGGAAACTCTATGACTTTTTAACATTGGTTTAATTCTCTATCAACCAATTTCTAATGTGAGAATTTGAAGTTAGACAGTAAACTAGAACTTTTTGCCCTATGAAATGTAAAAAACCGAAGTTATTGAGAATAATCAGTTGAGATATTCTTATTTCTCTATTCAGCAACCGGCCGTGAGTGTGTGATGATATTCTTAATTGTAAAGCTGCTTAAGGACTAACTCTAAACTAGTGTCGTAACTAGTTCCATTATATGACTTGTCTTTATGTCATCAAATAAAGTCCAAATAAGATGTAATTAAAAATAAGAAAACTATATTTTTATGTTTAAAGTAACTGATTAGGTGATGTGTGTTTATAAAACTTTCTTTGTAAAAAATATCTTTTCGTTCCTTTCATTCTTTTTTTACAACTAGACCAATTTCACTTATTTCAAATTTATTATGAAAAAATATTAAAATTAAAGATAAACTACATTTCTTTATAACATGAGATACGGTATATAAAAAAGAAACTTGTATTAGATGAGTCATTTAGATTAATAAATTGTAAATGGTTTGCCTAATTCAGAGGCTATCACTGTGAAAAAAACTTTTAACTTTAATTAGCTTTTTTATCAAGTTATTCCACCTCTAATTTACGAATGCTAAGCAGCCGAGGTGCAATATTAAGTTGTACATTAATCGTAATAGGTCGCAAGTATGTAATTAATAGATAATTTTGACGCTCTTTTTCATTATTTATTCTGTTTAGGTTTTTTAAGAGGAAGTGCTCTAAGAAAGTCGAAAACTTTAGGCCTACCAGAATCTCATGGCAAAAAGGGAAATTAAAATTTGATGTATGCCACACCGTGCCGTGGGGTGCCGGCCTAAGAGTAGCTCCCCCCCATATCCTCCCGTGGGTGTCGTAGGAGCCGACTGAGGGATTATACGGAAGGCGGGCAGCAGCGCCTCCCGGTATCACCTATCACCACCTACTGCGATCCCCAAGTCGCCTGCCAAGCGTGGGGATTATGGCAACCCCCCCCCCAACATGATGGACGACAATGATCTATGGCCCCCAGTCCCCGGCAGCCCCTCTATTCCTGTCTCTGGTAGCGGGACAGGTAACGGAGGGGCAAGGGGTGCTAAGAATCCCCGGCAGATTCGGCGCTACCAACACAAACGGACTCTGGCCCTGGCAACATACAATGTCTGCACACTGAGGACTGACGTGAAGTTATTAGAGCTGGAGGAAGAATTGAGCAAGTTGCGATGGGACATAGTGGGATTATCCGAAATCCGAAGAGAGGGCCAGGATACGGTAATCCTTGAGTCCGGTAACATGCTCTTCTTCCAGGAAGGAGATCAAAAATCTCAAGGTGGTGTTGGGTTTCTCGTCCACAAGTCCCTCGTGAACAACGTGGTGAAGATCGATAGTGTGTCGAGCAGAGTGGCGTACCTTATACTCAGAATTACCGAAAGGTATTCGCTGAAGGTCATACAGGTTTACGCCCCGACCTCTTCACATCCGACGGTAGAGGCAGAGGCTATGTATGAGGAGATTTCTGAAGCCATACATACGACTAATACCTACTTCACCGTTGTAATGGGGGACTTTAACGCGAAGCTGGGCGCTTCGAACGGCGATGAGTTGAGGGTGGGTCGATTTGGGTATGGGCGGCGTAACCACCGGGGCCAGAAGCTGGTCGATTTCATGGAGAAGGAGGGACTCTTTGCGATGAACTCCTTCTTCCAGAAGAGACCCTCCAGGAAGTGGACCTGGATGAGCCCTGATGGTTCGACAAAAAATGAGATCGACTTCATCATGACAACTAGAAAGCACATATTCAATGATGTCTCCGTGATCAGCAGGGTGAAAACCGGTAGCGATCACCGAATCGTTAGAGGCACATTGAATATCAATATTAAGCTCGAAAGATCACGTCTGATGAAGTCTACGCTCCGTCCTAGTGCTGCTCATATCGTGGACCCCGAAGCCTTCCAACTCCAACTACACAATCGCTTTCAGTGTCTATGTAGCTGAATGCGAGTCTGTGGACGAAATAAACAACGGGTTTGTAGAAACAGTCCAAGCTGTGGGGCCTAAGTTCTATAAGGCCCCATGCCGTATTAAATCTCAAAAGCTCTCAGACGAAACGCTCAAGTTGATGGTGGACCGGAGAGATATGAGACTGCAATCTTCAACCGATATGTCGGAATATGGTCGACTTAACAGACGAATTTCCAAATCGATGCGACGCGATCTGCGCTCCTATAATACTACACGTATTAGGGAGGCAATAGAGCGGAACCAAGGCTCCAAAGTGTTTGCACGAAATTTGTCTGCTGGGTCGAGTCAGATGACGAAGCTGAAGATCGACGACGGCAGGATCATATCTTCAAAACCGGTGATTCTGATTGAGCTTGAGAGGTTTTATGGACAGTTGTACACATCATCACAACAACCCGTTGGAAGCAATGCTCAGGACACCAGAGCAAAGCTGACCCGACATTAAACCGAGGATATCCCAGACATCTGCCTGTACGAGATTGGCACTCAAACAGCTCAAGAACAACAAGGCAGCGGGGGATGACGGAATCACTACTGAACTTTTGCGAGCGGGTGGAAAACCGGTACTCTTAGTCCTCCAGAAATTGTTCAATTCCGTCATTCTCGAGGGTACGACGCCAGAAGCGTGGCACAGAAGCGTGGTTGTGCTCTTCTTCAAAAAAGGTGACAAGACCTTGTTGAAGAATTATAGACCAATCTCGCTTCTGAGCCACGTTTATAAGCTGTTTTCGAGGGTCATTACGAATCGTCTCGAACGCCGGTTTGATGACTTCCAGCCTCCCGAACAAGCCGGTTTCCGAAAAGGCTTTAGCACCATAGACCACATACGCTGCGGCAGATTATACAGAAGACCGAGGAGTATAATCTGCCACTTTGCTTAGCGTTTGTGGACTATGAGAAAGCCTTCGATTCAATCGAAACCTGGGCAGTACTGCAGTCCCTCCAGCGATGCCAAATCGACTACAGATACGTCGAAGTGTTGAAGCGTTTGTATAGCAACGCCACAATGTCGATTCGCTACCAGGAAGAGAGCACGAAACCAATCCAATTGCGCAGAGGCGTGAGACAGGGAGATGTCATTTCTCCGAAACTGTTCACGAATGCATTGGAGGACGTCTTCAAGCTCTTGGAATGGGACGAATACGGCATCAACATCAATGGCGAATACATCACTCACCTTCGTTTCGCCGATGATATAGTCATCTTGGCAAGATCGATGGAGCACATCAGTACAATGCTCAGCGACCTGAGTATCGTTTCCAAACAGGTGGGTCTTAAAATGAACATGAACAAGACGAAAATCATGTCGAATGTCCATGTTGCACCCGTACCGGTAGTCATTGGAACTGATACTCTCGAAGTTGTCGATCACTACGTGTACCTTGGACAGACAATCCAGTTAGATAGATCCAATTTCGACAAATAGGTCGCTCGAAGAATCCAACTCGGCTGGGCAGCTACGCGATATCTTCACGTCCAAATTACCACAGTGCCTAAAGACGAAGGTGTATAACCAGTGTGTGTTGCCAGTGATGATCTATGGCACCGAAACGTGGTCCTTAACTGCTGGCCTCTTAGAGAAGCTCAGAGTCGCTCAGCGAGACATGGAGAGAGCTATGTTAGGGGTTTCTTTGCGCGATAGGATCCGAAACGTGGATATTCACCAAAGAACTAGAGTGACCGACATAGCTCGAAAAGTTTGTAAGCTGAAGTGGCAGTGGGCAGGCCACATCGCTCGACGAACCGATAATCGATGGGGACGAAAGGTTCTCGAGTGGAGACCACGAACCGGAAGACGCAGCGTGGGTCGACCCCCGACTAGATGGACGGACGACATCGTCCGAGTCGCGGGCGGCCACTGGATGCAGCTGGCGCAATGTCGTCCATCGTGGCGTTCAAAGGGGGAGGTCTATGTTCAGCAGTGGACGTCTTCCGGCTGATGATGATGATGATGATGATGATGTATGCCACACCAAGGAAATTGAAGTTAATGATCTTGATACTTATAATATTATTAATTATTTAAATTGTAATAGGAATATGGAAATTTTGATTTTGTACGTATGTACATACACTAGCTTTAACCGATTTGGAGTTGGTACATAAACTTCGATTGATTCACACTATTACACTACAGTTTTTGAGTTTATCCATTTAAAACTACCGAATAAACAAACAAATCTATTCTCTTTATATTATAAATAAAAACAATAGATATATAGATAAATACAGAAATGTTAAGATGGAAATGTTAAGATGGAAATGTTAATTAAATAAGATACCAAAAAAAAATATAAAATTAATAGAAGTAAGAAAATATGTATAGTATGTATAAGAAATGAAAAATAAGGGATAAAAAAGATAAATCCCGAGTAAGGTAAAACATACCTTATGTTAAAACATAAAAATAATACAAGCAAAAAAAACATAAAAGTGCTTAACAGTGGGGAAACCATACTAAAACATTAAAAAACCCCCAAATGGGCATGCCCTTGGGAGGCCTACGTCCAGTAGTGGACTACAATAGGCTGATGACGATATTTATGTATATAAAATATATATTATTCAGACAATACATTAATTATTATACATAATTTGTATTTTACAGATATTGTGATATTGTTCACCTTAAAGATTCCCTCCCTCCTTCGATGTTAATATCAGTACGAAGAATTTGTAAAATTTTCATTACTGTTGGAATTTCTTTTCGTACTGTATAGAATTCTTTAACTTTGTTCCTAATCAAATCTATCTAAATTAATTCTTTTCTTTCCCCCTCTTCTCTTTCCCCCGGTAAAAAGTACCGGGTGTAGAAAATACACCACCATTTGATGTGCTACACGTATGATTCGTCGTACAGTGATACTAGAAACACCTAAAATGCATCAAAATCTATTTAATACATAATCATTAAGTTTCCTTTAAAAAACATCTTTGATATAAGTTAATATTATAAAAAAATATAAAATGTATCAATACTACTCAGTTCAACTTACCGGTCAAAGCTACGACGCGCTTTAAAATCGAAGATTGTGTTTGATTTTCACCTTCCTCCTCGCGAATTTTATTGTAGATGTAACAGTTTACTTAATAAACTGTCCTTGTTTTGAATTCTTTTTTTAATACAAATAAATTTAAAGAAAAATATAATTAAAAATAATTGTAGGTACAATGTTAACAATTGTACTATGGAGGTAGGCAGACATAGGAGCGCAGCGCGGCTCATAGTGGTGGCATAGTATTTAAAATGACTTCTCGCGAGTCCAATGGATTCATTGTGATTTAATTATTTCAAATTGTGTGTAAGTGCTAAATAACCCCGAAATCGGGTGAGTGTTCTATTCATTTAATTTTTGCTGCTCGCTTATAAGTTTATTACCTTAGAGTATTTTATTTTTAAAATCACAAGTCCAATAAGAAACTTTTAAATTCTAAATCTGTTTCGCTGTTTTATAATGTTTATTCATTGTTCATTGAATATTATTACTGAGGTAAAAATCCAGTTCTTAACCTAATGTTTGATAATATTTTTATTCTATTTCGATAAAGGTGAAATAGATATTTAAGGAAAGAAGTATTATAAAATTGTTCCTATACTTAAAGTAATAACATTCATAAAACAATATATTGAAACAGAACGGAGTTCTGAGATTATGCAAAATTAACATTTTATTATTTTTCTACCTTACAGATTTCATATTTAATTTTGTCTGCTAAATTAAATATATAATTAAATATAATCGAAACATTGTCCGAATACTAGTTATTTCAGTTTCAATTCGTGATTTGTATCCATCTCAGGTTCGATTCCCGGGTTGTGCTATAAATAATTTTGATAACCTTGAAATTTAGATGATTTTAAAGGGAACACTTAGTGTTTTCATTTTACTTGAAGTACGGGTTCGATTCTCGTATAATATAATATATTAGTAATTGTATTTTTTTAACTTACAGATTATTATCATAGTATCTGTTATTTAACTTCATTCTAAATGATTTTTGATATCATTTGAAACACACGTTTTTATATTTTTTTAGCCGGTAGATTTTTACAGAAGCTATAGCAAATGCAGCTAACTTAATTTTTCCAGGCCACAGGTAGCTGCACTTTTTGAACTTCTATTTAGTGCTGTATTTATGTTACAGGGTTTCTACTGCTAGTTCTACTGTTAGTTCTACTGCTAGTTCTACTGCTAGTTCTACTGCTAGTGCTAGTTCTACTTCTTCATCTACTCCAGTCCTCCTGAGCTTTGTGGACCTTCGGTGCTGCTGACCGGAGGTGACGTCGGGTCTACACCCTTCTCAGCCTCTGCCCGGCCCGTGACGCCGAACCCGCGAAGTCCTCACTAATTCCCCTTGCAAAACTTAAAAGCTAAGTCCTCCCCTCGTAATTATAGAAACAAGAACCATAACGAGCGAATATCTTAACCTACCCCCTGAGAACAAAAATAAAGATTGTTAAACTTTATTATTAGTTTTATTCTTTATACCTGAAGCCTGGGGGTGCTTCTCCCCCCCATCTACAACCCAAACGCTTCATAGACATTGAAAACAATATTCCTCGCTTGAGATTAAAAGGTATTTTCGACATTTTCTCATAAAATAACGAAATATTTACGACACCAACAAAATTATAGCAACGAATGACAACCAAGTGACTTAATGATTGACGGGTGACATGAGTGTTGCAATATGAAATTCACATTTTTTCATTTTTTTAAATGCCATGAGAATCTGGTAGACCTATACGCTATCGGTTCGCAAAACTACGGCGGGAGACCTTGTACTGAGAAGAACCGACAAGAAACTCAGTAAGGGCTGTTTTTTTCTCCCTGTTTTATTTCACACGGAGAAGTCTTATTGAAATGTGACTTTATTAGAATGAAAAAATGAAAAAAATATTTATTTCATATACGATTTCTCATGATTACAATTGTGGTTGAAACCATTCTAGTAGGTATTCATGAATACCTGTTACAGGAGGTCTCGCTCGCCCTTAGCAGAAAATAACAAGAGGCTTGAGATATAAACACAAATTTTACATGTAATGAGATAATATAGTAGATTACATTAAAAATGTGTAGTTAACAATTCTTGTTATTATTATTATGTGAGTGCATGAATGTGTGTGTGTGTGTGTGTGTGTGTGTGTGTGTGTGTGTGTGTGTGTGTGTGTGTGTGTGTGTGTGTGTTTGTGTGTGTGTGTGTGTGTGTGTTTTTTGGTGTTGGTTTTTAATATAAAGATTCTACAGCAGCACACATAAATCACATATATACATATGTGATTTATGTGTGTTGAAACTAATACACGCTATTACAAAATCTTTCAATTTCGTCATATGATTTTGAAATTAGCCATTGCACTATTAACTCTTTACATTGTTTTAACTTTAAGTCATGAATTTTTAAATGCTTATTTAATTTATTGTACATATATGCGGACTGTATTATGAATTGACGTTTAGCAAACGCTGTTCTAAATTTTTTTACATAAGCGACCTTCTCTTTTCTCCTATTGTTCATCATATTGACATTATATGGTAAATGTTTGTGAAGTCTTAGAGTTGCTAAAAGAATATATAATTTTCTAACTGAAAGAAGCTGACAAAAATCATAGAGTTGTTTTGTAGGGAAACCAAATGGCTTAAAAAACATTACTTTGAGGAGACATCGCTGACTCCGCTCTAATTCTAGAAGCTTTGTCTTACATGCGCCTCCCCACAACGGAACACAATATCCTATAACCGATTGACCCAAGGCGATATAAATTTGTTTAATGAGCCCCTTGTTAGTAACGTATCTAAGTTTCTTAAAAATCCACGATAATTTTGTCACTCTATTGCTCATTGATTCAATATGTGAGTGCCAATTTAAATGTTGATCCAGAACTACCCCCAAGTATTTTGTGTTTTCGACTCGGACAATACTAGTGCATGCACATATGTGATTATATTTTTTATGACATACATGTATTTTTAGTGTTAAAGCATTATTCGGTTGTGTTCTGTTATTTATGGTGAAGCACATATAATTAGTTTTGTCTATATTTAGCGTAAGGAGGTTAGCTTGTAACCAATTTGTCACCTTTTCTAGTCCAAGTTGGGCACTTTTAAATACCGAGTTCCAATCCGAGCCCGTAAACACTAATGCAGTGTCGTCAGTATAGGAAAGTACTCGTCCGTTGTAAATATCCATATTAGTTAATTCATTTATATATATAAGAAATAAGGTAGGGCCTAGCACGCTACCTTGAGGGACACCAAAAGAAACCGTCGTATCACTGCTCAAATAATTACCAATCTTAACTCTTTGTTTTCTGTCATGTAAATAATTCTTGAAGAGATCTAGTGCAATTCCTCTTATTCCAATGCATTCTAATTTTTGTACAAGAATGGGTAAAGAAACGGTGTCGAAGGCTTTTTTGAGGTCTAAAAAAATTGTCAAGCATTTATTTCCTTTATCTAAACAATCTGTTACTGATTTTGTTAAACTTAGGACTGCATCTTCTGTAGATTTGCCTTGCCTAAAACCAAACTGATTGTCAGACAAAATGGAAAAACGGTCTAAATACTTAGTTAGGCGGTTATTCATTAATTTTTCAATTATTTTGGAAATGACAGGCAGAACAGAGATTGGTATATAATTATTAACATCGTTTCTCTCTCCACCCTTGTACACTGGTGTAACCAATGATTTTTTGAGAAAGGTAGGAAAAATGCCATTTTGGAAACAAAGATTTGCCAGATGGCTGATTACGGGGACAACTATATGTCTAGTCATTTTGAGGAAACTAGTTGGAATATTATCCCAGCCAGGTGCGCTGTCTAACTTCAGATTGGATAGAATATTGTCGACTTCATAGGAGTCAGTCTCTAAAAGAACAATAGATGATCGCATTGGCGTCAGCGAAGAAGTTTTGGGAGTTTGAGTGATATAATTCCTTTGAAGAATATCTTCAGCGAGTTTTTTTCCGACATTTGCAAAGTGATTGTTACAATAGTTCATCGATTCAAGTTGAGTGGCTCTGACGTTTAGTAAATCTAAATTTGTTGTTTTATCTGAATTTAGATAAGTAATTCTTTTTATTGTATTCCATAGCAACTTTGAGTTTTTTACAGTATTGTTTAATTGATCCCTTTCATATTTTCTTTTAATTTTTTTTAATAATTTATTGCAATAATTACGATATCTCGTGAAGGTAATTTTTAAAATCTCATTATCTGGTTCACACCGTAGTTTCATTTGCATTTTATTTCTATTATTAATACATCGTATAATACCCGGTGTAATCCAAGGCTTTATGTTTCGCTGGCATTTAGGTATATTTTTTATTACCTTGCTTTCATTTAAAGAATCAGTTAGGCTTTTGATCAATTGCTTAGCTACCATGTCAGTATCTTTACAAAATAGTAAGGAAGAAAGATTTTTTTCCAAAAGTTTATCATGTGCCATATCATAATCAATATATTCTCTGCTTTTTGAGCAACGAGTATTTTGTTTTAATCTTGATAATTTCATAAATATAGTATAATGGTCAGTGGTAGTTGTTCTTAGGATTGCTACATCCGAAACATTTTTCCTTTCTAATTTAAGCAAGCAGTGATCCAAACAACTATCCTTTCTTGTTGGGAAATAATGACTAGACATAATACCGTGCGTCAATAAGATATTTAAGTAATTACTTCTGTTGTTAATGTCATTTAATGTATCGTTTTCTTTTGGAATAAGGTTTATATTTATGTCACCCATTATAATTATATTACGGTGGTTCTTTATTATATCTAAGTATGTATTCAGTGATTTAATGAAATTCATTGCATTCGAGTTTGATGGCGTACGATAAATACACAAAATAGTATGGTCATTGATATTTAGTTGTATACAAGTCGCATGTTCTATTTTCACTTCTTTCATTTTTGCCTTGAGACTATTGTTGACGTAAGTCACTACACCATCATTCTGGTTTGCATTTAACTTCGTTGAAAATGATGTGTAATTTAGCATATTAGGTAAAGGTTTGTCAAGGTTAAGCCAACATTCAGTTAAAATTAACACATCCGGGTTAAATTTCAATTCAGAAAGGGTCGCCTGAAAGTCATCATAATTACAATGTATACTTCTTATATTTTGTGAGATGAGGGTTAAGCCTTTTTTTTTTATTTCTATATATTTTCTTAGATCGGTTCGCAAAACTACGGCGGGAGACCTTGTACTGAGAAGAACCGACAAGAAACTCAGTAAGGGCTGTTTTTTTCTCCCTGTTTTATTTCACACGGAGAAGTCTTATTGAAATGTGACTTTATTAGAATATGAAGTCACATTCCATAACAAAATTAGAAAAAGAGATATTTTAGATAAGTGATTAATATGGCGATTGCCAATTATACTCATTAACTCAAAAAGGAAAATGGGCTAAGTTAAGTAGTCCAGGGCAGACTCATCCCCACTGGCAGCACCCGTTCACGAGCATGACGCATGAGGCAGCCATCGCTTCGCTCAACCATATTTTAGGAAACGTAATGTCCCGACACCCACATCACCACCGCAGAGATTTTTAAGAGAACGTGCTGCTCTAGGTAGATGAAATTGAGAGGAAAGACACTGAATCTTTTCATATTTGATGCACAAATTATGAAGCGTCACAATAGAATCAATTCCATTTACAGATGATGCCAAGACGGTCGCATAACATGGTCGTATATTGTGTAGTAATATATCAAATTTTTCTTATTCTGTAATAGGATTTGATAATCGCGAAAATGGCTCGGGCATTACTGATAGATAAATAACTATATTTTTTAAAGATCGCTCTGTGCTCGGTTACGAACTTCCAACATAAGCTTATAATCGTAATCATAGGGGCTAAAATCCATAATTAATTGTTTAGGAATACCCTCCCAAGTATTCCAATTGAATTACCCACACTCCCGTACAAACGTAATTCATTGCCAACAAAAAAATCCCATATGTAGATTAACAATTTATTTGAAGGTTTAAAGGTTTTTTATAGTAATCTGATACTTTTTTATTCACTGCACAAACGCACGAACAATTATTACCATCCTACTTCAACTTGGCCAAATCAGTCATTTACAAGTTCACAATGTACAGATACAGATACGACGGGAGAGGAACCCTCAAGTTACGAAGGTGCACAGCTAATTTATTCCGACAAGGGGCTCTCAGTGTTCAGTAATGTTTTAAATTTACTAGACATGCTATTAAATTCCTTAGTGAGAGAATTATTTTCACCGTTGAGATAGGATCAGAATTGTTCATTCTATAAATACAATGAAAAATATGGTTATGCAATGCCTCAGTTCGTTTCATTAAGTTGGTATCATATTTATAAAGTAACGAATTGACACGGGTAGAAAGCTCGGTTAACGAAGCCATAACTCCCTCACAATCAAAGGAAAGTTTTAGAACCAATAACACGAGTTAAGTTATTTGTTTGTTAGGATTACCCTAAAACGTTATTAGCCGGCTCTTCACTTCATTTCCGCTTCGTAAGTGAGTTCATTTTTATTAAGTAAAAAATATTTAATAAAAATATTCTCTATAATCTAAACCTATCTACTTCAATGCTACAAAGACTGGCAGAACCGTGTAAACACAACGGCTTGCAATAGTCTTGCAATAAGTAGGTACAATGACACGCAACTAACACCAACACCACACAACTGTACGTGTATATTATAATTAAGCGACACTACAACTCCAATACAGCGTTTATTATTTAAAAAAATAAATTACAGTGTGATTAGTGTTACGCAAATCTTTCTTTGTTCTTGACAAGAAAATAAAATTACGATTTGGTGATAATTCTACATTAAGAAAACAAAATCAAAAGTATGGATTTAACACACTTTTACAAGAATAAACTAACTTGATTTCCTATTTTTATTTTGTGATATTACGGGTAGTAGTAATATCCCTTTCTAAAATGTATAATGGGTGAAAATTCACGTAATACGACTATGCAACCATAACATTAACATTTAATCTGTATGTAACAGTTAACATGGATGATTGGTAATGATAAAATGATAATATAAAAAATAAATGAGTTCATTGGTGCTACTAAAATAAAAATAAAAACCAACGTAACTCGGAACCAAGACAACCACGTTTTAAGGCGCCACAGCGGCCGGTCTGATTAACCAAGTTATACCACAAAAAAGGAGAGAAACAAGAGGTAGATGTTACGAAAATTTTGTGTCTGATTCCTTATCACGATGGCTATGGTTTTTGTAAATGTCATTACTCTTATTAGAGCTGGTGAGTTTCTTGCTCGTCCTGAACGAGTGGTAGGGAAAAAAATGTTGGACGATTCAAAAGTACTTTTAAGAAGTCTATTTGAATAAAGATTATTTTGACTTTGACTTGACTTGACTTTGACTATGGGCTAATAAGTGAATCACTAACCTGACTAGCAGAGTTTGTCGCTTCCGAATCAGTCAGCTTCAGAATCCTCTTAACTTGTGCCGGTCATACAGCGGTCCGAAAGGTCAGCAAGAAATAGTGTGATGCCGACGGTGGTTAAATAATAATCCACAACGCAGCGAGTGTCCTCAGCTGTACGAAGGATCCCCATCGGGATTAAGATTTTCACAATTTAAAATATAGAAATTGGTAACGTTTTTGATATAGCAGAGCGGTACGGTCATCCGCAATAAAGTATTTTAGTTGTCTGTGATAGCATCACAACGAATGCACCTCAGAGGTTATTAATATCAACAAGTTAAGCTCCGCCCCATAGGATCCCCGCATACTGAGAGCGCTGATAGAAAAACCAATTGCATGTTGTCGTATGTAATGGTCCCGTACTAAAATAAATGTGAGTCACGTCTACATACACACACAACGTTACACTAGTTAACTAATCATGGTCTCTCATTATCGGTTGATAAAAGTAATATTGTTATTTTTACACGTTATAGGAATATCCCTCATGTCCAAATTCAACATTTAATCCGACCCATCCATTTGAAAAATCAGGTGAAATTCCTTGGAGTTGTCCAAGACTCCAAAATGACAGGATTCGCTCATATGGTCAAAAAATGTGTAAACAAAATATGAATATTATCCAATCCCTCTCAGGCGTTTGGTGGAGCCCAATCTTTTTGTCAAAAACTATTGTATAATGCTTTAATTCGAAGCCATTTAGAAATCATCCTTAAAAGTGCTTGATAAGATTCAGCATAAGTGTCTCCGTATTGTTATGGGAGCTAAAAATCTTCTCCTATCAATGCTATGCAAGTGGAATGCACTGAACGCCCATTGGAAATCCGAAGACAATACCTATCAGATAGACACTTTTTCAAAATTTAAGAAAATATTTGAAATTTATTTCTCACTTTTTAAAAGTAATAGGGGTTAAAGTATGAAATTGCTGATTTGTACTGAAAATCAAAATTGTTTATTTTTTTAAATTTAACAAATTTATTTGATCGAAATAGTTACCATTATTATCTATACATTGCTGCTATCTAATAGGTAGGTCATTTGTGCCTTTGCGATAGTTGTTTCTCCGAGATTATAGTCTTACAATGATAATAAAGATGATCAAACACTAAACTCTCGAACAATTTGCTAAAACAACAAAATATACGCACTGGGCGATAATTTTTAATGTCCTCTTTATTGCCGGACTTATGTATTGGAACAATCCTTGTCATCTTCCAAAGCTCCGGAAAGCACCCAACCATGAAGATTTTATTGAATAATATTACTAACGGTTTCACCACATCCAAATAAATCTTAACGAATATAGCTGGTATAGCATCAGTACCTGCACCTTTTGATATATCTAATGCTTTTATCTTTACCCTAATATCTTTTTCCGTGATATCAATATTTGAAAGACAAAAATTGGCCTCCGGAAAATCAGGAGTGTATGCATTGGTAGAGGGTCCCTTGTACATCGAAGCAAAGTATCCAGCAAAGAGGTTAGCAATGTCAATACCGTTATCCGTCGAGTCAGTATCACAATACATCTGACGTGGCAAATCATTTGCTTTTTTTGTTTGCGTATATTTCCAAAAACTTTTATGTCCGTCTTATCAAGTAATATTGGTTTAAAATGTTGTGGGCCAAACTGTAGTGTGCGTTAAAATACGTTCGCGGGGTGCGTTTAAAAGTAGTGTTGTAGTGCTCATAATTTTTTACGATATATATCAGACATGAAATAATTAAACAATTTTATTATTATATCAATTAATTAAAATAACAAAATAAAATAATAAAATAATAACATAAATTTGAGCTTGAACTTGGGAAACTAATCCATCAATGTTTGGATTAATTGCACTGATACAAAAACGTAAACAATTTTCCAAATTATCGTCAGTCAGCCTTGTACGATACTTCGATTTATTACCTTTCATCAGTGAAAAGAACTGTTCGAATTTATAAGTACTGCCAAACGCACAAATCAATCTTCTTGCGAATTTTCTAAGCTGCAGAAAATGGTCTTTTCGACGTATTTTTTGTAGAAATCATAAAACTCCACATCTTCAAATTTAGGTTTTTTTTATATACTTTATAGGTTTACGCTTGACTACGATCCCACCTGATGGTAAGTGGTGATGGAACCTTGGGTGGTATAGCGCATTAACCTAGTAACAGCCTATTCACTCTTGATTTGAAGACATTCACATTATAATCGGACGGAAATACCGTCGCTTTCAATTAATTCCAGTCCTTAGCGGTACTTATTTATGAATGATGAGACGAATCGCGCTGTTCTTACCGGAGGGATGTTGACGACGAAAGGATGGATACCGGCCGTGGGTCGAGACGTTCGATTATAGAACGGGGAGGGGGGAATTAGGTCGTGCAATTCCAGCGCACATTCTCCAAAATGTATCCTGTAGAATACCGAGAGGCTAGCAACTCTGCGCCTGTGCTGCAGGCTATGCAGATTGGTTTAAATCAATTTTGGGTCACCAATAAGCCTCCTCGCACACCTCTCCATTGAATCCAATGCCGAAAGGTGGCATTTTGCGGCACCAGACCAAATGTGCCAGCAGTATTCCACACACGAACGAACCTGCGATTTGTACAACATAAAAAGCTGTTCTGTTGTGAAGTACCGTCGGACCTTTGCTAGGATACCTTGCTTTTTTGCTGCCGTTTTAGCTTTGGATTCAATAAACCGCCCAAAGTTAAGGTTAGAGGATATCTCTACTCCCAATAACTGAAGGCGGTCGGTGCATTCCAAGGAGACTTTTCGGAGATTAGGAGCCTAGGTGAACGGGCTCCGTTTGGCGGTGAACAGATACGCTTGTATTTTGGTGGCGTTGAATCTCACAAGGTTGGCATCGCCCCATTCGGAGACTATTTGAAGTGTGTGACTCATACGCGCTACCATGGCCTCTCTTTAAAACTGTATTTGGTCTTTACTGGCCCGGGCGTTAGGCAGGTATCTCTCTACAACTGTGTGCTGTCATCTGTATACCCATAGATAACGGGTATAAGCAGATCGTTAATGTGCTACAGGAAGAGAGTAATATCGAGAAACGATTCAGTTGCGCAATCTTACCATATTATCAAAATATATTAAATTTGACAAAAAAAAAAGGCAATATCCCTATATAAACAAGTGAAAAGCCGGATAGTGCAGTGGTTAGCACGTTTGATCTGCGATTGAGGACGCTAAGTGGCGATCCCAAACCACCATTTGGGAATGCTGAGTAGTTTCATCCACTATGAATATCTGTGCTTTAACACCGTCCCTCCTCATTGGGATTGACAAGCGAGCCCAGTAAAGAATGCTGGGTGGATTTGCTTGATACTGAAGTAGTTAACGCGGTTGATCTGCGATTGCGAAGGTTAAACGATTATTGCAAAGGCCGGAATTGCTTAATCTTCACAATCTCAAATCTAACGCGCTAACCAATTGTACACATACACGCGATACCCTAAACAGGCACATTTCATAATTAAAAATCTATTGGATTTAGAATAACTTGTTTGATATACGGATCTCCGATAAATTAGTCGAATAAGATACATAAAATTCAAATATACAACGCCACACATTTACACCAATAGGCGAATTTGATGGTGCGTCACGATTCAAATATGTACATATAAATATTATAGGTCCGTTGCCATATTTCGATGGTTAAAGATATTGCGTAACCATGATAGATAGAGTAACAAGGTGGCCTGAAGTAATACCAACAAAAGATATTACGGTCGAAACAGTTGCTAAAGTTTTAATAGAAATCTGAATAGCTCGTTTCGGTTGTCCAAAACGGATAACATCAGATCAAGGTAGTCAGGTCGAGTCTGACTTATACGCACAATTATTAAAACGACTCGGCATCGAACGCGTTCCGACAACCGCATACAATCCAAAAGCGAACTATCGCAGTTATCATGGCAAATATATGGATAATACAGCAATTAACGTTAATTCTACTAGGCTTACGCACAGCTATCAAATTAGACCTAGGCCCTCACAATTTTTATACGACACTAGTCTTAGATTACCAGGTGATTTATTAATAACAGAGCTTAAAACATAAGTAATTTAGCTCAGTTACTGTCAAACTTACAAGGAGACTCAGAATCAACTTATCACAACAAAGGCAATAAAATGTTTATTCATAATAACTTGTTCATACGTCTTCTTAAGAAAGGAAACAAGAAAAGTATTGATTCAACCTTATGAAGGCCCCTTTAAAGTCTTATCACGCCATCCAAAGTTTTATAAGATCGATTACAACGGCAAACTCTTGACGGTGTCACTTGATCGACTCAAACCAGCTTATCTTTTAATAACTTATGAAATACCGGTCCCATGTCATAGTCACGCCGAAGAGCCATTAAATATCGACTCACCGGATGCTGTATCAGCAAAGCCATTTTTACAAATCTTGCTCTAGAAAATTAGTTTTACTTTATATCAAATTATATTATTATCCCCCCACAAGAGTACATAATTATAGCATACCTTTGTTCTAAAAATAGATTTCCGTAGCAACTAATCATAGCAAACGCAATTTGGACTCCACGGTAGTACTAATAAGTGATAGATTAGTTTTTTTTACAACGTTGTAGGTATTTTGTTGTTCAAATTCTTTTAATATAAATTCATTTATTTTTTGCCATTAGTTCCTATGATTTGTCTTAGGGATGAGGACCGTGGCAAATCTGTTTAATAATCTTTGTCGTCCACTCTGTGGCGACATAATCTGTGACATTTGTAATATAAGCAATAATGCATTTGTAAGTAGCCATTCAACGTCAAACAGTGTGAGAGTAAACTCATACCTGTGAACACATTTTCCGACATTTTACCTTCTTATAAATAGAGTCAGATAGTCAACTTACCAATAAGGTAAAAATCATCCTTATACCAATTAATAAATACCCAAAATACAGTGTATACAAGTGGAGATCCAATACAATATGCTGTAAAGTTAAAAGAAACGGAAATCTTTGGTCCATTCGTTTCCTGGAAAAATCTATTTTTGCTACGAAGTCTCCAGTGAGGTGCTTTCTTTTTTTAAATACTTCCTCGATAATATGAAAGTTGGAAATTATAAGAAACACGAAACGGTCTCATATTTATTATTTTCGGTACTCAATTTATTTTTATTACGTCAGAAAGAAAATATGAATGGTTATCATAAAAAAAATATCCGAGAATCGCTAGTTACATTAATTTTTATTTTTTAAATACTTCCTTATTGCAAATGTGAATTCACCTACTACTAGGTAGGTAAACACACTTGCTCAAATATTGGACTAATAAAAAAGAGTTATTTGTGAAGACACTAAAAGCATGAAAATATCAGAAAGTGATAATAATCAATTGTCTTTTGTAATAAAACAAAATGAGTCAAATTCAAGTCAAGTAAAATGTCTTTAAGTCACAAAAAGTCAGTCTCAGCCTATGAAATGAAGAAGTATTGAAAAAAACATTAGTTCCCGAAATCAAACTAGATGTCGCTACGGTACATTTTTGATTTCTCCATGACAATCCTTCCGGTTTTCTTTCATGTTATAAGTAAATTAGTTTTCAAAACTCAGTAAACAACTCATATTCTATTTCTACTTTTTTGAATTTGTATTGATATCTAAGTTTCGAACTTTTCAAATTTCAGTTTTTTAATATGTTAGTTTAACTTCGTTTTTTTTTAAATACTTTCTCATTACAGTCACAAAATATAAATTTAAATAAACTTATAGAATGTAATAATTCTGTTTTTACCGGTCTTGGTTGTTTTCCTGGTGTGTCATATAAGTACAAATCCTAAAGTCTAGCCAACGGTTGATGCTCCGAGGAAGGTACCACTTGCATTATATCATAGACTTCAACAAGAACTCGAGAAGATGAAAAAAATTGATGTCATTACCAAGGTCACTGAGTCTACAGATTGGGTGACTTCTTTAATTTTACTAGAAAAGAAAAATGGTCAGTTCACGGTATGTCTAGACCCCTGTAATTTAAATCAGTAAATTAATAGGACTAATTATCCTATTTCATCAGTAGATATAGTTCGAACCAAGGTGGCAAGATTCTATCAACGCTGGATGCAAGTAGTAAAAGGCATTTGGTAGTTAGATATACTGTTGAAGCCGTACCATATGTTACGGTATTCAGAGTATACTTTGCAAATGGATGCGAAGATCGAACCTCCATAAAATGCACTGCAATGGACGTTGACTTGCATTTATTACATTTTACTTTTTAAATTGCTTGACCCTCAATTTTGTTCTTATTATTTCTGGCTTCTTTTAATGTTTCTAGAAGGTTAACTCTGTTTGTTAAAAAAGTAAGAAATATTTTTAAGGTAGGTGGCTTACTCCGATTATTACGGTATTCCTCCCACTCTCCATTTTGATATCATCTAACTTTGTGGACATCATGTATATGATTAAAGTATCCCAATTCTGCGTGGGTTGATCTAGGGTTGTCAAAGCACGCTAATTTTTATTCGTGACTCGCAAAGCTTTACTCGACACTTTTACTCTTTTTTATTGAGTTCACGTTGAAAAACGATTTTTCACAAGCAGACGTCTCTTATCGTACGTTTTACACAACAATTCCTAAGCAGAAGCAGAAGCATAATAAGCTTTTGATAATTAAAGCTGCATTACTTTGCAAGCAGGCGCGAAGATATTAGTAATCTTAATAATAATAATTTTTATTGAGTATATATAAAAACGATACAACGAATTTTCATACCATTTCTTATAATATTTTTTATTAATATATCATCTGTTGTTGTACTTGGTTGATACCTGTATTTCAGCATACAGCGCCTGTGTCCTCAGAAATACGTAATAAAAAAAAAATACTAAGCCACACTAAATAGATCAAACAAACGGAAATAATCCACTTGTATTAGATATTAGTTTGTAATATAATCAGTAAAGTAGGCTATCCTCTCTGTATATCTCCGGGTACGTAATAAATGATAAAGCGTCGCTTCTAGCCTGGTTATTAGCTATTATAGAAAAGGTTCATCCCTACAAGAATGGCATTGTATCGTGCAGGTACTATCAGTACCGTCAAGGGAACTTATCTCCACCCAGTTGTCCGTCCATGCCCTCTACCGAGGCGTAATACATGTTTAAGTAGTAAAATGAAACAAAATATCGTCATAACATCGCTGAGATATCGTATCCTATGGATATAATTATGGCGAGATAGTTAGGCGGTCGGTAACAATATATTGGAGTGATAAATCAAACATAAATTTATTATCTTACAGTCTTTTATTTGCTTTCAACCAAACCATTCCCAAAATATTACATTAAATTGGCACCAATTGTTACAAATAAATAATAATAAATACTTATCTGTTCTTATACAGTCCTCATTCGTTACTTTAGAACATTAAGGTTATTTTTGACTTAGCAGAATAGGAACAAAAATATTTCAATCATCACTTTTGAATGTTAACCGTAAGTCGTAAAGAAATTCTTATGAAATTGTAACGAGTAGTTGTTTTCCATTATAAGAATTTTAATGAATTTCAAATTTGTAATTGATTGTAACTATGCTTTTCTTAGTTTTGAGTAATCTTGAGTAATAATGCTCTAAGTTAATAACTACGAAAATTAATCGAAACTGAAACATAGTTTTTTGGTCACACCCAGGGCTTGGAAACTGGTTTATTTTTTGAACCACTTCGACGCAAGTACAAGCGTAACTTTATATAAAAGGTTAAGCTCATTTGAACAGGTTTTTAAACCGATTCACTAGAAATACAGTTTTCTTCATTGACCGGTTTAAATATGACTCCAGACAATGATTACACAAACTTCAGCGCGGTTTTTAAGTGCCTATACTCATATCTATAACATCCATACACAGGTGTGATAAATGTCGTCGCTTGAAAATGATATAATTCGCATTAAAAGCGTAAGAACATTGCTTTTTACGAAACAAGCGAATTAACCGGTTTTTAATCCATCCGAATTTCACTTCGCATTTAGTTCCGATCCGAAACGTAACATCATAAGAGAACAAGTTTTATCTAAATTAAAACGGTTTATTCCGAACCGGTTTCAAGCCCTGGTCACACCGACCATCCAAAAATTTATAAAACAACAACTACACAGTTAAGGTATAAACACTTAAATGGAGTACCTTTATTTTATTTGAACCTTAACCCTAACATGAAGTTAAAGTTAAATTTAATGAAAAATATACTACACATTAAAATGTCGTTTAGAGCTTTGAATAGTGTTGGAAAGTCATTGACAGATAAAATTGATTCTTTCTCCTCCTTAACCTATTATTATGAAAGTTACTGTAACACGAATGAGACTTGTTTTATTTTTAAATCTACCGCAATCCCTTTCAATTTTACTTTTAAAAGACATTCACGAACTTCACTTCGAATGAACCATATCGTTAGTTGGAATTAACAAGCGTTAATCTTAAGAAAATATCACTGAAAGCTACTAATACGAAAGAGTTGAATACTAATTGCAATCTTTCGACGGGTTTAACTAAGTTTTTATTATGTTTCTTAATCATTCAAACTATCATTGGTTCCAAAAGCGATTGCAACTTTAAGAGTTAAATAATTCCACAAATCTCTGTCACAATTGCTATATATTTGAAAGAGACTGCAATAAATTTTAAAATAAAACAGTTAAGCGAATGATTAGTGCTAAAGAACATTAAGATATGCAACAAATATTTGCTACCGTTATCTTCATGTGAACTATTAGGTCCTCAAATACAAATAATTTTAATTAATCTCTCATGGATTGAGCGAAAACGCTGTTTAATGCACTAACATCTAAAAATAATTTAGTAGGAATTTATATAAAAATACATTATGCACCTTATTAAATGTGTTGGTAATTTTAGTTTGTTATTACGGTGGTGGTAGACGGTGGTATCCTCCTTTCTAAAGCTATCTGGTAGCCGTCAACGTCTTTCATCATAACGTCTAATTTAACTCTAATTTTGGGCACATCACTATTCTGTGGATCAGGAACTATTACAAATTTTCTTACGATCGATGATAGAGCGGTCTTGATAGACATCAAAGCGTATTGGTAACCTGCAAAAAGAAAATAAATGAAACCTGAGGGTTAATTGTCTAATTTTGAAACTTATCGCAATTCGTTTCAATTTGATCATTACCTGAAACATATTAACGAACTTATGCTACAACTATTTGACATGTGATAGTAATTGCGATCGCTACGTTTTTATCGTTAATTTGATAATATTTGGATTTGTGTAAGGCATGCGTTAGACGCTCGAGTAGTAGTGAGTAGCTCGGTGGCGTAGTGGATAAGCGCCGCGGCCCGCGATCGTAGTCGTTAAGTAACTTTCGCAAGGGTCGGTCACGGGATGGGTGATCAAAAAATTATTATCTCGAGCTACTCCGTGCTTCGGAAGGCCCGTTAAGCCGTTGGTCCCGGCTGCATTTGCAGTCGTTAATACCCTCCAATCCGCATTGGGCCAGCGTGGAGGGTCATGGCCCATCCTCCTTAACCATCCATAAGGAAGGCCTGAGCCCCTGCAGTGGGGACGTAAAAGGGCTGGTGGTGGTGGATGCGTTAGACGCACATATTACTACTACCCGTGGTGTGCCGGTCGTGTTATCATGAAACACGGTACACGCATGCTGGTTGTTTTGCTCATAACTTTGGTTTGGGGTAATATTTCTTTATAAAATTTGTCTATGGGCTAGTTGAACGTACAAGGACTGTAACCTAATAACAATCAAAACACTTTCAGAGGTAAAAAGTAATGTTATCGTTAATTGAATTTTATCGAGTGGAAAAAGAGATCGAATGGCCGACTGGATTTATTGTTATTTTGATAAAATATAACAAAATTGCGTGCTTTTTATTGAGAAAAGACATAAATAGGATAAAAACAAAGAAAAAATTGAAGACATTAAAGGTAAATTGAAAAATATAAATAACACACAAATTTTAACGATATGTCGAAAGTAAATCGTCATTGTGAATACTATATTTAAAAAAAAAAAAATGTTAAATAGATAAGTTGTTAGATTATACATCTGAGAATACTGTAAACAACCCGAAGTTATTGCGTGCAGTATTTATGTTTTTTAACCGACTTCAAATAAAAGGAGGAGGTTATCAATTCGACTGTATTTTTTTTTTGTTTGTTACCTCGTCACTTTTTACTGGATGAACCGAATTTGATGATTATTTCTTTATTTAAAAGCTAGTGCTTGCCGCGTAGTAATTTCCAGGTTGGGCGGTTAGTATTTAATCAACTACGGAAAACCTCAGTCCGACTTCAATGTTTTTTAAAAACATTAACCGCTTTTAACATAGTATTATTTTTCACTTTTTTTAATTTGAAGTCGATTCGAAAGGGATATCTTGCGATAGATTTTTATAAAAGCATTCATTGCTAACGAACGCAAGAATATAACAACAATCAAGTGTAATATGAATAGCGGACGTACGACTTAGCTGTTCATTTAATTAAGATAATTACAATTATAAGGAATTTCACTGCAACAATATATTTATTTAAAAGTAACTGAAAAAACACATGATATTGTACATGAGAACCGTACTACGTAAATTTTTAAATTTAAATGAGTTAGCTGAAGCAATTAAAGTAATAGCATTTGTGAGTTTACTTAAAATGTTTCTCATTATTATTTAGGATCTCATTTGTCCAAGAAAAATGAATTCAAGAAAAGTATCTAGTGCTATTTTGAAAAGTTTTGTTTAATGGTCAGAGCCCTATTAATTTTGGGAGCTACTGCTCTACTGACGCGCAGGGTCAGAGGCCATGTCATTTAACTGTCTATATTCTAGTGAATTTAATTATGGCTGTATGATTATTGGATCATTATCATCAGCACTTTTACGTACCCACTAAAGGGGCTCAGGCCTTTTTATGAATGGGTAAGGAGGGTGGGCTAAATGCGGATTGGAGGGTACTAAAAACTGCAAATACAGCAGAGACCAACAGCTTAATGTACCTACTGAAGCAAGAAGTAGCTCGAGATAATAATTTTTGTTCACCCATTCCGTAACCGACCCTTGTAAAAGTTGCTTAACAACAACGATCGCGTGCAGTGGCGCTTTTGCACTACGCAAACGAGTTACTGGATAGAAATTATCTTATATAACTGAAGTTTTAAACATAAGAATTATAGTATACATTTGGGAGAGTTTAATGTCTTATTTACATTGGTAGATGAGGCCTGCATGCGGGACGATAGACATATGGATCGTATCAGCCAATGTAAATAATCAGTTATTATTGTGCGAACAGGAGCTATTAGGTTGAGTTACCGAGACAGTTTCTGGGTCCTTGACTGAAGGGCATGAAACTGCACACATGTTTCAGGTTGAGTCTCTCCGGCGAGAATCGGTCAGGGTCGAACTTCTCGGCGTCCGGTCCCCAGTACTTTGGATCACGATGAATGCCCCATATGGAAATTACCAGGCCAGAACCCGCTGGCAATACTTTACCGGACGCTGCAATGAAAAATGACAATGTGAATCCATTATTAGTCTGTTATGTTCAAAGGGTCCGAGTCATTTTTTTTAATATGATTTGTTTTCTTTTATGCAATTTCATGTGTCATTATCACCAGCCTATTACGCTATTATTACTATTGTAATAGGCAGGCACACACACTGTTATCTAAGCTATTTCTTGTTAATTTGAGTAAAAAAATACGTTAATATTTTTCTATTATATGACTTTTATATAATTTATAATTATAATATAATTATAATTAAGACAATCCCTATTGCTTATTTCACATAATAACGAAGTACTTACGCAATGTAACATTTTCTTCGATTTTCCTTATGATGAAAGGTACAGGAGGGAAGAGCCTCAGCGTCTCCTTTACTACCCTTTCGAGAAATTTCATTTGCAGCAGATCTTCCTTTACCAATTTACGGTCTGAGGTCCCGAAAATGTCGTAGATTCTAAAACAAAATGCAATCGGAATAAAATCAACTACTTTTATTCTATACTAAGGTACCTGGGTCGAATATGCGCAGTCGGTAAATATGCCCGGTAGGTGTTATTTCAAAAACTAACAACGCGCGAAAGTCGACAACTTCACTCCGTGCACCCACCGATGCATGACCTTGAATGGCACGCCAGCCACGCGTCTCGCGCGCCGTTCAGTTGGCTGAAACGTACTGTGCTAGATGGTCGCGTGAATGTTACTAAAAAATTATTTCGATAGTTGCTCAAAATCGTTATAAATAGAACGATTCACTAGTACATCTATATCGTGTTGCAAGATTTGATTAGTATTCTATTGATGGGTAAGTGTAACTTGGAACTATTTGAATATTTTTTTATGTTATTTATAGGTTATGAAAAAATGTGTTGCAGGTAAATATGGCCACATTGTGACCATATTTCCCGTACGTAAATATATGTTTTTTTTAACTTGTTTTTGTGTTTTCAGGAGATGGGGCGTTACAAATGCCGAGGTATACGAGGCAGATGGACTGAAGACAACATGATAAAGGCGTTAGCGGCGGTAAAACGCGGCGTGATGAAAGTTTATGCTGCCTCAAAACATTTTAATATACCCAGACGTACGCTCAAGAGATATCTCACTGATAATAAGATAAAAAAGGCATCCTTAGGAAGAAAACCATTACTCAGTGAAGAACAAGAAAATGACCTCGAGGCTCGGATCGTGCGCTTGTCCAATGTTGGGTATCCCATAACTCCATGTGTATTAAGGACTAGTGTTAAGACCTACTGCGAAATGAACAATATACCCCTATCGAGCAACAATGCTATGATTGGCCGTGATTGGCTGAGAGGTTATCTTAAACGTCATAAAGGCGTAAGTCGAAGAAAAGCACAAAACCTTAACCCAGCAAGAGCTCAAAAGCTCAACAAAATAGTTGTGGCTGATTATTTTGAAAAACTCCGTAAAGTCTTAGAAGACAATAATTTACTGAATAGCCCTGAACGAATCTTTAATATTGATGAGAAGGGGTGTCAGTTAAATCTTCATAAATCTCCTCAAGTTTTGGCTCAAAAAGGTACAAAGAGAGTGCATATAGTAGCACATGAACATGCAGAGAATGTAACAGTAGTGTCGTGTGGCAATGCTTTGGGTCAAGCTATACCGCCCATGATCCTATTTAAAGGAAAGCGGCTGAAGCCAGAGTGGAAAGACTCATTACCAAATGGAACAAATGTGCAAATGACTCCTAAAGGAAGCATGAATATTGATACTTTTGTTGAATGGATACACCATCTAGCTAAGTACAAACTTCCTGGGCCATGTCTCGTGGTGTTTGATGGAGCAAAATGTCATTTGGATTACTCCATCGTAGAAGCTGCTGATAAATTTGATATAAAGCTTTTTTTGTCTGGCCAGCAACACGACACACGAGCTCCAACCAATGGACAAGTCAGTGTTTCGCTCATTTGAGTATTTCTGGGATGAGGAAGTGTTGAAGTATTGGGCGCATCACGAAGATAGAAGGATCACAAAACAAAGGTTCGGTCCCATATTTTCAAAAGTTTGGGACAAAGCTTTGACTCCCGCTAACATAAAAGCTGGTTTCGAGGCTACTGGAATTTTTCCGTTCAACCCAACAAAGATTCCTGAAGAAGCTTACGCGCCAAGTATTCCTACTCGTGTATCGATTCCGGGAGACTCTGTTGATCCAACTACTAATGCTTCCAGCGACAGTGAAGATGATGTACCACTGTCGGCGTTTGTTTCTTCAACAAAAAGAGATTCTACAACGTCTTGCTCATCTGGATCTGAAGACAATACACAAAGCCCTTCATTCCCAATGAGGAAGTGTACGGCTACTAAAAATTTTATCCTAGGTCGATCCGAGATGTCTCGCGAAGATGAGACTGTTCATGATTCCGCAAGATTTCGAGAATCTGATACTTCAAATAAAAATACTACAGATACCAAATTATCTTCTTCTGAGATTGTAACTGTCTTAGACCAACTCTTGTTATCATCTAAGGACAGAAACATTCAGACTGCAAGTCCATCTTTGGTAGATAACGTTTTATTCGAGGCTCCAACTAAGGATTCAAATGTGGCTATTGAGGCATCACCTCCAATGTTTGATAAAGATTTAACCCCAGTCAAGGTTTCTGATATGGCTATAGAAGCTTCGGCTCTATTAGCTGCTACTTCAACCCCAGTTAAGGATATGGCTTTAGAAGACTCAGCTTTGGTAGCTGCTAAATATTTAACTCCGGTTAAGGAGTATATGGAAATTGAGGATTCAGATCCTTTGATTACCAAATCTTCAACTCAAGATTGTAACAACAAGACTGTGGAGTCTCTATTACCAATGCCATCAACTTCATCAGGCGCTAACGTATCATTCAAAATGATGTTCAAAACTCCACAGAAAATTTCAAATCCAATTGTAACTAGAAAAAAAGCTATTAACAGTCTAGCACAAGTATTAACTAAAGATATTTTTGATAAAGTTGCTAAGAAGCAGAAAGTGACAGTTGAAAGCAAAAGCCAAGACAAGAATATGGATAAAGAAGGAAAAGGAAAAGGGAAGGGAAAAGGGAAGGGAAAAGGGAAGGGAAAAGGGAAGGGAAAAGGGAAGGGTAAAGGCTTGAAGGAAAGACCGTCTAATGTGTCCTGGTATTGTTTTGTATGTCAAGAAGATAAAATTGCTGATATGAGACTATGCATAAATTGTGCATCTTACGTCCACGAGGAATGCGTGGGGCTTACTGCTAAAGATAAAGAACAATTCATTTGCATCCGATGCGAAAATTAAAAATAATAAAAGTTCAGTTGATTAGGAAAGTATAGCTGATTGTGATAATGTTGTTCTCTTTTTTATTATTTAAAATTTATTATTTGAAAAATTTATTCTTATTTGAATTAAGAAGATGATTACTTTAGTTAATATTATGTTACAGTTAAAATGGAAGTGCCATTAAGTATTAAGCTTCTTTTAATGCCATTAAGTTTCTTTACGTATTTAATTCCTAGATCTCAGAAGAATAAATCCAAAGTTTTTTGTTTTCTTTTTGTTAAATTATCTTTACCATTTATAATAACTAATACTGTTAATATGCCCATAGTAAGGGCATATTAACCAACATGGTCGGAAATATGGTCAATTCGCCATTTTTTTTAAAAACTTGTTTGGCCGCAATCTCATTCATACCTTGGAGTATTTCTTATAGCCATATGATAAATAGTTAATATACATGACAGAAAATTGATTAAAGCTATTCCTAATCATCAAAACAAAAAAGATGTAGGAAGTTACACCTTAAGGTGACCATATTCGACCCAGGTACCTTAATATTATAAAGAGGAAACATTCGCTTGATTGCATCGCACAGGCTCCGAAACAACGGGACAGTTTTTAAAAATTCTTTCATCAATTCTTAGCTAATTTATTCGCGGGTGACATAAGCTTATAATTCACAGCTAGTTTTCTATAAATGTAACTGGTGGTTAACTCTGTGTTCCAGTGTACGAAGCAAGCAGTAGCAGTAAAATGTGCGGTCGCCGTGCGTTCGACTCTACCCCGTTTTTAGAGTCAATACGTAATTATGAATTAAAGTTTTAGTTATGCATACTTTATTAATACACATAAACTCGCACATACACACACACACAGAGAGACACACATACACCTTAGATGTCATGCTGTGATGTCATGCGATATAATTTATATATATGTATTTTGGTCTAATACTTACATTTTCTTTGTTAACTGCCCTCATTATGATTAATTAACTAATATGATTTTTAAACGTAATAAGTTTGTATAATTGGCGTCAATGCTGAATATTTATTTTTGTATTAAAATAACAAAACTGCTGTTGAAACTTTGTTAATGCATAAATAAATAAATTAATAAATATTATATAATTCACTTTATTGTACACACACATAACACTTACAATTTCAATTGTAGAAAGGAGACGTACAAATGGCGGCCTTATCACTAAAAGTGATCTCTTCCAGGCAACTTTGAGATGGAGATATATTTAAAATGAGCAAATAATAATGGGGTAGTGGAGTTATACTGATGATTTTAATTTTTATGTAGAAAGAAGAACAATACATACATAAATATTATACATATTTAAATACGAATTTCATGGTTATATGGACAGATAGTGTTGCTTAACGATTTTCTCAAAGAGGTCCTAACATATGAAATTGGCGTTTTGTCGTACTGGCCACTTTAATCACAAATTTCTCCTTCTTGGTTGGGAATTCCAAATTCACAGATGTATTTGTGTGTCGCTAGGCGGCATTCATTTGTTTTGTTTTTCTTTTGTTTGTCTTATTTGCGTCACCCAGTATAAAAAATTGAAAATTTGAAATATCGTGTTATTTAGGAGTACGAGTTCCACCGTGGTAACAGTGCTGCGGAAACGGCTCGAAGGGTTAATGATGTGTAAGGCAAATTTCGACCTACAAAACAAAGAGCCGTCCACGGGCCCGGAGACCCAAGTTAATAATGAAGAATTGAAGGCTATTGTGGAAGCGGATCCATCGCAAACCACGTCTGAGTAAGACTGCAGGCTGCGGTGTTAGTGATAAAACTGTTTTCATCCACTTGAAGCAAATTGGAAAGATTAAAAAGTTTGAAAGGTGGGTACATCACGAATTGAGTGATGCAATCCGGCAAACGTGCTTCTACTGCTGCGTTGCATTACTTAACCGGCACAATAATGAGGGGTTTTTAAATCGAATCATTACCTGTAAAGAAAAGTGGATTCTCTACGATAATCGGAAGCGCTTGTCGCAATGGTTGGAGCCTGGCATGCCAGCCAAATCCTGCCCCGAGTGAAAATTGATAGCAAAAAAATTACTTGTAAGCGTTTGGTGGACTAGTGCCGGTCGTTCATTACAGTTTTCTCAAATCTGGCCAGACGATTACAGCAGTCGTCTTTTGTCAGCAATTGCAAACCATGTTGGAAAAACTAGCTGTTACACAACCGAGGTTGGTCAATCGCTCAACGCCACTGCTACTTCACGACAACGCTGCACAACAGACAGCTACCAAATTAGAAGAGCTTCAATAGGAATGTCTAAAACATCCACCGTATTCCCCGCCCGGACCTTGCTCCAACAGATTATTCATGCTCTAACAGATCATTTTTGTCCAAATTTGGATACCTTCTTGCAAGGGAAAATATTCAAATCACGTTCAAAGATGTTATTGATTCCCGTCCGATTGGTTTTTTTAGTAATCGATTAAGTACCTATGTATAAGGTGGCAAAAGTGCATAGATGAAAATGGTTTATACTTTGATTAAATAAATATATTACTTAAAAAAATATTCGACTTTTTGTTCCAAACACCAATTTCATATGTAAGGACCTAATATTAATGGACTTAGTTTTAGCTTGAGAATGTGTGAGCGCAATTTTAGTAGCAGTGGGTAAAATATTGCGGAGTCTTCTTAAATACCCAACAGTGGCAAAAAGTTTGCGAGCTTTTTTGAGCTACACATTCCAATTCAAGTTTTTGACAAATTGTACGTCCAGATTTCTAACCTGATCACTGAGTTGTAAGTTAATTCCACAAAAACCAATTTGTGGAAGTTGTTCATACTTAAGTTTTGCGCTAACCCGAGAGCTGCCCATTATAATAAAATGGGTTTTGTTGGGATTAATCAGCAATCCATACTTCCTAATTCCTTATTATTATTATCAGATTACTGATGGCTGAATTAAAATGTTCAACAGTAGCCTGAGAATAAACCTGCGAAACGTGTTTTAATTTCTTCCGATTTCCGAAATGGACAAGATAATTAAGTATTTGAAAAAGACATTTTCTTATTATTAACAAGCAAAATAACGATTCCAGAACAAAACGAGATCGTTATAATTATTAAGCTATAAATTTAATTAACCGACTAATCGACACTTAACTATGATCTATACTAAATTGTTGCACTTTTATTGTTTTTTTGAGTTTTTTATATCTAGAATGTAACATTCACAGCCAATGATATTAATATGTCTAGATATATTAATATCATTATATTTAATCAATTCAGCATTCACAGTGCCATACTGAAAAATATTTTTAATGAAAAATGCTAAAAATATCCACTTTGTCCCTGGCACTATGAGATGGGACTCGAACCCACGACAATTAGCAACCCGGGCGACCGCTCAAACTACAGAGCTACCCAGGACCCAACAGGACTGATAATTTTTTAAAATACTTGTTACTTTTCGTTACTACAGAGCGTATTTTCATCAATATTCATGCAATCCTATGTGTTTAAACTTTACATACTATAATATTACACATGCGGAAGTAGATCTGTGTATATCTGTGTTACAATCATGCCTAACCCACTTAACAGAGTTGACTTGAGGATATGGGATATAAGTAGGTTTAGGCTTTTTATTGTGATAAAAGTGTTGACATGGGGAATTACAGTTTGTATTAGATTATGAATCATTTGTTTATTATATTCCATAACCGGCGATATTGTTTTAACCTTTCGTGTTAAATATGTTTATGTTATGAGTTGGTTAACGCCAAGATTTAATTTTAGTCATCTACTTTTTTCCTCAACGGCTTTAAGAAGATTTATAGCACAAAACTCCTCATTACATTTACGAAAACCAGTTAATGATACTGAAGAGGATAGAAGTGAGTGCGTACTACTATTTTTATTTTGAAATACGGAACACGAAAATTCGGCAGAATACCAATCACTTATTGACACCCTTCTAATAACTAGTCGGTCATATTGAACTTAGAATCTTTTCACAAAGAATTTAAAACGATGTAATTTAGTTTACCATGTTCTGTCGTGTAAAATAAACCATATTCATAATTTTAGCTAAATCGGTAATATTTAACCGCTTTTCATAATTCAGTTGCAAGATTTGATGATATACACTAGAAATTAAATAGAAGCTTCTAAAAACACCACTTACTCTTCATAAACTCTCTGTTGTACGTCTGGATATTGGGCCAGCATCTTCAAGGTGTAACATATAGCAACAGCAGACGTATCCGTTCCAGCTATGGTTAGGGTCAGCACTTCCTCCCTCAACTCCCTATCAGTATAACCTTTGTCTGATTTGCTCGAAAGCGTAATAAGGTGATCGAGAAAAGATTTTTTCTTATAATCATCCAGATCTGAAACGCACTGAATATTATAAGAAATATATTTTTATTAATCGTATTATTGTTTTGAGGATACCCGATCAATGTGGTTAGCACGTTTGATCTGCAATTGTAGAAGTTAAGAAACTTAAGCAAAGTTCCTTGACTTCTACAATTTAAAATTTAATTTTGCTCATTGAATGGAAAAGTTATATTTGGAAGGAAACAAAATTTATTATTTTCGATTCCTAGTCGAGTCAATGAAAATATAAAACTTCTATATTGTACGGGTACTGTGATACCTTGTTGGTCTCAGATTCCCATGAGTAAAATACAATAAATAACTTTATTTTGGATCTGTTTATTATTATGAATTATCCTCAGTGCGTGAAGCCTCCTTGGCTGCATCTGTAGGAGCTTAGCAGTTAGCACCCACAAATTCGCATTGTACCATCATGATAGTATAACTCCCTATGTGAATCTATCCAGATTATTACAGTGGGGACATATACTTGAAGATATTGTTTTAGTTAAATTTTCTGCTTTGAAAACATACAATAATTTGTATTTAGTCACTAACCGGCACAATTAAGGCAATCAAATCTATATAAATAAGCAATGATTGATCTGGTGGTAAAGTTGGTATATTAGGTACAATAGAATTTATTTTATTAAAAATATAATAATTACTAGTATTCATTTTGTGTTAATGAATTATTTAATTGTGTTTATGTGTAATATAGAGAACTGTAGGTATGTTGAATCAATAAATAATCAAAAAAGTTTAAGCATTCTAATCCAGTTTAAACATGGAAATTATTTAAAACAAGCATCATCGCCATGGGCAATAACTAATATTTTCTTATTCACCGAAAGCAATTTATTTCGAAGCGTATTCATAAAAAGCAAGTTTTGAAAATTTCTTACCGTACGCAATGTCTGCTTCACTTTTGTTTTGTGATTCAATCTTTAATGCAGCGCGTTTTTTTCTAATGACCTTGAATTATAATGAAAAATGAATAAACTTAATGATGAAATTTCAACTAGTATATATCAAATAAGGCCTAAATGATATTATATAATTTAAAAGAGACAAACTATTAGTTTACAAATATATTTTGAATTTTATTATCTTAACAAAAATACATTTGAAGTTATCAATAAACAAGGCTTAGCGTCGGAGTAAATTAACCCTAAAGTTTAACACTTAGTATTTGTCAAAATTCACATTAATAAACAGAGATTACACCTTCTAGTGGTAAATATTACTCCAGTATCAGTACCAGCTATTGATATTAGTCTCTTTTTGGTAATGTAAATTTAATTTATACTAAATACAATCTTAGCGTAAATTTACTCTGACACTAAAGCTTGTTTATTAGTAACATTGACTAAGTAAGGACAATTAAAAATACAATATTTTTGTACCTCATCAGTGAAGTCGTGCATTTGCTTCAAACAAGCTTGGTGCTCTATATATTGTGGAAAGAACTTGTAAATCCAATCAGGTTGGAGCCAAAGATGGAATATTCTTTGGCATGCCAAATGTAGTGCCCGAGTCATTGATAACAAGAACGGGGATTGAGGGTTACTTTGTGCGTATACCCTTACTCCCATTGCCGTTTCTTTGAGAAAAAAAAAGGATTTTATTCGGTAAGACTAGTTAAAATGCACAAGTATAAATAAAAAGAAAAATAATAATTAAAGGCGCTTATTTCATGTCTTGTCTTAAAATATTTTTTAAAAGATTTTTTTTCACGATCGCTATATTTCTCGATCTGGAAAATGGCGGCCCTGGGCGTTAGAAAAGAATAGTACGACCGAAAATGGCTATACCGTACTACCACATGTAATTCAACCCTAAAGCTATTTGTGTCCTTTTTTATACTAACGGTATACATCGCCATGAGTTCTCACGCCTAATTGTAGATGAAAATATTTTCATATTTTTAAAAAGTAATTTAAGTGTGATTTAATTTATGACTTTTAAAATCGACCGTCTGTACCTATATCGTTCTTTATATAAAATTTATAGATCGTGATTTTTCAGACATCACTCTTAAAATCGACCTTCAGTATATCGTGGACTGTTTCGTTGTTCTACTTCACTTATGGTATTTTTAAAGGCGACGAGTGGAACGGAGCACTATGAAGTTCGCGATATATCGAAAATTGAGTTTAGTAATACGGCATCTGGTTTACTACACTGATATTAAAAGAGGTAAAATTTCTAACTTTGTTTGTTTGATCATGAAAATTCTCTCACATACTGGATGTTTGCGCCTTCTTGGCGCAATGGAATTTATTCCGTAAAATAAACTCAGAACCCTGAAGTATGTATTTATGGGCTCATAATCTTGAGATGTATTTCATGTTCAGCGTAAGGAGGTTGGTAGCTAAATGAAAATATAAGTATTTCGATTATCAGTGACAGAGCTTCGTTGCCTCCACTGGATATGTAGGCGTTAGGCGTTACTACTGGAATTTACTTCACTATGCAGTGGCTTTCATGCAGGTGAAGTCGCGGCTAGGAATTAATAAGTAGGTACTCACGTGAAACCGCATCCAGTGTATAAGTGCTAATAAATGGCCAAACGCTGAAATTGCCCTTTTTAGTTTGCTCATTGAGTTTGTTTGTCATCACTTCTGTCTGCTCTGCGAATATATCTACGAAGCTCTCAACAATTTTCGGACTGAAGGCAGGCACCAATATTTTCCTACGTCTCCGCCAAATGCTTACTGGGGACAATTATACATTTTATTGTTAATGTCAATGACTGGCCGTTTGTAGTACATAATAGTATATTCGAGGTTCGCTCTTAACTCCGGTCCTTCGATGATGATCGCTGATTTGCGCAGTAACTGGGCATGGCGCGTCCTGGGGTATGAGTCAAACGTTCCTGAATCGTACCCCCAATCTACAGAGGATCCCACCCTGCAAGAAGTGGACTGAAATAGGTGTGAACGGCGAGGGAAGTGATCCCCGCATATAGTTTTCAAGAAGAAGGCCATCTTTAGATTAAAGTGGGCATGCCTCTGCTTTTTGACTAGCTCTTGTAACGCTTATAAAATAAGGGTAATAAAACAAATAATTTTTATAATAAACGTTTACTACCCAAAAAGTAGCGAGACTTGAGATCTCAGTGTTAGGGTTCGACGGGAAGCTCGCAACGTGGATCAGTATATATATATAGGTACAATTTTATATGGCCCTAGTCAACCGTTCGCAATAGTTAGGTCTCGGTCATCCACTGTCCTGGTAGTGCTCCGGCGAGATGTACGGCCGAAGTGGTCCAGTGGTGTAGGCCATGAGATGGGTCGCTTCAGCACCCAGATGTCAGGTGAAATTGATGATCATCTTAAAGCTTCCCAAGGGTGGGAAGGAACCCTAATACGGCGATATCACTTCGATAAAGTTAATAAAAAAATATAATTATTAAAACATTAATTTTACGTTCGCGGCTACAGCGGCCGCGAAAGAATATTGAAGGACTACATGTTGATGTTACGCTGCCTTCGTTTGAAATGTGTCACAAGGAGCGCGTTCACAGGTTTTGTACCTTTTATAAAACTGGATTGCGCCTGCGACGCGGAGAACAATAGCTGCGAGCAAGACATGTTGTCAAGCCCGTCGCCGTTTATCTATATAGAAAATTATTAGTTTGTCAATCTTCGGAGAACAAATTTTATAGTAAAATAAATGTATACGTTTTATAAAATATAAACCGTTACATACCCCCCTTTATGGGAGACTCCAAATAACCCGGCCACCCTGTGCTGGGGGAACGAGTATGCAGTAATGCATTTTCTAACGATAAAAAAGAGTTGCGTGAGACATTATCCAAACCCTAAAAGATCTTAATAGATGTCAAAGTTTAACCCCTTATTAGTTGAACTAGCAAATAAGCTAATGAACCTTGAAATAATTTTAAGAAATCAATAAATATTCCGTTTAGTCGCAAGACTCCTTTCTCCGTTTGCCATGACCGCATGTAATATCGCAGTACACCGACCCGATACTAAAAAAAAAAAAAGTTTTGATGTCTACATACTATTAAGTCGATGTGTCGAAATGTCCAAATAAAAATAAGCGCTGTCTTTAACCTTCTATTTTCAAAATGTTAATAAGTCTTCAAATAAAGTATTTTTCGATAATTTACGATGCTACGAAGGTGTGATCTGACACTGCCTCTGGTGCACAGATAATATTCACGGATATATGATTTTAACAAAGAAGTTTTCCGGCTTTTCGTTCGAGGACACAGGTCCTCAAGTGTCATGTTAATTTGTACAAGTTATAAATTGAGTTTGATATTACGCTGCAGAACGAAAAATATAACAGTAAACGGTATTTACCTGGAGCGAAGATACCACCGTTGCCAATGATATTTCTGATGAATCTGTGCAGATCATCTTTCTCCATACATGTTTTCAACGCCATTTCAATATCTACTGGGTCTACAATCACTGTTAACAAAAATAATAGTGAGATGATGAATTATGTGTCTATGAACAACAATATATACTTAATTTTATAAAGAGGTAGGTTTTGATTGTTTCTTTGCATTGACTAAGCTTCAGAACTACGGAAACGATTTTAAAAATTCTTTCACCTACGGGTAGAGCTACATCATACGGGGTTGGCATAAGCTATAATTTACTCGTGCGAAGTTGCGGGAAATTAGTTATTGATTTATTTTAGTTTTATAGGTAATAGTCATTCTTTACATAAGCGTCATTAGTAACGCTATTATCAAAAGAAATCACAAATTAAACTTATTTTTTACATGGCAATTCTGACATTATAAATATATAATAAAATACTCACAGAAATATAATATGTGATTAAGCCATCCTCTGATCATGCCCTGATGTGCCATCGCTGCGTAACTATAATCCTTAAGCTTGTTCATTATATCTGAAAAAAAAAAAACTTAAATGTATCTGATATTTTTTATCCAATCACTAACACTCGTATCATAGATACGTGTATTAGTGATCGACTATAGAGTCTAGAGAAGTAATTACTTGCGAATATGTCATAACTCAAGCAGGTATTTTACCAAATGAAGAAGAATTATAATGAAGTGAAGAAACGCTTATGACTAAAAAAAAACATTGATCGATCATTTGATGATGCAACGGTTATAGGACATGGCACTGCTTCTGATCCACATAAAATCTTCACAGATATGATTTTAACAAAATTGTAAGAACGATTCAAAATTCTTCGAAATTTCGTTCATTAACGAACAGAGTAGGCCGGCTCTCTGATTATTATTAGTTATTAACAATTGTTACTTTATTCAAATATTTGATTAAGCTATGACATTTTACTTTTCTCGACTATAGACAGATACGAGTGTAAGACTTTGTTATCCTAAAACAAAGATACGACAGTCAGAATATATTTGTCACACCCCGTTGGGAGACAGTGTAACGGTGGATCATTAAAGAAATTTCAAAAACAAAGCAAACAAAGTACAATTTAAATTAAGATATAAAGGCAAGTAAAACAGAATTAACCTATTAGACATATATCAATTAGTTGGAATCAAGGAATTTATATATTAGAATTAAGTTAAAAACAATGAGATTTTTTGAATTTTCGAACTTTTAATACGACTTGGGTGCTCTTGTAAAAGACCACGTACAATTTTTTTTTGTTTTATTACCTCAAAATATATATTTCTGTTATTGTCTCTTTTCGTGTAAAGGCCACTAACGTGACATTGACGGAATTGTGTCAATCCGCCAATGTCAAATATGCCAATAGACAAACGATGCATAACTAAGCAAGTGCTTAGTAAGGCTTTATATATCTTACGTTACGGGTTAGGTGAAACGACAAATCTGCGTAAGCTATTAATATTACGTGATTTTTAGTTATGCCTTGTTCTAGGTTAGTGAAAATGGGAATTAATCGACTATTACACGTAAACTTGCAAAGTCAATTTGAGTGTGATAGTTTTCCTTTTAACTTTTATATATATAGGTACTAGTGCCGTAACGCTTGAAGTTTTATCAACGGCAACGACGTTTGTGACTTATTTAAAGCTTAATAAGTCAAAAACGGTTAACTAAATCGAAAACGTCCTTCCCACACTCCAATGTTTTACAAAGATCTATCCAACGATACCCTACAGTATGGGGATGATGAAAAAAAAAAATACAATATATCATCCCCATTTTTCATGTAGGGGAGATACCGGGGAGATAAAGAAATTTTCTCTTCACCACTTTCTCGGCGTAATTAACGTGTATGCCAAATCACAACTTTCTAGTAACGATAGTTTATGAGCTAGCCCGCAGACGGACGGACGGCAAGACGGACACGGCCAAACTATGAAGGTTCCTTGCTTACTACGGCACCCTAAAAATGATAATATCAAAGCATTTAAGATAAATATCAGTATAGCATTATGAATGCAAAATTTAACAAATATAATAATAAACTTGTCTTGTTTTTCGTTTTAAAAACAAAATAGTATCGCCCTTGAGTATTAACTTTTATGTTTATTACGAGTATGTCACATAAATGTAAGGTCAGTTCTGCCACGTCATTGCACATGAGATATTATAACGCTCGCTTGCACTCTGTACCGGTTCTTATTTAATACTCTAATCATTGACACCTTTTTGCGAAAGTAATAGATATTTTTTTTACGATAAGTAAAAAATCTGTATGTATGTATATAAAGCTTTTTTATAAAAATCCAAACCAAACTATGAAAGATCGTTAAATGGATCCAAAAAACCTATTCAGAGTCATCTTGCAATTTTTTCTATCGATCCAATTATTGAAAGGAGAATGGGCATTTTACTATGACAGTTTGGTTATTTTGACGTAACCGTGCACATTGTTGAAACCAACGGTAAACGATAGAGAATTATTTATAGAATGAGTAAGAAAAAAACCATTTTGAAATTATGCCGGAGTTTCAGATTATTTGAATATTTAACAGAGATTTTGAGGTTATGTCTTTATAATATCTACGTATATAAGAGCAATAAAATGATTAATATATTTCAAACAATCGATGATTAACGGATATTTAATTGCTAAAAAGTACATATTTATACCTATCTTATAAAAAGGAAAGATTGGATTTTTTATTGTAAAGGATAAACTCAAAAACGTCTGGGCAGATCAAAAATAGTCTTTGATTAATATAATACCTGACCACCATTAGCAGAGTTAAAATACTTTATTTGGTAAAAGTAGCGATAGGAAGTTCGCATGTCAAGTCGATTAATAACTTGAAACCAAGAAGTAGTCGTAGTTATATTATAGCAGGTAAGTATATACTCACCGCTAATAGTTATTTAAGATATGAGTGCGGAAAGCAAGGTTTTAAAACCTTTTACGCTCAAGTTTCTTACAACATTTTTCAATGCTTTTTGTGAGGAAATAAAAGAAATATATAGGTTAATAAAACTAAGTATGTATTAAAGGTAAAAATTATTTGTTAAAATTTAACGTGATATTTGAACATGTTTTCGTGTCATTCATTTTTATTTGAAAATATTCGTTCTAGGCTCCTTGAAATACTTTTGCCTCTAAAGTATGACATCTTTTCATCATTTTTTTTAAATTTTGTTTGGTGCTCGCCAAAAAAATAAAAAAAGTACTTTTAAGCACGTGTGCAGTAAAGGATTTCAGTACATTTTTATTTAACACGTGTTTAAAGACTCACAGCCAGTTGCACAAACGTCCATTAAAATTCTCATTAGTTTAAGGAGACATTACCCATACAAATATGATATTCATTATAGCTTAAAGGCGTCATTAAACCTTAATGGATGTTTGTGCAACTTACCGTTAGTCTCGGTGTTTACAATGGATTATAAAAATAGCGCTTTATGAGCAACTGCATTGAAAAGAAAATATTATAACGAATGTCACTAGCGATATTAAGATATTTATCTAATGGAATCTTGTTATATTTATGTATAACACCGCTTAAACACGCATGTTTCTTCCTCCGTGAAATTTACGGTTAATTCGCAATTAATAATTGCGAATTAACCGTAAATTTCCAATTCGCCAATTACCTGATTCGCAGTACCCAATCAAGAGTAACTACGAAACGTCACAATTACAAAGTCGATTGGTGGCGATTGCGTTCGTAAATGAAAAATAAAAATTAAACAAACGTATTTATGTACTTGTTTATTGATCATCATTATACAATAATTGAGCATATTTAAATACGATATTTTATAACCATAGCATATTTTAATCTTATCCTTATGCTTATACGAATAAACGAAGCTTATTCTTTGGGATTAGTGACGAACGTTAACTTGGCCGATCGTTGGTTCAGTCTGTACTAGTCATATTAAGATGTGCCACCCGGCCGATTGCAATAATTTGCCTCCTATCATTTACTATGAAATAGCGTACTTGCCTTTGTTCATGCTCAAAAGAAAACCAAAGGAAGATAGTAATTATCTTAGATAGTAATTAAACAATTGATTTTTTTCGATACGTATATTAATTAAGTGTGGGATTATTGTTTTTACTATTATAAATCGGAATTTATAGCAGAATTAATCATCATTATTGTTTTCCTATTATATATAATATTTTAATTTTTGCTTTTGTTAATTGTATTATTATTCATATTCTGAATTAATTATCTTTATTATTTTACTCGATTACTATTGCATTCTTTATAAATAATATTTTAATTTTTATTAGTTTGAATTGGAATTCATTGTTATACATATCGACTTAAATGATTTAAATACTGACATCCTTATGTATACTGTATAAATAAACTTATAACATAATAATACTCAGTCACCTCTATACATATATAACATGGTTGACACCCTTAAATAAAGTGGAGAAATTTAAATTTTTGTGAAAAAGATTTCGCCCTTGTGAAGGCTATACATATATTTATGATGTATTGATGTGTGATCGTATGATATTTTTTATGTATATGTAAGTGTATATTAGGAAATTATGTGTGTGGTTTTTAATTTCTTTTTATTTTGGTTTGGCCCAGCGGGGCGTCACCACACCACCTAAGAGGGCCAACTGAAAAGCGACGCTGCAGTTAACTGCAGCACATGTCGAGTTGGCACCTTTTAGACACCACATCGGATGCACTCTATAATTTAATAATAATTTATTAATGTCTTTTGCAAAACTGCATGTATGTGTGTGTTTAATAAATGATCTTTTTTTTTTGTTAATCCTTTAATTTTCTATAATCGATCAGGGAGCCAATTCTACTAAATAAATTTTGTTTAAATCGAATCGAAAACGGATCGAAACAACAGTTTTTAATGGTTTTTCTATTCTACTAAGTGACATACGATACAATTCCAGTTAAAATAGAATCGGAATTGTATCGTATGTCACTTTGTAGAATAGAGTCTATTGTTGCATGGTTGACATTTATCCAAGGCTCATGAGTCTGAATTAGTCAGTTTAGCAATTATTTTTATACGATTAATTTTAAACGCAGCATAATTTTTAAATAGTATTTATATAGAATATATTATATTTTTTGATAAATAAAAGCATAGTGTGCAATTTGCGTTATTTTAGCCGCCTTCTGCGCCCATTCTCCTTTATTTTTTTGTTTAAAAAGTGAAAAGTGATTATTTCCTACAATCTCGCCCTAAAGAGAACGTATTGAATTTTTAAAAATCTTTCTCAGCATAATTCTATGTCCTAATTACTATGTATTTATCGTTTATTACTGTGACAAATTTCAACTCGATCCATTCAGTACTTTGAGCTGAGCATTCATAAATTCTATAGTTTATCTTTGCCTTTTATACTCAGATTTATAATCAGTGCAATAATTTTGTGGTAGATTAATCATTATTCACGTTCTTTCCCTCTTTTTTTAGCCTACTAACTCGGAACAGCAGACAAAGATGTTTTTAAGCAAGTCACTACCATACTTATATATGTTGCTACTAAATAATTCTTATTTCATGATTCATGGCTGATTTAATTCAACATAACCATTTCTTAATACTACATATTAAAATAAATACATAAAGGCGAAAATATTAAAAAAATATATTTAAATTAATGTTTAATTATGACGTAAAAGAAAAGACCTTCGTAAATATTGCATATTTTATAAACGGAACTGAATTATTTAAAAAAATATTACTTTTGCGACCTAACCTTATAAATCGATTAAAATATATAACTTACACATCTTCTAAGTACCTGTATGACCGAGCCTTACTCGTATTTTTGGTTTAAGTAAATAAATCCTAGCTAGATCGATTTATCACCCCCGAAATCTTGTGCATATAAGAAAGCTAGTGTATAGTAATTATATATATAACATACCTTCAGTATCTCCTATAAACGTATGAGCAATTCCAATAACGGGCATCTCTTTTGTCGGTGGTGGTATCTTTGAAGCCAGTTTGTAAACCTGCCGCCTTCTATAACGGAACGCGATTACCCAAAGGGTAAAAGCAATGCAGCACAGCGATAAAATCATCTTGAATTTTAAATAGTCGAATACTCTTAAACTGGCACAAAACACTGAGCGAAATAATTAAAAAGTCTTTAAATAAGTCTCTGTGTTTCAAAAAGTTTCTATAACCAAAATATTTTTCTTTGCAGTAATATTAACCCTGACCATGTTTAACCGACTGTGGTCAACGCGCGTATCAGCCTAATAATTAAACTCGTCCGTTATATATTATCCTCGAGGCAGCGACCAGAATAGAAAATAGTCTGTAAAAAAATCAGCGTCGAGCGCAACGCTGTCACAGCGTAGGTAATTGTTCAATCAAATGAAACCTATTTCAAAAGATTAAAAAAGGCTAATGTATCGAATCTCTATGGCTTTTTAACATTGGTTTAATTCTCTATCACCCGGTTTATTAAAAATTTAAAGTTATTCATGATTCAAACTGTACTTAAACGTTCTTAAACAGGTTTTCGTTTCTGATTAAATAAAACTAGAACTTTTTGCCCTATGAAACGTAAAAAAAACGAAGTTATTGAGAATAATCAATTGAGATGCTGTTCTTTCTCTATTCAGCAACCGGCCGTGAGTGTGTGATGATATTCTTAATTGCAAAGCTGCTTATTGACTAACTCTAAACTAGTGTCGTAACTAGTTCCATTATGTAATGTAACATCATCAAATAAAGTTAAAATAACATGTTATTAAAAATAAGAAAATTATATTATTATGCCTAAACCAACTGATTAGGTCATGTGAGTTAATAAAATTTTTTTTGTAAAAAATATCTCTTCATTCAAATGAATACATTTTTTAAGCAGCTTTAAAAGTACAACTAGACCATCACACTCAAAGATAAACTACATTTCTTTATAACATGAGATAAGGCATATAAAAAAATATTGTATTAGATGAGGCATTTAGATTTATAAATTGTAAATGGTTTGCCTAATTCAGAGGCTATCACTGTGAAAAAAACTTTTAATTTTAATTAGCTTTTTTATCAAGTTATCTCATCTTTTATTTACGGATGCTATGCAGCCGAGGTGCGATATTGAGTTGTACAATAATCGTAATAGGTCGCAATTATGTAATTAATTAATACATATTTTTGACGCTCTTTTCCATTATTGCACTCGTTTCAAGATAATGTAGGGGATACATTGGTAATTTTGCGTATGTAGCAATAAAGGATACTGTCGCCGTCTCGCCATTCACGGGTTGGCACGGTAGGGCACTAGTAGAGCGGTCGAGTACTATTCTTTGTATTGAGTCAAAATTAATAATTTATATTTTTTAAACAAATAACTAGTTTTGGCATCACAGTAGTTTTCCTTAATATATATACCACCACTCGTGATTGAACAATAATAAACCTTCTCATAGATTTTATTAATATAAACTATTTATTAAATTGCCAGCTTAAGCTCTAAATGGTCCTTCCGTTGACGATAGTAAACATTTCGCCTACCAACATATTCAACCGAGAACATTGAATGAAACCAAAAAGCTTTTCCGAGACATATTATAAAAATGAAACTTCGATATTTATTTTCATTAATTTATGTAACATTAACAGTTTTTTCATTATCACAGATGTTGTTTGATCATTATCACCATCAGACATTTTATGTCCCCACTGGAGGGGCTCAGGTCTTCGTCTTGGATGATTAGGGAGGATGGGTCATGGCCCTACACGCTAGCCCAATGCAGGTTGGTGGGTAGTAACGACTGCAAACGCTGCCGCGACTGACAGCTCAACGTGTCTTCCAAAGCAAGCTCGTAATAATTATTTTTAGTCACCCATCCCGTGACCTACCCTTGAGAAAGTTGTTTACCAATAACGACCGCGGGATGCGGCGCTTATCTACTATGCCAACGAGCTACTGAGGATGTGATTTACCTACAAACAATATACGATGTTTTTAAATTCGGATTCCTCGGATTATAACAGTATAGGTAATTTTAGAAAAACATTTTAGTGCGTCCCATTAGACCAAACCTTTTTGAGGTCTTAGGACCATTTTCTATCTTCCCATGATACTGCTTAGCTAGTTAGTTGTGTCTCAGGTTATTAATAAAACAACCGTGTGGCTTTAGAACAACAACAATATGTCTACCAGAATCTCATGGCATTTAAAAAATGTGAATTTCATATTGCAACACTCATGTCACCCGTCAATCATTAAGTCACTTGGTTGTCATTCGTTGCTAAAATTTTGTTGGTGTCGTAAATATTTCGTTATTTTATGAGAAGATGTGGAAAATACCTTTTAATCTCAAGCGAGGAATATTGTTTTCAATGTCTACAAAAAACTCGCGAGGAGGAAGGTGAACATCAAACACAATCTTCGATTTTAAAGCGCGTCGTAGCTTTGACCGGTAAGTTGAACTGAGTAGTATTGATACATTTTATATTTTTTTATAACATTAACTTATATCAAAGATGTTTTTTAAAGGAAACTAAATGATTATGTATTAAATAGATTTTGATGCATTTTAGGTGTTTCTAGTATCACTGTACGACGAATCATATGTGTAGCACATCAAATGATGGTGTATTTTCTACGCCCGGTAAAAAGAGAAGAGGGGGAAAGAAAAGAATTAATTTAGATAGTTTTGATTTAGATTTGATTAGGAACAAAGTTAAAGAATTCTATACATTATGAAAAGATGATAGTACTTATGTTGTGTCTACAGTTTCTCATAACACGGGATGGCATTCTTAAAATGATTATGGTACATAAAATCAACGCTTTCGCTAGACCCCAAAATCAATTTTTGTTTAAGGCCACCTGCGGGAAACCCTGTAGTAAACAAACCAGAATAGTGATCAATGTTTCAATGATATTCTATCGAAATAAACCAGTCATACCTTGCCTTGTTAAATAATTATGTTGTTTTAACAATAAGGAAATTCGCTATATGAGTTCCTGTATCAAGAAAATTACTAACAGTCTGTCATAAAAATAATATCATAGTTAGCTTGCAGGTTAGGCATAAGTGGATTACGTAATAAATGATAATGCGTCGCTTCTAGCCTGGTCATTAGCTATTATAGAAAAGGTTCATCCCTCCAAGAATGCCATTGTATCGTGCAGGTACTATTGCTGAGATATCGTATCCTATGGATATAATGATAGCGAGAAAATGTAAATTAACAGAAAGAAAAATAAAAACAATAGAATAAGCAGGGCCTGCTACTAAGTGGGGATAAGGCAGGAATAAAAAAATAAAATAAAAATAAAATAAAATATGGCGAGTGAGTTAGGCGGTCGGTAACAATACGGTGGAACAGAACGACCGGCACTCCCGAGGTTCCTGGAGAGTACTATTTGTCTTTAACCCTTAATTTGGCAACGACATAAAAGTTGGAAATACATGCGTTTGATGAATGTAAGGAATCAAGGTTATGCTAAGAACTTAAAAAAAATATGAACAAAAATCCTGCATTGCCCACTGTTGGGAAAATTCGTGTTCTTCACAGCGGACACTGTCAAAGACATCACAAATAACGAGTAGATTTAGATGAACGCTGTGGCGAACATTGATAAATGGGGGATAAAATAAAAAAAAGCTTCATTTTTATTATTATTTTTTAAATTAAGAATTAAAACACTAGGAATAATTTTTTTGATAAGAAAAATTAAGTTATTGAGCTTATTATTAACAACTAACATAAAACAATCATTTGGTATGGAAATCTCTTTCGTTTTTGCCCGTCACTTAGAATTAATGAAAAAAGAAAGTGACATTAAAAACACCTAAAATTGAAGCTGTTCCCAAACATTGGACGTATTATAATACTACTAAATTAAGGACTAGTGATAAGACAAATACTTTACGTAGAAACGTGAAATTTCGTAATTGGTCGGGTTATACCGGCCATTTTTACTCTCGATCAATTCGTTGACTCGTGCAAAATGCTTTCGTTAAATTCTTGTTATTTTTTTATTACAGTTGTTAAGTCTGTTGTTTTCTGTTATTGCTAAGTTTTAAGTTAAATGAAATAAAATCTTTTTTAATCGATGCTCTAAAAAGGGTAATAGTAGGAACTGTGCTAAAGTGCATTGACCATGTCATAAAACAGGAACAAAATTAAAAAAAAAAATTAATTGTGTCATAGATGATTTGGTTGACCGTTTTGTGATAGAAGTTGGTGCGACTAGTTCCTCAGAGGAAGACGAGGAAGATTCTGAATAAAATTATGTGACTCTTACAATAGCTATTTGAAAAAGAAATAGACTTATTGTATTGCATACCTACCATACAATAATTTATCCATTAACAAATTTTATTTACATACCAACATCAATAAAAAAGTTTGAGAAACATTGGTTTGTTTGTTTACATTTTGTCTCAGAGGAAGTTGAATAGACTATAGGAAATGACTCAAATTAATCGTACTTTACAGGACTGGAAGGGCGTTTTACATGAGCCTTACCAATTTTATATCACACTGTCAAACTGTCTTTTTGGTCCTAAACGGACAGCGGTTTACAGCTAACAAATTTTCATATATGGCATATCTCAATGCTTTTAAAGCCATCTTCTCAGTTTAGACTGTACTGGCTGTTCTTTTTTCCTGATTCTAGTCAGAACAAGGAGTATAACGGGGGTAGATAGAAGCGAAATAATTGCTGATCACTAAGGTATATTTCTGTAATTTGACTCATCTATATCTTGCAGAATCGGGGTAAGCGGCACAGATAAAGATAGTAATGATGGACTTCTAGGTGGTGGTTGTTTGTCTTCATCGTTATTAGAGAAACTAATATTTATATAAGCGAGAGAAGAAGTGATAGAGGGTTCAGGTGAAGAATAGTTTGAGTTAGTAGAAGCTCATTCATCAAGCATTTCAGAATCTGTATCAGATTTCTCACTTGCGTCTGAGGGAGCGTATTCTTTAGAGACTAAAGCCAATATTATTGTCGTACGCGCATGCTGCAGGCAAGTGAAAAATAAAACAATGTCACTATTACAAGCTTTTTTTTTGAAAATCCTCTGGAAGCAAAATTCAGAAAATTCCTTAATAATATAAAACTACTTCATAAAGTAACTGGCCTGTTCTAAGACAGCATATTTATTAGATTACTTATCATAACCACCCAAGTTAAGTTAAGAAATAGTCTTATTTTCTCTATATTGTGGAACCACCTAATATAGAGAAAATAAGACTATTTCTTTGCATTGAATAGGCACTGATATTAATGGACCAATTTTAAAAATTCTTTCACCTATGGGAAGCTACATCATATGCATGTGTGATGCTGCAGGAAAACAGCTTGTTCATATAAAACGAAATATAAAATTTTCATCATTTATCGAAGCTAAACTAAGCATCGTGATACACTTGTTATTCAGGAATATTTTTTTTCCAGTGCAAAAATTTTTTTTGGTGGTTCAGTACCAGTAATAGAACACTTTTCCATAATTAGTAAAAAATTTTTTTTTAAATATTTTTGTCCCTATCGAAACGGTAGAATATGGACACATTTTTTTAAATAAAACTTCAATGAAAACGTCTTCTCTTGCGTATGCCACCGTGCAACCCCGCCGCGCCCGGTAGCCCCCCGCCACAGCCCCCACCGCCCCGCCGGGACCGAGCGACGCGCGCGACAGTGAGACTCATACGCACGCGCCGGTGTGACGTGACCTCGCGTTCCCGCGCACGCGACGCGCCCGCCGTCGTGAGTTTTACGAGATGGTACGAGTTTATCTTCTGAGTGGTGAGAACCTACATAAGCGCAATTCGGAGAAAGTATGCGACGAAGAGCATACCTCGTATGCGGGCCTTTGGGATCCGTAACCCCGCGGTCCCTAATGCTTCGAACCATTTTAACAGACGAAGTCCCAGAGTCAGTACTGTGGCGACTTATGGCAACTTAGTCTAATGGTGGAGGTGGGTGGCGCAATGAAAAAACTGGTAGCACTCCTTAGTCTTGATTTATTTCTGATAAGAATTACAGTTAAGCACTTACAATAATTATACTACGATGCTCACCCTAAGCTGGTCTCGATCAGAAAGAAAGACTATTCACCAGCAAAACACGAACACGCGAATTCGAATAAGAAAAAGTAATAATTTAAAATATTAACGGCCAGCACTTGACCATAAACCGTCCGAAGAGTAAACCCTACCTATAGTAATGTGCTCGGACGTTACATGCCCGGGCTCCCTAAAAAAATTATTAGAGCGTGTGAAGACGCTCGAATAATTTTTACAGAAGTCTAAACCCTAAGTCCTACCTGCTTGAGGAACTTAGAGGAGGCGGTTTTTACTAATAAACCAGCTCCTGCAATGAAATTCCAATTTACTACTTTATCGTTCAGACTTCTTAAGGAATTCTTCACATTGCAGAAACTCTACAAGTGCAAAACCTCAATAAAAGCACCTGTACGTCTCCCAAATGACTACAATCATGAAAACCCTAAGTTTGATATTGGATGACGTCAAAAACCCAAACACAACTTTATTTTAAATACAGCTATCATATGATATTCCCGATTCCCGTAGCTAAAATCAATCAAAATCGAATCAATTATAGTTAATATCCAACCCAAAATAATAAACAAACGGATATGGCCAATGACAATGTGTATATCTGATAAGCATCCATGATAAATCATTGACACCCATGAGACAACAAACTGACATATGGAGCCTAAGGACGTCCAGCATCAAACAAGACGAAACCCAATTCCTATGGAACCAGATGGGTTCCCCGACCCTCGCAATGCCCATGTATAAACACTACGCGCGATACAATAATAATAACGACGCGCACATGAAGCGGGTGTCTGTCGACTTATCAACAGAGATGCTTCATAGTAGGCCCTCCATATTTGCTGACGTCAGGATACGCGCCAGCTTCATCATGCTCTTACGGGAATCCGGCAGATGAAGTATGAACATGAAACAATTAAACAGTATTAACATCCTTGGAAATTTTACAATAAATAATTAATAATAATACACGAGTATTTCATATGACAATATATGTTAAACACACATTGAATTAATATTATTCGAAATTAGCTCACTATCAACTAAACTTGAACAAGGAATCGAACCTGTCATAGTTCCTGAATAAAATAAAATAAATTAAATTACAACTTCAACATTATCATTATATGACTTAGAAAACTTAAAAATTCATATTACTTTAAATATCTATCACCTAACTTATAATAACAAATAAGAATTATTATTATAATAATGAAAATACTTTAACCTAATACCTACTTCCTCGAATTCTAAAGTGTTTAATATTATTAGCATGAACTACTTTTATCCTATAATTTCCTATTCTTCTGATCATAATATTATTATTATCAATTGGTCGTATTATCTGGTAAGGAAATCTGCCTTTATATTTGTCCATATTAAACCTATTCAACCTAACCTTAATGAGGTCCGTCTTTTTCTTACGACAATTTAAGAAATGTATCCTATCTTTTCTATTGTGAAAACTTTTCTGAAAAGAATACAAATTTAAAATATTTTGTCTATTACTCATCAAATAAAAATTGACATTTCTATCTCTAATGTCATGTGATGATTTCACATTTCGAACTAAATTGCTATTATAGATAATTAATGTATTTCTAAAGATCTTATGTTGTTCATGAATTTTTCTATGAAGAAAATTCTTATTATTTGTATTTTCTCTCTTAAAAGAAGACTTATCTTTTATAACTAAATTTTTATTATTATTATTCTCCTTTGACTTAAGAGAAATATTATTATTAGAACTATGTTTATTCACATTCACTACATGTGACTCATGCAAATATTTATCATTTTCTTTATAAGAATATAAATAATTATTAGAGACATCGACAAAATTATTATTATCTGTCAGTTCAGATTTTGTCAAAAATTGACATACAATGTGTTTGACAAATAATTGATGCCTACTAAAATCTATAACAACATTATGAGAGAATAGAAAATCTTGTCCTATTATCATGTCTCGACCAATATTTTTAACAACATAAAAATCATGAATGAACAAGACATGTTCAATAATAATCTTCAAATTGACTTTACCGATTACATCTAGATTCACATTATTCACTGCCCGAAGTGACATATCACATGGCACAATATCGTGACGGAGTTCATACGCGGCACGATCCAAAATGACCGAAAATGACGCACCAGTATCAATGAGTGAAATAAATTTTCTATCACGACACGACACTTTAATAAATGGTTGAAACTCACGTGCGTATAATATATTCTTTAAACGAGGCGACTGCTTGTCCTCTGCTATCACTTCTATCGCCTCTGCTGCTTTTGTGTGGCTTTCACTATTCTTCTTAATCATCATTGGCTGCGACTTTATATTATCTCTTGCTCTGAAATTATAAGGGCGGGGCATCATCTGATCGGGAGGTGGGATTTTATAAGGGGTGAAAGATGGAGAACTGAAGGTTCTAGTGGGTCGAATCGACGTTGAAGGTCGCTGATCTCCTTGTCCGCCTTGTGTGCTAGAGGAAGGAAGAACATCTACAATATTCGTTAATTTTACAGGTAAATTGATATCCGCTTCTCCATCCCCTCTATTATAAATTTCTTTTAATTGTTTGATCACCTCCTTTAAATGTTGTCTATTCGTATACAACTGTGATCCTAAAAGTCCCTTAGTTTGGAAATTTGCTGCCCCAAGAAAATGTTGGAAGAAGCATTTATCATCAATAACTGCCCCAGCTTTATAGGCTAAATAATCTAAAGAATAAAAGTAATTTAGTGGGTCCTCCGTTGCACCCTGTCTTCTTGCAAAAAAATATGCGAGAGGATTTGCAGTTGAAGAGAACTCCTCGCTGATTTGTTTTTCAAGTTCCTGAAAATTCTCACAAATATCTTTTATTTTATTATAAAATAACAGTGCAGGTCCCGCTAAATATGCCGCCAACACTATTTTTTTAGTCGGTTCTTGATATCCATTTGCCGCTGCTATAATATTAAATTGAGAAAAAAAATCAGCCACATCACCTTTTAATCCGTCGTATTTCTCCATTTTCGTTTTTTCGTTTTTCGTTTTCTCGCTTATATGTTTTCTCCGCTTGGCTTACGAGAGGTATCGCTGTATTTCGAAACGTTGCGCCTCCACCATGTGGCGACTTATGGCAACTTAGTCTAATGGTGGAGGTGGGTGGCGCAATGAAAAAACTGGTAGCACTCCTTAGTCTTGATTTATTTCTGATAAGAATTACATTTAAGCACTTACAATAATTATACTACGATGCTCACCCTAAGCTGGTCTCGATCAGAAAAAAAGACTATTCACCAGCAAAACACGAACACGCGAATTCGAATATAAAAAAGTAATAATTTAAAATATTAACGGCCAGCACTTGACCATAAACCGTCCGAAGAGTAAACCCTACCTATAGTAATGTGCTCGGACGTTACCACGATGCGGCATATCTCTTTGGTGTGAGCCAGCCTGCGGTATTGAAGCTGCTAAAAACAGCCGGACTCCATCCGTACCACTTTCAGCCGGTTTGATTCCAGCAATTCCATGACCTAGACCCAGTACCACGTCGAGCCTTATGTGAGTGGCTTCTACATCACCGCGATGCAAACATCATGTAGACGGATGAGGCATTGTTCACAAGTGAGGGACTGTTTCTTATGGGAAAAAGTCAAACGCCGAGATGTAGAGGAGGCACAAAGTCTAGAAGACTTAACAATAAAAAATAATAACGCTTTCAGTGAAGTGAAAAGTGACACTAATGTTTTAAACAAATTAAATGACAATTTAATGAAATGTGCACGTTTATGTCTGGACAGACGTGGACTTCATTTTGAACAAATATTAAAATACATGGTAAGTAATTAGTTAGGTATTTGTTTTGATTCAACATTATTGTAAATACGTAGTTGATTCCAATTATTTTTAATACGCCTTAACGCAGAAGTACCTATGTAACTTCGGCATAACGTTAATATTTTTTTCTAGGTAACGAATTTGTTTCTCTTTTATTTTTTGGCATTTTGATGGCCTTAATCATAAAAGTATGAAGGGAAAATTGGAATTACTCTTAGAAATCACCTCAGATCATGGCATAAAATCTAGTTCGAATCTAACAAAATGAGCGTTCAGTGACCCGTGTAGATAGGTACCTACGAGTACATGCCTACGGCGTCGAGCGACCGCTCAGCTGATGCACGGCGCGCGGTGTCCATAAATTAAGTTTTAAAATCTCGATCTTTGATAAGCGATAACTTTATTTTTTAGTATTAGAACATATCAAAATAAAAAATACGAAATCGATAGATATGTTATCGATAGAGTGCTATGAGATGAGTATATACTAATGTCTATGCCACTCTTTGACAGAGTCTCTTTTATCCAGCGACTAATCGATTGGGATGACGCATGTTTTATGGGTTTTTTAATTGTGAGAATCAAATTTTCTGTTTTAGTTTCATTTCTATTTTTTTTTGTTTCATTAATATACACAAAGAGGACATTCGCAGGGCAAATATTAGGACTTTTACTATAGAATGGAATAGTTAACTTCGGATTTACTTTATTATGAGTTGTGGTTTTAATAAGTTCATCTATAATTATGCTAGCTCCAGCTTCACTAAATGAAATATTTTTTATTTTAATTAACGATAACGTCTGTACTCGTTGTCCAGAAGACAATGCAAGAAGAGTTACAAGCTTTTTAGTGAGCATGTCGATACCTAAAGTTTCGTTTGGAAATTGCTTTGATAGGTAAGATAAAACTACATTTGGATCCCAGCAATGTTGATATTTGGGTAAATTAGGCCTAATCCTAAAAACTCCTTTTAAGAATCTAGTAACACAATCATTAACACACTTCTCTTTCCCTAATATTAATGATAGTGCTGATCTAAATGAATTTAACGTCCCATATTTGGCTCCGTTTTTGAAATGAAAGGTTAAAAATTTAAGTAAGTCTTGAAGTGATGCTTCAAAAACAAATAACTTATTTTCATTACAAAAGGAATACCACGATTTGTAAGCTGTATTATATTGTTTGAGTGTGCTGATTGATAGTGATTGAATCATTATATCAATTGTTGCACTATCTAGAGCTTGTCTTGTAAACGCCTCCCTGATAACTTCGCGCACACCAGGGTAAGGTTGGGCCATAAGGGATGTGGTGTTCTGTAAGGAGAAAGTAACATATTTTTATGCGGCCCAAGGTATAGGAACTTAGAGATTGATAATGATGTGAATAGAGGGAACCAAGGTTGACTTTGCCAGTAGGGAACAATTAATAAACCAGTTGCCTTATCGTTTATAATTTTCCTAATGCATTTTAAAATAACTGAAAATGGTGGAAATGCGTAAAAGGCCAATTGGTTCCATTTAAGGGTAAACGCGTCAATATTGAAGGCTTCAGGATCTCGTTTCCATGAAATAAAATGTATAAATTTTCTGTTGATACGAGATGCAAACAATTCTACCTCAGGTTGGCCAAACTCCCGTACAATTTTTTGGAAAAAAGATTGTTCTAACTCCCATTCGGTATCAATATTCGAAAATCGTGAAGCTTGATCTGCTTCATTATTATCCCGTGACTTAATATATGACGCAAATATGAAAAGTTTTCTCTGCTCACACCATTTCCATATTTCCCGAGCTATTTTATTTAAGTGGGGGAATTGGATACCACCCATTCTGTTGATATAGGAAATAGCAGTGGTATTATCGATTCTTAATAATATTTCTACATTCGTTATATTATTACAGAAACATTTAAGGCTAATAAACGCAGCTAGTAACTCCAAATAATTAATGTGATTTTCTCTTTCTGTTTGAGACCAATAACCGTTTACACTTTCTCCATTACAAAAAATCCCCCACCCCGAAAGGGAAGCGTCTGAAAAAATTTCTATGTAGAAATTATTTGTACGAATAGGGTTAACAGCATTATTTATATTTGTTATCCACCATAAAAAATCGTCATGTAACAAGGTGTTAATTTTCATCTTTTCGTCATAACTTTGTTTATATAATAAGGCGAGATATTTCTCTCTCTCAAATTTTTTTGTGTATAACCATCCTTAAGCTACAGCGGGACAAGCCGCGACCAAAGGTACCTAAGAATTGAGCAAATTATTTTGATTGAATCTTTTTTGGACATATCATGAACCATTTTATAAATCATACTTCGTTTTTCACTGGGTAATTCCAATGACATATTTTGTGAGTTCAGTTGAAATCCTAGAAATTTACAGATTTTATTGGGTATCATAAAACTTTTTTCTTTATTAATTACAAAGCCAAGTTTTTCTAAATGACTAACCATCACGGATACGCACATGAAGGGTAATCATGAGCAATACACCAAACATCATCTAAATAAGCCACCAATTGGTGACCTTCATTTCTTAAGTGTGCTAATATGGGTTTCATTAGTTTCGTAAAAACCAACGGAGCTGAACAAACACCGAACGGGAGACAAGTAAATTCATATAATTTATCAAATCGAAATCTAAGGTACTTCCTGTATGATTTATGAATGGGTATTAAAAAATAAGAATCTTTGAGGTCAATTGTTGCCATATATGAATTATTAGATAATAATTTTGATGCCGTACGGATGTCCTCTATCTTAAAATGTTCTTTTAATATATAATTATTGAGTTTTTTCAAATTAAGAATAAATCTGTTTGATCCATTTGATTTTGGGATTAGGAAAACAGGTGATATAAATTGATCTTCTCGTTCAATACAAGGAACAATGGCTCCTAGCTGTAAGAGTGTTTTAATAGATTGACTCATCTCTTTTTTAGAATAAGGTGGATTAATAGGTTCTACGATCTGAAAAGGAATTTCTATAAAATTTAATTTATAACCTTTTACTATTTCTAATACTTGACGGTCTACTGTGATATTTAACCAGTTATGTAAATAATATTGTATGCGGCCAGCATGTGGTACCTCTAACGACGGATGCGTCGATCTTGCGGCCGGGTTAGTGACTGCAGTGGTCGCCGTGAGCTCGGGGGCAACCGACGCGCAAGTGGTGGCGGTGGCGGTGGCGGCGGCGGCGGCGGCGGCGGCGGCAGCGGCAGCGGCAGCTGTTGGGGATAGTAGTATCGAGCGTGAGTAGGGGGCGCGCGCGCTACACCCGATCCGCTCGCTTGTCGGAGAGGCGCTCGCCAGTTTCCCTGAGAAGATGATGCCAGAGGTCTTCTAGATGATATTCGTTGGACTTGTTTTTTGATCTGTTGACTGGACTTTTCAATAGTTTTTGTTGTTCTTATGTTTTCCCCCAAGCTATCTCCGAAAAGAAATTTTTCACATTTTACTCCTTGAATAATATTAATAAAGCTTTTGTCAAGTATAGGAATGATGAGACGTCTTCTATTCATAGTTTCTTCGTAATGAAGGTCTAGCAGGATCTGATTGATTTCTGATAATTTTCTGATAATGTCCATTTTACCTAGCGTCAATGAGGGTAAATCCATACTTATTAATTCTGAGGTTAAATAAGCCAGGCCAGCTATACTTGAGCCAAGCTGATTTTGCATTTTTTCTAAGCGTTTATCTCGATTTTTAACAGGGTCGCTGAGTACTGAACCCACCTCTGGATTCAACCTCGGAGCTTTGGCTAATGTGAAATTTTCCGGGATAAGTGTTTTAGCAATTAAGGCCTCTTTCTGCTCTTTTACTAGGCCTTCGACGACGATTCTGCCCCAGCGTTCAGAGATTGGTAGCGATTGCATTAGTCGTAATATGATTGTTCCCCTTCTTGATATCCTTACTCCTGTTATCACCAAACTCCTTAATAAATCCATTTCTTCGTCCATTTATCCTTCAGCGTGGAAGGAGGCTAATATTATTCCTGTGCCTAAGAAACCTAAGCCCGAATCCTTTTCCGATTATCGTCCTATTTCAATATTGCCTTTCCTATCCAAAGTCCTCGAAAAACTAATCCATCAACAGTTTAGTCGATTTTTATCCTTGAACAACTTATTAAATCCAAAACAATCAGGTTTTCGCCCTGGTCATAGTACGACTACTGCACTTGTCAAAATTGTGGATGATATCCGCGTAGGTATGGAAAATCAACAGCTTACCATATTAACACTGTTAGATTTTAGTAATGCCTTCAACACTGTTGATTTTGACATTTTACTAGCATCCTTGGTTTCTCTCAATGTATCTCCACCGGTGATTGATTGGTTTCAAAGTTACCTGTTCGGACGGCGGCAACGCATTTGTGTGGGAGACACTCTTTCACACTGGTGTAACACATCAGCCGGCGTTCCGCAGGGTGGCGTTTTGTCTCCTCTCCTATTCTCTATCTTCATAAATTCAATCACCCTTCCTCTTATTTCTTCCTATCACATGTATGCTGATGATTTGCAACTTTATACCCAAACATCAATAGATGATCTATGTACAGCAATTGCTATCACCAACATTGATCTCGAGCAGATTCATATACAATTTCAGTATACTGTTAGGAATCTTGGTGTCATAATTGATAAAAACTTATCTTGGAGCCAACATGTAGGAGAGGTCAGTAGGAGGGCGTTTGGCGCGTACGGCTCGCTCAAACGTTTTAAGAATCTACTGCCGACTAAAACTAAAATTTCTCTTGCGCAGTCCCTTCTTCTCCCATTACTTGATTATGCTGATGTATGTTACTCTGACCTAAGTGTTGTCCTCCTGAATAAACTAGAGCGTCTCCAGAATTTATGCATACGTTTCATATTTGGTCTACGTAAGTATGACCATATCTCTGAATATCGTGCCCAACTTCAATGGCTACCTATTTCTCGTAGAAGAGACTGTCACATCCTATCACTCCTTTACTCCATCTTGTTCCTCCCACATACTCCTCCATATCTTAAAGAGCGCTTTAACTTTAACTCTACCAACCCTATCCGTGATCTGCGTTCTTGTCATAACCTATCTTTAATTATTCCGTCCCACTCCACTGATTTCTTAGCCAAGTCCTTTTTTATTAAAGCAATTAAATTATGGAATTCTCTACCGGTAGAAATCAGACGTGCACAATCACGTAACTCTTTTACGAAACAGATAAAAGAACATTTCTTCAAGCTGGATTTTTCCTCCTAAATTATATTGTCTTCTTTTTTATATGAGGTATGTAATATATGTATGAGTATATGTATATATATATATATATATATATGTATGTGTGTATTTCTGTTTTATAGTAATTATGTAGTACATTTGCATTTATCATAGATCAACCCACTACTCACTCGTTTCTTTAATTGGTATAATTTCTTTTAGTCAAGGGTAGCCTGGAAGAAATTGCTACCTTAGCAATAAGGCCGCCTTTTGTGTTTGGTTTTGATTGTAAATGTTTTTTTATAACTGTATTTGTACGCAATAAAGTGTATTCATTCATTCATTCATTCATTCATTCATTTCAGTAGGAATCTTAATTCCTAATCTTTCTTCTGAGCTTTTTGCTTCACCTAGGACTGCCAATATCTCTACAGGTAAAGTATTTTATTCACCTTGATCAGGTGTCACAGTAGGCACCACAACGTCATATTCAATACCTTTAAATTAAATAAGATTGTATTTTCCATGTCATTGGTAACAAGGATAACAATGTCATAGCAACACACTTAGACAGCATCATAGTATAGAGTATGGCATAGATTATACTACATTACTCCCCCCCAATCGTTGTCTCTGTAAGCGTTCTGAGCGTCTGGGCGGAGCAGCTGGTGCTACAGACGGGGTGGATGCTGCTGCAGGGTCGTTTCTGATGTTAGTAGGCAAGTAACGGCTACACGTTGGGTTATTGTTATTATCCCCTCCATCTTGCGAAGCTTGGACTGGATCTAGTTTATAATATGTAAAGTTTTTATATTGTTGCACTGCTTGAGGGTTATTGTCTAACTTTATATCATTATTGTATCTGGGTCTAATCTGATCGACATGTTTCCGTTTTCTAATGCCGCTTGCTTCGATTATATAGGAATACGGTCCAGTTCTTTCTATTATTACTCCGGGTTCCGATCCTTTCTGGTTTGGTTTATTTATCCACACCTTATCTCCAATTTTGTATGAAGGTGGGATGACTTCTTTACGTATTGGCTGTAATTGTTGTTGTAGTTGAACTTTCTCCAACTTGTCAGTGATATTTGGTTTCCACAAATCAAAACTTGTTCTCATTCTCCTGTTAAACATTACTTCATACGGTGTACGACCAGTTGAATTTCTGAGTGTATTTCTATATGCTCGCAAAAAGGCGTTTAAACGTTTATATAAATCAATGCTCTTATCGGCTGCTAATATATGTTCCTTGAACGTACGTACAGCTCGTTCAGCTAAACCATTTGTTTTGGGGTGATATGGTGTTGTTTTGATATGTGTTGTTCCGATACGATTGCAGTACTTTTTAAATTCTTCTGAAATAAATTGTGGTCCGTTGTCTGTTACTATATACTTAGGTATACCGAAAGTTGAAAATACGCCATCTAGTTTTATTATAGTCGCCAAGGATGTTGCCGATTTCATAGGAATAACTTCTAACCACTTCGAATAAGCATCTATGATAATAAGCCACATGTATCCAAGCAAGGGGCCAGCAAAGTCGATATGTAGTCTATACCAAGGTTCAGGTGGTACTCCCCAAGAGTAGATTGGAGCTCTGTTGGTATTTTGTTTAATGGTTTGACATAAGGAACACCGTCGTGTATAATCTAGTATGTCCTTATCAATGTTCGGCCAGTATACATGCAATCGTGCTAATGATTGCATTGCATTAACCCCAGAATGGCCATCGTGTAGCATATGTAAAATCTGTTTGTGTAAACTTTTTGGTATACACAGTCTTCCGTTCCATAGGACAAATCCTTCTTCTACTGATAACTCGTCTCGTTTTTCATAATATGTATAGAAATCCTCGTGCAACTCTTTTTTTTCTGGCCAATGAGTATTTAAAAATTCTGTTATTTTGTTCAGGATTGTATCTTTTTTTACTTCCTGCTTAAGAGTATGTCGTGTTATAGGAATATTTTCCAATCGTAGGTGAAGCAAATGAGCAAATTGTGGCAATCCTGTTCTCTCTTCTAGTGTGTTATTTGTTACTGTTTGTAGTGGTAGTCGGGAAAGTGCATCCGCTGGTGTATTTTCTTTGGCTGGGTGATATTCTATTGTAAAATCATAACTGTTAAGAATCATAGCCCATCTCAAAAGTCTGTTACTTGCAATTTTGGGCGTTTCACGTTCTTGACTAAATATTCTTTCTAATGGCTTGTGGTCAGTTAGTAATGTAAACTTTCTACCGTAGACATACTGATGAAATTTTGTAACTGCGTAAATTATACCTAATGCTTCTTTGTCAATCGTTGAATAGTGTCGTTCCACTTCAGACAACGTTCTGGATGCATATGCAATAGGTTTCATGTTTGCTTCATATTTATGAAATAATACAGCTCCTAGCCCTTTATCAGAGGCATCACTGCTAAGATAAATTGGTATAGAATCATCGTAATGGGCTAAAGTGTCGTTCGATGTTAGAATATGCTTTAACTCGTCGACAATTTGGTCATCTTCTTTGTTCCATTGCCATTTTTGTCCCTTTTTTAGGAGTCTATACAGCGGTGTACATTTTACATGTAATTTGTTGATGAACCGTCCATAATATGTAATTGAACCTAAAAAAGATCTTAATTCTGCAACGTTTGTTGGAATAGGCATGTTTTTGATCGCTTCAATTCTCTCTGTAGTGGGGTGTATTCCATCTTTATCGATTTGGTGTCCGAGGAAAGTTACGCTCTTCTGGAGCCACGAACACTTTGTTGCTTGACTCTTAATGCCAGCCGTTTCTAATCTTTGTAAAACTGTTTTAACTCTAGCTATATGTTCGGATAAATGGCTCCCGGTAATTAAAATATCATCGAGGTAGCATACCACGCCGTCGAGGCCGCATAGTATTTGATGCATAATTCGCTGAAAAACAGATGGTGCGAATGATATACCGAATGGTAGACGTTTGTATCGAAAATATCCTTTGTGTGTTGATATCGTAAGGTACTTTCTGGAATCTGGGTGTACTGTCAATTGTAAGTAGGCATCTTTCAAATCTATTTTTGTAAATAACTGTCCTCCAGCTAGTTTAGACGTTATTTCTTCGAATCGTGGTAGTGGGTAATCGTCAACTTGGACATGTCTATTTATAGTGACTTTAAAATCTGCACAAATTCGTATATTCCCGTTTGCTTTGATTGCTATTACTATTGGTGATGCCCATTCAATAGGTGTATTCATCGTATCTATAGGTTCTATGACACCTTCTTGTGTTAATCTCTCCAATTCTGTTGTAACCTGTTCTCTAAGTGCCAATGGTACAGGTCGTGGTCGAAATGCTTTCGGTTTGACATCATCTGGTATATAAATTTTCGCGTAATGACCTCTTATCGTCCCAAGACCATTGCCGAATAGGGACTTAAACTCGTCGAGAAGCTTTTTAATCTCTTTGTGATTGGGATCTTCGTTCAAATCGTTATGAATGTTACATAGTTTAGCTCCAGCTGGCATAGGTAAGTTGAATTCCAAACACCATTGTAAGCCAAATAAAGGAATATCATTATGTTCTGTTACGTAAGCTTCTATTGTTTTGATTTGCTTAAATGCTTTCACAGTTATTTTGCAGGTACCAAGGGTTTTAATTTTGATGTCAGTGTATGCAATCAAATCCTGACATTCTTGCAATTGTGGTCTACCTATTGTCTCCCATAATGTTTTGCCGATGACTGAATTTACTGCACCTGGGTCGTACAGCATCTCAACAATTGTATTGTTAAGTTCAACTGGTAACATTATTTTTGTTCCTTTTCTATATTTAAGGTTGAATGTATGTGTGCTTTCAGTATCGGATGGTGTATTATGATGATCAGTCATCTCTCTTTGCACAAATCTAGTTTTAAAATATCTTGGTTTTGCTCTACCGGTGGTGATACAAACACTTGAAAAATGGTTTTGTTTACCACAAGCGTTACACTGTTTTCCTCTTGCAGGGCACTCATTCATGTGAGTATGAAAATTGTTACCACAGAATATGCACTTCTTTGTTATTTGAGAACTTTTATTTTTTATGTTAATGTTATGTTTGTGATATCTTTCTTCTTTTACTTTGAATGCTGTCAAATCATTAGCGTTGTTCAATTGTTTATCATGACTTTGAGCTATTTCTTTTGACTGTATTTCAGCCTGTTCCAATTTTTGTGCTGAGGCAATTACATCTGATAATTTGCTATTATTTGTTGGGTGCTCTCTAATAAGTTCTTGTTGCCAGGTGATATTGTTAATTCCGATTACCAATTGGTCTCTGATTCTTTCGTCGATAGTACTTCCAAACTCGCAATAACCAGCAAGTGCGCGTAATTCCATTACAAATTCAGAAATGGTGCTATGTTGGTTTCTAACTTTAGTTGAAAACTTTACTCGTTCTGACAGAATGTATGTTTTTTTACCATAATAATCGTTGAGTACAGTCGTAAGTTCATTATATGTTTTCGTTGTGATTGAGTCTGGGCGAAAGAAATCTACGAGTACCTTGAATGCTGTTGGTCCAACTCGAGATAATAGTAAATTTTTCCGTTTCTTTTGTATCGTATCGGAAACGTCATCTAATCCATGTAGTGATAATTCTATTTCAAATCTTTGAAGATAATATTCCCATTCTTCCGTTGCTGGGTTAAATAGATCGAATTGAAAACGTTCCATTGAACTCGTCGCCATTTATGTTGAATAAATAAGAAAATACTTTAAATTAAATAAGATTGTATTTTCCATGTCATTGGTAACAAGGATAACAATGTCATAGCAACACACTTAGACAGCATCATAGTATAGAGTATGGCATAGATTATACTACAAATACCTGGTTCATCTTCTAAATGACTAACATTATCACCACCATCGCTGTTTTCCAGGCATGAGTTGTCTTCCAGATCTAACAAAACAAAATTTTTTGTTAGTTAACTCAATTATCTACTTTTTGGGTGACATCACGTGCCATCACTTAAAAAGCAAGTAATAGTTTCCGGGTAACATCTCGTGTTATCACTGAGGAAACATTTTTGATAGGTGGGTAACTAATGAGAACATTAGAAAAGTAAGTAATAGTTTCCGGGTAACATCTCGTTTTATCACTGAGGAAACATTTTTGATAGGTAGGTATGTACGTTAATATTCTATTTTATAACAATCGACAATAAACATTCAATGGTTTTTCTTAGATCACGTAATGATTAATAAACTTCCGGATGACATCTCGTGCCATCACATATAAAATAATTCTATTAACAATGTAGGTAAGTACCTATGGCTTAAAGGTTATTATTTATTAAGGATTATGATATGACAATTTCATATTAATTATGATAGGTAGAATGGAAAATGCATCTTTTTACTAAAAGTTTGTTAAATAAACTGAAAAGACAGGTAATAATAACTCATTTTCATATTGCTGGTTTTCATATTGAAAGGAATCACTAGACACCGGCGTCGCCGTCTCCGGCAATCGTGACTTCAATTTTTGTTCTAATCGTTTAATTTTCGCTCGAATTCTGTCTTCATCACTTTTACGTTTGCCCATTATACACTTTATTTGTAAAACACTTTAATAATTATAAAAATAACACAATTTTGGCGGAACGAGTGCGTAGAAGATGCGACACGAAAAAACGAATGAACGCCCTCTAGCGGCTGTCGCTGTCACCGCCTAGGAGTAGATCAGTGCAGTGTTTTAATTACATTATTCTACCTTTTTTATATAGTATTATAAAATCTAAAATTCGTGTGATGATGCAGTACGTCTAAAACGGACTACCTACAAGTGTGTTAAATCTCATAGGATGCAGCAACGGAGTATAATGTGTACTATACTCAATAATTATTATTGGTTTTAAAAATTATGATGATAATACAAAATCTTACTCTGCACAAGAACTGTATTTCGAAGTAATCCATCATCCTTCATAATTATTAGAGTTTTCCCAAACTGCTTACCATATTATTAACTTAACAATCACAATTTTGACATTTATTTGCAACAAAAAAACCATCTAGGAAAGCATATAAAATGCACAACAGTTAATAGAGTTCCATTAAAAAAAATTGGAGATAGTTAAATCACTTTCTTACAAAGTATAAAGCTGTTGATATTATAAAATCTTTGAAGGATAATATTCAACAAAGTCATATATTTCTTCTTTATGATTCATATATATTATATACAGTTCCCGCTTTATAATAGCAATGTGTTTTTATAATAATATAAACACATTGCTATTACAAACTGTATTTAGCCTGCGTCGCATGTTGTAACTATTGCCAATCCAATTTCCTCTTCATTGTAGTAAAATAAGTTAGTATATAATATGTATTTTTATATATCACTTTCTTCACGAGACTATTACAAAAAATAACATTTCAAGTACTATTAACTACGAAAATTAATCGAAACTGAAACACCATTTTTGGTCACACTATTATTGTAGGGTACAATAAATTTATAAAACAATAACTTCAAAGTTAAGGTATATGTAGGGATTCTATCCTCACACTAATTTACTTCTAAAAGAAGTGCTAAATAAAACCAACCCGTTTGAATGCTGTAAAAACACTGATTTATTTTAAAATTAATTGTCCAACGAAAATAAAAGTGCAGCGTAGGTATGTAGGTTATTGTGTAATTTATTAGATTAATATTAATTATTTCTAAGTAGGTACATTGGCTCGTACATCTTGGCCACTAGAAAAAAAGAGAGAAAAAAAAATAGCAAAAACAAACTGATATATGTAAAAATTAATTCAATAGAATATTGCAAAAATGTGGCTCAAATTATTATGTCTTTTACCTTAAAAATAATATTAGTAACAATAGTTATTATCTTCTATGTTAGTGTCGTAAATTATTTTATAATACTTATTATGACAAGAAAACAAAATAAGAAATATCAAAAAAATATAGCATAGATAAAGCATCCCATATTTTTAAAGTCTCCAATTTTTATATAGTAACGCACTTTGCTATTTTACGGCACCAAACTTGATACTTGAAACGACACTGATCGAGACATAATTGGGGATGTTCCCTTATTATCACTAACGTTATTCATCGATTTAGAAAGCGTACCACATTCACTATTAATGACATATTCACCATTCCACTGACACTAACACTATCTTGAGCACGACTAGTTGTGTCTTGCGCCTGCGGCTGCGATGGCGGAGGCTCCGCCACATCGCCAACATCGCCAGAGGTTGTTTTCTTGCATCGTTTACGTAGACGCAACCATAGTACTATTACTACCACGAATATGAGGATGGTTATAGTCACATACACGGCGGTGTAATGATGTATGTCATGGATGCTTAATTCAGAATATGATTGTTCCTTTATGTAAGACATCACTAGTACGCATTTGATGTATTTGATGTATTATCAATATATTGTATAGTATTGTTGGTATTTGTGCCTGTCAATGTCAGTTATTTTCTTGAATATTAGGGATAATGATATTTACATATTGCAACACTGACATTGACAGATCACCCTGAATAAAAAGATTGAAGTTGGCATTGTATCCTTGACAGTTGTTGCGAACAGTAGTACGAATGAATAAATCCAAGTGATTTCTTTGACGAATTCAAACACTAACGGCTTGTTTTTTTTTTCGTCTATTATGGATCTTACCGACGGAGATGACAATAATACTCGCAAGAGCTGCTCGGATTACACTCCCGAGTTGGCTGAGCTGAGAAATCGCCATCGTGAAGCGAATGAAGCTACAGTAGATCGAGCAAGCACAAGCGCTGCAGACTTCGGAGCAGCACGTGCAGTAACTTTTCCAGCCGTGATAGCCGGAACTGTTCCAGAGCACGGAAGGAGGGCTATCGCGTTCTACGACGCCGAAGAGAAAAACCGCTAGTAAATCTATCTTTGCTGATTCTGACACTCTGTGGTAGATGACAAGATATAAGAATTATCAATATATTATGACATAAAATTATTTCTTATCTGTTTATTCTAATTTGTGGTAGTAGGTATATATATATATATATATATATATATATATATATATATATATATATATATATATATATATATATATATATATAATTGAATTTGTAATATTACAATTTAATTAACTGTGATATAATTGATTATTAAAAATTGTAAAAATAACCAACTTGACATTGTTAAAATACTTAATTTATTTGACATTCCTATAATGATTTGACCTACATGATTTAGACCTTTGTATTTAATTTTTGATTGAGACCTTTGTATTTAAACACTTGCCGAGTGTATCTTTCTGAGTTATATGACCAATAAATGATTTGATTTGAAACGGTACTGGTTCAAAAGCAACACCAAGTAACAATGCAGTAGAGTGTTATAACTGTAATGAGAGCGGACATTTTAGTTTTAAGTGTCCCAAAAAGATTCTCAGATGCAATGTATGTGATAGGTTAGGTCACTTGATTATTAACTGTCCCAGACTGCCGAATGACTCTAATGATAAAAATACGAAAAGTGACATTAGTACTGAAAAAAAGTGTTATGCAGGTTGACTTAGACTATTCATCGAATGATTAATTTTATACATCACTTTTCGTGAGCGGCACACACACTCAAGGCTATATTGACCTGGGTAGTTAATGCACTTTGATACATCGGAGTAAAGCTATCAGGTTAAGTATAGCTATCTTGGTCCGTAGAATTATTACCGGTTATGAGAGGTCTGGGCAATAATGTCGTTGTTCCTACTGGGTCCGTTGTTATTACAATTGAAATACAGGGCATCACAGAGAAGGTCAATATTCACGCGGTGGAAGACAACATAATTAAATACCCTGTTTTGGTAGGCCATAGCTTCACAGAAAAACTTATTAAGACCACTGATTCACTTTCATTCTTTCATTTGAAAGATGATATATTAATTCCATCTTATTAGATGTGTGTAGTTCCTGTTCAATCTTTATCTGAGCTATCGGGAACGTATTATGTTAGAGGATCCTTACATGGCAAGCCAGGGAAACAGTTTTATCTGATTCCAGGTGTATAATCTTTTTACTTCTATAATAATTTGTTAAATTGTAATAAATTACCAATTTCCATTCATCTCTGATGTATTGAAGGTTTGAAATTTTATGGTAGGCAGTGAAACTGCTTAGAACCTTTGATTTTTTGTACGTGGTCTTGTTGACTGCTGAACTGATTTATGTTATTATATTGATTATATTGATTCTTTGTTGTAGACAGGTAAAGTGACTAATTTACTTATTGGCCTTTTTAGTACATTATTTTGCGATTTTAAAGAAACGACTCGGACTTGGCCGTCCTTTCCAGGATGTAACTTCTTATATTTGACCGAGAGCCCATTTACCAGATGGTATGTTGTCCTCCTTTATGAGGACGACATCATTCACTTCGAGATTCTTTGTAGGTGTTCTCTATTTGTAACGTATTTGAAGTTGATGTAAATAATCTGCTGACCATCGTTTCCAGAAATGTTTTGTCATAGTTTGCATAAGTTGCCAGCGACGAGGTAAGTTGATATGCTCATCATCACCTAAAGGTCGTGATAGTAAAGGTCCACCGACAAGAAAATTACCTGGAGTTAAATATTCATCTTCAGGATATTCAGTCAGTGCAGTTAGTGGTCTTCTGAGTTGAATTGAGTGTAGCCTCAATCTGACATAATAGAGTAGTGAATTCCTCATAGGTAATTTTCTGTTCACCGAGTACTTGCTTAAGATGATGCTTAAAACTTTTGATTGCGGCTTACCACAGACCTCCCGCACTTGGCCAAGCTGGTGAATTAAATGACCATTTAATATCCCATTCGGAAATGTTTTTGAAAAATTCTTGTTTTATGTTCTGGGTTATTTCTAAATACTCCTTTTTCAATAGTTGATTAGCACCTACGAAGTTGGTTCCATTGCCGCTATACATGGTATTATTCTCATCTTTGGGCAGGAGCACCCGAATACCAGCTTCTTCCTCTAGACCGCATTCAGCGGAGAGCGACTCGAATCGTCGATTGCCAGGACACTTCAAGTCGGCTTGATCCACTGGCCCTGCGTAGAGATGTTGCTTCACTGTGCATCTTCTATCGCATCTATTACGGGGAATGCTCCGAGGACTTGTTTGGACTTATACCTGCCGTTACCTTCCGCCATCGTTCCACGCGACAAGAATCATCGTGAAATATCACCATGAATCCAGCCTAGGACTACCATAGAGTCAGTCCATGTAAATGTGTTAGCAAGGTCATTTTCCAAATTTAGACTTTTCTTGACCTTATTGATTAATTGTGCCAGTAATAATGAGGTTCATTCCGGCACCCTTTAGGATTTCAATTAATTGACGTTGTAATTCCTTGGTTTGCTCTAATGTCGTATGACCACTTAAAAGATCGTCTGTAAAAAATGAATATTCTAATGCTTGTGCTGCCATAGGATACCTTATAGCTTCATCCCTTGCTAATTGACGTAAAGTTCTTATGGCTAAAAATGATGCTGCTTTTCTTCCATATGTCACCGTGAGTTGGTATTCTCGTAACGGCTCATGGGGATTATTTCGTCATACGATAGACTGTAGAGGTTGATCAACTGCTCGAACAAGTATTTGGCGGAATATTGTTGTTGCATCTGAAAGTATATCTATTGGCCTTGATATGTTGTACTCCGGATCTCCTAAATTTATATGTTTTATGAGGTCATGTCTGCTTGCTGAAGGTACTGTTTGGTAAGTTGTTGATTACCTGTGTTATTTATTACTAATGCATCTGTTGTGAATTCATAATCGCTATAAATAGATTGACAATGAATATTTATTACCCCTTTGCTATGCTTGGTTCCAGTACCGATACCAGATACTGATGCATGATAACGATGCCGTTGTAATCCTAACATCTGTGTATTGCATGAATGGATTCAGATATAAATATATATGAATCTTTAATTGAAGCTACGAAACACTCGGACTTCAATTTTTACCGGGTAAATTAATCCATTTTGACTTAGTATGATACTTTACCGCCAACCAAGCTATACCAAAGCGCACTATGTACTATTACGAAAATAAAGTATTTGTTGGTATACAGTTTTGAAACCCTTATGTGTATGTTGTCGTAATATAAAATACTTTATAATCACACACACTAAGTTGATATAATTTATTCACATATAAATATCATTAAACATCTGTAGTATCTTAATTCTTTGGAGGGCTTTTAAACTAAAATATAAACATTAAAATTAGACCACCATAATAACAGTGTCCAATATTTTTTTTATTTAATGTTTTGTTTTATAATGACATTCGTATAATTAGATATCAAACTTCACAAGGTAAGTTCGTTTGATTCTCAATTATTTTAACATCAAATATTTACAGATAGGTTAATACAGAAAATCTCCGCCCAACTTCCTTGAATAAGTAGATTTTGAGCTAAGTATTATTTATCATATTGATTTCTTATATTCCGAAATGGCAATAAAGCTAAATACAAACGCGATGAAACCGTTCAAAAGTTATTTCATAAATTATTTATCACTTTTTAAAATTTGAAGTCGGTTCTAATTAATGGAAAATGTTTTCATGACATACCAATTTTATTGTTTAATCATTAAGTGCGTTAAAGTGATTTTAAATATATCTTTGTATAGGTAATTTATCTTTTTGATTTAATTACTACAGTCCGCGCTATGCTGTCGATGACATTTACTCTCAGGGCTTTTAATTTGGAACACGTATGATAAAGTTTGTTAGCATATGCTTTGGTTTAAACAAAGGGTAAATAATTTTGTAGGCTATTATCTATATATTTACTTTCTTATTATATTTATTTACATTATACAATATCTATATCTAAAACAATAAAATTATTTATAACTAAATAATATCGATATGCGTACTCACTAGCGAGTAATAAGCACGCATGCGCGCGGCGCGGCGTATCGCTGGTCTTCTTCTTCTTAACTATAATGGGTCTCGCTGGTCGCGCACAGAGACATAAAAATAACTGTGCCATTCTAACTACAACGCGGAGTGCATGTAATATTTATTCTGTATTTTGCTTTTATTGTTATCGTGTTATTGCTTGTTTCTTTTTGCATGTGCATTAACTGTTTGTGCTTGAACTTTTCCTTCTTTACTTCTGTATTATATAAACTGTTTATATGGACGCTGATAATAAACATATTTTATCACGTAAGTTGTACAATAATTCTCAACCCTATTATATATTCATTCTAGATTTGGTGGATTCACTCACCACCACCACCAAAGTTTGAACTTCCTAATTTATTACATTACCCTGACATTATGAATATTTCCATGTGGTGTTTGGGCACATGTTTCGTGTTTGGGCATCTGATAAAAACAATACATAGATATATTGCACGGAGTACGCAGAGGACAAAACTGGACAAGACAGGCATTTGATTCAACGGAAGCACCTTGTTATGTGTTATATTTTGAGCTTCTTATTAAGGTGTAGAGTTTATAAAGTTAAGGCTTGCAGAGCCAAGATACCGCCAGTGTTTTTGGTGGTGGGATTAACTCGCACAAAACTTCCGCTACATTAACAACCTCAATTGAAGTTATTTTTCTATTTTATAAAGACGGTTTTTAATTTTTTGTTGTTGGGTTATTGTATATTAAATAATTAAGTATCAATATCTCATTTACAAGTACATCAAAATATAATAAATTAAATAGATCGTATAATATAAACTGCTATAATATTTAAATTACTTTGAAAAAAAATATTGCAAATTTTATCGTCGTGAATATTAAAATCGGATGGACACTTACCGCTAATACATAAATTATCATACATTAATCAGTTATACTAAATGTTAAAAGATTATTATAGTCGATCAGTTTTTAATTCACAATATTATACATAGGTATAATATATTATACATAATATTATACATAGGTGATTTCTCATTATTTTTCATTAAAGATATAGATCTTTAATGAAAAATAATGAGAAATCACCTTTCACAATCTTACCATTGAGCTACCCTAACCCAATAGAACTGATGAATTTTTCAAGCAGTTATAATTTTGGCTATTTCAATCCGAACCCGAATTCGAATTTACTCAGGTGGCCGAATTCACTTCAAAAGCAGCATCCGCTTAAACTGGACTTGGTAATAACATTTCCTGGCATAAGTGAAGTGTTTTCGAAATGACATAGGATTAGAATATCTGAGAGACGTATGAATCGATCAATCTTGTATTGTATTTTATAATAATGACTTGAATACGTGAGTGATTTTTATATTCGGGTTTGGAGTTTTACAGAATCGCTCTGCTGATCATATTAAATGGTTGATTTTAGCAGTCACCCGGATTGGTTATGGGTTTGAATCCCATCTCGGATGCCTGCGCGTGTATCATGACGAACTTAAGAACAACAGGCGATTGTAAAATTTACCTTCAAACCATTAAAATTTAAAATTCCCCTAATGCTCGATGAAAATGGTTGAAGTTTGTTGGCAAACTATAAACTAACCTACAATTGATAAAAGATTCTCAAGATTCATGAATCTTTAAAATGAGAGTATGTTATTGTGAATGTAAGATTATTAATCAAATATAATAAATTTTGTCATACCTACGTCATATCAAATATTTCTAGTTTTTTCTCCCAAAAAAAAATATTTAAATTGTTTTATTATACAATTTAGATTTTTTTTTTGTTAAAAAACACATATAATTAATAATTATTATTACATTCGTAAACTCAAATGTTTCGTTCTGTCCGTCTGATGACGACAGCGTTAAGATAGATACTATATTACTATTAGGGCGTATGTGCACTACACTGAATTTTCAGGTCCGGCAGTTCGATTTTTTCCGGTCCAATATGTCAGGCCATATGTAACATCTGTATATCACTGCATATGCCTTGGCAAACTTGATATAGTTCTAATTGGAACATTGTATGATTCTATTATCGATACTTTGCTAGAATCGTATTAAAATTATCGATCCCAAAACAATATCGAATCAAAAAGATCGATGATTTAAGGTAAGACAAATAAGTGATACAGAAATTGACTTAACCTTGAGAAAGAGCTACCTTTTATCGCGAAAAAAGGTAGCTCTTTCTCAAGGTTAAAAATGGAGGAAATAGAGGATGAGAGTTTTCATGGAAATTCGTGACTATCAAAATTTGTTTTTAGTATAAATAAATATTTGATAACAGAAATATTCTAGAAGGAAAAAAATTTGCTCAAAGAAACTATACCACGCGTATAAAATCACAGGTAAAAGCTAGTATGTAGCCAACTGATCTTACAATGATTATAGTTAAATCATGACAATAGGATGGCTGATTTAAATGCTACCGTTTAATAATTCATCTAGAAAATTAATTCTCCGCTTATACGGCACTAATTTCGCTTTGTTTACGAAATAGCGTCAAGGATCAGTCTGTCTGTAATCGCTTGAAGTTGTTTTTACAAAACTTAATAAATTTAAACATCAAGTACGAGAACATTATTAGTAATTTTATTAGAATGTCACAGATATTTTTAGCTATTATATATGAATAATGCTGTTCCTAAGGCGCCTATTACACTACCTAATCTATCGGGTACACTGTAAATTGGGTAGTCCAATTGCAGTTAGAGAGTTAGGGTCCCGATATCGGGTGAACGAGGGCGCCCGATCGCCCGATGAGAGTTAGGGCCGATTCATCGGGTAATGTGATCGCTGTTAAGGTGTTAGAGCGCTCAGTCGGTTGTTGCGCAGCGTGCGTGTGAGACGTCAGTTAACGACAACGAAATTTGCGAACAGACAAAAATGTCTTCTCAAAAGGAAAAGAAATAATATTAAGTGTAATTTAATATGTATACCGATTTATCGAGCAATGCGATCGCTGTTAGTTACGTGTTAGAGCCAGTGTTGCCACATGGTGGTTTTGCCACCAAATCTGGTTTTTAAGGTTTTCGGTGGCATTATTTCATCATTTAGCGTTATTTATTTTTTTAGTGGTTTTTAGCGGTTTTTCAATATGAAATCTGACAACACATTTTCTAGAGGGAAAATCCCTACTGTTTCAGAATTTTCTAATGCTCTATGTTAAGTCTATGACCGGGGAATCCGTAGGCGCATTCATTAGAGAAGCTTTTTTTTTTGAGAGTTATATTTTATGTGTCAGTCTATGTCCGGAATATCGTTCGTGTTGTTAAAAAGTCTTAAAGTTTGATAAATCCTATTGTGTAACAGAATGTGAAGCTGTAAATACAATCCAATAATGGAAGTTCCATTGAAGAAAAAAAAATACACACAAAAGTATAGAAAAGAGTGGGAATCATCAGATGAATTCAAGACTTTACCTAGTGATAATACGAAAGCGTTATGCTCATTTTGTAAAGCAGAATTATTAGCAAAATTAGTAGACTTAAGGAGACATGCTGAAACAAAAAAAAACACAAACAAAATGAAAATTACATCCGCCAATAAAACGATTCAATTCGCGCCTGGTAAAAAGTTTACAAACCCAAAATCTCGCCAAGCTGAAGGAATGCTCGCTCTATACACTATAGAACACAATTCAGTTTTCAGTTTTTTTTTCATCTAATAAATTTAGCAAAATTTACTTTCTCTGATTCCAAAGCAACGGGCGACCTAAAAATGCATCGGACCAAGTGTACTAAAGTTATTAAGAATGTTTTGGCGCCACATTTCGGTGAAGAACTAATAAAGAATATAGGAGGACAGAAATACAGTCTTATCATTGACGAATCAACCGACATCAGTACGAGCAAGCAACTAGGTATAGTAATCAGGTATTTCAGTCGAAAACTTTAAAAAAGTGTTACTTGCACTAGATACAACTATTTTAGCTGTCTTTTATACGAAATTGTTAGTTTTTAGTTAACGCAATTATATCTAATACACAAAAAACACTAATTTGCAATGTTTCTTTTATTCTGAGTTAATGTATTAATTTAGCGGTATTTGGTGGTTTTATTTTTACCAAAATGTATGAAATCTGGCGCTATTTTACTTTCGATCTAGCGCCTTAAGAAAATCCAAGGTGGCAACACTAGTTAGAGCGCTCAGTCGGTTGTTGTGCAGCGTGCGTGTGAGACGTCAGTGAACGACAACGAAATTTGCGAACAGAGAAAAATGTCTTCCCAAAAGAAATAATACTCAATATAATTTAATATTATTTATTTTTCTTAGCCTTATATAATATTTTAAACATTTATAGTTGCCCTGCATGTGTCTGGTACAATTTGGGATAGCAAGGGTTCTGATATCAATGATTTATACTTTAAGTCATGATATGCATTTCCCGTTGCTAAAAATCTTAAGGTTACAGCTAACCGCTGTTTAGCGCTTACACTAGTTCTAAATAGCGTATATTGTTTTTTTATATATGGTATGACTATGTTTAATATATGATCAAATTTTGCAGAACTCATTCTGAAGTAGTTCAAACAGCATAGTTTGTCTCTTAGAAGCAAATATTTTTTTCACGCAACATTTTCTTTTATTATTTACGTCCGTAGTTAAAGTAATGCTATGCCAATTTTTTGGTACTTTGTGAGCGCAGGAGCCATCCGCCACGTTTGCATGCCAACTGAGTTAGGGAGGCGATCTAGTGCAGTGTAATCACACCACCACTAAATCAACCGCCCTAGACACTGTCACTTATAAGGGGAGATACCTTTCACTTATAAGGGGATGAACCCAATATTTTTCTGTCTTCTACGTCTTCGTACGTAGAGTAATAAACCAAGAAATTGCCGACATTCCAAAATTTCATCATACCTAGCGTAAGTGGCGTGTAGCTTCAAAGAGAGCTGTCCTAAACTGCGCCGCTCCAATCCGGAAAAAACGGACAAGTGCACAAGCTACCAACCAGCCAAAAGCGGTTTTTAAACTATCCTAGAACCATGATTTCTTGAGGATTATATTAGTCTTATATCTGCATATAACCCCGGAAAAGGGCCCACTTTATAAGTACACCCTTGCTTACAGCGCGATTATATCAGGCCGCAGCCATCCCACTTTTGATCAAATGGCTCCTATATAGGGATTACACAAGTGTACTTTTACCTGAAAATGTCAATATAAATCCACTATAGTAAAAAGTGAGACTAACTCGGGCCTAGCTATGCCTCTACTAAGTATGCACCTAGTGTTTCAGTGAATTGTCAAATTGTTATGTAAAAAATTAAAAAGGTTGAGCAAAGGTGGTATTTATTAATATGATAACTAGAAATATTGTCAACCATAGTAGAAAAACATATCCTATTGTTCTTAGTATTTGTGTTGTCTATTTGCTGGGGAATTTGAATTTTCTGTAAACCTTATCTTGGTTTCGATTAAAATTTTAAAGCGCCTCTTAAAAATGGCTTATTAACACTTTTTGTATTCATTTATTTATCAAGAAATGTTAGGAAAAGTCGCCATTTTTTGGGTGACCTTTTCCAAGTATGATATAGGATTGATAAAAGTTAATTTAGTTCTACAATCGTAAGTGCAAACACCAAAGCAAATTTGCCATGTTGTTACCAATTAGGTGTCTACAATTATTACTGTCTCATCATGGGGCTCACACTGGAACTCGTAGATTCTGTTATGATAAATATTTAGTAACAATCGTGATTTTAATGGCTGATCGCAAATCCTATAGTAAGATTTGGGAAACCATTCAAATCGTGTTTTCGACTATATCAGTTGTTTCCAGAAAAAGGCCTTTAAAGAGTTCTAGCCAGGATTGTTTGAAGATTTCTTAGACAATAGCACAACTATGAAATACCCATATAAATCTACCTAGGCTTATATCGGCATATGACAAACCCCTATAAAGTGCATTTTTGCCTAGCGCAAATGGGCTTAAAGCGTTGTCTTATATGCGCATATAAGTCTGAGTTATCGGAGTAGTTCCTCTTGAGAGTAATTACTCTTAATACATGCTCTTAAAGGCGGCTTAGTCCAGTAGTAGTCATGAATTAAGATCCTATACACCGATATAACTCCATATTGTAGAAGTAAGCGTACTTGAGTAAAACAGGATTCACGTATGCTGATATAAGTGCAGTGGCATATTCTGAAACCATTATAGTAGCCATATAAGTCCAAACAGGATTATTAAATCACATGCCAGGATTATTTTGTTTGTTGGGTACTCATCTGGGTTTTTCATGTCACTCCGGACTGGAAAAATCGGACTGCTGGACCTTAAAATTCAGTGTAGTACCCAAATGCCCTTATTCTAATACGTTACATTTACCCTACTACACTCTCGTCGTGCCTATGCGATTCAATATTGTTTAGGCTTGCCAACAAGCAAGATGGAACGTGTAGTCGGCAGGAGCGTGCACAGAGATTTGGGGTAGAGGGTATGCAGTATGTACTTATATTGAAAAAAAAAACTTACTTACGTTTCAATACCTTCATATGAGTCCAGGAAGATCATTTATATATATTTTTAGTCACCATGAACATTGATTTGCAACTTATTTATAAATAACCACAAAATTATTTTGTTTTATCGAAATAGTAAGAACTATATAATGCCTTTTATTTTAGACATCGTTCACATAAACAGTCTGAACAATTCCTTAGTTTTTATAAATTAAATTAAGTATTCAAAAACGATAGGCATTTTTTTAATACTTAATTCAGCAAAACATCGTCGTAAAAATGTTAAGGTTGTTTTAAAGGTTGGCGACTTACTTCGTCATCATAACTATTAGTTTTTCTATTTTGTTAACTTCAGGTAATATGGTTTTTAAATATTTGTATGAACATTTTGATCGCTAACCAATTATCATTACACTTTTAATTAAAGAACGAGTAATATAAGCAGTCCTTTTGCGCAAACACTAACTCTTTTGATGACATCTTAATTTAATCATGTTGCGATAAGCTGTCCCCCTCAAAACCATGAATTTTACACACACAAACAAATGATATCTGCGTACAACACGAGTTTTAACTTGTCGTGTTTGTATGACTAATAAGCTGTAAGAAGTGCAACTTACGGCCACATCAGTGGCGGCGGTCGCTCACTGGAATATTCTAGTAGTAAAATAATTCCCAATTCTAAAACAACACTTCTTCTAGTGTTATCCTTCTTTGACACTCTTTTTGGTTAATGCTTTTTCCAAATTTTAAAACAGCCTTTCTTCTAGTGTAATCATCCATCTTTGACGTTCTATTTGGTTTACTCTTCACATAAATTTTTAATTAAAGATAGTTCGGAAAATTTATTTTCATTTACCTAATTTTTATATCATATTCTTTTTAATCTCACATAAATTTTAATTTTATTGTTACTACATTTCCCTACTTTAGGGCGTTATATTTGATCTTATTACCACTTTGGTTAAAGGCTTTATGTCTTCACTTATATTTACTTTTACCCGAGGCTACCTACATAGTCTTCGAAGTACTATATAGTACTCTATACTTTTTGAGCGGCTGACTACTCGTTAAATAAGCCTTAGGTCTGAGCGGTTGACTACTTATTAAATAAGCCTTAGGTTGGAGCGGTTGATAACTCCTTAAATAAGCCTAGATCATTTTTTTTTCCTTATATGCAGCAATTGACAACTCCTTAAATAAGCCTATAAGTCATATGAGATCACACTTCTAGAGTGGTAGTCATTGAATGTAACCTTTCGTAATTTAAAATTTTGACTAATCAAATATACTCTTTATTGATGTCAGTTCGTAAAAATTTATCTTTTATAAATGTAAATCGTATAAATTTAAAAATATCAATATTATAAATATAAAGATAAGTGTCTAAAATAAAAATTATAAATAGAATATACATAAAATTATGTATATCCTGTAATAGCGTCCAAGTTTTTATTAAGAAACCCAAAAAGGGGTATGTATTCGTTTTAATTGGTAATTTTATATTTAGGTAACTTGCGAACTGTTTCTACATTCATTTTTTGTTTGTTACAGTTTCTTTTCTTTACCCATTATTACCATAAAATAAATAGATTACTCAAGCTAGTCAGCCTTTCAATTATTGGCCCAAGCACCGAACCCGTCACAGTTCTGTCAACTTTTGATAGATGGCACTTTTACTAATTCGACCAAACTATGATCATGAGTCTGTGAATACTCGTATCGAGTTAATTTCTGAATATGTAAGAATTATCCAATGTGGGTTTAGTTGAATTTTATGGATAAGGTATGCAGTGCTTATTTGCATGTATGGTGTGCTCGCGACTGGTAGTCGGCCCTTTGCACCCATAAGATAATCAGTGTTAAATTGTTACGGTAATTACCCTATTATTTGTTCTTTGCTTGTGGTTCATTTAATTTGTAGTATAAAATATTTTTTAACAATAGACATACATTGACAACGCCATTTCTAAAACAAATTGATATAGTTTTTTAAAGAAGAGATATTTCTAGGTAATATTAAAGATTTATTCATAGAAATACTATAATATTGAAATGTATAAAATTTTGTTATAATCATAATATGTTATTTTTAATAAAAGAACAATTTTAATCACAGTAAAGTCATCGCCACTAATATTATAATGTAAAGTGTATCTGTTTGTTTTTCCTGTTCTTAAAGATTCCGGGAGGGAATTACGATATTTATTATTATAGGTCCCTCATAGGTAATGAGGAAAATATTAAATAATTTTATTTTAGACGAGGCCGATTTTAGAATTTTATTTAATGACATCTCGCTAAGTCAAATAAAAACAATCGATCACCCTTCCCAAGTACAAAGAGCATTAAAAGTATACTTTAATTGATAGTGATAAGATTCGTTTTATCATAATAAGGTATATAATACATTTTTTACAAACTCAATATATTTTGATTTATGAATTAAAGAGTGTGTGTTCCGATTTTGCGTTCAGTTATTCAAGTTGTTAGTGCGTTTGATCTGCGATTACCAAGATTAAGCGACGTTCACAAAGGCCAGTAATAGGGTGGGTGATTATTTTTTTCCTAATTGATTGAGTTTATTGGAACAGGATAGGCGTTGTGAGATGAGGTGGGGTGATACGGGGTATGGCGGGTTTTTGCTCTCTTTTTCTTTTCTTGGGTCATCATCATCATCAGCCGGAAGACGTCCACTGCTGAACATAGGCCTCCCCCTTTGAACGCCACGACGGACGACATTGCGCCAGCTGCATCCAGTGGCCGCCCGCGACTCGCGACTTTTCTTGGGTAAGCCCAAGTTTTCTACGTGTTACTAAGGTAACACGTAAAAAACTTTGGTCACCCTTCCAATTCGCAGATTAAATGTGCTAACCACCCGGCATTCTTCATTAGTCTCATGTGCTAAAGCACAGGTATTCTTAAATGATGAAACCAATATACCTAGTAATTCGTACTGGGACAAGGTGATCATCCTAAATCGTTCCGATCAAAATTTGATTACCCATCTTATTACCGGCCTTTACGATCGTCGCTTAACCTCCAAAATCGCAGATCAAACACGCCAACCACTTCACCATCGAGCTTTTCATTTATTTATATAGCATGGATATTGCCATAATTTTTTTGTATAATTGAATATTTCCTTTCCTTATTTTGAAACCTTTTTATTAATTTGGATCTATCATTATATGGATCTATAAATTATATATTGTATATAGGTATAATTCAAATGACATTGAGTGTGATTTTAGATCTTTCATTTTGAGATGACAGTAAGATCGCTTCGATAGGGATCGATCATTTTCATTTTACATGCAGAAATTAATTTATTTACTTAACATGGCAGAATTGTGCGAAATGCGAAGATAACCTATGAAGAACCCTATTACAAATTAGTACTCTGTGAGATTAGGTATTTGGAGCGTCCCGAGTTCGCGACAAATTGTTCAAGGTCACGAATCCACAATACTGTACTCTAACTCTAAAAGTACGACCAAGCTATTTTGATACTTTTTCCCAATTGTTGTTTTTTTAGTATTTCTATCTATGGTGTGATTCGTTATTGATTTCCGAACATTTTAACACGACTACACAAGAAATGAAAAAAATCTTTATTTACCTTATCCTATAATAAACTTATTATTAATTACTGGAGTCTCCCTTTAAGCATGACAATGACTGCAGAAAAGGAGTCTATTGTGTTTAGAGTTAATGTATGTATGTGAGCTTTTTTATTCCACCATAACTTTGGAAAGACATAACGGATATGAACGTGTAAGTTATCATTAGAAATGTTATATCATCCTCAGTGACCACAAACTGCATATATTTCCTTTATGTGTGATATAAGACGTTGCCTTATACTAAAGAGTCTGAGTTTACGGGAAATACCCTGTAAGTTATAATTCCCTTGCGAGTTTTGAAAGTTTGCGGAAAGCTACATAAATGGCTGTATCTTTCGATTGTGTTGGCTTAGGAGTTTGATTTTTCACATCTCCAAAAGTTACAGTCTGTTGAATCCAACTTAGATGTGGTAACGTCAGGAAAACGTACTACTCTTGGTTACTTAATATGACAATTCTGTTAATTTTGACATAATAATATTGAACTTCAGGTAGTAAACACAATAGCAAAATGTAAGTAGTGAGACTCCATTGAGATGCGATTATTACGTAAGTATTAGCAGAATAGGCTAGCTTGACAATTATTTCTATTAAATTCAGCAGGCCTATTCACTAACTAAACTAACAACCTAAAATAGTATCCAATGAAAAAAAATGAAGTGAGTAACTTCAACATGACAAAATCACCTATTCATATTTTCTATCGATATCTACTGAACCTCAATTTCAGACTTGATGAGCCCCTAAAGAGACGATAATTTGATACATAGTAGAAGAATATGTCATTAATCAATCTGTTATTTTAGGGTATTTTATTGAAAGCCAAATATCTAAATTGGAATACCCTTATTATTTAAAAAAAAAAGTTGCAACTAATAAAAATTATAAAGATTGTTATGTTAAAGAGTTAGACCAGTTATAAAAACTGGTGTTATGATGACAGTCAAGACTATTTCAATAGGAAGCGAGGGTTTGGTTTCTTCAATTATGCTCAGTTCTTTATAGTTTTTTTTATATTTCGTTATAAATTACAATGTTTCGTACAATATAATTAGATACTTTAAAAAAGGCGTATATAATGAGGAGAGGAAATTCGAATGTGTGAATATAATTAAAAAAAAAACCTTGAACGAAAAAAAAATTAGAAAAGGCAATCTGTATGTCCGCAATTGACCAATAAGAGCGCGACGTTGTAGCGACGTTCCATTTCATGCAACTTGCTCTGGTTGTTGCCTGAACATGCCCCCGGCCTTGGAAGCACTAGCGTCCAACGTACCGTCCTCAATGTTGAAAAGAGAACAGATTCGAGAAAATGCACGACGAATGATCTCAGCAGTGGTTTGTATGTCAGTCACTTTTGATATCACAACGATGGGTCCCAGCACAATTTGCTCCGGAGGGCAATTGCCCTGCCTCGCAAGCTTCATCTTCAACTCGTCTGAGGTGACCGAGTCATCGAGCTCGGTCACTCTCATATCGACCTTTTTGACCGGTCTTGTGATTTCAACAGAGTCACCCAGACACCTCCTCAGTTCAGATGCAAGCAGGTCCGCCTGCACCCCGCTATCAGCTCCAGGCACCTTCAGAATTCGAGCCCCCGTCGCTGTCCTCCCCATATTAACCCCTCCCGGAATACCCAGTTCCGGGAGTGCAATCTCCTTTCTGGCCTTCGCCAGGACCCTCTCGTACGTCACCCCCCTGGCCTCCGCCTCAGGAGGGATAGATATCACCACTGCAGTGGTGTTTGGCACTCTAGGCTTATGTCTTCCTCTCTTCTTATGAGAAAGGGGCGGCTTCTGCGCAACCACCGGCGCAGGGGGCTTTATTGCCCCAGTGTTCGTCTCCTTATTGCCAGCACCCTCCCTGTTCCTTTTACCCCTCCTAGCAACCTGTGCCCAGCTCAAACCCTGGCTCAACTCCCCAGGAGGAACCTTGGGTGCCTCAGATGTGTTCGGCTTACGAGAAGCCCCTGGCACAGATTGTTTGTCCATCAACATAGGCGCAGGGCGAGTCACTCTAGGGGCACCGGGTAAGAACGCCGGTGTCTGAGTACTCGTCGTCCTGCTCCTTCTGCAATCGGCCGCGTCAGTCTGCGTTACTACATCACAGACGGACCCGACAGTCATCTTCCCATCACCTCGCTTCAGCGACTCCACCTCGAGCCTCAGTGCCTCCCCTTCCCTAAAGAGACTGGTAGCACTTTCCCTCAGCCGCTCTATAAGGGCAAGTCCTTCTACAAGACTCCAGTGGCAATACTCATAGCACTTGCCGTGGTCCGTCTGGTCCTCCATGTGGTTGGTAAGGAGCAGCAGACAATTGTCATGAAGCTCCTTTAAATCCCTCTTCTCCATTAGGTCTTCAAGGTGCTCCTTCTCGCCCCTGGTAATTTCCTCTACTCTTGGGGGAATCCTGGTCATCAAGTCCTCGCAATCATCACGACTCGAAGCCATCCTCTCTATCACTCCAAGAATCTCACTTGAGTTCCACATGCCTGCAACATCATCTCGACTGCTAGTCCGCTCTCTTCCGCCTGAGCTAGGCCCCCTCTCAGCTAAGTTTTTGGTTTTAATGTTAGTTTTCTCCATGTTAGTCCCACGAGTGTGGCAGCAAATATAGGTCCACCCGAGCAGAGGCTCCATGCCCGGGTAAGCCTAGGGTTGTGAAGGCGGGGGTCAGCTGGTCCCCGCCTCCAGAGGCCGTGTAACGACAGCTCTACCAGCTGCCACCCATCCCCTCGCCCATGGCAAACTTGGGCTTGGTGACTTTTTAACGTGGTTATCCCCACACAGGACCGCCCAGCAAAGGTAAGCCCCCCCCGGCCCCACTCAGCGCGGGGTAACGGGTCGGCCGGTAGTTGTCCTGAAAAGGACACCCACCGCTCGTGGCACCACGACACGGCAGGCTCACCGCCCTCGCTAGCACGGCCGCTACTCGGGTCATTCCCGAGACGCCCGTTCAGCCCGGACTGCGTCGCCGCTACCTGACATACGGTCAGGACGCCGACCCAGAACCTCTCCTCACAAGACTCCCTAAAAGGGAAACACCCCAGAGCGCAACCCGAAACTGGGTCTTACCGCCCCCCTACGCACCTCACGACGGCCCTGAAAAGGGCCAACAACGACCCACCCGAAGGGGTCGAACCCTCCTCCTCCCAGCCCGTCAGCCGCTACCCGGAATAAGTCCAGGACGCCTGACGGGCCCCCTCTGCTGCTCGTTGGCGCCATCCGGGGGACACGTGCAGGGTAACAAAGGGCCAAAGCCTGCGGACGTGAGCAGCTCGTCCCCCATATACATTTTGCCTATATGAATTATAATCTGAGGGTACTTTATCAGGTTTCAAAATGGGGATTATACACTGAGTTTTCCATGGTTCTGGAACTAACTGTTTACTCCAGAGGGTGTTAAATATTTGCAATAAAATATTCAAAGCATTATTATGAAGATGTTTAAGTAAGATATATGAATAATCATCCATGCCAGGAGCTGTATCACGCCTTGAGGAGAGACTATTAATTAATTCAGTATGTGTGAATGGCTCAATTATAAACATAGATTCAGAATTATTATTATTATTGTTAAAATAAGATTGTAAGTTATCTAAATTTATATTATTAATGTGTGCATATTTGTTTAGAAATTCTGGTATGAATTCATCATTTTTGGAGTATTTACTATAGACTTTAGCTCTTTTGAAATTTTTGATAATTTTCCAGATTTTACTTAAAGGTGTTGTTCTATTGAAAGATTCACATAGTTTCAACCAATTCAGCCGTTTCTGTTCACTCATAATTTGTTTAGTAGGGGAGCCCACGATGCTAAATCGGGATTTACTCGAGCGTCATAGAGACCTATTGGGTTGCGAAGCTTAGATGATAACAAAAAAATTATGTCATATAATATATACCTTTTCATCGGTGGGGGAAGCGGCTATAGATTTTTAAAAATGTAAAAAAAAACTGTTGTATGGACATACTCGAGCGCGTCAGATTTTTTGAGGGGATGTCAAGTGAACCTAAAAAAAAGCTCTCATATAATAATCTGACGATTTGGATATAACGCAAACGCGTGACCATTATTAGAATATGCAAAAAAAAATCGCCATTTTGAAATACTCAAGCGCGTCAGATTAAGATATATATGGTTCATCTTTATGCCCCAGACGTGATATCTCATAATCTGACGATTATCTGAAGGGATTTACTTAAAGTGATAATTAAAAATTTTAGCATGCAAATAAAAAAGTGTATGTTTTTTTTTGTAGAATACTTATATTTATAAATAAATGATTATATGAAAATTTAATTTTTACAGTATTTTTTATTAATTATCATCTTAATCGCTAGAATCATCTTCCTCTTCTTCTCTTAATAAATATGTAAAAAGTGTAATTCACAAAATTTACATTAAAATAACAAAATAAGCAAAAACGTTGGAAATATGATGTAAACAATATCACGCCACGAACGAGTCTGTGTCATCAGCTGTCATGGCGTCATGGCAACCGAAACCAGTGTGGGGACAGAGTGAGAGAGTAATATATAGAAAAAAAGTGAGAGAGAAATAGTGATGCGGACAAGGAAATATAGGTATCACGCATTAAATCTTCGGCTTGTGAAAATCGTCAGATTATATATTTTTCATAATCCTTGAATGATTCCCTTCAAAATAAAAAAAAATTAGCCACGCTCGAGAATGTCAAAGTGACTTTTTTTTTACAACTTTGTACCCTTCCCCCTTCTTTACGTCACTCTCAAATTGTCAGATTAGAGATATGTACACCTTTTAGCATTTAACTAGCTCACCTTACCTTAATCGACGCGCTCAAGATTTTCAGATGATCAATTTTTTTTTACTAATCTGATCCTTCGTCCTTGCCGGGCGGCCATTTTTATAGGGCTCATGCTTGGTCCAGGTACTTAACTGGGTACAAGGTATCCCCCTGTATATTAATCTGCCGCGCTTTAGTAAATCCCGAAATCCCCGCTTCGGCTCCCCAACTTATGGGCATCTGTTTTTTTATAATTGATATAATTTTCTAGAGTTGGTTGATTTCTATACTGATTTAAAGATTGTTTTATTTTTTCTACTGCTACTTGACATGCTTGATTCCACCATGGAGCTGGAAGTTTAGGTTTGATCATATGTTTGGATGCCGATTTTTTTGGTACAGATTGATTTCTTAAATTACTTAATATTTCGGTGAACATATTATATAAACTTAAAGGGTTGTTTTCATCAAAATTGATAATGTTAAATGCTGTTTCGGATTTTAAATAAAATTCTACCCAGTTTGCCTTATTATAATGGAATAATATTTTTTTATTGGAACTTTACACTTTACAGGTATTATCGTGAACGAAAGCAGCCGCTTTAGTTTAAAAACTGAGTTGCAGCCACAAACGCCCACCTTCATTGTATAAAGAACAACGTTCCACTCGACATATTTATATAATTCAAGTTTAGAATTAAATTAAATAGCATGCATTCTTATCATTACTATTGTGTGTGTAGAATGTTAGTGTATATGAGAGTATGAGTATGTGTATATGAGTGTAAGTTTGTGTGTATTTGTATTATATGTTATGTTTTTGTGTATTTCTTTTATACAAACTGCAAGGAATCACTATATGTCTGTTTACATACAACTCTTTAACAAGTTTTTAGCCACTGTACCAATCAAGTTTTGCATTCTCGCGAAGTGAGAGGATGTAATTTTATTAAGTTATTAATTTTGTTGTATAATTTTGGAGCCAAGAAGTTAAAATGTTTAGCTGATACAGATAACCTACACATCTCGATTTTACACGGCAAGACTGGTCTACGTTTGCTTTTACAGGAGTAAGGCTTATCACTTATAGTTGGAAATGGGAGTTGAGCGTGTTGCCGTAAAATAATTTGCAGGAGATAAATCTGACGAACTGTTAAAACGTCAGTAAGAGCATACAACTCAATTGTGGGGAAATAAGCTGGTTTGCCGATAATAACCTTAAGCACCGCTCTTTGAGCTCTTTCTAGTCGCAAAAGTTCTGTTTTTCCTGAGCTTCCCCAGACGGAGATACAATATGAAAGAACAGATTGTCCCAATGCATAGTAGACTGTTTTAATGTATCATAATCAGCTACATGTCTGAGGTTCTTGAAGACGTAAATAAGTTTTCTGATACGACCAATCGTGATTTTTATATGTACCTTCCATGTCAACAGACCATCCACGTGTACTCTCAAATATTTAATCTGGGTTACATGTGTTATTTGAGTACATTCACAATTTATACATGTTTGTGGAGGAGACTTATGAGCAAAGATATGGAACGGGAAGGATGGTAAAGACACTGTAGCAGGGGAGAAAGTTATGAAGTTAGTTTTCGTTAAATTTAATGTTAATAAATTTAGGAATAGCCATTTCATAACAATATGCAGAGCGAATTCCGCATTAGCATGAACATTTAACCAATCTGTACCATGCACTAGTAAAGCAGTATCATCTGCATATATTAAAATTATACAGTTTGGCAGAGTGAGTTTGCAAAGTTCATTTATATATGTATGTCGGCGAGAAGGCGCTTCGATTGTGCGAAACGATTGCATCCGAACCACAAAGTCACCTGGAGCTGTCATCTGTCAAGATCTATGGTACTTTGTGAAACGTCAAGTTATGACATTAACGGCTGTCATCGCTTGGGAGTGACTTTACATTGTGCGGCCATATTGAGCGGACGCAAGCGCAGAACTCTCCGCGTTTCGTATCGTAATCCGTTTGCATCGCGTTATTATTAATGTACTCCGATTAGATAACTAAGTAATTCAATTAAATAACTGATTTGTGATCTATCTGCGATCCTATTTCGAAGGAATATCTCGAACACTAGTCAGATGGCAAATGTTGATCAACCTAACTTTCCGCCGGTCCCGCATGACTTTCCGACATCAGAAGTTGGGATGTAACCGACCAAGTGGACACATAAATGTCATGGATATGGAGAATCTTATTGCAGTAACAAAATCAAAACTTTCTCGCCCTCATCTACGTCATGACTGGGCCGTCGTCGAGTCACATGTGCATCTGCCCTAATTCGATCCTGACAAAATACAAGAAGAATCACTTGAAGCCTTCGTAAGGAGAACCAAGCGTTCCTAATATGAAGAACAGTAACCCGAACGCTGCTGTCAGGTGCTTCAATTGTGGAACTGAGGGTCACTACTCTCAAAATGCCTGTAGCCGAAGAAGATTCAACGGTGGCAAGCTTGATGGCTCGTCTGCTGGTATTGCTAGTAAGCGACATGTGGACGTCTGTTCCATTGATACCCTTGCTATTATTTTGCAGCATTTTGTTGAGTCGTTTTCATTTTGTTTTGATACTGGAGTCGAGTGCTCCCTTATAATGTAATTAATATCGTGAATAATTCATGGCAATCGAATTTGTAACACTGTTAAAATTACTGGTATTGGTGATAGGAGTGGTTATAGTATCGTGCAGATTTTAGTTATGGTTCAGATTGATGATATTGCCTTTTCATGTTCTCCTGGACCTTCAACTAGTTTTAATTAGGTAGTTCAACAAAACTTATTCTTTGTAACTGTTTTTTCTCTCCTATTTTTTTGTAAAGCAGTAGTATGTAAGTCGCTCCGGTTGTTTACATCTTCCGGGCTTTCGTAGTCGTAAGCATAAATCGGGCTAGATTTCCCGTTGCATTGCGGCCATGTTTGTGAGTGGCGTGCGTTGGCTAGGAGATGTAAACGATCGCTGTTGGTTCGTCGCATAGAGACGACGATTGTGTATGGGTACCGGATGGAGGTTACCCGTGGATGTGTTGTGTTGTGGAAGGGTACCGGATGGAGGTCACCCGTGGATGCGTTGTGTTGTGGAAGGGTACCGGATGGAGGTCACCCAACCACGTGATTGTTTTGTGATGACCGGATGGAGCTTGTCACAAGGTGCTGGGTGGAAGCATCTGATATTATAGAGTATTGCATACGACACTGTTTTACTATGTAATCCACGATTACCAATTTGATTTAGAAAGCTAATTTGTCTGATGAGTTTCGTTGAACTGTTAGTGTTCGCTTACGTAAGATGCCAGAGGGACATGTACCAGTCGAAGTCGAAGTGGAGTTTAATGAAATAATAATCTATAATAATAATAATAATCTTTTATTCAAACCAAAACATAACATTTTCTTATATATATAAATTAATAATGTTGCATTTTTGGTTACAAATTAGCACCTAAATAATTGTGAGCCCCTGACCCCCAAACTAGAATTAAATCTGTTTTTTGGAAGTCAGTGATTCCTCTTATCTCAATGAACATTTTACAACCATTGTTTATATATATATCGGTATCGGTAGAACTTTTGTGTGTAAACCTATGCGTGTGTGTGTGTGTGCGTGCGTGTGTGTGTGTGTGTGTGTGTGTGTGTGTGTGTGTGTGTGTGTGTGTGTGTGTGTGTGTGTGGGTGTGTGTGTGCGTGTTGCCTGTGTCGTATTTGTGTGCGTATATATATTCTATTTGGTTTGCCTACTTTAACATGTCCTCTGTTTCGTGATAGTTAAATGACAATAACAAATTTTCGATAATGGTTTTCACAGTGAGCTTTGTATGTGAAAGTATTGGTTTAATTTTATTCACTCTATTGTACAGTTTTAAACTTAGCGCGTTGTATTGCTGTTTCGCCCACGGAGTCCGACATTTTATTTGATGACAAACAGGAGCTCCCGACCTCCTCATTGTTATTTTATGATCAAAAGGTATTGATGAATGTTTACGTAAAAGAATAAAAAGTATCGACAGCTGCCTCACTGTAAGCACTTTACATTCATGAAATAATTTTTCCGTAGAGTATGTTCTTGGCTTACGCAATAAAACCTTAAGTACAGCCCTCTGAACTCGTTCCAATCTCAAAAGGCTTGTTTTATTTGCCCCACCCCAAACCGAAATGCAATATGCTATTACTGACTGACACAGACCCTTATAGATTATAAAAAGAGTGTTTTGATCAACTGAACTGCACAGTCTCTTGAAGACATAAATCAACCTACGAACCTTTGCTGTGAGAATCTGAATTTGTACATGCCAGTCGAGTTTGTCATCAATGTACACTCCCAAATATTTGACACTATTCACAACTTTTAAAGGTTTGCTACTACATACACACGGATCTTTGTCATGACAGTGATGAATTTTAATGTCATCATTAGGTAGATCTTTAAGGTGCTTCTTGGAGATGTCAAATCGAATAACTTGCGTTTTATCTTGGTTTAAGGTAAGAAGATTCTCATCTAACCAGATCTTGATTTTTGCAAGTGCGCTCTCTGCATTTGCCTTTGCGGAGATCCAACTATCACCATAGACTAATAGTGCAGTATCATCAGCATACGTAAAAATGTCGCATTTCTCAAGAGACATGCGACACAGCTGGTCAATATATATTAAAAAGAGAGTGGGACCTAGTATGCTACCTTGGGGAACGCCATAACATATTAATTTTTCTGATCATCTGTGATTTTCTGTCATCAGACAACTAATTTATTATCATCAAATAATTAAATGTCAAATAATCAAATAATTAAATGTCTGATGATAATAAATTAGTTTAATTGGTAATGTAAATGCGAGTAAGAACTTTACCGGCCGTAGAAAGTCGACCGTACTAGTAACTAATACGTAGCCGTAGCCCGTTGGAAGTCGGTGTCTCTTGGGGCAACTCAAGTAGTCCGTGGGTGTGCGGTGGGCGTGTAGTACTAGCGGAGGTCGTGGTCTATATAGACCGTCTCGTGTGTAGTCTAAGAGAGATGCACATGTGCAATTTACAATGGTAAATGCGCGTCTGTGAGAGAGAGTTGGTGATGACTCATCAGCTATGGAGGCCGTGGCGGTAGAGATATTTACTCGGGTATTTTGGAAGTTAGTGTTTTAAGTTAATTTATTGCTAGATTGTTTTGAATTATTGTGAGATAACGATGGTACATGACTCTTCACAGTTTCAAATTTAATTTTAATGTAATTTAATGAAAGTGTAAATTGATCAGTTAACAATCTAAAGAAACTTAAAGTAAAAACGGTCTCTAATTATTAAAGTTTCGATTGGTTTCAAAATCTTACTCTAGTTGAAATCAGGACTGACAGAGTAAAGAATCTACTGCGCTGCATATTTTCCCTTTCAGATTGAACCACCACGCGAGGATGCGTGAGGCTATCAGAATAGCCGTTTCGCAGAACATCTCCATCACCTTCACAAAGATCGTTTGATTTAGTTTCCTTTTTTTAATTTTTAGTTACTCGATTACTTAATTACTCGATTGTGGGGAGGACGTGGTCATCGATACTTTTAATTTCATTAGACCATTCTAATAAAATTACCAAATAATAAAATTACCATTAACACTGACTTTGACAGTTCGATAGCGTAAGGCGGGTTGCCGCCATTTTGGCACACATGAGTCTCTTATGCATTTGGGCTGGGAGAAAACTCTGAAAAAGCTCTATAGTAATTATTGGTTTGAAAATATGTTTGTAAATTCGTTGACAACTGTATCACTTGCAAAATTTCTAAATGAGCTTCATCCTATACCTAAGCTTGCTATTCCGTGGCACACTTTGCACGTTGATGCTACTGGAAAACTAAGCGGCAAAAATTATAAAAAGGAGTACGTTTTTGTTTTGATCGATGCTTTTACCAAATTTTCCTTGCTTGTCCATACTCCCAACATCGACTCTAAGAACAGCATTCGAGCTTTGAAATTAGCTATCTGCCGCGCCAATGCGTATTATCGCGGACCAAGGACGCTGCTTTACTAGCCGCGAATTTTGCGAGTTCTGTGACAACTGTTTGTGAGGTATCGTCACTTGGAGGTGGCATGAGTTACATCACTCGTATTAGGTGATGTGACGACTGTTTGTGAGGTATCGTCACTTGGAGGTGGCATGAGTTACATCACTCGTATTAGGTGATGTGACGACTGTTTCTGGGGTATCATCACTTGAAGGTGACATGAGTTACATCGCTCGAATTAGGTGATGCGACGACTGTGATTAATAGAGTTGATGATGTACAGAGTAGAGAGAATGATTAAATTTGACTGACTGACTGAAGTGACTTCGTTTTGTTAAAAAATGAGGAGCGTAATCAGACCAAACTAGATCCGAAATACAAGGGACCGTTTAAGGTCATGGAGTTGTTAGATGGTCATCATTATTTGTTAAAAACGTTAAATTCTAAGAGGACGTACAACTATATTCATGATAGACTGAGAAGGATGCCTGAAGGTCACTTGGTTGTAGAAGAATTGTGGATCAAAGTGATGATCCCGTGTTCGAAGTTCCTGGCACATCGCGTGATTAAGTTGGGTAAAACTCGGTGGAGGTGTTACTTGAGCGATCAATGGAGTTGCTCATGGGAACAATGCTCGATGGAGGCATTAGTTGTTTATGTGCTCGATGGAGGCACTGGTATAACGCTCGAAGGAGGAGTTTTGCTTGTGTTGTTAGATGCACGAAGGGAACATAATGCTCGATGGAGGCACTATGTGTCTTGATGTGTGCGTTCTATCACTGTACAGAATCGCGATATGTGGTCAGTTGTGTACTGATGAGAGTAAGACTTGATTTAAAATTTGAACTTCAGATATCTTTCGAAGTTGTACTAAGGCAGTATTTGATCATTGTACATAGTTTTAATCAGTAAACATAGTTTGTGATCGGTGTGCTTATGTGATCGTATTTTTACTGGTCAGAGATGACCGAGTGATGGCAAAGGCTTCTGGTAGTGTTTTCATTTTTAGACTTACACGAGGACGTGTGATGCAGCAGGATGGCCGTGTCGGCGAGAAGGCGCTTCGATTGTGCGAAACGCCATCTGTCAACTGCAGCTGTCATCTGTCAAGATCTATAGTGCTTTGCGAAACGTCAAATTATGACATTGACGGCTGTCATCGCTTGGGAGTGGTCTATGCTTGTTCGAAGATGGCATTTTACGTTGTGCGGCCATATTGAGCGGACGCAAGCGCAGAACTCTCTGCGTTTCGTATCGCAATCCGTTTGCATCGCGTTATTATTAATGTACTCCGATTAGATAACTAAGTAATTCAATTAAATAACTGATTTGTGATCTATCTGCGATCCTATTTCGAAGGAATATCTCGAACACTAGTCAGATGGCAAATGTTGATCAACCTAACTTTCCGCCGGTCCCGCATGACTTTCCGACATATATATATATTGAAAAGGTTAGGTCCTAAGACGCATCCCTGGGGGACACCGAAATTGAGATTCTCATCGTCGCTAACGATGTCATCTATTTTAACACATTGACGGCGGTTACTAAGGTAGCTCTCGAAAATTTTGTGAACCACTCCCCTGATCCCAATCTCCGACAGCTTGTTCAATAGGAGCGGGACGGAAACTGTGTCAAAGGCCTTAGAAAGATCTAGAAAAAGTCCAATAGTTTGAAGTTTTGAGTTAAAGTTTTTTATTACTGCTCCTGTCAGATCAAGCAAGGCATCTTCAGTGGACTTTCCTCGACGGAAGTCATATTGGTTATCTGCAATTATATTGTTGGTATCGAGATAACCGAGAAGCCTACAATTTAAGATCTTTTCAAGGATTTTGGATAGCGTAGTTAAAACGGATATAGGTCTATAATTGTTGACATTGCTCTCGTCACCATTTTATATAGGATGCACCTGAGCCTTCTTAAATGATCTGGGAAAAACACCCGATAGATAGACATAAGTTAAAAAGATATACAAGTATTGGAGTCAATGACCTTTTAGCCGACTTAATCACTACAGTGGGTATGCCATCCCATCCAGTAGCTGACGTATTTTTTAGGTTATCAATGATGCAACTAATTTCTTTATAGTCTAAAGATTTTATCTTCATATTGCACCTACATATGTATTTTGGAGCATCTATTGTCAACTCCACTATGGTAGGCAGGTGATAACTGCCCAGAGGATTATCATGTACTCTCCATTCCTTCTCCATTCTCTCCATTCCCCTATTTTATGTGCGTTTATTCTGTTTAATCGTTTTATTCCTTTGATATCTCTTTGAAGAATTTTTGTCAAATAAAACGGATTTTTATTTCCAATTTTCTCATTAGTAACGCTTTCTAGGTATGCTATAAATTCAACCTGCCCAGCATTTTCTGCAAATCGTCTTTTATAATTGTTTTTAACAAAAGGCTTGTATAATTTTTTTTGATCGCTTTCTAAGTTTTGACCTTTTTTTCTTTTCTTTGGCTTGCTAAATTGAGTGCTCTTATCTGCATCAGTTTCTTCATTATCTATTTCTGACATTATTAGTCGATATTTAATACAAAATTGATAATCAAATCAAGATATTAAACAAATTAAATTTGCGAGAAAATTTAAAAACGCGCGCTCAATTCGACTTCCCGCTAATGTCTTGTTCAGTTGCGTATTCAAGAATATCATTAGAGCAAGTTGATAGAAACCTTGAAAACTCATTTGCAGCACTGACAAAGTTTCTACCGTTAACAGAGAGAACCTGCTCAGGTTATCTCTGTTAACGGTACCACGACGCGATACAAATCTTTTTAATGAAATATAAGCATCAGAGGAGAGGTCGCTGACAAGCTCTAGATGGATGGCTTATGGATAGCTCTAGATGATTACGAGTGACAAAGCAAACGAATAGGCAAATGTAAGCCTTCACTAACTTGAACCTCTTCCTTTATGGTTTAATGTGTACACTGGTCCCGCATAGTCTACACCGCAATGAAGAAATGGAAAACTTGGAATTATTCTTTCTGGTGGCCAGTTACCCATAATAGGCTATACAGTGTTTCCCCTCAATCGCTTACAAATAACGCAGTTATGTACAATACACTTCGCAAGATTTTTACCTCCCACCGGCCAATGTAGCTCGCGAATGTTATATAATAATGCTTGCGGTGCAGCATGACACAACCGTTCATACTCGCTACAAACAATCACAGACGAATACCAATGCTTAGATGATGATAGCGAGGGGTTCCTTTTATGAAAATAATTTTTTTTTTGTTGAATTTTTTATTCTAGCGCCAACACGAATAATTTTATCACTGTCCAAAAATAAATGTAATCTACTTTGTTTGTGATGATTCTTTAACTGGTCATTAATAAATAATATTTTATATTCTTCTATATAAGATTCTTGTTGCGAAAATCTTATAAGATGTATATTAGCGCATCTTAATTCATCAACCAAAAACGGTCCGCTGCGTCATTGCGTCCTATTACGTGTATTGTGAATAAAACGCAACACATATGCCATAGCGTGCCTCATACGATTATATTGAGAAAATCTTTTTAATGAAAATATAGAAACCTCCGTGGTCACGACAAATTTATTCAGTAATTTAGTTTTTACTTCAGGTAGGTCCAACTGCATTAAATGGCTATTATCTACGTTTACCCTATTATATACAAAACTAGAATTTTGTTGAAAGGACGGCCCCTCCCAACGTAAAGTGGACGAATTCAATTTATCTAAATGTATTCCCCGAGATACCAAGTTCGTAGGGTTGTCGCTTCCGCTTGGTGTGGTGCCATGGCTTTTCTTTAACAATTTCATGTATTTCGTCAACCCTTTTTTCTACAAACGGTTTTAACAAGTTTGGGGCCATACTCAACCAACCCAGTACAATAGTGAAGTCGGTCCGAAAAACTATAACATCAAACTTAAAAAAACGGAGTGACTCGTGTACCTTTTGATATAGCCTTGCTCCTAGATGATGACGACTACATAAAGATGACGTAATAATAGGTAGAAAGAAACATTGTAAATTCATTAAGTAGGGTTTGGTGCGCGATTTAATATTAATAGTCACAAATTTGTGACTAAGTTACCAACGCCCCTTCTTGAGTGGACTGCATCACTGGTGTTTCAAGTTTATCGCATAATGATTGCGTCATAAAGCAACGCTGGCTACCACTATCAAGGAGCGCGCGCGCCATATGATAATTATTATGATGATCGGCTACCTCAACTACAGCCGTAGATAATAAAATAGTATTTACAGTTGTCGATTGCGTGTCATAATGCAGATACAGTTTGTTTGCGTGTATAGTGGGAACCTGTTCTGATATGGATGACGACGGTGAACGCGACGCGTGCGAGCGAGGAGAGGACTGATCCACCGGGTCGACTGGCATTGCAAACGGCGAGCTCCCAGTGGCTCGCGACGAATGAAGCGCAACAGTGCGGTTGTTATCATGATAGGTTGCGGAATTTTCCTCTGGATGTAAAATAGAATTGTGCTTCTCAGGGAATTTTCGACAGGGACCAAATTTACAACTATCAGCCTTATGACCAGTGCGCAAACAATTAATGCATAGTTTCATCTCATGAACGAAACTTAGTTTATGTTCTAAATCGTAACTTAAAAACCGTGAGAACGAATAAAGTGGGTGACTAGCTTTACATAGCAAACAGGTTTTTGTAACTACATCGCGTGAATAGTTTTGTGGTGGCTTATTGATAGAAACATTGCAGTGAACTTTAATTTGATTTTATTGGGGGTAGTGTTTTTTTACCCGACTGCGCGACGCAAGGAATATAGTGTTTGGAGATTTCAGCAAAGAGGATAACGTAGTTAAAGCACGCATACTTCTTCGCTTCCGGAAGGACGTCCATTTTATTTTAACGATATAGGGACGCATGATCATATCTTCTAATAATAAAAACGGATAGAATCTTTGGTCTCTAGAATCCAATAAAGCTAGTGAAAAACCGACCATCATCATACATTGCCCAAATTCTTTAGATCTACCAGAAAATAAGATAGAAACAATTTCTGAAATACGCAAAGATAGAAAAACAGCGCAATAAACCATTGAATTCTGATCGACTTCGATATTCTCCTGAGAGAATAAAAGCTGCTGGTGTTGAACTGAAAATCAACGGTTTTTCTAATGCCCAACTTTGCCTTGTTTTATCAAGGGTTAGCAACGCCTGTGGGCTTTATATTTTGGCACCCGAATAAAAAAAAAAACACCAATAAAGTTTATAAATTCCATCTTAAATATTATTGTTAATCATATATAATGTTGGCACCCTCAGCAGGCTGTAGAATTTCGGTACAAAAAGAATTCTAACTTTACAAGTTAATTAAGTTATAACCTACTCAATGCACAACATACAATTTAAGCTTACAAAAACTTTGGTATGAGTCCACACGAACGAAGATGCGGGCACCAGCTAGTGGCAAATGATATAACGGGGTAATGAATCTTTACAAGTATTTTGACCAAACATAACCTCAGTAAAAAGTTATACGACCAAATGAAACAATAACAAAAACTTACTATAACCCAACCTTTCATCTTATTTGAGGTTGTTCAAGATATTTATTGAGCAACACATTAGTTGGATAGTTTCGTTGGGATTGCCAGTTTAAAGCTGCTTTCTTTATGCAGATGATACCTACCATGGTGCTTACATAGAATCAATTCAATCTGCTCATGTAGCGATAGTGATGAAGCAAGATTATAAGTGATGAAAGGCTTAAAATTCAATGTGAAGAACACATAAGATATTAAACCAATGTACTACTCTGACAATAGAACTGTTCACACCGTCATTAACTGGTCGACTTCTTTTAATTTTAAATAAGAGTTAAGTAAACAAATCTATTTCGTGATTATCCTTTACCAAAGGAGGCAATTTGTCTATATAAATATAAAAAAGAAGGGATCAAGCATTGATCACTGTGGAACACCCATGATAGGTGTTGATCTATCGATTCAGGGGATTTCTTGTCACCGATATGAACCTCCTGCTAAGCCACTCACCTAAGAGACAGCAAAATTTAAGTAGTTATCTCTAAATTCATAATATATCTTAAACTTCAGTTCAACTCTCAGTTCAAATACAACGTGTCCCAAAATTCAACGATAAGCGGGCGCCAAGAGGTAGACCTGCTCATGTATACTTATGGAAAAATAAGAAAAAAAAATTATTTTATTAATCTTTTTTATTATAAAATTAAATTCGAAAATCTTCGAAAATTTACACCTTTTATGATATTTTCAACTACCACGACCACAACTTCTCAATTATGTTCAATCTTTTTTTGGTATCGGATACCTAAGTAGCACTACTATTCGCTACAACTCTTAAAAACACCAAAATGCCCGCAGTTTTTACACAAAAAACAATGAAAACGTATTTTTTCCTTAAATTTTCACAGATTTTTACGTTCCGTAATCTTTGACTTACGGTCTTGTAAAAAAAAAGTATGGACACCACTCTGGCAAGTTGTTTTTAAAATTGACTGAACTCATCAAGATTCCAAAATGGTATAATAATCTAAGATAACTAGTCACAGTAAAAAAAAATGTACACCATTTGTAAACAAACGAACAAATTATAAATATTCATTAGATATTTATTTATTAGGTAATGCTCTATTTCTGCTATTTTGAAAGTATTGTTTTTCATGCCACTTCGCCCTTTACTTGTATCTTTACCCGAACGCCCAAAGATACCCAGATTACCGAGTATTTATGAATGTGCATCGAGCGTTCTCGGAGGGTCGTTTGCCATCAGCCAGAAGCAACGCTGGAAGACCTAGATCGGAATACGATGAAGAAGTTCTCAATGAAATAAATATTGACTCAACTACTTCAGTACGCACCATAGAAGCAGCTACGGGAATCCCAAAAAGTACGGCTCATCGAATTTTAAAACGTCACAGGCTTCACCCATACCACTACAGACGTGTGCAAACATTGCTACCACGGGACTATCCACTACGGATCACATTTTGCCGTATTATGCTTCAAAAGCACCGGGAAGATCCTCAATTCTTGGACAAAGTACTATGGTCGGACGAAACAACATGCAAGAAAGATGGATATTTAAACCTCCACAACCTACACAGCTGGAGCAATGAAAATCCACACCTAATGAGACAGGAAAAATCCCAATATCAGCTTAAGGTTAACCTATGGACGGGCATATTAAATGGAAAAGTGATCGGGCCTTTTGAACTACAAGGAAACTTGGATGGTGACAGTTATTTGAACTTTTTACAAAATGATTTGCCAGAATTGCTTGAAAACGTCCCCTTAAGAGATCTACAAAATATGTGGTTTCAAAATGATGGTTGCCCAGCTCACTACGCTCGTCCTGTGAGACAATACTTGGACCAAGTGTATTCCGGGCGTTGGATTGGGCGACTTGGTCCTATCTTATGGCCACCCCGATCACCCGACCTAAACCCCCTAGACTTTTTCTATTGGGGTTGTCTCAAAGACAAAGTCTATGAAAAACCCATTACGACATTGGACGAGCTTCGGCAAAAAATTAGTCAGGCTGCGTCACATATCAATGCTAAAAGGTATGCACGAAAAATAAAACGCTCCTTTTTAAGGCAATGTCGTGCATGTATTAATGCCGGTGGAAAACAATTTGAACATTTACTGTAATGTTAATTATTAATAAATGAATGAGACTAAAACTCACTATTGTTTTATTTCAATATTTTTTTTAAATATTAAAACATTTCGGAACAGTACAATTTATTACTCACAACTTTGGTTCTTGATTCTAAATGGTATGATTTTTTGTTTGTTGCTAGTTATCATGAAGTATTATACCATTATGGAATCTTCATGAGCTGCGTCAATTTTAAAAACAACTTGCCGCAGTAGTGTTCATACTTTTTTTCTACATGACTGTGAGTCAAAGATTAAGGAACGTAAAAATCTGTGAAAATTTAAGGAAAAAAATACATTTTGATTGTTTTTTGTGTAAATACTGTGGGCATTTTGGTGTTTTTAATAATTGTAGCGAATATTAGTACTACTTAGGTATCCGATACCAAAAAAAGATTGTACATAATTGAGAAGTTGTGGTCGTGGTAGTTGAAAATATCATAAAAGGTGTAAATTTTCGAAAATTTTCGAATTTTATTTTATAATAAAAAAGATTAATAAGATATAATTTTTTTCTTATTTTTCCATAAGTACACATGAGCAGGTTTACCTCTTGGCGCCCGCTTATCGTTGAATTTTGGGACACGTTGTATACAGGGAGCCCCAAATCACCGACACTGCTGAAAATTTCAGGTTAGGTAGCATGCAAATGTTCATTTTATTTAACAAATATTTAAAAATAGATAAGATGAAAAGCTGGTGTTAAAAATATCTAAGTGTTGACACACGCTCACGCGTTAGCGTACACAGAGTTATATTTACCCTACACGTAATGTCGATGTGTGCAGATTACAACCGGCCATTTAATAAGAACTACGTTTAATGATGATAATTAGTATTAATTTAATTACTTACCTAGAGTTGATGCTCAAAATGTCCACCTCCTCTCTGCAGATAGAGCGGAGCACGCTCTTTTGTATGCCGGAGCACGCGCGAAATTACATAATTTTCCAGAATTTGCGGGCGGAACTCTTCAAATGCTCCCACCAGGTGGTTCACCATTTCACCACGAGTTTCGCATTCATCGTGATAAACGCGATCTTTTAAAGTGCCCCATAAAAAAAAGTCCTGAGGCGTGAGGTCAGGTGAGCGTGCTGGCCAGCGATGTGGTCCGTACCGGCCGATCCATTGATCTCCAAAAATTTCGTTTAGTACCTCGCGCACCTCCACCACAGAATGAGCTGGAGCCGGTTGAACAGGTACACGCCTAGATCGGCCGCCTCGCTGGTCATCCATGGAAGTACGTGGGAAGTACGTGAGTGGCTTAGCAGGAGGTTCATATCGGTGACAAGAAATACCCTGAATCGATAGATCAACACCTATCATGAGTGTTCCACAGTGCTCAATGCTTGATCCTTTCTTTTTATTTTTATATTGACAAATTGCCTCCTTTGGTAAAGGATAATCACGAAATAGATTTGTTTACTTAACTCTTATTTAAAATTAAAAGAAGTCGACCAGTTAATGACGGTGTGAACAGTTCTATTGTCAGAGTAGTACATTGGTTTAATATCTTATGTGTTCTTCACATTCAATTTTAAACCTTTCATCACTTATAATCTTGCTTCATCACTATCGCTACATTAGCAGATTGAATTGATTCTATGTAAGCACCATGGTAGGATCATCTGCATAAAGAAAGCAGCTTTAAACTGGCAATCCCAACGAAACTATCCAACTAATGTGTTGCTCAATAAATATCTTGAACAACCTCAAATAAGATGAAAGGTTGGGTTAAAGTAAGTTTTTGTTATTGTTTCATTTGGTCGTATTACTTTTTACTGAGGTTATGTTTGGTCAAAATACTTGTAAAGATTCATTACCCCGTTATATCATTTGCCACTAGCTGGTGCCCGCATCTTCGTTCGTGTCGACTCATACCAAAGTTTTTGTAAGCTTAAATTGTATGTTGTGCATTGAGTAGGTTATAACTTAATTAACCTGTAAAGGTAGAATTCTTTTTGTACCGAAATTCTACAGCCTGCTGAGGGTGCCAACATTATATATGATTAACAATAATATTTAAGATGGAATTTATAAACTTTATTGGTGTTTTTTTTATTCGGGTGCCAAAATATAAAGCCCACAGGCGTTGCTAACCCTTGAGAAAACAAGGCAAAGTTGGGCATTAGAAAAACAGCTGATTTTCATTTGTGATCATGGTTCATTATTAACACAAATGTACTTTATGTTAATGGATGATATATTGATTTTACTACTTTAATAAATTATCCTATTTAAAACTTTGACTATTTGAAGTAATGTTGTAATGTAATGTAACTTAGTTAACGTTAGAATAATGTTTTTACAATGATTTATTAAATGTTAGTCTATTAATTAATTTTAACATTTTGACTGATTCGTTTAGTGATTGTCAATTAGATATTATTAAAAACCTGTTTAATAGATCACAATAGTAGTTTATTTTGTTTTTAGAAATTAAGAAGTCAATGACCGATTAAAACTTGTTCCTTGGTACTTCACAAAACAGCTGACTAAGGGTTGAAAACACTCATTATTTTCCAAAATCTTTGTAATTTAATATCTCCGAAACTATTTTACATAGACATTTTTTACCTACTTTAGCCTAGACGGTCAGTCTATTGCACACATATCTGAAAATATTTCAACACGAGCTCTCTTCTCGTATCTCCTTTTGGAGTCAACTCCTACGTCGATACGTATGACGATTTGTTAATTTATTGCCCCGCCGCAACAGTGTAGCTATGACTGCTGCCGATCTTCATTATGGAGAAAATAAAATGACTCGCGCGCGCACTTAGCAGCAAGCTTGGTGGATGATGGAATATCTTCATAGCTTGCAGGTTAGGCAGAAGTGGAATACGTCTTCCACTCCAGTCACTCCGGGTACGGTAGTGATCGTAATAAATGATAATGCGTCGCTTCTAGCCTGGTTATTAGCTATTATAGAAAAGGTTCATCCCTCCAAAATGGCATTGTATCGTGCAGGTACTATCAGTACCATCAAGGGAACTTATCTCCACCCAGTTGTCCGTCCATGCCCTCTACCGAGGCGTAATACATGTTTAAGTAGTAAAATGAAACGAAATAACGTCATAAGAGATATCGTATCCTATGGATATAATTATGGCGAGAAAATGTAAATTAGAATTAGAAATTGCAACAGAAAGAAAAATAGAAACAACAGAATAAGCAGGGCCTGCTACTGAGTGAGGATAAGGCAGGAAACTCGGCCAATAACGTAAGGCCGGGCAATAAATAAAAAAAAAATTTGGCGGTCGGTAACAATATATTAGAGTGATAAATCAAACATAAATTTATTATCTTACAGTCTTTTATTTGTTTTCAACCAAACCATTCCCAAAGTATTACATTAAATTGGCACCAATTGTTAGAAATAAATAATAATAAATACATTAAAAATTATATCAACACCTTACCTATTCCTATAAAGTCCTAATTCGTTACTTTGAAACATTAAGGTTATTTTTGACTTAGCAGAATATTTCAATCATCATTTTTGATGTCAACCGTAAATCGTAAGGAAATTCTTATGAAATTGTAACGAGTAGTAGTTTTCCATTAATTTATAAAGGAATTTTAATGAATCTCAAATTTACGATATAATTGATTCTAACTATGCTTTTTTTAGTCTCGAAAAACCTTGAGTAATCATATTTCACTTTTTATATTTAAGCTAAAATTATGGCACTCCCACCCCGACCCGCGTGGAATTTTTATATGTTTAGTATGATGCTAATAATATTAGCCCAATTATGATTATATAGCAATTGTAAGAAACGGCACAATATAAATATAATACCCGCTTCACTTTCAATTTTCGTATTAACTAATGTGTTTATACGAAAGTCGATGATCAACTCCAAATTTACAAAAATCGCACAGCCTCTTTAATCCTTCATACAATAAAAACTCCTACTAGTTGCGTGCTGTTCATTTTGTAGCCTTGACGGTGATTTTGTGTTCTGTGCAATTTTGTATTATCTTCTGTATCATGGGGAGCATACTAGGTTCCATGGGCAGTATAGAATTGAGGTCTTTAGGGAAATACCGGATTCTCTGGATTTATTAGAATTAGACTTAAATATGAGGTATTCATTAGAGAATTGTAATAAAAAAAATCAACATGTTGTTTTGCTATACCCTTTTGAAATTAGTATTTTCACTACTACTCTATATACGTTATAGTGTCAGATAGAAAAGAAGAGTTATTTAGAGCAATCTTAAAAATTCTATTATATTTTTTTTGTAGGTTCATTGGTTCACAAAAAATGATTTTATTTCTTACAATGAATAAAAATAACCTATCAGATATGGAACAAGTTTGAAGTATTTTGTAAAAGTATGCACTTCTAGGACTACAATTGGGCATTATCTGACGTGTGCTCTACATAGTTCAACGGTAATACCTCTAACTCAAAATGCTACAGTTTAAATAATATAAGACATAACCTCAATAACATATGACACAATTACTCGATACTCCCAGCTTTTAAAAATGTATTTAAAGTCTTTCTTCGCTCTAGATGCATAGGCAAATAAAATAACATATGTTTCATCAAGTTACGTTTTATTAAATTTTTCAAGTCCAAGCATGTTAAGCAGATGGTCATTGTTCTTTAAATTAGGAACTATTTTTGAATACCATAAATGATAAAAAAAATAATCAATATGTATTGTATTGACTATACAAACAAATCTAAGGTAGTCAATTCAATAGATGAGAAAATCGTGCAGATGTCATGGTCACATGATGACCCCGATGTACTTTATAGTAACCTTTTTCATCTCATAAAGAATGAGCTTTCCCTTCTAAAACGAAGATATAAAATTTTGATATAGGTACAACATTTGTTGGAAAGAACAGCCTTGTCAACATAATGATCTTTATTAAAAATTAAGCGGCAAGAGGAGCTTAAAACGCCTATTTAATCTCTTCTGGTAACGAGATGGTTTCGCTCATTACTACGTAATTTTTCATTTTTTGAGGAATATTACCAACTGCAATCACTGGTATGTGAAAAAAAATCAAAAGCTTTTCTGTCGCTTTTCTAACAAGTAAACACTTTGCGGGAACTGTATTTAGCCTTATTACTTGAAGAGAACTTGTTATTTAGCGTCGCATGTTGTAACTATTGCCAAGCCAATTACCTCTTTATTGCAGTAAAATGTTGAGTTAGTATATAATATGTATTTTATATATCACTTTCTGCACGAAACTATCACAAAAAATTACATTACAAGTAATATTAACTACGAAAATGATTCATTTTCGTAGTTAAACTGAAACACCATGTTTTGGTCACATCGACCCTACAATAAATTTATAAAATAATATTTATAAAACAACAACCACAAATTTAAGGTATAAATTAATAATCTCTTAATTTTACACTTTAATGGAGTACCATTATTTTTTTGAAGCTTAACCCTTACATAAATCTAAAGTTAAATTTTATGAAAAATATATCACACATAAACCGCGTTCAGATATTTAAATGTCGTTTAGAGCTTTGAATAGTGTTGGAAAGTCATTGACAGATAAAATTGATTACTTCTTCTTAATCTATTATTAAGAAAGTTACTGTAACGCGAATGAGACTTGTTTTATTTAAAAATCTATCGCAACCCCTTTCAATTTTACATTAAAAGACATTAACGAACTTCACTTCGAATGAAGCATGTCGTTAGTTGGAATTAACAAACGTTAATCTTAAGAAAATGTCACTGAAAGCTACTAAAACGAAATAGTTGAATACTAACTGCAATCTTTCGGCGGGTTTAACTAAGTTTTTATTATGTTTCTTAATCATTCAAACTATCATTGGTTGCAAAAGAGATTGCAACTTTAAGAGTTACATAATTCCATAAATCTCTGACACAATCGCTATATATTTGAAAAAGTCTGCAATACATTTTAAAATTAAACAGTTAAGCGAATGATTAATGCTAAAGAACATTAAGATTTGCAACAAATATTTGCTACCGTTATCTTCATGTGAACTATTAGGTCCTCAAATACAAATCATTTTAATTAATCTCTCATGGATTGAGCAAAAACGCTGCTTAATGCACTAACATCTAAAAATAATTTAGTAGGAATTTATATAAAAAATACATTTTGCACCTTACTAAATATGTTGGTAATTTTAGTTTGTTATTACGGTGGTGGTAGACGGTGGTATCCTCCTTTCTAAAGCTATCTGGTAGCCGTCAACATCTTTCATCATAATGTCTAATTTAACTCTAATTTTGGGCTCATCACTATTCTCTGGGTCAGGAACTACTACGAATTTTCTTACGATCGATGATACAGCGGTCTTGATAGACATCAAAGCGTATTGGTAACCTGCAAAAAAGAAAATAAATTATTATTACGAGGCTAAATTATCATGACCTAACCTGAGGGTTAATTTGGTTGTTCCGTATTCATTCTATGACGTCTCCTCAATCCGTAGACAGGGAGTAGGTGACATGTTCCTAATATTCCGCAACATTTTTTTTAAATTTATAGCAATACTCTGTTTACGGAAGAAAGAGAAGCAGGTCCAGGCATAAAAAGTGATGAATTTAATAATTCAAAATTTTGTTAGCAGTACCCTCTGTAGATAGATCTCTTACTACAAAAAATTAGTAGGGGTTAACAATGCTTCGTTATACGACAGGGATTTCACACCTTTGGGACTTTTTCGTGAGATAGACTTTAGACACTTTACCACAGCGTAAACAGTCTTATGTAGACCAAGACCGACCAAGTACCACTTGTTAATCGGTTTTAGAAAATCGATACCAAAATTACTTGGTATCAAAAGAAAAGTATCCAGGAAGTAATCGTATTTACTCGTACTGTTTCATCCCTAACAATCGCAGTGCGAAAAGAAGATCATTTGCATTTTTTGTAGTGCCGTTTGTCGTGAGTTTGTATTTGTTGTTTTATGACTAATATTTCCAAGAGATATAGATGAAGATTTATCAGTCTTTGTATCCACTGAGCATTTGCCCTTCTTCTTTACCTTTAAACCAGTTTTAATTGTAACTAAGTTCTTATCGTTTCTTGTCATCAGTTCACCACTATAGGTATATAAAAAAATCTCTATGGTAGTCTGAAAATAGGAAGTCCCTTTTGACACTTGAAAAGAAGATAAAACGTGTACAACGTTACGTTATATCTTCTTTTTCAAGTAAACAACGTAAAAGAAAAGAAATAATTATAAAGTAATATGATAGAAAAGATAATATATGTTTTTAAATTATAAGCATAGTTTATATTTTTGTTACGATAAAATAAGAAAAATACACAAATTTTTATGATATGTCAAAAGTAAACCGTCTTTGTGAATACTGTATTTAAAAAAAATAAAATTTTAAATAGATAAGTTGTTAGATAATATATCCAGAATGCTGTAAATTATGTTTTTTAACCGACTTCAAAAAAAAGCAGGAGGTTATCAATCCGACTGTATTTTTTTCTGTTTGTTACCTCATAACTTTTTACTGGGTGGACCGAATTTGATGATTATTTCTTTATTTAAAAGCTAGTGCTTGCCGCGTGGTAATTTCCAGGGTGGGCGGTTAGTATTTAATCAACTACGGAAAACCTCAGTCCGACTTCAATCTTTCTTAAAAACTTTAACCGCTTTTAAGATAAGTATTATTTTTCACTTTTTTAAATTTGAAGTTGATACCATTTTTTTATAAAAAGTTTTTGATCATTCAATCATCATTTGTTCCTTAAGCGATTGCGACAATTACTATATCTTTAAAAGGGATGTCTTGCGATAGATTTTTATAAAGGCATTCATTGTTAACGAACGCAAGAATATAACAACAATTAAGTGTAATATGAATGGCGGGCGTATAACTTAGCTGTTCATTTAATTAAGATAATTACAATTATAAGGAATTCTACTGCAATAATCTATTCATTTAAAATAATTATTAAAAACGCAAGATGTAGATAAGAACTGTATTGCGTAAATTATTACATTTAAATTAATTATTTGAAGCAATTGAAGTGAGTATTTATGGGTTTACTTATAATGTTTCTTATTATTATTCGAGATCTCATTTGTCCAAGAAAAATGAATGCAAGAAAAGTATCTAGTGCTATTTTGAAAAGTTTTGTTTAATGGGTCAGAGCACAATTAATTTTTGGAGCAAAGCCCTTACCATTTAACTGTCTATATCCTAGTAGATTAAATGAGTAGGCTGTATGATTATTGGATCATTATTATCAGCCCTTTTACATCCCCACTACAAGGGCTCGGGCCTTCCTTATGGATGGTTAAGGAGGATGCGGATAATGCGGATTGGAGGATTCCAAAGACTGCAAATGCAGCCGGGATCAACGGCTTAATGTTTTTTTCTGAAGCACGAAGTAGCTCGAGATAATAATTTTTATTCATCCATCCTGTGACCGACTTTTGTGAAAGTTGCTTAACAACAACTATTGCGTGCCGTGGCGCTAATGCACTACGCCACCGAGTTACTGGATATTGGATAGAAATGAATTTATTTAACTGGAGTTTTATACATAAGAATAATACATTTAGGAGAGTTTAATGACTTAATTACATTGGTAGATGAGGCCCGCGTGCGGGATGATAGACATATGGGTCCTATCAGCCAATGTAAATGAAAAAATAAATAAATAAATGTTATTAGTGTGCGAATAAGAGCTATAAGGTTAAGTTACCGAGACAGTTTCTGGGTCCTTGACTGAAGGGCATGAAACTGCACACATGTTTCAGGTTGAGTCTCTCCGGCGAGAATCGGTCGGGGTCGAACTTCTCGGCGTCCGGTCCCCAGTACTTTGGATCCCGATGAATGCCCCATATGGAGATTACCAGGCCAGAACCCGCTGGCAACACTTTACCGGACGCTGCAATGAAAAACGACAATGTGAATCAATTATTAGTCAGTTATATTCAAAGGGTCCGAGGCAATTATTTTAATATGTGTATTTTTTCCGCAATTTCGAGACTTCATTCGTATGTCATCATCATCAGCCTATTACACTATTATCTAACAATACTTTAGAATAGGCACACACACTGTTATCTATTTCTTGTTAAATTGAGTAAAAATAATACGTTAATATGTCTCTATTATCTGACTATTATATTATTTATAATTATAATTAGAAATCATATAATTGAACTTTTTTCTTACCGGACAATCCCTATTGCTTATTACACATAATAACGAAGTACTTACGCAGTGTAACATTTTCTTCAATTTTCCTTATGATGAAAGGTACAGGAGGGAAGAGCCTCAGCGTCTCCTTTACTACCCTTTCGAGAAATTTCAGTTTCATCAAATCTTCCTTTACCAATTTACGGTCTGAGGTCCCGAAAATGTCGTAGATTCTAAAACAAAATGCAATCGGAATAAAATCAACTACTTTTATTCTATACTAATATTATAAAGAGGAAAGATTTTCTTGATTGCATCGCACAGGCTCCGAAACAACTAGACAGTTTTTAAAAATTCTTTCATCACTTCTTTGAACTGCACATTCCAATTCAAATTGTTGACAAATTGAACGCCCAAATTTCTAACCTGAAGTATATATACCCAGAGGTGGTGGTAAGTTGTTCTAGCATTTGGTTGCTAGGTAATGGAAACTACCAGTGAAAACAACTTTCTTGTGAAGGTGACTCTCCAGTAAACATCTATTAGCTCTGGCTTCATACTTGTTGGGACGAAGAATCACTGAGATGTAAGTTAATTCCACAAAAAAAAATTTGTGGAAGTTGATCATACTTAAGTTTTGTTCTAACCCGAGAGCTGCCCATTATAATAACTTGGGTTTTGTGGGGATTTATCAGCAATCCATTACTACGGCTCCATTCAGAAATTTGACATAAGTCCTTATTCAGATTACTGATGGCTGAATTAGATTGTTCAACAGTAGCCTGCGTAGAAATGGTAGGAAGAAACTAATCGACATGAAATAGAACTAATGTATACTGCAAAAAGAAGAGGAGATAACACCTCATCCTGCAGTACCCTAGCAGTGATATTGCACCACGACGAACATGAATCCTCAACGAGGACCCGCTGCCGGCGACAAGACAGGTAATTTCGAAACCAATCAATCGCTGATGGAGATATGTCAATAGAGCGTAATATTTGAATCAAAACATGTTGAAAGCGTTGCTTAAATCAAGAAGACACAAAATTGTAAGAGTTCCAGTTTCCATTCCTAGTCTTATGTCATCTGTTATATTAATAAGAGCAGTTGATATGAATTCATGAGCTTGTTCTTATTCAAGAAAATACTAAGTTGGTCATTAAGAAGGCGCTCGGGGACTTCAATGTCGTCTACAGCGCGAAACTACTCTTTTTAGACTATCGTCAAATATAGTTTTGTTTTTTTCTTTTACAATAACCTTTATAGGTTCCAACGGATATCGTCTTTTATGGATGTTCTTTAAACCTGAAATAAATATTTCATGAAATCATGAATGATTTCAGACGTCTTAAAAAAGAGTTCCAAACACCTGTAGGTTCATTTTCAAAATTGAGGTTTCAACCTCTGCGACAACTAGTTTTCAATTGTAAAAATAAGTGAGATAACAGAAGTAAAAATATTCTATTATTGTTTTTCTTTGATGAAGTTGTATTTTTAGTTGTCTATGTATTTTTGGGTAGTACAACAGAATTGCCACCAATATCAAGTTGATATTGTCAAATATCGCTATGAAAACCAATCACGACTTGTCTGCGCGTAAACATAGTAAGTGATAAAACCATATCACAAGTCCTGGAACTTTGTAGTTGCTTTATTAAGAAAGAAAATACCACATCTATACTAATATTATAAAGGAGAAAGATTTGATTGTTTGTTTGCTTGCCGATTTTGAAAATTATTTTACCTACAGGACATCATATGCGGTGAATTTAGGCTATAAAAGAGGTCTATACTTTTTAACGGCGGTAGGTGTTAAAAAGTATAGACGTGTTTTTGATTCACATAATACAAGTAAAATAGTTAAAGTTATTTTAACAAAATTTTGGTAACATAACTGTGAATTTTATGAACCATTACAACTCTACTAACGTTGGTTTAGTTTTTATGTGGACATAGTAAATATTAAGCACTACCTGCCAGCACATCTCTCACTCTCACTAAATCTCACTAAGAATGTCACAGCTATCTGAAATTATGTCCACTCAGAGAAGTCTTGAGGAATCTTTCATCAAGAAGATGCATGATCTTGAACAACAAATTCAAGGTGCAGGTCCTGGTAAGGAAACGGTTGCCAAGGTGGCCGAGGAGTTCCGGACTTTTAGAGAGCTCATGTTTAATATGCTTGGATTACTTAGAAAGCAAATAAATGAGTGCTGCATGCAAATTGAGGCCATTGAGACCAGGCATCGACGCAAGGCCTTGATTCTTCTTGGAGTTGCTGAATCCGAAAAGGAGGATTGCAAAGAACAGGTGTGTGGCATTCTCAATTCGAAGTTAGGCCTCAAGGACATTTCAAGGAATTCTCTCACAGTGTGTCACAGATTGGGATCTTCTTCTAGCAGCAACACTGATGATAACCATCGTCCCATTCTAATTCGGTTTGCACAAGTTGAAGCACGAACTTCAGTCTGGAGGGCAAAGACCGGTTTGAAGGGGACTGGCATCTCGGTGAGGGAGTTCCTCACAAAGTCAAGACAAGCCGTTTTTAGCAAAGCCCGTCTGCATTTTGGTATTCGGTCATGCTGGACACAAGATGGAATCATATTTGTCAAGTCTTCCGATGGCAAGCGGCACAAGGTGGTGCTGAGAGAAGAGTTGGACTCCCTGATTGCAAAATATCCGAAGGCACTCTTAACGACAGCGGCTTTGAGTGGGCGCTCTGGAAATAAGAATAATAAGTAATGGCTTCATTTTATATTGTAATGATGATCTCACCTTTATTCACGTATCGATTTTTTTTTTTTAGATTATCTTGATTTGTCTCTCTTAATAGTGATAGATTTAAGTGATTATATTGTTATTTGCTTACATTCTTATCTATTTTGTCTTGAAGTAGTTGACGAATCATGTTTGCACTGGTATTATTTATCGATATCTTCTCTCTATTTCTGACTGTAATTGTCCCATTAGTATGCGAGTTGATATGATTCTATTGCAAAACTCTTTTATGAGAATAATGCACAAACTTTGTTACAGGGTTGTGGTGTGAATAAACAAACATTCATTTGACATTGTCTGACATGACTCTTTACTTTTAGTTTTCTTGCATTTTTTTTTTTAATTGTCTAAACGCAAAGGGATTCGTTCCAAGCAGGCTAATTTTGAGTTTGTTTGTTTGCACTATGAATTTGATTCTAAATTATGGTTTAATCAATTGTGAGTTTTGTTTTTTTTTTTTATATATCTATTGTTTTGTGTATCCGTTGATGTAAGCTGGCGGGTGGTGTGGAGATTTAAGTGTTTTAAGTGATTAAGAGTTTGGGTAGTATATATATTATATTATATTATTACAATATTATTATATTTATCTTTATTTATATATTTTAATGTTATTTCATGATAATACATATTTTTCTGCTGACGATGAATCTGCAAGTGCCTCCAGCTATGATAGTTTTTCTTCTGCTGCTGACAATTTGGGTGATTTTCTTGGTCGAACCTTCTGTAAATCTTCTAGTTTATTGAATGTATGTCATATCAATGCCCAAAGTGTTCCTTGTCACTACAATGAACTGCTTGATGTGTTTTCCGGACCGAATGTCCACGCTATTCTGATCTCTGAGTCTTGGCTAAAACCGCATCTCGATTCGTCGACCTATTCACTTCCTGACTTTATTCTCATCCGAAATGATCGAACCAAAACAGGTGGTGGTGGAGTGGCCATATATTTGCGTAGCGTATTTACTTACAAAATAATAGCTTCTTCTAGTTCTGACTCATGTGCCGAATTTCTCTTCCTAGAAGTTGGAACTGGTCGTGACAGGGTAATTTTGGGTGTTGTTTATTGTCCCCCATCTATCAACTATTTCACCGAACTGGAAACGGTTTTGGAATCTTTGGGTTCTGAGTATGCTCATTACATCATCATGGGAGATTTCAATACCAATCTCCTTTTACCTAACTCTCCCCGATCCCGAAAGCTTCTGAATATAGTTCAGTCATCCAGCCTTCAAATCCTGCCGCTTCAATCTACTCACCAAAACATAGGTGGTGACGACTCCTGGCTGGATTTAATCCTAATCTCGAATCCTTCCCTAGTATCCTCTCACGGTCAACACATTGCTCCTGGATTTTCTCATCATGACCTTATTTTCCTTTCCTATCTCCTTAAACCTCCTAAATCTATTCCTAAGGTTCTGTATAGGCGCTCTTTTGCACGCCTAGATGTTGAAGAACTTCAAAAGGATGCTTCGTTAATTAATTGGGAGCCCCTAATAGAAGCGCCTTCAGTCGACGAAAAAGTTCGTATCTTTAATTGTATCGTTACAGAACTGTATAATACTCATGCTCCTGTTAAAAAAATTAAGTTAAAGAGGTTACCAGCTCCATGGATGACTAAAGGCATTCAAATGGCGATGAGGCGTAGGGATCGGGCGTTCCGTAATTTCAAGAAAGATCGTGGAGAAGAAAAGTGGGGTCTCTTCAAAGTCGCTAGAAATCGGTTAAACCAGATGATACGTAATGCAAAACGCCGCTACATCCTCAATAATATCTCTTCCTCTTCTCCTGCTGATATCTGGAAATTTCTTGGAACTCTAGGCATCGGCAAATCTCGTCATTTGGAACTGCCTACTTCGATCGAATTAAATGACTTAAATCGACATTTCTCAACTACGTCGAAGCTAGATCGGGCAACTACTACAGCTGCCATTGCTTCTATATCAGCTTTACCGCGTCTCAACATTCCCCTTTTTCACTTTTCACCATTCACATCGTCAGACATTAAAAAAATCGTCCTTTCCATTAAATCTAATGCTGTGGGGTGTGACAACATTAGTCGTCGCATGATAATTTTAATCTTGGATCACCTTCTCTCTGCAATTACACATATAATAAATTTCTCTCTTATTTCTGGAGTTTTCCCTTCTCTTTGGCGTAAAGCTTATGTCCGTCCTCTTCCTAAAGTCTCTAATCCAACTGACCCTAACCATTTCCGTCCCATCTCCATCCTTCCTTTCTTATCCAAAGTACTTGAGGCTTGCGTTCACCAACAATTTTCGCAGTTTGCCTACAAAAATTCTATACTGAATCCTCTGCAATCGGGTTTTAGACCAGGACATAGTACAATCACAGCTCTTCTCAAGGTAACTGGCGATGTTAGGGCAGGTATGGAGAATGGTAAAATTACTTGCTTGGTCCTCATCGATTTCTCCAATGCTTTTAACACTGTTAGCCATGATATCCTTCTCGCTATTCTATCTCACATTTTAGTGTCTGACGATGCGTTGAAGTGGTTCTCGTCCTATCTTCGGGAGCGCCAGCAGATGGTCCAGTCTGGTGAGTCTTCGTCATCCTGGTATAATCTGGAAACTGGTGTTCCTCAAGGCGGCATTCTTTCTCCTCTTCTTTTTTCCATTTTTATTAATTTTATCACTTGTAAACTTCAGTGTTCGTATCATCTGTACGCTGATGACTTGCAGCTATACACTCAGGCAAATGTTGATAGTTTAAACGATGCAATTGATGCTCTGAACAGAGACTTAATTTCTATAAAGTCTTGGTCGGAAATGTTTGGTGTTGCTGTCAACCCCACAAAATGTCAGGCTGTATTGGTGGGCGGCTCTCGAATGACAACTAGAATCAATAATTGCGATCTCCGTGCTTTGGTCTTCGATGGCGTTTCGATCCCATTTAGCCAAAATGTGAAAGATCTTGGGTTATTTATCGACTGTAACTTAAACTGGCAGGCCCAAGTAGCAAATGTTTCGAAAAAAGTTACTGGAGTGCTACGAGCTCTTTACCGCATGAAAAATTTCCTACCTATTAACATTAAGGCAATGCTAATGCAGACCCTAATATTTCCCATAATCGACTATGGTGATGTATGCTATCTCGACTTGAATGCAGATCTACTTAATAAACTTGACCGTCTTCTGAATAACTGCATTCGATTCGTTTACAATCTACGAAAGTATGATCATGTGTCTGAATACCGATCATTACTCAAATGGATGCCCATTCGGCAACGCAGGCAAATGCGAACTCTAACCACCCTTTTCTCATTACTAGATTCACATAATGCTCCTTCTTATCTTACTCCCCACTTTCAATACTTGTCCACAAGTCACACTAAAAATCTACGTTCTGCTTCTAACCGTTTGCTCATGTGTCCTTCTCATAGCTCTGATGTACTTCATTCTTCCTTCTTTATTAAATCTATTCTCCTATGGAACTCTCTTCCTTTAGACCTAAGAATGTCTACTAGTCGGTATGCGTTTAAAACTAAGTTACGCAGCTATCTTTTAGAGCAAGCAGATTCCTTTAATGGTTAATCGTGTATGTATGTATTTAATATATTATATTTTTATTTATGTATGTATGTATGTTTCTATGTACAATATTATATAGTATATATCTTAAAGTATATATATTAATTAGGTTGTCTAGTTTAGTATATTCTTATAATTGTGCACCTGACCACGTATTCTTCTCCACATTACCTTAAGGTTGACTGGCAGAAAATGCCGCAGGCATTAAGTCCGCCTATGTACATTTGTGCATAAAGTATAAATAAATAAATAAATAAATAAATATATATTATCCAGGAAAAATAAAGAGATAAAGAGATGAAAATGGGAGTAGATTTTTGTATTAAAACGTAACCGTTGTTTACTATCATGATATGAATTGATATCCAAATAAAGAGTTCCCTAGAAGCCACGCGGGCGAAGCCGCTGGTGAAAAGTTAGTTAGAGATATAATTGAAAATGTTGAGATATGAACATTTTCAATTATATCTCTAGTTGAGGTATATAGTTGAGGTATTTAATATCAGATGCCGCTGCAATATATTGGCTGAATTTATACAACATTCCCAATTTCGAAATAGTCTGATATTCGTTAGAATATATTAAGATCTATAATCGTGTAGTTATTTCAGGTTATATTGCGAAATTATACAAAACAGCAATAATGACCTCGAAGTCATTATATTCGTTAATACTCGTAACAAGGACGTTTTAGTTATGTATAATTTTATTTTTATAAGACGGTTTCGTAGCATTTAATTTCAACATATTTTAAGTGTTGAAATTTCGTCCAGTATCGATAGGTTATATCACATATTCGTGACATTTAATAGTTAACAATTAAAGATTGTAAAAGTTTGTACAAGATCTTAGAATCTATGTCGATGTTAAAAGAATTATCCTCCTGAGGTTCAAAGTAAAATAATATAACAAATTTACTGCAGTGACGGCCCAACGGCGGGCTGAAAATCTCTTTTTGAGAGCTCTAAAAGATAATAAAAACATTGGCCATAGTTTGGCAAGTCTTGGTCAGAAGTGACGTCAATTACGATGTTTAGATACTTTCAAAATTTACAATATATCACATCAATAATAGTGAACTACGTCATAGAAACGTCAGATTATAATAACGTTGCACTTTAGAAATAATTTGCACATGCCATAATTTCTCCACTCTGCCATTACGATTGACCTTAGTGTTGTCATGTTTGATAGTGAATGTAATATATTCTTTAAGTTTTTATTTTATTTTATTTGAACGTAAGATTTATGTTTATACAAAGCAACATCACATTAGATTACTCAACGAAAGTACTGAAACTGATTAAGTACTGAAACATATCGATGTACAATATCCATCTGCGTTACTTCAATATTTTTGTGCCTTTTACTTAAATATTTTCAAAATTATAGTAACATAAATGTTTGCTGTTGGAGATTATCGATATGATCCGTAGCCCTAATATTAGTATAACGCAATAATACCACTCCCTAGTTTACTAGTTAGAACACGAATGAGTGTGCGTAGTTTCATATTTAAATATTTTACGTGTTCAAAATTGCAACGCACTCTTGAACGTTTATTCGTGTGAAAATTTAAACTACCTTACAGTGTAAAGATCCTTGCAGAATTTGCAAACCACAACCATATGGTGTATTAACTTATAAACAACTATTTTCGTAATATACGAGTATTAAACACAGATGTTCTCCGTTTTCATCAATGAATTTCGTAATTGAATATAATAATACACTTAAAGCGACGTTTGAAACAAAATGAAACTATTTCATACATTTCTGAATCTGAGTGTTGCGGTGATGTGTAAAGAGAGTGCAGGGTCATTGGCTCATCCTCCTTTATCATCTACAAAGAAGGCCTGAGCCCCTGCAGAGGGGACGTAAAGGGGCTAACGATGATGATGATGATGATCGCAAAGACGACAACCGTCGAATCTACATAACTCGGTTGGGCAGCGGTCGGAAAATTCCAAAGTGTCATTTCGAGTACCGTAGTGTCTCTAAACAAAGATTTTTAGCCGGTGATGTCTTATAACACTAAGAAGTGGTTGCTAAGGAGGAGGCTCATAAATAGGCCCAAAGCCACATAGAGAGTAATGGAGAGGGCTTTGATTGGAGTCACTCTGCGAGATCAGAAATGAGGAGATTCGTTGACGAACCAAAGTAAGTAGGTAATCGATATAGCCCAAAGAATAGGAAATCTGAAGTAGCAATGGGCCGAACACAAAGCTTATAGGACTTTACTGTCCCAATGAATATCTGGGTTGTTGAGGCAGTAAAGTCCTCGAGTGGCAACTATGGACTAGAAAACGGAGTGTAAGACGGCCTCCCTTAAGATGATGGATGATGTTGTAGACTACGAACTTTGTTTTTTTGAGATGAAAGTGAGAACAAAAGTTTTATTTTTGTTGCATTGAAAGTGCAAATAATGATGACTATTTTTTTGTTACGTTGAATGCTTTGAGATTAATGACAATTATTTTAGTTTTCAGTTTTGATGTGCATTCAACTCTTTTTAGAATGGAAAAGATAATTAAGTATTTAAAAAAATATTTACTGTTATTTTTATAACTTATTCGGATTTCTATGATAAAATATATGTTAGAAATGAAAAGATAGAGAAAGATATAGGTAATTTTCCAAGGCTTTTTCTTATTATTTACAAGCAAAATACCGATTACAGAACAAAACAATACCGTAAAAACTATTTATATTCTAGATATAAAAAAACTTTAAAAAACAATAAAAGTGCCTCAACTATGCACTTATCACAGTTAAGTGCAGTTAAGTGTCGATTAGTTGGTTAATTACATGTATATCTGTTGTAGTATGATAAATAATTACAGCATTTGATGTGGTAGTTGATGTTGTAGTCTTCGAAGTCGGCATCAAAATAATTTTATCCTTATATCGCGGATAATTATTGTGTTTCGTATCCTTGACAGTCCTCCACTGCTGGGGTTCAGGCCATGGAGTTAAGAAATCGAATCAAATCGAATGGGCCTCAACACACCAAGCGGACCCTTGTTAAAAAACGGGGTGTTAACTAATGCAGATGCATCCAGGACCAACGGCTTAACGTACCTTCCGAAACACGGAGGAGCTCGGGAAAAGAATTTTTGGTCATCCATCCTATAATCGGCCATTGGAAAATTGGTTACCAACCGTATCACAGAGTGAGCGCGCTAACCACCGCGCTATCGAGCTCCTTACGACATATTCATTATCCCTTTATTAACCTTAATGATTTTTCCTTACTTCACTCACTCATCTCTCTCCTCCATCACTTCAATTTAATCTCAAAAAAAAACAGCTTTGAGTCATTGATCTAGACATATTAATATCATTAGCTGTGAGTATTCTATTTGATTAATTTCGCAATCACAGTGCCATACTGAAAAATGCTTAAAAAATCCACTTGGTCCCTGGCACTGTAAGATGGGACACGATCCTACGATCTTTCGCACTGAGCTACCCAGTCAGGGCTGACACATTTTTTAAATACTTGTTACTTTTCGCTACTACAGAGCGTATTTTCATTAATGTTCAGACAGTCACTGTGTTAAACTTTGCATACTAATATTATACATGCGAAATTAGGTCTGTGTATATGCCTGTTACACGCTCTTGTCTAACCCACTAAACAGAGTTGACTTGAAGACATAGGATATATGTAGGTTGCTTTTTATTGCGATAAAAGAGTTGACATGGGGAATTGAAGTTTGTATGGAAGTCGTCATTGTCAAAGATAAAATCATGAAACATTAGATTCAGGTATTTTACACGATTTCATGAATAAATATATATTTGTGTTAGCGTTTTTAGAAATGCTGCCCAAAGCAACTATACCAAGCGGACGAAGTCGCGGACATAGCTAGTGAGAGGAGAAAGAATGTCGAAAAAGTAATGCGCTCAAAGACAATTACCTTTTTGTTTTTGTTACTACTATGTTATTGTTTTGGGTCAATTGCAATTTACTTTTTTCTTCAACAACTTTGAGAAGATTTACGAAAACCAGTCAATGATAGTGTAGAGGAGAGAAGTGAATGCACACTACTATTTTTCTTTTGAAATACGGAACACGAAAATGTGGCAGAATACCAATCACTTATTGACGCCCTTCTAATAACTAGTCCGCCATATTGAACTTAGAATCTTTTCACAAAGAATTAAATAAGTAGCCATCTAGGGATATCTGCCATATTAAATTTAAAACAATGTAATTTAGCATGTGCTGTCGTGTAAAATAAACCATATTCATGATTTTAGCTAAATCGGTAGCATTTAACCGCTTTTCATAATCCAGTTGCAAGAGTTGATGATATACACTAGAAATTAAATAGAAGCTTCTAAAATCACCACTTACTCTTCATAAACTCTCTGTTGTACGTCTGGATATTTGGCCAGCATCTTCAAGGTGTAACATATAGCAACAGCGGAAGTGTCCGTTCCAGCTATGATAAGGGTAGTCACTTCTTCTCTCAATTCCCTATCCGTATAACCTTTGTCTGATTTGCTCGAAAGATTAATAAGGAGATCGAGAAAAGATTTTCTCTTGTAATCGTCGAGATCTGAAACGCACAGAATATGATAAGAAATATATTTTATTAATCGTATTATTGTTTTGATGATACCCGATCAATCTAGTTAGCGCGTTTGATCTGCAATTGCAGAAGTTAAGATACTTTAGCAAAGAAAAATATTTTTGTTCGTCGGATGGAAAAGTTATATTTGGATGGAAACAAAATTTATTATTAACTTGCTGATTCCAAGGTGTGGCCATCCTGAGATCCCGAATTCGATTCCCAGTCGAGGTAATGAATGAAAAACACTTCTATATTGTACGGGTCTGGGTACTGTCGTTTCCTTCCTTGGTTTCGGATTCCCATAAGAAAAATGCGATAAATAACTTCATTTTGGATCTGTTTATTATTATTAATTATCCTCAGTGCATTATCCTTAGCGCGTGAAGCCTCCTTGACTGCATCTGTAGGAGCTTAGCAGTTAGCACCCACAAATTCGCACTGCACCCTCGTGGTAGTATAACTCCCTATGTGAATCTATCCAGATTAGTACAATGTGTCAGAAACTTGAAGATATTGTTCTAGCTTATTTTTTTTGCTTTGAAAATATACAATAACTTTTATTTAGACACTAACCGGCACAATCAAGGCAATCAAATCTATATAAATAAGCAATTATTGTTCTGGTGGTAAAGTTGAAATATCATTAGAATTATTATATTTAATTCAGAATATAAATATAATTATTCTACTTTATTAAAAATTGAGTAATTACTAGTATTTATTTTGTGTTAATGATTTATTTAATTATTTAAATATGTTTATGTGTAATATAGGAAACTGTAGGTTTATTTTTCTGTTAAGTTTAGTGCTCATGTAATTTATATAACTATTTGTTCCTCGATTTAATAATAAAAAATGTTTAAGCATTCTAATCCAGTTTAAACATGGAAATTATTTATAGCATCATCGCCATGGGCAATAACTAATATTTTCTTATTCACCGGAAAGAATTCAATTCGAAGCGTATTCATTAAAAGCAAGTTTTGAAATTTTCTTACCGTATTCAATGTTTGCTTCACTTTTGTTTTGTGATTCAATCCTTAATTCATCGCGTTTTTTTCTAATGACCTTGAATTATAATGAAAATTGAATAAAGTCAATGATGAAATTTCAATTCACATGGATGAGTATATTTCAAATACATCCTTAATAAGATTATATAATTTAAAAGAGACGAACTATTAGTTTACAAATATACTTTGAATTTTATAATCTTAACAAAAATCAATTTGATGTTATCTATAAACAATGCTTAGTGTCGGATAAAATTTATCCAAAATTTTAGCACTTAGTATTTGTCAAAATTCTCATTAATAAACAGAGATTACACCTTCTAGTGGTACTCCCGTATCGACCAGCTATTAATATTAGTCTCTGTTTAGTAATGTAAATTTTAATTACCTATAATACTAAGTACAAATTAGCGTAAATTTACTCTGATACCAAGTAATTTAGCTTAGTAAAGCTTGTTTATTGGTAACATTGACTAAGTAAGGACAATTAAAAATACAATATTTTTGTACCTCATCAGTGAAGTCGTGCATTTGCTTCAAACAAGATTGGTGCTCTGTATATTGTGGAAAGAACTTGTACATCCAATCAGGTTGAAGCCATGGATGGAATATTCTTTGGCATGACAAATGTAGTGCCCGAGTCATTGATATCAAGAACGGGGATTTAGGGTTATTTTGTGCCTGTACCGTTACTCCCAATACCGTTTCTATGAAAAAAAAATTATTCGGTAAGACTAGTTAAAAATACACAAATAATAAATAAAAAAGAAAAATAATAATTAAAGGCGTTTATTTCATGTCTTGTCTTAGAAATTTTTAAATGAATTTTTCGCACGATCGCTATATTTCTCGTCTTAGTAAATGGCGTTCCTGAGCGATAGAATAGAATAGGACGACGGAAAATGGCTATACCGTACTACCAGATGTAATTCAACCCTAAAGAGTTCTCACGCCTAATTGTAGATGAATATATTTTCATTTTTTTTTAAATAGTAAATTAAGAGTGTTTTAATTTATGAATCTTAAAATCGACCGTCTGTACCTATATCTTGGACTTCTTTATACAAAATTCATCACTCTTAAAATCGATATTCAGTATATCGTGGACTGTTTCTTTGTTCTACTCTCCTTATGGTATTTTTAAGGCGACGAGTGGAACGGAGCACTATGAAGTTCGCGATATATCGAGTTCTTGAGTTTAGTAATACGGCATCTGGTTTACTACACTGATAACACTGATATTAATAGGAGGTAATGTTTCTAACTTTGTTTGTTTGTAGAGGGTAATCTTCGGAAATACTGAGGGGATCATGATTTTTTTTTTCACATAGTGAAAGTTACTTCATTCTACAGTGAGTACAGGCTTTTATGCGGGCAAAGTCGCGGCTAGGAATAAGTAGGTACTCACGTGAAACTGCATCCAGTGTATAAGTGCTAATAAATGGCCAAATGCTGAAATTGCCCTGTTTAGTTTGCTCATTGAGTCTCTTTGACATCATCTCTGTCTGTTCTGCGAATATATCTACGAAGCTCTCAATAATTTTCGGACTGAAGGCAGGCACCAATATTTTCCTACGTCTCCTCCAAATGCTTACTGGGGACAATAATACATTTTATTATTTTATTGTTAACGTCAATGACTGGCCGTTTGTAGTACATAATAGTATATTTGAGGCTCGCTCTTAACTCCGGTCCTTTGATGGTGATAGCTGATTTGCGCGCTAACTGGGCATGGCGCGTCCTGGGGTATGAGTCAAATGTTCCTGAATCGTACCCCCAATCCACAGAGGGACCCACCATGCAAGAAATGGACTGAAATAGGCGTGAACGGCGAGGGAAGGAAATCCCTCGAAATCCCCGCATATAGTTTTCAAGAAAGACATCGTTAAGTTTTAGCCCCTGATTTTTTACTAGTTCTCTTTATGAGAGCGGATCCGCAGAGGAGACCCCAAATAACCCGGCCACCCTGCACTGGAAGAAGGGGTATGCAGTAATGCATTTTCTAGCGATAAAATAAATCTCATTCTTAATAGAATTGTTGCGTGAGACATTATCTGAATGCTAAACGATCTTAATCGATGTCAAACTTTGACCCCTTATTAATTAAACTAGCAAATGAGCTAATGAACCTTGTAATAATTTAAGAAATCAATGAATATTCCGTTTAGTTGCAAGACTCCTTTCTCCGTTTGCCATGACCGCATGTACTGCGATACCCGAAACTAAAAAAAGGGTTTGATGTCTACATACGATAAGTCGATGTGTCGAAATATCCAAATTGAAATAAGCGCTGTCTTTAACCTTCTATTTTCAAAATGTTAATAAGACTTCAAATAACGTATTATTCGATAATTTACGATGCAACGAAGGTTGGATCTGACACTGCCTCTGGTGCACAGATAAAGTTCAAAGGATAAAAGAAGTTTTCTGACTTTTCGTTTGAGGACACAGGTCCTCAAGTATTATGTTAATTCGTACAAATTATAAGTTTAGTTTGATCGTACGTTGCAGAACGAAAAATATAACACTAAACGATATTTACCTGGAGCGAAGATGCCACCGTTGCCAAAGATATCTTTCACGAATCTGTGCATATCATCTTTCTCCATACATGTTTTCAACGCCATTTCAATATCAACTGGGTCTACAATCACTGTTAACAAAAATAATAGTGAGATGATGAATTATGTGTCTATGAACAACAATCTATACTTAATTTTATAACGAGGTAGCTTTTGATTGTTTCTTTGCATTGAATAGGCTCCAGAACTATGGGACCGATTTTAAAAATTCTTTCACCTACAGGTGGAGTTACATCATACGGGGTCGACATAAGCTATAATTTACGCGTGCGAAGTTGCGGGAAAATAGATATCGATTTATAATTTTAGTTTTATGGGTAAAAGTCATTATTTACATAAGCGTCATCAGTGACGCTATTGTAAAAAGACAAATCTTGAATGAAACAAATTTTTTACATAGTAATTTTGACATTATAAATATATGAAATACTCACAGAAATATAGTAAGTGATAAAACCATCCTTTGACAATGCCCTGACGTTCCATTGCTTCGTAACTATAATCCTTAAGCTTGTTCATTATATCTGAAAAAACAACTTAAATGTGTCTGATGTTTTTTTTCCAATCACTAACACTCGTACTCTATAGTCGAGAGAAGTAATAACTTGAGAAAATGTCATAATTTAAGCAGATATTTTTACCAAATGAAGAAGAACTTTAAAGAAGTAAAAGCTGAAGGCCTTCTCTGTTTCTACGAGAACTAAATTCTTTTCGAAACGCTTATATGACTAGAAAAAACATTGATCGATCATTTGATGATGCAACGGTTATAGGACATGGCACTTTTTCTGATCCACAGAAAATCTTCACAGATATGATTGAACAAAATTGTAAGAATGATTCGAAGTTTGGTTATTAACAATTGTTACTTTATTCAAAGAATAGTTATGACATTTTACTTGTCTCGACTATAGATAGATACAAATGTAAGACTATTTTCTCCTTAAACAAAGATACGATAGTCAGAAGATATTAGGGGTTAAAGTATGAAATTGCCGTTTTATTGTAATAGGTTCCTTTTATTGACATAGAATCTTCATGGTTTGAGGTTTTCGAAAGAAACTTTTTTCACATGGTGTCTATGATGTTTTTCTTTTCAAAAATGTGAAATTTTTGAATATCGATTTAAATTTTTTTTATTAATAAACTTCGACAACATTCGAGTGATTTTTGAATACGAGTTGTGACGCGAAAGTAACGCGGCAGAAACAGCCCACAATATCAATGTTGCCCTTAGAGGGGGTCTGTTAATGAACGCACCGTGCGATTTTGGTTTAAATGCTTTCGTGATGGAAACTTCGACTTGAAGAACGAGCCACGATGAAGACCGCCCACACAGGTGGATAACGATGAATTAAGAGAGACGGTGGAAGCCGATCCTAGTCAAACTACTCACGAATTAGCAGCATGGTTTAACGTTGCGTTACCCATAATATTGACCCATTTGCGTAAAATCAATAAAATAAAAAAAATACGAAAATGGCTGCCTCATGATTTGTCTGATCTGCACAAAGAAACGCGTGTTGAAACTTGTGTGGCCTCATTGAATCCGTACAGAAATTAAGGAATAGTGTATCGAATTGTGACATGTGAAGAGAAGTGGATTATTTATAATAACTGTAAAAGAAAAATGCAATGGCTGACCCCAGGTCAAACGCCACAACAGTGTCCTAAAGCAAAACTTTCTAATAAAAAGGTAATGGTAACTGTTTGGTGGTCTCAGCATGGTGTTATTCACTATAGTTTTCTCCGATCTGGTCAAGCAATAACGGCAGATGTCTATTGTGCCGAACTCCGAAAAATGTTGGCAAAACTAGCAGTAAAACAGCCCCGACTCATGAATCGATCTACACCATTATTGCTCCACGACAACGCGAGACCCCATACAGCACGAGAAACCGTTTGACCCTTCAGGAATTGCAGTGAGAAACCAATTGTCATCCTCCGTATTCGATAGACCTTCCTCCAACGGACTACAATTTTTTTCGTGATTTGGACAATTATCTACGTGTCAAGAAGTTTTCTTCCTAGGAGGCAGTACAAAATGCTTTCACACAGTTTGTGCTGCCGAGATCCTCAGAGTTCTATCGCAAAGGCATAAATGACCTTCCTATTAGATGGTAGCAATGTACAGATAATAATGGTAACTATTTTGATTAAATAAATTTGTTAAACATTAAAAAAATAAACAATTTTGATTTTCAGTACAAAACGGCAATTTCATACTTTAACCCGTAATATTTGTCGCACCACGTAAAGTGACAGTGTCAGGGTGGATCATTATAGAAACTTAAAAAAAAGTAACAATGAAACATAATTTAAATTAAGTTATATTGGCAAGTAAAATAGAATTGAGCTATTAAGATCGGTCAAAGGGGAAAATCAATTTAAGAAGTTGGACTCAAGGAGTTTATATATTAAAATAAAGTTATTTAATATATTAGCGATACGATTGTTAAGCAACTTTCGCAATGACCGGTCGTAGGATGGGTGACCAAAAATGTATCATCCCGAACTCCTCCGTCCCGACTGCATGTGCTGTCAAAACCTACCAATCCGCACTGGGCCCGTGTAATTGGTTATAGCCCATTCTCCCTATTCGATTCCAATGGATGGGGAAGGCCTGAGTCCAGCACTGGGGTCATTAATAGGCTGCTTATGGTAGTGTAGTTAAATATCGGGTTGGCACAAAAGTAATGAGACACTTGGTTTAAGTTTTTACTTTTTTATTATTATTACAATAAAAAAAGTTTAGTCAATGATGTAATTACCATTAGTATCTAAGACTTCTTGCCAACGATCCGGCAAAGTTTGGATGCCTTTTGCCCAGAACTCTGATGGCTGTGCCTCGAAAAAGTTGTTCAACTCCGCCTCTACGTCAGAGAAATCATTAAATTTTTTACCCCGCAAATGCTGTTTCAGGGCTCTAAACAAATGATAGTCTGGGTCGAGGTCGAGGTCTGGGGAATAAGGTGGGTGGGGTATCGTCTCTCAGCCCAAGTTCTCCAACTGCCGGCGAACCACAGATGCGACGTAAGGTCGAGCGTTATCGTGCAGTAAAACTACATTGACTCGTCTTCGGCGTTTTTTATTTCTGGGTTGAATATTTGTCAACGTTTATAGTTTCATTGTGTAATAACTCATAAAACAGTATGCCTTGCGCATCCCAGAAACAGCAAAGCAGAATTTTTCGGCGGTTCTTTTGACTCGGCTTCAGTTGAGTTGGTGGCGTTTCTTCTCGAGGCAGCCAAAAAGCACGACGTTCTCGTACTAAATCCATGATTCATCTGCAATAACCAGATCTGACAAAAACTCTTAACGTCGGGGTCGCAGCAAAAGTGACTGACAGATAGCGACACGGACTGCACGACTGGCGTCTGTAAGGATGTGCGGTACCCACCGAGCCAAAACTTTTCGATAACCAAGCTCATGCAGATGGTGTTCCACGGCGTGGTGACTGCATTTAAGTGCTTCCGCTAATTCACGAGTGGTAGCATCCGGATTCAACTGCAGTTCGCGGCGCAAATCGTCATCATTCACTGCGGGTGGTCGCCCTGAGCGTGGCTGACTTTCAAGGCTCCTGTCTCCAGATTTAAAACGGTCAAACCATCGGGACACCGTCGCATGGCTTGTACTTCCAGCGCCTAATGCATTGTTTATATTGTCAGCCGCAGCCCGCGCACTGTGGCCTAACAAGTACTCGTATAAGTATAGTGTTCGAACTTGTCGCTCGTCCATTTTTCTTCAAACTGACTAAACAAATCGCGAGCGCGGCTTTATATACCCTACACCAGAAGTACCTAGAATGTTCTACAACATTCTAGAATATTATCGAAAAAATTGATTTTAAAAAGGAAATGTTATAGATTTTTCTAGTGTGTCTCATTACTTTTGTGCCAACCCAATAGTAGCAGATATTAATATACAGGGAGCAACAAAATGACCGACACAGCCGAAACTTTCAAGTTAGGTTATATGCAAACGTTTATTTTATTTAACAAATATTTCAAAATAGAGGAGGTGTAAAAATGAAGTAAAAATTTTAAATTTCTAAGTGTTGAGAGCCCTATAACGCGCATGCGCAATTTTGATTGTGCGCAGATAACAACGGACCGCGAAATACATTAATTCAAATTAATTATTTACTGATATCTTAATGTTAGTCGATGCAGAAAATATCCAATTCTTCTCTGAAGACAGCTAAGCACGTTCTTTTGCATGCCAGTGCATGCACGCGCAAAACACATAACATTTCACACAAAACTAAACACAATCTTCACTAAACTAAACTTAACACTCAAGACTGTAGTATCTTATTAACAAAAATTGAATTAAAAATGCACTAGAACAAAACAAAAATCGTCAAAGAATCGCTTCGCAGCGGTACGGTGGCAGTGATGCAGTAACATGCCTTACGCGCAAATGTCCGGCGGTGACTGAAACAAAAGCGCCGACGCCGATGGAACAAACAACCCGCGCGCACGGTGAGTGAATGGAGTGAAGGAGACCGGTTCGATTTGTCCTTGATAACAAGGGACGAATTCAGTTTATCTATTTTTCGAATTCGTATTTTGTTACCACGCAATTGGTTATTGAATTTTCTTTTTAAATACATTTTAAATAAGTAACCAAACCCTTACTTAGTGTTATTATGTTAATGGATGATGAATTAGTTTAACTACTTTAATAAATGATCGTGTTATTTGATCTATTTAGTAACATTTTTTGGAATCTCTGACTATTTGAAATAATGTAGTAACGTAATGTAAATTAGTTAATTTTTACAATGATTTATTAAATGTTAATCTATTAATTAATTTCAGCATTTTGACTGATTCGTTTAGTGATAGTCAGTTTGAAATTGTTAAAAAACAGTTAACTAACATTACTTAGTTTTCATTTGCGATTTTAGTTTTTTGATGATCACTTGATAGCAGTTTGATAGAACTAGATTTGACTTGTGAAATTAAAAAAAAAACGTAGGTTATTGAGAATAATCAGTAGAGATTTTCTACTTTTTTCAAATCAGAAACCGGCTGTTAGTCTGTTAAACGATTTAAGCATTTTGATTGCCTTGTTTAGTGATTGTCTGGTAGAATTTGCATGAAAGCGGTCTCATAAATCATAAACTAGTTTATATCGTTTTTAGAAATGAAGAAGTCAATGACCGATTAAAAACTTGTTCCTTAGTACATCCCAAAAACAGCTGACTCAGGGTTGAAAACACTCATTTTTTTCCAATAACTTTGTAATTGAATATCTCCGAAACTATTTGACCTAGATATATAATTTTTTTTACGTCATATTAAAGACAAATAGTACTTTCCAGGGACCTCGGGAGTGTCAGTCGTTCTGTTCCACCAAGTATACATAGTTTAAAATGTAAACGAAATGCATAAAGTTTGCATTACCTAACGTGAGGCATGTTAATACACTTATAAATGTAAATTAAGCTTTATAAATAGTGAAAAAGTTGAGTTGGTGGAATCGACAAAGTTCCTTGTTATTACACTAGATTCCCAACTGTAATGGGATTCTCATATTGATAATTTGTCAAGTAGACTGAGTTCTGCAGCATTTGCTGTAGAGAAAATAAGAGTTAAAACGAAAAGATTGGTATATTTTAGTTATTTTTATAGTGTAATAACGTATGGTCTATTGTTGTGGGGTTCTGCGGCTAGCATTCAAGATATTTTTATTCGACAAAAGAGAGCGGTCCGCGCTATATATAATTTACGATCTAGAGAATCTCTTAGAGAAATATTTAAAGAAATAAATATTTGGACTATTGCCTCTCAATACATCTATGCAAATATTATGTATGCAAGAAAATATTACGATTCTTCACAAAAAAAAGTAGTGTCCATAATCTTACCACAAGAAATAAAAATAAACTTGCCGTTTCAAGCTTCAGACTTCAGAAAACCAGGGTATCATTTCTAGGTAAATGCATTGCTATGTTCAATAAAGTTCCACAAAATGTAGTTGACCTACCCATAAATAAATTTAAAATTCATGTAATGAACATACTTATGAGTAAAGGCTATTATAAAGTTGATGATTATTTTAAGGATCGCAATGCATGGAATTAATAGCCTTCGCTTTGTTCTATAAAGACTAATTATATGCTCAACCTATGTCCTACAGACTTTGAAAGTTGTATTTATTATTGTGATAATACATATTATTTTGGTAATGACATGATTTATGTAAATGTCATTACTAATGATAAAAAGCTGGTAAGTTTCTTTCGCTTGTTCTTCTTGTCAGCTAAAAGACGTCCTGAACAAGTGGTAGAGGAAAAAAATGTTTTTGGACGATTCAAATTGCTTGTAATAGCCTACTTGAATAAAGATATTTTCATTTCATTTCATTTAGCCTTAAGGCCTTCTTAACACATTACCCTCCGCAGCTCACTTGATCTCATACGTACATTTTTAAGCACAGAAAAAAATGCAGTTATAATAAGTTTTTTGTATATTTATTTTATATCAAAACCTGTTGTTGTATATATATATATTATATATAAAGCTCCTTTTTTATTATAATCGTAAAATGGATCCAAAAACCTATTTAGAATCATCTTTGCGATTTTTTTCTATCGAGCCAATATTGAAATTAATTTTTGTTTAAAAAGTGAAAAGTATTTATTTCCAACGAGTATAATCTCACCTTTTATACTCAGATTTATAATCAGTGCAATAATTTTGTAGTCGGTTAATCATTGTCACGTTCTTTCTCTCTCTTTTTTAACCTACTAACATCGGGACAGCCGAGGACAGCAAAAGCCGGGACAGCAAAAGATGTTTTAAACAAGTCACTATCATACTATTTATATATGTTGCTACTTATGATATCTCTATTGTAGCCGGGGATTTATGAATCATGACCGATCATAATTCAACATTACCATTTCTTAATACTACATATTAAATAAATACATAAATGCGAAAATATTAAAACCTTCGTAAATATTGTGTACTAGCTGTGCCCGAGACTTCGTCAGCGTGGGAAAGTACGTCAGGAGAATTGGTTCTTTCCTATGGTTGGGATCGAACCGAATAGGATCAATGGTCCATAACACACGACGCGGGCCCAATGTGAATTGGTGGGTGTTAACGATTACTGATGTAATTGGGACCAATGGCTTAACTTGCATTCCGAATCCATCGTAAACCGAACGCGCTAACTTCGAATCTTAAAAAGAGGGAAAATTTAATTGTTATTTGCATCGAATGGGTTCCGAAACTATTTAGAAAAAAAATCACCTATGGGAAGCAATGTCATACTCGAGTGGGACAGGTTATAATTTATGCGACTAGTTAACAGTTAATTATAAGTATAGGTTGTGGGGTACAGGCAGGTTGAAGGCAACACCGATTGGTGATAATCGAAACTACTTTTCCGCTCTCTATAGTACAAAGTCCGAGCTCTTTAAGAACTCGACCGCATTTCTCAATCAAAGAAAGTTTCAGATTCAAACGACACAGCATATGGGTTTTCTGGAATCAAACGCTTGCTGTATGAGTTCTCTGAGAACTCAAGATATTTTTCCTAACAATGAATACTCCAGATTCAACTTGATAGTGCATGAGCGTCGCGATGGGCATTTCAATACGCTTCGTAGCCGTCAAGTATCTCCTGTGACTGAGCGCTTCCTGTCCGAACACGCTAAGAGCTCAAGTGACTTTCTTTGTCAATAAAAGTTTTAGGGTCAACAGGCATGCCCCCACTAACTTTCGTCAAACATGAGCATCTTATTTGTCAGAGAACTAAAAATATAATTAATATTAAATTCGACCTTGCACACTCGACGGAAATCGTGTACTAACATATTTTTCCGTGAGGTGCTTGACTAAGCTCCATCTATTTTGCACCAAACCTCAGACTCCTGTAATACTGCATGAGCCTCATGACTGGTGAAGAAACCTGTATCTCAAAATGAAGACTGCAAATACCAATAAAATAAAAAAAACAAAAAGTGTAACATAAGACTCTTATTATGTTATTAAGTGGAAAAAAATTAGATAGAACTTGAGTTGTATTCACTCATTCGAGAACGGTGTAAACCCAGTTTAGATTCATGCTGAGCCAAAATTTCTATAGAGCGTAACCTGGCCTAAAAATTTTCTAAGTCCTGCTGCAGGATCGTTCTAAGAATCTGATCCTTTTAGCAATTTTGCAGGTTTAATCTTTTTTCAAGTCATTCTTATAATTTATATCTGCTGAGACTTAACTTTTTTTTACATCGAGGAAATGCTTCTGGCTGGTCCATTATAAGCTTCAGCTTATAATATCTATATATGATCAATAATATTTAATAGTGTTCACGCTATTTAATATGATTGATCATATATAATTGGAATCAACTTACATTGCAGTATCCAAATTGATATAACTTTTTTATTTATGAACCGATTGAATTAAAAACTTACACTAAATGTTAATGGAAGGATACCAAAATACAATAGTGAAAACTGCATTAAAATCATAAGGTTCAGCATTTTCTGAGATTAGCGTACACAAACGCACAGACATACAGACAAAATATTTTTAATAGTTGTTTTGTGCATTGTTAAGTATATATATGCCTTTCATAACAGTGTTCATAACAGTTTTTCAATGTACAGATATCGATCGGTTACGTTTTTATTATAGTAGATTTTAGATTTATAAACGGAACTAAATTATTAAAAAATATTATAACTTTTTGCGAGCTAATCCTATAGAATATTTTTGAACTGAATATCTTACACATGATACTCATTACCTGGATGACCGAGCTTTACTCGTATTTTTGGTATAAGTAAAAAAATCCTAACTAGATCGATTTATCTCCCCCGAAACCCTCTGCATACTTATACTAGCTTTTATTATATATGCTAGCTTTCCACCAGCGACTTCATCTGCGTGGTCCTGTACTATACCTATAAACCTTTCTCTTGAATCAGTCTGTTATACAAAAACTACTGGCCATATATAATATTTATAAGCCTGTAAGGCTCCTGTTAACCCACACGATACCTTAGAGAAAACTCAGACGAAGCCCTGGCAGAAAGCTAGTTTATAGTAATTATATATATAACATACCTTCAGTATCCCCTGTAACCGTATAAGCAACTCCAACAATGGGCATATCTTTTTTCGCTGATGGTATCTTTGAAGCCAATTTGTAAAGCTGCTGCCTTTTATAACGGAACGCGATTACCCAAAGGGTAAAAGCAATGCAGCACAGGGTTAAAATCATCTTGAATTCTAAATAATCGAATACTCTTAAACTGGCACAAAACACTGAGCGAAATAATTAAAAAGTCTTTAAATAAGTCTCTATGTGTTTCAAAAAAATTCTATAACGAAAATATTTTTCATCGTAGCAATATTAACCTTGACCATGTTTAACCGACTGTGGTCAACGCGCGTATCAGCCTAATAATGAAATTCCTCCGTTATATATATTATCCACGTGGCAACGACCAGAATAGAAAATAGTCTGTAATAAAATCAGCGTCGAGCGCAACGCTGTCACAGTGTAGGTAATTGTTCAATAAAATGAAACCTATTACACAGGGTTATAAAAGGTTCATGTATCGAATCTCTATAGCTTTTTAACATTGGTTTAATTCTCTATCACCCGGTTTCTAATGTGAAAATTTAAAGTTAGTCTTGTCTCAAACTGTACTTAAACGTTCTTAAAAAGGATTTCGTTTATGATTTTATTGTTTTAATGATCAGTTGAAAGCAGTTTCATAAAACTACAACTTTTTGCTCTATGAAATGTAAAAAACCGAAGTTATTGAGTATAATCAGTGGAGATTTTGTTATTTCTCTATTCAGCAACCGGCCGTGAGTGTGTAATGATATTTTTAATTGCAAAGCTGCTAATGGACTAACTCCAAACTAGTTCCATTATGTAACGTGTCTTTATGTCATCAAATAAAGTCCAAATAAGACGTAATTAAAATTAAGAAAACTATATAATTATTATGTCTAAAACAACTGATTAGGTGATGTGTGTTTATAAAACTTTCTTTGTAAAAAATATCTCTTCGTTCCTTTCATAAATAAAAGAAAAACTTGTATTAGATGAGTCATTTAGAGTAATAAATTGTAAATGGTTTGCCTAATTCAGAGGCTATCACTATGAAAATAACTTTTAACTTTAATTAGCTTTTTTTATCAAGTTATCCCATCTCTTATTTACGAATGCTACGCAGCCGAGGTGCGATATTGAGTTATACAATAATCAATAATACATAATTTTGACGCTCTTTTCCATTATTGCACTCGTTTCAAGATAATGTAGGGGATACATTGGTAATTTTGCGTATGTAGCAATAAAGGACACTGTCGCCGTCTCGCCATTCACGGGTTGGTACGGTAGGGCACTAGTAGAGCGGTCGCGTACTATTCTTTGTAATGAGTCAAAATTAATAATTAATATTTTTTTAAACAAATAACAGTTTTGGCATCACAGAAGTTTTCCTTAATATATATACCACCACCCGTGATTGAACAATAACAAACCTTCACATAGATTTTATTAATTTGAACTGTTTGTTAAATTGCTGGTTTAAGCTCTAAATGGTCCTTCAAAATGGTCCATAAATTATAATACTAAATTTTAAAAGATTATTATAGTCGATCAGTTTTTAATTCACAATATTATACCTATATCTTTAATGAAAAATAATAAGAAATCACCTTTCACAATCTTATCATTGAGCTACCCTAACTCCGCTCAAACTGGACTTGGTAATAACATTCCGTGGCACAAGAGAAGTGTTTTCGAAATGACTTAGGAATAGAATATCTGAGAGACGTAGAATCGATCAGTCTTGTATTGTATTTTATAATAATGACCTGAATGCGGATACGTGAGTGAATTCGAATTCGGGTTTGGATTTTTACAGACTCGCTCTGTTGATCACATTAAATGGTTGGTTTTAGCAGTCACCCGGATTGGTTATGGGTTTGAATCCCATCTCGGACGCCTGCACGTGTAGCATGATGAACTCAAGAACAACAGGTGATTGTAAAATCTACCTTCAAACCATTAAAATTTAAAATCCGATGCAGAAATTTAGCAGATTTGTATGACTTAAAGCAAACTATATACTAACCTATAATTGATAAAAGATTCTTAAGATTCATGAATCTTAAAAATGCGAATATGTTTTTGTGAACGTACGAGGGTCAAACTGAAAGTTCTTAGAACTGGCCACTTGTAAACAATATAATAAAAAAATAATTCTAGAATTTGAAAATATAACTCTTTGCCAATATTACTGAGTATATATTTCATTCATTTGTCATTTGTTTTACGATTTGGCGGCAAATTGAAAATTGTCTGTGTCACGTCATCATAAATTTAACACGAGAAAATTTTCGTGCAATGATTTTTTATGACTTTCGATGTCATTTAAGTCAACAAGAAAGTTATGATAGACTACGATTGGCCTTTCACGATGAAGCCCCATCTCGTGCGACTGTTTACAACTGGTTTAATGAGTTTAAACGTGGTCGCACTAATCTCACTGATGATTTACGTGAGGGACGGCCTTCTACGGCGACGACTGAAGATAACGTCTGTGTTGTGCGGCGTATGATAGAGACTGACAAAAGAGTGACCTATCAACAGATTCGGACAAGCTTAGGCATCGGTATGAGTCAAGTGCACAAAATCCTCCACGAACATTTAGCGGTCAGGAAGCTTTGCGCCCGGTGGATACCTCATAATTTGACTGAGGCTCAAAAACTCCATCGTGTGGATTGGTGTCGTAAAATGATTGAAAGATTTAACGGAGGTGACTCAAATGCTGTGTTCGACATACTAACAGGTGACGAAAGCTGGATTTACTGTTATGATCCTAAAACCAAAAGACAATCTGCTCAGTGGGTGTTTCCTTGCGAGGAGTTGCCAACTAAAGTGAAGAGAGATCGAAGTGCGGGAAAAAAAATGGTGGCCTCGTTCTTTGGAAGGATAGGTCATTTTGCAACAATTGTGTTAGAGGATCAAAAAACAGTTTCTGCAGAATGGTACACTACCAATTGTTTGCCACTTGTCTTGGAAAAAGTTCGAGAGAAACGACCTCGCAGTAGGATCCTCCTTCACCACGACAACGCCTCGTCGCACACCGCCAAGCGAACGATCGACTATTTGGCGACATCAAACGTTGAATTACTGGGTCACCCGCCGTATAGCCCCGACCTCGCGCCTTGTGATTTTTATTTATTTCCAAAAATTAAAGAAAAACTTAAAGGAAAGCGGTTTATGAATGCTGAAGAAGCGGTGGCTGCGTATCGCGATGCCATTGAAGAGACCCCTAAGGACGAGTGGGCAAAGTGCTTTTCCCAGTGGTTCCATCGCATGCAGCGGTGTATTGACGTGAATGGACAATATTTTGAAAAGATATAATAAAACTAATAACTGGCTAATGTAATCAGTTTTTGATTTTCTAAGAACTTTCAGTTTGACCCTCGTAAGATTATAAATGAAATATAATAAATTTTGTCTTGCCTACGCCATATCAAATATTTCTAGTTTTTTCTTAGATAATCAAAACGAATTAGATATTTTTCTTGTTAAAAAACACATATAATTAATATTCATTCGTAAACTCCGTCAATGTTTCGTTCTGTCCATCTGATGACGACAGCGTTAAGATAGATACTATATAACTATTAGGGCGTATGTGCACTACACTGAATTTTCAGGTCCGGCAGTTCGATTTTTTCTTGTCCGATATATCAGGCCATATGTAACATCTGTATATCCATATATAACACTGCATATGCCTTTGCAAACTCGATATAGTTCTAATGGGATCATTGTATGATTCTAGTATCGATACTTCGCTAGAATCGTATTAAAAATATCGATCCCAAAACAATATCGAATCAAAAGCATCGATGACTTAAGGTAAGACAAATAAGTTTTGTTAAGCTTCCACGCCTAAACAACTGAACCCATCTTAAAGAAATTTGATACAGAAATAGACTTAACCTTGAGAAAGAGCTTCCTTTTATCGCGAATAATAAGTGGAAATAGAGGATGAGAGTTTGCATGGAAATTGGTCACTAACAAAATTTGTTTTCAGTATAAATAAATATTTGATAACAGAAGTATTCTAGAAGGAAAGAATTTAGCTTAAAAATACTATACCACGCGTATAAAATTACAATAGGATGACTGATTTAAATGCTACCGTTAAATAATTCATCTAGCAAATTAATTCTCCGTTTACACGGTACTAATTTCGCTTTGTTTACAAAATGGCGTCAGCGATTAGTCTGTCTGTAATCGCTTGAAGTTGTTAAACTTCAAAGAAAAATTTCACGATTATAAATTTAAAAATCAAGTAGGAGAATATTAATTAGAGATTTTATTCAAATGTCACATATATTTTTAGCTATTATATATGAATAATGCTGTTCCTAAATAAGTAAGGGTATAAGTTTTTACATCCGATAGTAGTGACACTGTCACTTATAAGGGGAGGTACCTTTCACTTATAAGGGGATACAACCAATATTTTTCTGTCTTCTACGTCTTCGTACGTAGAGTAATAAACCATGTTATTGCCGACATTCCAAAAATTTCATCATACCTAGAGTAAGTGGCGTGTAGCTTCAAAGAGAGCTGTCCTAAACTGCGCCGCTCCAATCCGTAAAAAAACGGACAAGTGCACAAGCTACTCATCTGGGTTTTTCATGTCACTCCAGACTGAAAAAATCTGGAATCTTGATCTTAAATTTCAGTGTAGTTCACAAATGCCCTTATTCTAATACGTTACATTTACCCTGCTACACTCTCGTCGTACCTATTCGATTCAATACTGTTGAGGCTTGCCAACAAGCAAGATGGAACGTGTAATCGGCAGGAGCGTGCACAGAGATTTGGGGTATGTACTTATATTGAAAAAAAAAAGACTTACCGATTTTCACCATAATTTCAGTACCTTCTAATGAGTCCAGGAAGATCATTTATATATATTTTTAGTCACAATGAACATCGATTTGCAACTTATTTATAAATTACCACAAAATTATTTTGTTTTATCGAAATAGTAAGAACTATATAATGCTTTAATTTTAGACATCGTTCACATAAACAGTCTGTACAATTCCTTAGTTTTTATAAATTAAATTAAGTATTCAAAAACGACAGGTATGCTTTTTTTAATACTTAATTCAGCAAAACATCGTCGTAAAAATGTCAAGGTTTTTTTAAAGGTTGGCGACTCACTTCGTCATCACTATTAGTTTTGCTAATTTGTAAACTTCAGGTAATATGGTTTTTAAATATTTGTATGTACATTTTGATCGCTAACCAATTCTCATTTCACTTTTAATTAACGAACGAGTAATATAAGCAGTCCCTTTACGTAAACACTAACTCTTTTGATAACTTCTTAATTTAATCAGGTTGTGATAAGCAGTGCCTCTCAAAACCGTAACACATGCATGAATTTTATACACACATACTATGATATCTGCGTACAGCACGAGTTTTGACTTGTCGTGTTTGTATTACTAATAAGCTGTATAAGTGCAACTTACGGCCACATCTCACTAGAATATTACAGTAGTTCTGTCAACTTTTGATAGATGCACTTTTACTAATTCGTCCAAATTATGTCAGCCTCTTGTGTCAGCCAAAGATCCTATGGAAGTGATAGACTTAGAATTAAGATTTGTTAGGAGTGAATACATTGTTTTATAAGAAATATAGGCGGCAAATTCCCTACCTAAGTTGTGATCAGAATCTACTGATTTAGATAAATTTGTTTGTAGGATTCGAAATTGCGTAGAGACAATAAAACCTTTGAATCGGAAATGCTACTTAGAGTCACCTGAGATCTTTCAAGCTATTGTTAGCAAACTCACTCCATTGCTACGTAGTAGGTGGACTGACTTTGCTCAAATCAACTTCACCGGTCACAACAAAACTAAACTTGAACTGCTAGCACAATTTTTATCCCAAGAAGTTGAATTGCAGTTGAACTTTGGTCTAATCACTGACCCAACAAGCTACATGAAGAAGTTAGTAAAGTTGCACTACCACATCATCAGAAACTAAACAAAATTTTCAGAAAACTTATTCAAAAATGTCATCAAAAAGTAACAATCAACCAAATTCTGAAATAAAATCTTATCTTTTATGCAAAAATAAACATAATTTACATAAATCTGCATCGAATTTTTGGCATTGTCAGTTTCTAATAGATGGAAATTTGTCAAAGCTAATAAAACCTGCTATAGATGTCTTAAGAAAGGTTCACACAGTTATAGATATTGCAAATACTCTAAGGAGGCTTGTAATATCTCTAACTGTAAAGTAAGACATCATAAACTTTTACATGATGCAAACCTTCTTGTAGCTCACACGACAGTCGGAAATTATTCACGAAGCGATAATACGGACTCATTTGACCATGAAACCAATGAAAAACAATGTTGCGATCTAGTAGCACATACAATTCAAAAGAATAATTCGGTCAAAGTCAAAGTCAAAGGCCTTATTTAAAAATAGTTGCTGTTACACTCTCTGCGCCACTAGGAAGTATAGAAACATATGCTCTCTTAGACGATGGTTCCACAGCCACGTTTGTTGATTCTAATATTTGCAAGCAGATGAGAGTATCAGGACCCGAAACACAGATTCGTTTGGATTGCGTTAGTTGTTTACGTAAAAAGGTTGACATCCAATATGTTGATTTTGATATTAAGGGCCGTTTTTATATTGATGCGTACAAAAAGCTAGAGCTATTAACAACTTAGGATTGTCAAAACAGACCATACGAGTTGATGACATTGAAAAATTCATATACTTGTCTGAAGTGAATGAAATTTTATGTTATGAACATGCTGAACCTAAGCTTATAATTGGCATTGACAACTGGCACTTAACAATATCCTTATACCAACAACTTATAACTTATTACCAAGTCAACACGAAAGGGTTCTAAATCACAACCAGTTGCAATCGAAACAAATCTGGGTTGTGTTTTATTTGGTTTTGATTCGAGTAAGATAAATCCTGTTGATTTAGTGTTAGAGCAAGGAGTTTTTACTCATGTATAAAATACTTTTTTAGAACAATTTTACTCTTCTGATTTATTTGACACAATGTTTATTTTTGTGATTAGCTGTCCATGCCTATTGTTTTCTTACTTCTATTTTGATGTTCTTGCAAACTATAAATAAAATTCTTAATATCTTTATTTAACGTGTTTGCATATGCATAGTATCCACTTTAAATATATTTGAAACATTGGCGGCCCAGTATTGGGGTTCACCAATAGGTTATGGGGCCTGTGCACGTATTATGTGAACATCGCAGAGGGAGTTGAAAATTTAGACCCTGGTGGAAGTCAAGACAAGCATCTAAAATGGCAAGTCATAGTGGTTTAAGCATGCCACCAATGGCGAGACTAGAGGGCAGTTCAAATTATGCGACGTGGAAAGTGCAAATTGAAATGGCACTTGTCTACGAAGATCTATGGGACTACACTAGTAAGGAGCCAATCAAAACTGATGCAGCAGCTGTAAAGGCAGATAGAAAAGCTAGAGCAAAGATAGGTATGATGTTGCAACCTGAATGTCTTGTGCACATACGCTCTGCGAAGACAGCTAAAGAAGCTTGGGAGAATCTAAGCAAGACGTTTGAAGATAAAGGCGTGAACAATCGCTGCCGCCTTCTATCAAGACTGGTCAGTCTAAAATTGGAACAATTTTCGACGGTACGGGCGTACGTCACAGGTGTGTTGACAATAGCCCAGGAGCTAAGAGATATAGGAAAAGAAGTGGACGATGAGCTTTTAGCTGCCCTTCTCCTACAAGGCCTTACGCCTGAGTTCCAGCCTTTGAAAATTACGATTGAGAATAGTCAGACTGCACTAACGTCAGATTATGTAAAGAATAAACTGTATCAAATGGAGGATACGTACAATGACTCAACAAGTGGAAGTCAAACGTCAACATCAGCATTACTGACAAAGAAGAAAGGAAACAGAAATAGCAAGGGCAATACTAGCAAGCCAGATAAGAAACAATTGAAATGCTACATCTGTGATGGCCCTCACAAATATTATCAGTGTCCAAACAAGGAAAATTCAAAGAAGGAAGCTCATCAAGCGTTTGCCTTCGGAACAACATTGAAGTCTGAACCTGGAGAAGATTGGGTGATCGATTCAGGAGCTTCGACGCACATGACGAAGAACAAAGCTTGGATGAAAGATGTATCGAAGACTGCTAGACCTTTGAAAGTTATGTGTGCGGATGGAAATGAGGTGCTGGGTGAAAGTGTCGGTAAGGTTGTGACTGATAAGATGACGGTAAGCGATGTTACTTATATTCCAAATTTAGCTTCAAACTTGTTGAGTGTGAATGCTTTAACTAAGAAAGGCTATGTTTTAATGTTTACAGAGAAAGGATGTGACATTTTTAAAAGTAATGGATGTGAAGTCTATGGTGAATATGTTGGATCAGGTGTAGAAGAACGAGGTATTTACAAAATCAAAGACTGTTTATACGGTTCTGCACTAGCAACAACGGAAGGTGAGCAGAACAATCAGATGTTATGGCACAGAAGGATGGGACATCTAGGCGAAAGAAATTTAAAATTACTGAGGGACAAGATGGCAATTGGGGTGAGTTTTCCAAATTGTAATTGCAAACTTGAATGTGTTTCTTGTATAATGGGAAAACAAACGCGGCAACCTTTCTCTAAAAACGGTTCGAGGGCAACTGAAGTTTTAGGGATAGTACACTCGGACGTGTGCGGTCCTATGCGTGTACCCTCTGTTAGTAAGAACTTTTATTTTGTAACGTTTATTGACGATTTTACGCGCAAGACTTTTGTATATTTTTTACAACAAAAGAGTGAAGTTTTTGAAAAGTTTAAAGAATTCAAAACTTACGCTGAAAATGAAACGGGCAAGAAGATCAAGATACTGAGATCGGACAACGGTACAGAGTATGTCAACAAGAAGATGGATGACTTCCTGAAAGTGAACGGGATTCATCATCAACTGACTGTTGACTACACGCCAGAACAAAATGGAGTCGCGGAGAGGTCTAATCGCACAATTTGTGAGAAGGCAAGGAGCATGTTGCATGATTCCGGACTACCACAGCGGTTTTGGGCGGAAGCTGTCCATCATGCAGTATACCTGAAAAACAGATCACCGACCATTGCGGTGAAGAATATGACACCAGAAGAAAAATGGAGTGGGAAGAAGTGTGATCTGAGCAAGATTAGGATCTTCGGATGCAAAGCATTTATGCATATTCCGAAACAGAAGCGGACCAAATGGGATGCAAAGAGTATAGAATTGATTCATACTGGCTTCTGTGACAACGCAAAAGCATACCGCCTTATAGAACCTGCAACAGGGAAGCAATTCAAGGCTAGAGATGTAGTTTTCCTGGAAAACTGTAAATATACAGACTCGGAACCATCAGGAGCATCTGAAGTGGAGTTTATGATGTTTCCTGAAAATGAGCAAAGAAATGGAATTGTCGATTTACACACGCCTCCAGAACCAGATGCCAACGGAGATCACAATAGAAACTTGGATGTGGAAGTGATAGAGTTTGAATCAGAAAACCCGACATCTGAAGGAGATTGTGGTGGCTCAATATCTGAAATAGAGGAACGTGATGTAACAGATATTGAACCAATTATCCTGGAACCAGAACCTGAAGTCGCAGGACCAGATGCTGAAATATTTGAAGACTGCGAATCAGTTGACGTTCCTGAAAATGTTCAACAGGAAAATGAAAGGAGATATCCACTGAGGGATAGAAAACAAAAGGAGTTCCCTGACTACATCTTATATCAAGCTGAAGTGGAACGAGATCCATTGACAGTGCGCGAGGCACTATCAAGATCAGACAGCGAAAAATGGAAACAAGCAATTCAGGAGGAGCTTGATGCGCTGAAGAAAACTGGGACATGGACTCTCGTAAAGCCGCAAAAGTCGTCCAACGTCGTTGATTCTAAATGGCTATTCAGAATCAAAGAAGAGGCGGGAAATAGACACAGATATAAAGCACGACTTGTTGCAAGAGGATTTAGTCAACGATATGGAGTAGATTATGATGAAACCTTCGCACCAGTAGTGAGACACAGTTCTCTACGAGTACTTATTGCTCAGGCTGTGAAACAAGGTTTAAGCATTGATCAAATGGACGTGAAGACAGCATTTCTAAATGGGGAACTTGATGAAACTGTCTACATGAAACAACCGGAAGGATTCGAAGAAAAAGGAAAGGAAGATCATGTTTGTCTACTGAAACGTTCATTATACGGATTAAAACAAGCTCCAAGAGCGTGGAATACTAAACTCAATCATGAGTTATTAAAGTTGGGATTCAGGAGATCTAAAAATGAACCTTGCGTGTACACTAGATCTAAAGGAAATGTTGTGATCATATTAGCGGTTTATGTCGATGATATGTTAATTTTTTGGAATGATGAAGATGAACTACGCAAAGTTAAGAGGGATCTTATGTCAAAGTTTGACATGAAGGACTTGGGCAAAGCGGAACTGATCCTGGGAATGCAGATTACTCAAAGTGATTTAGGGATCAAAGTGGATCAATCAAAGTATATCAACAAGGTGTTGAAGAACTTTGGAATGGAAGACTGCAAGCCAGCTGCTACACCTGCGGTTACAGGTTCAAATCTAAGCAAGCCTGGACCGGAACATAGACCTGATCCTGACGTGCCCTATCGGAATGTGATAGGCTCATTAATGTATTCGGCTGTATGTACAAGACCAGATATAGCATACGCTGTAAATTATTTAAGCCAGTTTAATAGCCATTATGCTGAAGAACACTGGATGGCTGCAAAACGTGTGCTAAGATATCTTCAAGGAACCAAATACTATGGACTTATGTATAAGAGAAGTGTATCAGATGAAATACATTGTTATGCGGATGCAAGTCATGCTTCTTGCTATGATAAGAAGTCATATTCAGGAGCAGTATTTATGCATATGGGAACTGCTGTCAGCTGGGAAAGCAAAAAGCAGAAGACCGTTGCATTATCAACAGCTGAAGCGGAATACATTGCAATGTCTGAAGCCGCTAGAGAGGCAATTTTTACAAAAAGATTTGTGGCTGAAATAATTGGTAAGGAGGAGATGCCAATTAAGATATTCAGTGACAGTCAATCAGCCATTGCAATCGCGCACAATCCTGTGCATCATCAGCGTACAAAACATATTGCAGTACGTCATCACTTTATAAGGGAAGCAGTTGAGCATGGGCATATTGAGTTAGAATATGTACAAACTGAACGCATGGTTGCTGACTCTTTGACTAAACCTTTGTTGAAAGGTAAGTTTGAGTGGTGTACGTCAAGTATGGGTGTTGTATGAATGTTGTATGGGTATGATATGAGTGTTGTATGAATAGGTATGGAATAAAAGAGATAAAATTGAGGAGGAGTGTTAGAGCAAGGAGTTTTTACTCATGTATAAAATACTTTTTTAGAACAATTTTACTCTTCTGATTTATTTGACACAATGTTTATTTTTGTGATTAGCTGTCCATGCCTATTGTTTTCTTACTTCTATTTTGATGTTCTTGCAAAATAATGACAGATATCAGATATCAACATGACAAATATTTGAGAAGCGCTGTTCGTTCGGTCATCATTCTTTGCGCAGTTGGTCTGGCTCGTGTGAACGATGTTAGGATATCGATGTCTGTGGTGTCCATTGCTCGCCTCCTTAATTATGTTGGTTTGTCGTTTTTGTGGGGTGCAGTAATCTATTCACACATTAGCGAAATATACCGTAATTACTTGTCGGATTTTAATATTTTTTCGAGGTACCGTCAGTCTAATTTATTAATTGTATTAAATTTTAACTTATTCAAAGTATCATTAACATTTTACAATATATGTTTTTACTTTATTGGTGAGATTAATATTATCATTCATTATTATATAAAATACTCGTGCTTAGTGACCATTGTGCAGTATTTGTTATATTGTGGGATTGTTTTATTCGGTGAGTTAGTACTATCCATAAGCTTTTACTTTAATTACTTTTATTTTTAAATGGTAATACGAATTTTCTATCAAAATGTACGTGGCTTAAGAACTAAAACGGACTTATTTTTGAGAAATTTATTAAACACTGAGTACGATGTAATCTGTATTAGCGAGACCTGGCTATTACCTGGTATTTTTGATGCTGAATTATTCGATAGTCGCTACAATGTTTATAGAAAAGACAGAGATTATGATAGGCACGGTTCTAAGAAGGGAGGTGGTACACTAATTGCTGTCCGCCAGGGATTATCCGTAGATGTACGTTCAGTACGCCCCCTACCCTCTCTCGTGGATACCGAGATCACTTGTATTAATCTTGCTCTAAATAGTGGACATTATAATAAAAGAGTTTGTATTTTTTGCTGTTATTTTCTACAGAGCCCAAACCAAGAATTAGCCGAACATTTATTCTTTGACCATGTGTCTGAAGTTTCATCAAATGAGCCTGATAACGATTATATCCTTGTAGGAGATTTTAATATTCGAGAGGCAGCTTGGAGTGAGGAAAATGACTCTGGTGTGTATTTACTTAATCCATATATTAACCCACTGGTATTACAATTGCATATGTTTTTGAATTTCACAAGTTGGTCACAATATAATAACGTTAAAAACATAAATGAAAGGTGTCTTGACTTGGTTATTTGTAGTTTTAAGTGTAGGGTTACTCGGGCGGAGCCATTATCACTTCCGGAAGATAAGCATCATCCTGCATTGATTATCGAATGTGATCTCGATGGTGACTCTTTGCTCGAGCCCCTGTCTCGAACTGTTTACTGTTTCTATGCAGCCGACTATGAGGTGATTAAATCCGATATTGCTAGGGTTGATTGGAAGCAACATCTAAATGGCTTGGATATGGATTCTGCGGTGGAAATGTTTTATAAGATTATTTATGAAATCATTGAAGTTCGAGTTCCAAAGAAAACATTGAAGCATGTGAATCGTTATCCGGTTTGGTTTTCGCGGCCCTTAATTCACCTTATTAAAAAGAAGCAAAGAAAACACAAAAAATGGAAAACTTATGGCAGGTATTATGATTTTCTTGAGTTTTCTAAATTGCGTAAAGAAGTAAAATTACTACTAAGATTATGCTACGATAAATTTATCTCCAATGCTGAAACTAACATAAAAAGGAACAGTAAGCAGTTCTGGACGTTCGTCAAATCGAAAAAGGGTGACAGTTGCATTCCTCAGACACTTCATTTAGATAATTTCACGAGTTCTGACGGCTCAAAGATTGCACATATGTTCAATACATTTTTTCAATCTGTTTTCGAAGTTGATTCAGACTCAACAACTATAAATTTACCTCGCGAACAAAATGAATGTATCATTAACACTGTTAATTTTTCTTTGGACACGGTTGAAAAATATTTATCTAGGGTTGATGCAAATAAGGGTTGTGGACCAGACGGCATTCACCCTTATTTTATAAAAACATGTTATAAACAATTGGCAGCCCCAATATCATATTTATTCCACCTTTCGTTATCGCGTGGGGTGATGCCGTTAGAGTGGAAGAAATCATTGGTGGTTCCTATATTTAAAAGTGGAGATAGACATGATGTACGTAATTACAGGGGTATTTCTAAATTGTCCGTATTACCCAAAATTTTTGAAAAGATAGTGTTTGATTCTCTATACGCGGTCGTACAACCTATACTAATGCTTCAACAACACGGCTTTATGAAAGGACGTTCCACTGAGACAAATTTATGTGAATTTTTAGATCAAGTATTGTGTGCAATGAATCACTGTTATCAGGTGGATGCCATTTATACCGACTACTCTAAATGTTTTGACAAAATATCGCATAAAATATTAATTAGAAAAATGGAGTACGTCGGTATACATGGTGACCTCCTAAGGTGGCTGCGTTCGTATTTACTGAACAGAACCCAGGCTGTGACAATAAAGGGCTACAAATCTAGTTTCATACCAATTCCGTCCGGAGTTCCACAGGGCTCTCACCTCGGTCCTTTGCTATTTAACATCTTTATAAATGATGTCAGTGAATGTTTTCGAAATTCTAAATTTTTATTATTTGCTGATGACACAAAGATATTTTCTATCATTAAATCTGCTGAAGATTGTATTAAACTTCAAGAGGACCTGGATCGTTTATGTAATTACTGTGCCTCAAATAAGCTGTCTATAAATATTAATAAATGTTGTTATATCAATTTCACTAGAAAAAAAACACAAATAAATTTCAAATATAAACTTTTTGATAACTTTCTTTCAAAAAAATCTGAGGTCAGGGATTTGGGTGTTACCCTGGACAGTGAATTGCTTTTGTCATCTCATATCAACAAAATTACAACCAAGGCTTACAGAATGTTAGGTTTCATATTTCGCCAGAGTAAAGACTTTACGAATGTAGAAACAGTATTAATTTTATATAATAGCTTTGTTAGATCTCATCTTGAATATGCGTCTACTGTTTGGAACCCGAAGTTTTCGATATATATTAAAGCTGTAGAAGAAATCCAAAACAAATTTATAAGGAGGCTGAAATACAGGTTTCAGGGATTTTGCGAGGACAAAGTTGAATCACTGTCGCGCAGAAGGGAGCATAGGGACTTAACATTGTTATATAAAATCATCAACAATTATGTTGATTCTCCTTATTTACTTAGTAAAGTCCTTTTAAAGTGCCCAAGGAGTAACCTGCGTTCTAGGGATACTTTTTCCGTTCCTTGGAGCCGAACTAATTATGCTAATAACCGTTTCGTTGTTAGAACTATGAATGCTTACAATTCTGAATATGGTCATGTTGATATCTTCAATCTCAAACCACATCAATTTAAAAAACTGATAAAGAATAAACTATAATTTTCTCTCAGTTACTTTAAATCATACCTATTACAGTTGCTGTGAATGTTTGTGATCTTGAGACTTCAATTTGTGTTTTCATGTCATGTTATTCCTAGTTTATCGTTTATAAAAAAAAAATAACTTAAATTATTAACTGTAACGTTGTTCATTGTTTGTTCGACATAGCATTGCACGTGTTTAGCAGTGGAAACTGTCTAGGCTACTGTACTACTTAATTGAATTATGTATATTCATGTGTAACTCAATGCTGTTGTTTCCCAAAATGAATAAATGAATAAATGAATAAATGAATAAAATATAAATAAAATTCTTAAAATCTTTATTTAACGTGTTTGCATATGCATAGTATCCACTTTAAATATATTTGAAACATTGGCGGCCCAGTATTGGGGTTCACCAATATTTAGTCTATCATATGGATATTTGAAACCAATTTTGAAACATCACATTTGGCAAATTAGATCTAATGATTCAAAACTAGTATAAGTTAGATTCTCCGGGCATTTGTTAAAATAACTGCGTAAGTAAAAATGATTTGAAAGTAGTTAAGGTATTAGAAGAAAGTTGTCGAAAAATGCCGGACGGAAATTTTTAAGTAGCTCTGCCATGGAAGGATGCTAGTTTGGATTTTTCGGAAAATTTTAATCAAGCTATGTCTAGGTTTAAGAGTTTAGTACGAAAAACATTCAAAGAACCCGAATACGCTTAACTTTATAAAACCAATTTTCAAGCTATGTTTGATAAAAATTATGCAGAAGGTCCAGTTGAATTTCATTCGAACACCACTAGATCATGGTACTTACCTCATTTCGGAGTTACCAACCCTAACAAACCTGGTAAACTTCGCATAGTTCATGACGCGGCGACCAAATCTAATGGTGCTATGATAGTGTAGACATTTTATTCAGATTTCGAGAGGGTAAACTCGGACTCTCTGCTGACATAAGAGAGATGTTCCCTCAAATAAAAATAAGGGAAACAGACAGGGATGCGCAACGATTCATTTGGCGAAATTCTCCTACAGAGCCCATTAAAATTTTTAGAATGTCTTCTATGATATTTGGCGCGGCATCTAGTCCTTTTTCAACCCAATTTGTAAAAAACAAAAACACTCTCGAATTTCAACACCAGTTTCCTGAAGCTGTGGACGCAATTCTCAACGATAATTATATGGACGATTGCATTGTCTCCACGCCTTCATGGGCTGAAGCGGCACAGCTTTCGATCCATAACTTGTTTAAAAATTCCGCGTCGATACAAACTGAGTGATTTCGAAGTTTCCGAAAGACAGCTTCATGTTTTTTGCGATGCTAGCGAATCTGCATACGCATCGGTAGCATATTGGCGCTTAACTTTTCCAGACGGTACGGTCAATATTGTGTTGATTGGCAGTAAAGTTAGAGTAGCTCCACTTAAACCCGCATCCATACCGCGACTAGAATTGCAAGGTGCTTTGGTTGCTGCTCGACTTGCGGACACAATCTGCAACGCCCATAAGTCTAAAAGAATTTTCTGGTGTGATTCTATGAATGTCATAGGATAACTCCGGAACGACGCTAGTAGTTTCAAACCATTCGTTGCTAATCGTTTGGGCGAAATTTTGGAACTATCGAAAGTTAATGAGTGGCGGTGGGTGCCTTCTGAAATGAATGTTGCAAATGATGCCACAAGACTTAACAATGAAATACTGCGCACTGAGTTACGGTGGTTTTCTGGCCCTAGATTTCTCCATGATGACAATTAATGGCCTTTAGAACCTTTGATTAATATACCTACTTCTGGCAAATGTGAGCTAAAACCAAAGCACCGAGATACATGTCAGGTTATCGATGAGCAGTCTCGTCACTTTTAAGCGCTAATCCACGCCGGGTAAGTAGGTGGTTATTGGTAGGTTATGGTTATGGTTATGGGGGCCAATACTACTATGTACTACGTATGTCACTTAGTAGAATAGAAAAACCATTAAAAACTGTATATTCGTTCGGTTTCGATCCGTTTTCGCTACGATTTAATCAAAATTTATTAAGTAGAATTGGCCCCCAGTTATGCATCTGCGAGTAGTCTAATAAGCGAGTAACTAATGCTTTTGAAAATTGGTTTTATAAATATTGTATGGTTTTTATTTTGTGATAATCTATCTAGCTAATGACTTGTTGAAACGATTATTATTACTTATTTACAATACTAATAAATAATAATAGTAAATTTTTATATTACTATTAATGAATAAAAAATGTGACATGTAATAAATCAATATTATTGAAGAATGTATTAAAGAAAACAATATTCAAAGAACAATAAAAAACATCTATCTTCCTAATGAGTTGTTGAAACGATTATTTTTACTTATTTACAATATTAATAAATAATAATAGTAAGTTTTTATATTACTATTGATGAATAAAAAATGTGACATGTAATAAATCACTATTACTGAAGAGAGTATTAAACAAAACAATTTTCAAAGAACAACAAAAAACATCTAAGTGTTTGAAATAATTTATCACACAGCTCCCGCACTATATAACATTAAAAAAAAAATGTATTTATTGATACAAATAGTTTAACAAAAGTATAGTGTACGATAATAGTCGCAGTAGTTTAAAAAGAAAACTGAAGTGCAACCATTAGCGCCCACCTCCAGGTAGTAAATAATGTTATGTTCCTTATTCGACTATATTATTATAATTATTATTTGTAATAATTATTTGAGTTAACAGAACAAAATTATAACTTATAATATTTAATTTTTGAGTATACATTAGTATTTAATTTTAAATTTATCTTAATTAATAGATTAATAAACTGTGTGTGTGCGTGCGTGCGTGCGTGCGTGCGTGTGTGTGTGTGTGTGTGTGTGTGTGTGTGTGTGTGTGTGTGTGTGTGTGTGTGTGTGTGTGTGTGTGTGTGTGTGTGTGTTTTTGGTTATTGGTATACAAAGGAAACAGAAGGAATTCAGAAAAACCCATTCAACAGTTCCTCGATCTCTTCTCTCGATCTCGATCTCTTCATAAGTGAGGGTATGAAGCCATTTCTCAACCACGATTTTACATTTTCGTAAGGTAAGACTGTAAATTTTAAGGATTTTATTGTACAGTATGGGGCTCAGGAACTGATATTGTCGACTTGCCACGCTCACATTACAGGATTCTAATCTACACACTCTATCGGATCTACGCACTCGCTTGTTAAAGTTAGGATCATAAACTAAGCTGGTATGTTTACGCATCACAGTGTTCAATATGAAGGAGTGTCTAACTCTAGGTAAATTACAATGAGCATATAGCTCATTTGTTGGAAAAGAAAACGGTTTGTGGCACATAACTTTCAGAACAGCTCTTTGAGCTCTTTCCAAGCGTAAGAATGAACACTTTCCAGCATTTCCCCAAGCGGTAATGCAGTACGTCAGAATGGAGTGGGCAAGAGCAAAATAAACTGTTCTGAGTGTTTTGAAGTCGGCGGAGACCCGAAGATTTCGGAAGACATAAATGAGTTTCCTAACCTTTGAAGTAAGTGATTCAATCTGATCATGCCAAGACAATGTGCTATCAATCATCACACCAAGATATTTTAAGCTATGAGTTCTGGTAATCCTAGCACAGCCGCAGAAGTCATCTGTGATGTTACCACATTCATGGATCACTAGCTCAAATGCAGAATCCGGCTGGGATGCGAGTCTTGGGGCAAAGGTGATATATTTGGTTTTGTCGGTGATAAGTGTAAGTAAATTTGCTGATAGCCACTCCGTGACTGCTATCAATGCAGACTCCGCACATGAACGAGCCTCCGACCAGTCAGTCCCATGAACCAGAATGACGGTATCATCTGAGTAAGTAATAATTTCGGAGTTTAACAATGACATCATACAAAGTTCATTTATGTAGATCAAAAACAATGTAGGTCCAAGGACACTACCTTGAGGTACTCCATAAGTAAGAGATATCGCATCACTAGTATGATCCTCAATTCTAACAACTTGAGAACGTTCAGACAGATAACTACAGAAAATGTCAAGTGCCAGGCCCCTAACACCGATTCTCTCCAACTTTTTTAATAAAATTGGTACAGAGACAGTATCAAATGCCTTCGATAAGTCGAGGAATGTGGCGATAGATTTTAGTTTTTTATTTAAGTTAGATGCCACACCATTAGTCAACTTCAGCACCGCATCCTCAGTACTTTTGCCGGATCTAAAACCATATTGGTTATCAGCTAAAACGCATTGTGAATTTAAAAATGTTATAAGTCTATTGTTAAGAATTTTTTCTAGTAATTTAGATAGTATAGTTAGTATTGATATAGGTAGTATAGTTAGTACTGATATAGGTAAAATAAAGTAAACATTATTCTATAATTCATTTCTGCAACGTTGCTTATGTATATTTTTCGACAAGTAAGGCATAAAGTGGTATGAGACTAACATCCGCTAAATGAAACGTGATACTTTAGCAAGTAAATAATCTTGCCGTGGTTTTACTTGTTATTTTTATCTACTTACTAGCTGACCTGGTGAACTTCGTACCACTTACCTCTCAATAAAAACCACGTAATAGGGTTATATTATAATTAGGGTTTAAATTAATAATGTTTTCATGCACGTATAACTATAATGGCGACAGCATGTCTTTTTTTTTCACGTGCTGTCAAGACGAACCATAGATTGCAAAATATTGCGTAAACTGACCATTACACGACCATAAATATTGATCGTCAACTGAAAGTTTGACAGCTAAGAACAGTTTGTATGGGAAAATCAAATTGTCGTTTTTAGTATTATACTCGCAATTTTGTCATATTTTTTCATCGTTTAAATCTTCCCAGGACTTTCACGAATATTTCAAGACAAAAATACTTATAAAACATTAACCAATTTCTATCATTCCGAAACAATGAAATCAATTGTACGAGCTGCTGCCGCACAATCTTTAGTTTTGATAAGAAATGATACGGAGAGTTCAATCGATAGAAATTATTTATTGATTTTTGACTTTTAATGCTAAATGATAAAATGATTTGATATGAGAACACACTGTGCTTAAATACAAACCCATTCTGAGCATTACTATATAAATTTGCTTCTAATAGTATTTGAATTCCACTTTCGTAGATTAAACCCTCCTGCTTTAAGTAAATTGATGAGCTCTTGTTGAAGTTTCTTTGCTGAAGAGATGCTATGATGGCCACCCAAAATGTCGTCCATATATATATTTTGATCTAAAGTTTTCGCTGCTTCTTAATAATTATGACCTTCATCACGTGCTAATTGCTTCAATGTGTTCATTGCTAGGAACGGTGCAGCTTTCGTTTCGTAAGTTACTGTTGTCAATTGATAATCGCGTAGTTGCTCGTTAGTGCTGTCGCGCCACACGATTTTTTGATAAATTTGATCCTTTTCGTTACATATAATAGCTCTAAAAAACTTTTCGATATCTGCTGAAAAGGCAATTTCATATTGGCGCCATCTGATTACGAGTGTCAAAATGTCATTTTGGAGGTTAGGGCCACTGTACATCAAGTCATTGAGACTGTATCCAGACGACGTCTTTGATAACGCGTTAAATACGACGCGTAGCTTTGTAGTCGTAGCGCCTTCTCGTAGCACACAATGATGCGGTAGATAGTAACTGGGTGTCGTTTTGCTGTTGCGAGTACATTGCTGCATGTGACCCAATTCAATTCTTGATAAATGCTTTATATTCTTCTGATAAATTTTCGTTTTTGCTAAATTTTCTTTCTAGTTGATAGAGCTGTGCGACGACCTTTTGTTTTGATTCGCCTAACTTGTCTTTAATATCAGGTTTCAATGGTAGACGAACGACATAACGTCCATCGAATCTTCCTTCGGTTTCGGCATCATATTGCTTTAAACAGTAATAATCTTCTGATGACATATCGATAGAGCTGTCTGCTATATCTTCTATCTCCCAAAATCTTGATATGTCCTCAACGTTGTGTAAAACAACAATACATTGATATGATGACTTCAAATTACTACATATGATCCAACCGGGGCGGGATTGCTGTGCTATCGGTTCGCTTTCACCTTCTCTTATGATTCCTCCTAAAACAATGTTACAATAAATATCGGCTCCCAGCAGTATATCTATGGGACGACTGATGTTGAAGTCTGGATCAGGCTGGTTTGCTGAATGTGCGGTTGGGTAAATTATTTATAAGGCTTTTCATAAAGACGACGTCAGTGCTGAATTTGTAATCAGTATGAACCGCGGATACTAAAATATTGATGACACCTTTACTGTTATTTTCTTCGATACCGATTCCAAAAATAACTCCTTTGCAGCGTTGTCTTGGTAAACCAGTCTTTGCGCAGCATTTTCTGTGATAAGCGATGTCTGTGACCCTTGGTTCGATTAAAGCTCGCATAGTGATGAAAGCTCCATCGGCTGCTTGCACCTTTATTTGTGTCGCGGCGAGAAGTATTTCGGCCACACTTTCTTGTGATACGTGTGTTACTTGCTTTTGTTGATTTAGCTTACCATTGCTTGCTTGGATACATTCTGTTATTTGATAATATGTATGCTTCGTGTAGCAAAGTATTATGATTCTTTTTACATTGCATACATCTTTTATCTGAAAAACATTCTTTGCCATTATGATCAAAAAGACAATTTTCGCATAAGTGAAGTTTTGATACTGTTTTTTTTTTGCTTCTGGCGTTCGTTCTAAAAATATTTTACAATGATAAATACCGTGTGGTTCATTGCATAAAGGGCACGGTGGCGGTGTCTTGTTACGTAACGTCGTCGTCGCTTGGAATGTTTTGGCACTAGTATGATTAAATGCTTTACTACTTGATGCGGCTGGGTTTGCTTTATAATTACTGGATTTTTTGAAGTCATAAAATTGTGATTGATTGCGTCGTGATGATTCCAAAGCTGTAAATCGTGTTTCCAGGAATGTGAAAAATTCTGATAAGACTGGCAGCTCTCTAGGATGTTCAAGATAGTCGAAATAATCGTTATGAGTTTCGGTATCCACCTTTTGAATTAATAAATGTACTATGAATGGATCCCAGTTTGATATATTGATACCCAGATTTTTTATAGCGTGTAAACATTCCTTAGCTGTATCATGGAGTTTTTTAAGTGCAAATGCTGATTGCTGGTTATTGGCTGGTAAACTGAGAAGGACGTTCATATGTGAGCTAAAAATCATGCGTTTATTGTTGTAACGGTGGTTCAAAATGTCCCAACACGTTTTATAATTTTCTGAACTTATCTGTAGGTGTTGAATTAATTTTTCGGCTTGTCCTCTTACCTTACTTTAAGATATTGCATTTTTTGTGCATCTGATATTGTTCTGCTTTTATGAATGGACTCTGTAAATAAGTCTTTGAAACACGTCCATTGTTGAGAGCTCCCACTGTATGTCGGTATCTCCATTTTGGGTGTGCACTGCTCTTGATGAGAAACAGCCCACATTTTGCTGTTGATAGATTTTTTGATTTGATTATATTTATCCTCGTACGTATAATATATGTTTTCACAGTGTAAATCCTCGGTGGTAGGTTCGCTGTCAATCTCCCAATGTAAAGAGTCGACGGCCTGCCAGCGGCTTTGAACTGTGCGCAAAGCGTCCTCGAACTCCCACTTCTCGGTAAGTAATTCGATATTGCCATTATTTATTGCTCGTTCTAGTGCTTTGATATTGCTTTTTTGCTTATGGTACATCTCTTCAAGTTTGCTGGGGTTGCTTTTGTCAATCTTGATAGATGATAATGACATTTTGCTTTGATTTTCAGGACGTGTCTGCTGTTCCTGAAGGGTTCCTGACGGAGGTACAGGTGATTGACGTTTTCCAGTGTGCTGCCAGTCCATGCCACTTAAAGGAGTTGCAGGGGTTTTACTTTCTGAACCATCCTTCTTGAAATTAGTGATGAGTTGTTGCATAGCTTCCATAAGCTGATGCTGAACTGCTAGTAGGTCTTCCATTATTGAAGATTGAAAATTAATTGAGTTTAATAATTGCTTACTGATGCCACGTGCGCCTTTCGCGTACTCCATAGTCCGCGATGCGATATGTGCGCCTTCTCAATCTCACCGGTGAGACCCGCTCGTGAGAGGCCGGTTTGACTGATTCGCTACCACATGTAAGACCGGTTGAACACGCAGAGCACTGATGATGAATACGCTTGATAATTGATGATGAACAAAGTTCTGATTGATGATGATTGCTTGATATTGATAACCACTAACGCTCTCACTGATATTTTGGTATAATCTTAATGAAATTGATACACTGATAGTTTGATAGACGAACGGAAAGTCACAGGATACACGTGCACTACAAAATAAGTCACGTTGTCGCGCCGCGTGGCCCTGCTTTTTAACCTCACCGCACGTTGGGTTAAGTAGCTCGAAGGACCATAAAGTTGTACGAGCTGCTGCCGCACAATCTTTAATTTTGATAAGAAATAATACGGAGAGTTCAATCGATAGAAATTATTTATTGATTTTTGACTTTTAATGCTAAATGATAAAATGATTTGATATGAGTACACACCGTGACGATCGAATGAATACTAAAAATGATGACATGAAAATGTAATACAATGAAGTAAAATGCTGAATTGCTTTTAACATACTACTGTTGTACGGTCGTGAACCGTACAACGAGTTTATAAGCATTTTAATGTAAATAATAAAATCGAATTTTATTCAAAAATTATTTCATATTTATTACATGATGTTATCATTGTATTGTTAAACGATTTATTATGCTAAGTAAATAGCACAATATATGTATTACATTGAGAAAAAGTATATTTACACAGTCCATATTATTCTAATATCAACATTTAGATGTGTATTATTATCACAAAAATCAGATCATATGAGAACGATGATACAATGTAGAAAAGTATTTTTTTTATATTAACTCGTAACAAGAACCAAACCCTGTACACCTTTGTTAAAATGATGTTAGCACTGAGGCGTTCCTAATAATCACTGGGCAACGGAGCATTTATAACACCATTTATTATATCGCAAACTATGTAAGTATAGCTTGTATGATGATTTCTGTGGTCGAGTGGTTTGCACGCCGGTTGCCATCTTTTAGGTTTTGGTTTCTATTCCTGTTCGGGTCAGTGTAGAAAATAAACTTCTAATATTAATACTATCGATAGGCTCGCACGTCGCGTCGGTTTCAATGTGTTGCCACCGCTGAGGTCCTGAATTTGATACCCAGTCGAGTCAATATGAAATATTGAAGAAGGAAACTGAGTAGAAGTTTTAATTGACCACGTATGTCTTTGGTAGCATTGGGTATTCGTAAAGATCCCAGTTCTGAAATGTCAATTGAATTGGTTTATCTTTTTCCAGAATTTTGAGTAAATTGATTTTTTATCTGTCAGATACTTTGACATTAGGAACATGCCAAATTATTTTATGTATATCAGTACTTTCTATTACTTCATCGTTATTAAGTTTTAAAGCAATGAGGTTTGTAGTGCTTAGTAATAGAACAAGCTCATGTTTACAATTTGCTATAATCTTTTTATAATCTTCAGCAAATCCTAGTATGTTACTTAGAGGTATTGATACAGAGAAGTGACCACCGATAGTATTTTTTAAACCCTGTATATTCCAACCCCAGACTTCAGATATCTTCGATTAAGTTTCATTTATGGAGAGTAAAGATTTCATAATAGTTGTTATACAAGCATTTTTCACTTTATCTATTTCAACGCCGTCTAACTCATAACGTATGTCTTGAAACAAGTACATCAACGCGTTATTAGTAAAATGAAAAGAAGACACTCTTTCTTTTGTACCCTTATCACCAAATTTGATCACATTTACCACTCCTTCAATATACAAGGAACTCTCTTGAACAAAAGTTCATATAATCCAGGAGTTTTCTTGTATACTTGACCTGTTACGGATATATTCTCCTCATGAGCTTCTACACGTGAGTTACTCGTCGTTCTCTTCTGACACCAAAAGGAACATCCTCAAACACTTCCGAAGATAATGACCAAGACGAAGCATCTCGGCTTCCTGCAGCGTCCTCGGTGTACTCCTTAATTGGTTTCTGCTTTCGTTGATGCCACTGGTATAATTTCCATACAACGAAGGTGGTCAGCAATAAATATAAAGCCAATGTAGACCAGCTTGGGGTTGACATGATGGTTTGCCAGTTGATGTCGCTGTCGTTAAAGGTTTCTTCTGCGCGGTCCATTAATTCGTGAATGCTATCCAAAAGTATGTCTTCCAATTGGAGTTCATAGCGTACGTTGCTTACTGGAGCAAATGACTGGCTTGGAAGGGGGATAACTTCATCAGCTGAGATGTGGTTGCTATTGGTCTTCAGGGTTCTATTCAAGACTTCTATTTGACAGTCGCTTGTAATAGAGGCGATTTGTATTCCATCTACTCTTCTATAGCTGGATTTTGGTCCACAGGTGGTTCGCAGGATGACTTCTTCTTGTAGTAACAGAAGCCATTTGTTGTCTTAGAGATTTTGAATTTTCCCATGTCTGATGTTCATCCTCGCCTTGGTGCAGTTGGCTTCTTGATGTTTTATGAGTGATATGATACAGTCTTCTGCTTTTTCTATGTCTTCGGTATTCAACAGGGAGCAAAGTTATGTATTTTGCGTGATCTTCTTGCCGATCTCCTGGAGGTAGGCGTACTCATTGTTTCCCAGTGCGAGGTATTTGGATTTGGGAATAATGGTAAGGTTTTGTTTGTCAGGGATAGAATATATGTGGATAAGATCATAAAGGTTATTGTCTATGGATGGTATCTCTAATATGAATGTTAGCGTGTGTTCTGTGCTGTGAGCTTTAACTACGATGGATTTTCCTATCTTGTAAATATTTCTTATACTAATATTATCTACAGGCCTAAGAGAATGTAACTTTTGCATATTATGCAGTTCTAATAATAAACTATGAGGAGGAATTATACTAGGGTGCATTACATCTAGCTGAGAAAATGTCATTGCATCTTCTAACATAGCTAATTTATCTAAAACTACCTGTAAACTAAGATTAATATTTTTGAATATAAAGATCTAAGAATTGCATTTGGCTAAGTACTAAATTATTACTAACAGTGGTATTTGATAGCATTTTGACTAATTTATTTTGATTATTGTTTAGACTTTTATTTGTTTACTAAATTCTTTTACTGTGTTTTCTGCCAAAAATATAGATTTCTTTTGTGGATTTCTGACATTATTAACTGAAGTTCTTAAATTTGTTATTTCATTTTCTATCTTTATAGCATCTTCGTTATCTAAATTTCCTGTTATTGCTTTCACGATAGAACCTAAGCTATTTATAATACCGCGTTTAATTCTAATGTGCGGTGCTACAAATATGATTTTCTTATTTATTAAATTAAAGCTATGCTCTATTTGTTCTTTATAGGACTTATGCGAACTATCGTCATTTTCGATAGATTTTATACTAGCGTAAAGCGCTAGAAGTTTAGTGTTTATTTCTCGAATGTATGTTACGTTATAGACACAAGCTAGACTAAAAGTATCAACCTGTCTAAGTACTTGCCCTTGTTTTAGCAATAGAATTCCGTTAGCATTGTCAACAGGGGTAAGTGTCAGGTTTGCAACTGTGAAGAGCACGAAGGTTCCTGCGATGAGAGTCCTGGAACAAGATGTGGCCTTCGTAAGAGTTTGTAGTGTACTCTTATGGATTTCGCGTTTGGGTGGTTACCTATGATTTTAGCAACATTGTTTGGGTGGAGGTGTATGATTTTTTAGGGTCCTTTGAAGACGGGTTTAGTTTTGTCGTTTCTCGCAGTTTTCGCCACCTGTTTATGGACTGTCTCACCTACCTTAAACATGATCTCCTCGGCTGCTTGATTCCGTTTTGTTTTTAGACATATGGGCTGCTACGCACTCTTGTACAGCCTCTGCATTCGAACGATGTTTGATTACGTAATCCTGATAAAATTCTTTGGGGTAATATAATTCTAATGGGTTGCGAGATGCTGTATGACCAAATAAAAGTTCACGAGGAGTATACCCTGTGGTGGAATGTATATAATAGCATATTTCATTAACAGTTGTATTGGGTTGTCCTTATTGGTCATTCTTTGTATTCGTACAATTTCTCCTATGGTTGAGTGGAAACGTTCTATGGGAGAGTTAGAGTTAGGATTATAAGGCGTCGTGAAGTGGATGTTAATGTCGTGTAACGCACATATTTCTTTAATTACGTCATTGTCAAATTTATTGTCAGAGTCTGTTGTTATTTTATGGGGTAATCCTAGAATAGAGAAAACTTGTAGTAGTGCTTCGGCTATATGAACGCTACTTGATGCACTTAGGGGTATAGCCTGAGCTAGTTTTGAAAAATTTTCTATCACGGTAAGGACGGTAGCTCCTCCTGTGGAGTAAAGGTCTATAAATAGATGTTGCATAGGTTTTGTTGGGGTCTCAGTTAAAGCTAACGGTGGTTTTAGTGGATTTCTTTCGTATTTTGTTTTTAGACAGATGTCGCATTGGTTTATGAATCTTTGAATAGTTAGTAACATATTTGGCCAGTGATAATTCCTATGTAGGTGTTTATATGTTTCTTGTATACCTCGATGCACTGTTTTGCCTTCGTGGTATTTCTTAATTAATTCTTGTTGTTCGGATTTGTTTTCAACTAAAGTGGTACGCGAAGTACATCTTATTAATTTAGGTCCTCTTTCATTAAAAATGGAAGTGTAAACCCTTGAAAAGGCTAAGTATAAATTTTTTCATAAAAATAGCAATGAAATATGCGATCTGCTATAGTATGTTCTTTTAAAAATCTAATAATTTCGGCCTCAGTATTATTAATCGGGATAAAAACGTCTTCAATTATTGTTCTGGAATTAGTGGATTTATTTTCGACTCTGTAACTAGAACCTGGGGTTGATCTAATATAAAACTGTTTTAATTGTTTGTCAATAGCATCTGATAAAATTGGAATCCGTTTATTCTCATTGTCTGGTTGAGTGTGGTTTGTCGATATCATATCTGTTTCAACTGTTATTGCATCACTATCCTTTTCGTTGTTATCTAATACGTTGCTTGTCATTTCAACGTCATCTGTTGCTTCAGTCATTATTTCTATAACGTCATTATTATTAGTAACGTCTTAGTCAGTTTGGCAAAGTCTTTGATAATTTTTCTATAATACCCTACTAGGCCAAGAAACGATTTTATCTCTTTCGGTGTCTTTGGTATTGGGAAATTTAGAACGGCTTTAATTTTATATTTATTTGGTCTTAGTCCTTGATCAGTTAATTCATGTCCTAAGAAGGTAACTTGTTTTTGTAAGAATTCTGATTTGTCAAGTTGTATTTTAAGATTATGCAACTTAAATCTGTCAAATACCTGTTTTAAGTTTTCTAAGTGTTATCATAATGACGTAGACACAATTATGACGTCATCTAAGTAAGTGAATACGCTATCGATGCCTCTAAGGATATGGTCCATTAAGCGTTGGAAAGTACTTGGTACATTTTTAAAACCAAAGGGCATTCTTAAAAATTCGTAATGTCCTCTCTCGGTAGTAAAGGCGGTTTTCTCTATGTCGTTAGGGTGCATTTCCAACTGATGGTATCCGCTAGCTAAGTCGAGGGTGGTAAAATACTGTGCACGCCCTAATCTGTCAAGTATGTCGTGAATGTTTGGTAAAGGGTACTTGTCCTCTACTATTCTGTCATTAAGTCGTCTATAGTCTATAACAAGCCTCCACTTTACTTTCCCAGAACTGTCTACTTTCTTTGGAACAATGTGAACAGGGCAAGACCATGGTGATAAACTTTCCCTGATTATGCCTTGCTTTAATAGATTGTCTACTTGATTTTGAATTTCTTTTCTTTGATGTGGGGCCTGTCTATAACTTCTTACAAAAATAGGGGTGTCGTCTGTTAATATAAGTTCATGTTTGACTGTGTGAGTAAATGATAGGGGTATGTTTTCAGAATGAAACAAATCTCTATATTGAAAACACAATTTCATTATTTCCCTCCGTTTCTCGTCATTCATATGACCCGTACAAATCTTGCGTAAATTATCCTGAAGTTCTTTATCTAAGTCGGTCTGTATTTCCAAGTTGTTAATTTTATGTGTACTATCATTTTCCAATAAATTTTCAATTAATGCCATCGGACTCCTAATTCTCCGGAACTCCCACAGGAACACGGTGACCGCCGCCGTACGTAGGTTCTTGATAAGGGATTCGCGAAATTAACGATGAAGACCGTTCACTCTTTAACGAAGAGTTTTATTCGTAACCCGAGTGTCGCGATCCTACCGACTGCGCCAGTTAAGTCTACGATGGCAGTTAATTTATAAAAAAAATATTTATTTATTTTAATTACAAGTTTATTCTCTGAATATTCTACAAAGACCGATTTAACTATATTAATAATTTTACAACTAACTTATGCTACATTTGCACTTTACTTATGACGCACGCTGGTGCGTCCGAATTTGGGTCAGCAGACGATGCAGTTTTGCATCGTTTAACTCTATTTTGAATAATATTATAAGGTTTTCACTGTCTCTTACTAGTCGTTTTGGTATTTTACTATATGCTTGGTTTAAGTAAAAACGATCAATAAATTTATGTCTGCCCATAGCGAAATAATCTCGCATATTAGGTTGATTCTCACAAGCAACATCATCAAAAATTATTACAGAATGGGGCTTAGCATCATGTGGACTGAGAATCAATTCATTATCACTGTATTTTGCAAACGTAACACTAGATAACAAATTAAAGACGTTCTCTAAATAAATGTACTTAATTTAATACAGTGTTTTTGAGTATAATTTCATAAGCGCAGTGCTGGCCATAAAAAACTGGCCATAAAATTTAACAGATTTTATTATTCCGAAACAGTCAAGGCTTTCGAGTTAAGTCACTTCTCGCGTTAAAGGTTTAGAATTCTAAATGCTTATGCACTAAAATGGTGCATCATAGTTTATTTAAATGTCCCGACTTTAATAAAATGAGCACGCAACAGAGTTTTAAATGTGTAAAGGAAAATAATGCGTCTGTAAATTGCATGAATTTGAAACATAGGGTTTCGAATTGTTCTTCTAAGATGCCATGTATGTAAGATGAAACATCACACTATGCTTCATTTCAAGTGCGAAAATATAAGTACCGATAGGCAACCGGCAAGCGCTCTGTTACGGGGCGGTCAGGAATGGCTTTTTAAAAAAACTTATTTTATTTTAACACTTCATTTATTACACTATTTTTAGAACAATATGTTATCCGACGGGAGTCCAATCCAAAACTGATTTTATTAAATATTATTATTGCGTTCAAGGCTCGGTTTCCTATTGCATGATGACACTACGATAGGGGACGTCTATGTTGCGTTTTCATTTTAATAGGAACTAATAGAAATTATATTATAACAGCTCCTCAATTCCATTGTTACCGCCGGGCTGTCCGGCTTCTGCGGTGTCTACTCCGTCTACACCTACCGCGCCCTCTCTTTCTCACGCATAAACATGTCGTTCTAACGTTGCGTTGTGTGCTACTACAACCACCTGAACATCTATAGATAACTCGTTTGTTATAACTACGAGCCCCGAGCGTGCGTATTATAAACAAACTACTACAAGTCGCCGTTTAAGATATTAACAGTGGTCTCCATATTATTGGACCACTTTTAGACTGACACAGAGCCAATTCATCACTAAGGAGTGCTGGGATCTGTTAGGGATTCCACTTCAGGAAGCCGAGCGTAGGACTGTAAAGGGGTTTGGTGACTCGGAATAAGTGATTAAAACTAATTAAATTAATATAACATTTTATTCGCGTTTTAATATTAGGGGTTAAAGTATGAAATTGTCGTTTTATTGTAATAGGTTCCTTGATTTGACATTGAGTCTTCATGGTTTGAGGTTTTCGAAAGAAATTTTTTCACATAGTTTATGTGATGTTCTTCTTTTAAAAAATGTGAAACATTTAATATCCACTTTCAATTGTTTTTGTTATTCAACTTAAACAAAAAAGATTGAGAAAATTCGAGTGATTTTTGAATACGAGTTCCGACGCCGAAGTAACGCAGCAGAAGCAGCCCACAATATCACTGTTGCGTTTGGATAGGGGTCTGCTAATGAACGCACCGTGCAATTTTGGTTTAAACACTTTCGTGATGGAAACTTCCACTTGAAGAACGAGCCAAGATGAAGACCGCTCATACAGGTGAATAACGATGAATTAAGAGAGATTGTAGAAACCGATCTTAGTTAAAAAGGTAAAATCAATAGCAACGCCGATGCTCTATCACGATATCCTGTCAATCCTATCCTACCTTAAGATGATAATCCTATAGGATCCAACGAAAGTCCAAACTCATTCCCAAACAAATCCTAACGGATCAAGGCACCAATTTTACCGCAGATCTATTCAAACGTACCCTTTGTTCCCCTTGAGTCACACCATTTTGTGTGACACTGTTACCCATTGGTAAAAAAACTACCGATTAGTAACACTGTTACTCAATGACACAATATTTTTTCCCTTTGAGTGATAGTGTAACTTAACAAAACGCTATTTTATCGTTAAGTAACACCTTGTGTAAAAACAATGTTCAAATACATCTTGATTTAATACAACGATGATTATCCCACGATACCGAGTAGGTATCTAATAAACGTTTGATCGTAAACTATGGAACATGCACTTAGTGCAATTCGGACAGATTGCTACGATCCCAACGTAACTATCTAACTAAACTATGAATCAGAAATAATGGCGGAACCACAACAATCCAGGCTCAATATTGATAGTCTATATCTGACCAGCCAGAAATCGAATGCATTCCTCACAGAGGAATAAATAGTTTTAATTGCACAGCTTCAATGTTACAGAATAGATACAAAATATATAATTCAGTGGGTATGTAAATTTTGTAGGTAACGTCAAAATATCTTTTTTAACTACCTACCCTCTCTATCTGACACATTTGTTTGAAAACAGGTACTGATTATGTTAATACGCGTCCACCATGTCGGGCATTGCTAATAGTAGTTCATGTAGTAATAATGAGTTTGTATATATTAAAAGAAAAGGAGGAAATATTCTTTTACGTGCTGGTCATCAATACTATGTCAGAAGAAAACATTGTTAAAAAGTGCATTATTATTTACAAAATGACGAAGTAAGTGGGTACTTACTTTTATTCTTATAAGGCCTTTGCATATCTTTCGTTTTATGCACGTCCACTCCATCAAACCACTTTTATGTTTTCGTCATCCCTGTTGATGTAGCTCAAAAAACATATAGAAACTATTCATGACGTATTTAGCATCATTCGGTAACAATGTCGTGAAAATGACCAAATAGATCGCGAACAATGTCATAACCTCTTACAACCTTTAGAAACCTCTTAGAACCTCTATATAAATATCACATGAGATTTCAAATCTATCTCTCATATAATGTCCAATAGTATTCTCGAGTATATCTTATTTCGGAGGAATAGGCGTCGCGTTTAAACACATATTTGGTACATTAGACGAGGACCACGCTCAAAATTATGAAAATGCTATTCAAGCCCTTTACAAGAATAACGAAAAGTTAGCACCTCAATAAAAAAAAGCCATAATGGTATCGTAATCTGCTATTTCTAATATAACCTAATATGAAGCGAAACTATCCGATGTCATAGTCAGTTTATCGATGTCATAGTAATTAGTTTTAATAATATTTAAAATGTCTTGCATAAAATAATATTTAAAAGATCGAAGATCTTTGAATTCTATTTTATTTGTTAAAAGTAATACGTTACACCTTTCTATTCTAACTCCAAGTCAAATGTATAATGATCTTGTAAGCAATTTAAATATTTTACCTAAATATAAGGATTTTCCAGTTAATTTAGATATAAGTAATATTCACATTGTAAGCGACGCGAATATTGAAATGTATTTTTTTTTTAAATAATAGCATAGAGGATTGTTAGCACGAGTCGAATGACGTCTCAGGTGTTTTTTCTTTTTGTTTTTAGTTTGTCATACTCTTTTTCAAAAGTCATTAATTTTTTTCCCTTCAAAAAAACTACGTCGTTTTCTTTTGTATTTCGGACTTTTATTTTTTACTGCGAGCCCTCGTCGTCTACACACATGTTAATTAACACAGCGGACTCAACTATTATATAAGTAATAGATTAATGTTTATTGTCAAACTTCCATTAGTAAATTTACAACAGTATAATATATATAAGAATATACCTCTGCCAACTCCACATATAAACGGAAAATTAAACTCATTCGCTTTTATAACTCCCACGGAACAATTTTTAGCAATTTCAAAAGATAAATTGTCATACACTTACCTTAAAGACTTAAATAATTGTAAAATATACTTATCAAAACTTTGTCAAACAACTAACATTTACGCCGTCCTAAATAATCCTTCTTGTGAAATTGAAATTATAACGAAAGCCTTAACTTCTATTCCTGAAATGTGGACATTTGGCATAGGTTAAATAACAATAAATTGATTTTTGTTCAATCAAACCCCACTAAATTATCCATTGAGTGTAATGACATAGTCTATGAGAATGTAATATCTGGTACAGTTGTACTTAATATTCCAACAAAGTGTGTAGCATTCTATAAAAACATTAAGTTTGTAACCAAAGATTACCCAAAGTTAAATATCCCTATCAATTTTCACCGTTTTAAGGAAATTAGCCCTAAAATTCCTGTTTTTAAAATAAAAAGTGTTAATTTAGATAGTTTGAATGATTGTAAAACAGTTACCGATCAAATTTCCCAAGATTAGTTTTAGAAAAGCCATGTATAAATAATCGTCGCTTTAAATGTTTTCAATATTTTTAGTATTATTATAGTTATTTGTATTATTTTCTATTTCTGTATTAAATGAAAATTGTGTAAACGCCTCAGTAGAAACCCTGTAGTTACCACATCTATAAAGGAAAACCCAGATAACCCTGTCGTATATTCTGCTCCTCGATTACGGGTACAATAATCACGGAAACTCTGCTGATATTACTTAATTTATATATTGCTCCAAATTAATTAATTACACACCCTCTGTGGCTGGCTTCACGTGAGCTTCATTGAATCTGTCTCAATGGCCTCTTAAAACCTAAGAGCCTAGACAGTCAGTCTATTGCAGACATACCTGAACATACTTGAACACGAGCTCTCTTCTCGTATCTCCTCTTGGAGACAACTCCTACGTATAATTGTGTAGGTACGTATGTAGATTTGTTAACTTATTACTCCGACGCAACAGTGTTGCTATGACTGCTGCCGATCTTCATTATGGAGTAAATGAAATAACTCGCGCGCGCGCTTAGCAGTAGGCTCGATGGAGGATGGAATATCCTCATAGCTTGCAGGTTAGGCAGAAGTGGAATACGTCTTCCACTCCAGTCACTCCAGGTATGGTAGTGATCATAGTAAATGATAATGCGTCGTTTCTAGCCTGGTCATTAGCTATTATAGAACAGGTTCATCCCTCCAAGGATGGCATCGTATCGTGCAGGTATTGTCAGTACCGTCAAGGGAACTTATCTCCACCCAGTTGCCCGTCTATGCCTTCTACCGAGGCGTAATACATATTTAAGTAGTAAAATGAAACAAAATATCGTCATAACATCGCTGAGATATCGTATCCTATGGATATAATGGCGAGGGAGGTGCTCGGTAATAATATATTGGAGTGATAAATCAAACATGAATTTATTATCTTACAGTTTTTATTTTCTTTCAACCAAACCAATCCCAAAGTATTACATTAAATTGGCACCAATTGTTACAAATAAATAATCTATATATATAAAAATGAATCGCAAAATGTGTTGGTAAGCGCATAACTCAACAACGCCTCGACCAATTTGGCCAAATCTTTTTTTAAAATGTTCGTTGAAGTTCAAGGATGGTTTTTACGGCGAGAAAAATTAGAATTATTGCTGGAAAAACCCTAAAAATAGCCCTTTTCTTTTTCCCATACAAATGATTTGTAACTAAAACGTAGTCAATTTGAGCTTTATTGCTATGGTATAAAGTTCATATTAAATTACAAGCACTCACTGTTGTCTAAGCAATGTAGGTGTGTTCCTAACGTCAAAGATCATATCTATCAAAACAATGTGCGTGTGTGCGTTGGAGCACAGAATACATAGTTGGAGGAGTTTAATGTCGCGTTCCGAAACTCGCGTTTCTTTTGTATTAGTTTCGGCACGCGAGATAAAATGCATCAGTTTCCACGTCATTACATGTATTGCCGGAACATTGATGAAAATACGCTCTGTAGTAGCAAAGCTGTTGGGTCCTAGATAGCTCATTGGTTAGAGCAGTCCCTGGATCGCGAATGGGTTCGAGTCCCATTCCGGGGTACAGGTAGATGGATTCTTCCAGCATTTTTCCTTGAGAATGTTTATATATTTTTTTAATTTGAATAGTTTACTTTTATAATGCTGTTGTGTGTAATGTGTTTTTATGATCATAAAAATCTCTTTTTTCTATATTTAATACTATTACTATTAATACATTGCAATAATAATTATGATTCACATGATTAACAATAAAGCGATTACTTACTTTTAAATCCTTATATATGTTTTATTTAATTATTTTTTATTCACAACGCCCTATCACCAGGGTGACGGTTCTGTTCAGGAGAATTTTTTTAAATACGTAGGCAAAAAACTGCCACATTACAAATCTTTTTGACAGGACGAAGTCTGTCGGGTCAGCTAGTAATAAATACATTAAAAATTATCTCAACATGTTACCTGTTCTAATACAGTCTTAATTCGTTACTTTAAAATATTAAGGTTATTTTTCACTGAGCAGAATAGGAACAAAAATTTCAATCATCATGTTAACCGTAAGTCGTAAGGAAATTCTTATGAAATTGTAACGAGTAGTAGTTTTCCATTAATTTATAAGGGAATTGTAATGAATCTCAAATTTGTAATTGATTGTAACTATGCTTTTCTTAGTCTTCAGTAACCTTGAGTAATCAATCATATTTGACTTTTTTCATTCAGTACAACATTTGTTGGAAAGAACAGTCTTGTCAACATAATGATCTATCTAGCAAGCTGAGCTTAAAACACCTATTTAGTCTCTTCTGGTAACGAGAAGGTTTCGCCCATAACTACGTAATTGTTCAATTTTTGAGGAATATTACCAACTGCAATCACTGGTATGTGAAAAAAAATCAAAAGCTTTTCTGTCGCTTTTCTAACAAGTAAACGCTTTGCGGGAACTGTATTTAGCCTTATTACTTGAAGAGAACTTGTTATTTAGCGTCGCATGTTGTAACTATTGCCAAGCCAATTACCTCTTTATTGCAGTAAAATGTTGAGTTAGTATATAATATGTATTTTATATATCACTTTCTTCGCGAAACTATCACAAAAATAACATTACAAGTATTATTGACTACGACAATTAATCGAAACTGAAACACCATTTTTTGGTCACATCGACCCTACAATAGATTTATAAAACAACAACTACAAAGTTAAGGTATAAATTAATAATCTCTTAATTTATAATTTAATGCACTAATACCTAAAAACTAATTTAGTAGGAATTTATATAAAAAATACATTATGCACCTATTAAATGTGTTGGTAATTTTAATTTGTTATTACGGTGGTGGTAGACGGTGGTATCCTCCTTTCTAAAGCTATCTGGTAGCCGTCAACGTCTTTCATCATAACATCTAATTTAACTCTAATTTTGGGCACATCACTATTCTCTGGGTCAGGAACTACTACGAATTTTCTTAGGATCGATGATAGAGCGGTCTTGATAGACATCAAAGCGTATTGGTAACCTGCAAAAAGAATATAAATTATTATTACGCGACTAAATTATGATGACCTAACCTGAGGGTTAATTGTCAAATTTTGAAATTTATCGCAATTCGTTTCAATTTGATCATTATCTGAAAGATATTAATGAACTTATGCTACAACTATTTGACATGTGATGGTGATTGCGATCGCTACGTTTTTTTCGGTAATATGACGATATTTGAATTTGTGTAAGGCATGCGTTAGACGCACATATTACTACTACCCGTGGTGTGCAGCTCGTGTTATCATGAAACACAGTACACGCATTTTGGTTGTTTTGCTCATAAATTTGGTTTGGGGTAGTATTTCTTTGTAAAATTTGTCTATGGGCTAGCTGAACGTACAAGGACTGTAACCAAATAACAATCAAAACACTTTCAGAGGTAAAAAGTAATGTTATCGTTAATTGAATTTTATCGAGTGGAAAAAAGAGATCGAATGGCCGACTGGATTTATTGTTATTTTGATAAAATATAGCAAAACTGCGTGCTTTTTGTTGAGTTAAAGTTATTGCGTGCAGTATTTATGTTTTTTAACCTACTTCAAATAAATGGAGGAGGTTATCAATTCGACTGTAATTTTTTTTGTTTGTTACCTCATAACATTTTACTGGATGAACCGAATTTGATGATTATTTCTTTATTTAAAAGCTAGTGCTTGCCGCGTGGTAGTTTCCAGGGTGGGCGGTTAGTATTTAATTAACTACAGAAAACCTCAGTCCGACTTAAAAACATTAACCGCTTTTAACATAGTATTATTTTTCACTTTTTTAAATTTGAAGTCGATTCCATTTTTTTTAATAAAAAGTTTTTTATCATCAATCATTCCCTAAGCGATTGCGACAATTGCTATATATTATAAAGGGATATCTTGCGATGAATTTTTATAAAAGCATTCATTTCTAACGAACGCAAGAATATAACAACAATCAAGTGTAATATGAATGGCGGACGTATGACTTAGCTGTTCATTTAATTAAGATAATTACAATTATAAGGAATTCCACTGCAACAATCTATTTATTTAAAAGTAATTGTAAAAAACACAAGATATTGTACATGAGAAGCGTACTACGTAAATTATTAAATTTAATTGAATTAGCTGAAGCAATTAGCATTTGTGAGTTTACTTAAAATGTTTCTCATTATTATTCAGGATTTCATTTGTTCAAGAAAAATGAATGCAAGAAAAGTATCTAGTGCTATTTTGAAAAGTTTTGTTAAATGGTCAGAGCCCTTATAATTTTGGGAGCTACTGCTCTACTGACGCGCAGGGTCAGAGGCCATGTCATTTAACTGTCTATATTCTAGTAGATTTAATTATGGCTGTATGATTATTGGATCATTATCATCAGCCCTTTTACGTACCCACTAAAGGGGCTCAGGCCTTTATGAATGGTTAAGGAGGGTGGGCCATGATCATCCACTCTGGCCCAAATGCGGATTGGAGGGCACTAACGACTGCAAATACAGCCGGGACCAACGGCTTAATGTGTCTTCTGAAGCAAGAAGTAGCTCGAGATAATAATGTTCACCCATCCCGTGACCGACCCTTATAAAAGTTGCTTAACAACAAAGATCGCGTGTCGTGGCGCTTATGCACTACGCCACCGAGTAACTGGATATTAGATAGAAATTAATTTATTTAACTGAAGTTTTAAACATAAGAATTATATTATACATTTGGGATACCAATGTAAATGTCATTACATTTACATTGGTAGGTCGCATGCGGGATGTAAGAGATTTTTGTAACTCAATTTCATCGGTCAACATGTGGGTCCTATCAGCGAATGTAAATAATCAGTTATTAATTAGTGTGCGAATAACAGCTTTAGGTTGAATTACCGAGACAGTTTCTAGGTCCTTGACTGAACGGCATGTAACTGCACACATGTTTCAGGTTGAGTCTCTCCGGCGAGAATCGGTCGGGGTCGAAGTTCTCGGCATCCGGTCCCCAGTAATTTGGATCCCGATGAATGCCCCATATAGAGATTATCAGGCCAGAACCCGCTGGCAACACTTTACCAGACGCTGCAATGAAAAACGACAATTATAATCCATTATTAGTCAGTTATATTCAAAGGGACCGAGTCAATTTTTTTAAAATAATTTGGTTTTTCTGCAATTTCGAGACTATATTCGTATATCATCATCACCAGCCTATTTCATTATTATCTAAACTATTGTAATAGGCACACACACTGTTATCTAAGCTATTTCTTGTTAAATTGAGTAAAAAAAATACATTAATATTTTTCTATTATCTGACTATCATATAATTTATAATTATAATTAGAATCCATTGTTTGTTTCGATAGCTTGATGAACTTTTATTTGTACTTTAAATAAAAAGCCAAAAGAACTTGTACTGGAACTATATTTATAAAGAAGACATATTTTTAATAACAAGTTGATTGCCATGGTAGCAACCCTACACCTTTTTAATACATTCTTTTTAAGGAGTCTAGAAAAGAGGTTGACTCACTATAATGATAGGTTATAACGTGAATATGCGGTATATTCCATTCTGAAATATCCCAAGAACGATATTTCAGAAATCGTCCTTTAGAAAAACAATGCTAAATAACAAAAACAGGAAAGAACTTAATATCTAGGTACAGTTTTAGAACTAGAATAACAAATAAAAACCTAATTATAATAAAAGAATTAGAACAACCAATGACATAAAATTATAAATATAAAAGAAAAACAAATTCTTCTTTTTATTTACTTATAAAATTTTAATAATTTATGATCTATTTACAAATAATTTTTATGAATTGGTAAAATACATAATTTGGAAGTAGGACGTTTTAGTAATGTCCTTTAACGCGTAAAATCTATATATTGTTTTGACCAGGATGTTTTTCACGAACTCGACCGACTCGAAGAAGTAACCAACGACTTGGTGGCAAATCATTTTCTTTTATTAAAACGACATCTCCTACTTCCGGCTCTGGTACTTGGTGAGACCATTTATACCTATGCAAAAGAGTAGCTAAGTACTCTTGGGACCAACGCCGACAAAAGTTTTGTAACATCTTTTGCACAAGTTGCCATCTATGCAAAGGACTAATGTGAGAATTTTCGTAATTAACCTCCGGTGCAGCGATTTATGGTTCACCCACTATAAAATGTCCTGGTGTCAATGGTAAGGGTTCGTCTGAATCATCAATGTTAATTATTGTCACAGGTCGAGAATTGAGACAAGCTTCGACTTGACAAAGCAATGTACTCATTTCTTCGTATGTCAGTGTTGACTCACCTAAAACGCGCTTAATTAGGACCAAAATTAGGAGCATGCGGCGGTATAAAGTACCACACAGTATTATTAGATTCCAAATACTCGGCGATACTTGATTGTGTCTTAGACAATTCCGATATTTCTCGTGCGGCACCAACGACATTGGAGCCGTTGTCGCTTCATAAATGAGCGCAGTGTCCACGTTTAGAAACAAAACGTCGGAATACAGCAATAAATGACTGGGTACTCAAGTCACTTGCAATTTCAAGATGTATGGCGCGAGTTGCCATACAAATAAAAATACAAATATATCCTTTATATGCACGATGCCCTCTGCCTTTTGTTGTTCTTAAATTTATTGAACCCACGTAATGTACCCCGCTGTTGGAAAACGGTCTAGAAGGAGTACATCATACTGACGGAAGCGCACCCATTAATTGATTTTGTGTTCTGGCGTTATATCTAGTACATATGATACATTTTTAACAACATTTTTAACATTGACAATCCAATATTTAGATCATAGACAATTAAGCATGAGTTGAGGCCCCCCATGTAGGGTCCGTTCATGAGCATCGGCTACTATTAAGTATGTAAGATGTGCGTTAGGTGATAAGATTATTGCATGTTTTGTTTGAGTTGGAAGAGATGATGCATGTAATCTTCCACCCACTCGCATTATATCTTCATCATCAATAAAGGGACCTAATGATTTTAATTTACTTCCTTTAGCAGTTATACATGAACCTTTCTTTAATTGAGCATATTCTTTTTAGAACTCTCTTTTCTTACAATATCTGATACAACAATTTAAAGCTTCATTTAGTTCTATCTCCTTTAAGTACTTTGTGAACTTTGTCTCTTCTCTTCTTCCAATGTATGTAGCGTCTGCAATATGCTATATCTCTTAGTAACTTTCTAAGTGACGAATATTTTGAGTATAAAGGTTCGTCTGCAGCTAACGTCCCGTAACACTTGATTACTTCTTCCAAATGTGTGTAAAGATTATTAAGTCTCTTATAAGTGATATTTGATTGATTCAAAAATTCTGGTCCTTTTAACCAGAATGTATTCTCAGCAAGTAATTTTGATTGAACTCCTCGTGATGCGCAATCTGCTGGATTTTCCTCGGAAGGTATATGGGCTCACTGATCCGCATCTAGACAAGTTAAATTTCTGACACCCGATTGGCGACAAAGGTTTTCCATCTACTTGGATGGCTATTAAACCAATCTAACACAACCATTGAATCAGACCAAGCGTGAACTCGGCTCTTCGGAACTTGCATCGTCTCCATCACTTCAACTAGCATCCGAGAAAGGAGTAAAGCACCACATAATTCTAGTCTCGGTGTGCTAATTTGTTTGATTGGTGCAACCTTTGTCTTTACAATTATTAAATATATATTAATTTGACCTTCTTTATTAATTGTTCTAACGTAAATACAAGCAGCATACCTCATCTGCCAATTGTATTCCAAGCCACCTCGGAATGATTATATTGGTTGGTTAGATTAATTCACTATGGTAAATATTCCACTCATCTTTTAGATGTGTTGGTAATTCCTCATCCCATCCAACACCAGATAACCACAGTTTCTGTATGAATATCTTAGCTAACACTATACTAGGAGTTATCCAACCGAGAAGATCACATAACCGTGCTATTTCTGATATGACAGTTTTCTTAGTTTCAGGCCCTAGATCCTGTTTAACTTGTACCGAATATTTAAAGACATCTTCTCTTCGAGACCAAGTACTTAAGTAAGAAACATAATTTGTAATTTTCAGCACAAAACTCACATTTAAGATGATTGATGTTTGTACTATGATTTGCGAACATAACCTTATGATTAGATTGTTGTTTTTGTGAAATATCGTGGTGACTGGCAAATCTTTTAAGTTCAATGAATTCTAGGGCTCTAAATCGACTTTCAAGAAAGCTCTTAAATTGACTTTACGTTGGTAAATCCACTGAGTTATCTACTAGCAACTTATATTTCGCATTGTTTACGTGTTTCTGGGTCGAGTTTGTATGTGACTATTTCAATTATTATTACATCCCACTCACATCAATATTAATTTTTTTTAAAGCATTAATACAATCAGTAGTAGTATCTAAAATTTCCTTTGTGGAGCCGGCTGACTCAATATGTACACGTTTTTGTCCAATAAATCTTTTTAATATAAAATTAGCTAAGTACTTTTATTATTATATCTATTTTCTAGTTGTTCCCAACATTGCTTATAATTACCGTCTGTTGTAGGTATATATCGTATTAACTGTTCAGCTTAACCTGTAAGATGCCCCTTTAAATAATGCATTTTATGTACATTGTCAAGCGAATCGTTTTTCTTAACTAAAGATATAAATAAGTGTCGGAACGTACTCCATTCGAAATATTTTTTCCGAAAAAGTAGGTATTGCAATTTGTAGTAATCTTACAATTGAAGGAATAGGATTATCATTGCTTTCAACCTTTTTAATAACTGAACTTGAATCTTTAGGACTTAAACTTTTGTGAGAAGCTTTTTATAATGTTCTATAATCTAAATAAATGTCCTCAACACTGCCATTAACGTCATTTACCATATAGAGTAATGAAGATTATTTGCAATTTGCATTAACTTGTTGTTATTTTCTCTAAATTGAGACCAATCCCTTTCCAAATGTTCTGTTCTAACTTCAACATATTCTAAAGTGATTCTACTTTTTGGTGATTGATTAAAGTTAATTAAACCTCTTTCAATTACCTTTTGAAACGACAGTTGCATCTTAACCAGTGCTTCCATTTTTTTTAATTACAATAATAAATTCAATGAACAAAAAAGAGATCAGTTACCTAACTATTTAAAAAAAACCTAATGAAATGTCCTATATTTTATCGAAATAATAAACATCAATTGAATATTATACAAAATAATTAAATATTTCCAAAATTATTACCCTCGCAGTCCTTCCACTAAATAATTCGAAAGTCTTGTTTATTATATATCCTTTATGTATATGTTCTTCTATTGAAGTAATTAAGTTATAAGTTGCAAATCATCAATAATACACTACTCTACTTACAGTTTATGTACTCTCACAAGCACTTTTATGACGACGCGTTACTATTTTTGCCGTCATCCACCGCAAGGAATTGTTTTTTCGCGTTCGAAGATGTCTCAGGAATCGCGATCGCAGCTTACTAACATACACCCACCAAAAGGCGCTCAAACAACTGGATGACTCGATGATGTCATCAAATCCAAATTTTGCGTTATATTATTTTTTCTGCTTCCCCGGACAGAGAAATGCAACTTTGACATGCAGTACTATCGGCATACCACCATTGCCTGCTAACTTTGACTTACTCGGACAAATTTTGAATCCGTTACTTTTTTTCTACGTACGCGAGTATTACATAACTTTATTGGTCTTAACCGGTTCGCTTTGGACCATTTGTTTGTTTCGATAGCTTGATGAATTTTTATTTGTACTTTAAATAAAAAGCCAAAAGAACGTACTGAAACTATATTTATCAAGAAGACATTTTTAATAACAAGTTGATTGCCATGGTAACAACCCAACACCTTTTTATAATACAATCTTTTTAAGGAGTCCAGAAAAGAGGTTGACACACTATAATGATAGGTTATAACGTGAACATCCATATAATTATATAGAACTTTTTTTTTACCCAGATAATTATATATTGCTTATTATACATAATGAAGAAGTACTTACGCAGTGTAACATTTTCTTCAATTTTCCTTATGATGAAAGGTACAGGAGGGAAGAGCCTCAGCGTCTCCTTTACTACCCTTTCGAGAAATTTCATTTGCAGCAGATCTTCCTTTACCAATTTACGGTCTGAGGTCCCGAAAATGTCGTAGATTCTAAAACAAAATGCAATCGGAATAAAATCAACTACTTTTATTCTATACTAATATTATATAGGGGGAAGATTTACTTGTTTGCATGGCACAGGCTCGGAAACAACCGGACAGTTTTTAAAAATTCTTTAATCAATTACTTATAAACTTATAATTCACGGCTAGTTTTCTATAAATGTAACTCATCTGGTGGTAAACTCTGTGTTCCAGTGTACGAAGCAATAATTTTATTAATAGAATAGAATAGAATACACTTTATTGTACACACACATAACACTTACAATTTTAAATGTAGAAAGGAAACGTACAAATGGCGGCATTATTACTAAAAGTGATCTCTTCCAGGCAACCTTGAGATGGAGATATATTTAAAATGAGCTAATAATAATGGGGTAACGGATGGTGTACATATGTATATACTATTTATAGCTAGAGTTATACTTATGATTTTAATTCTTATGTAGAAAGAAGAACAATAGATATTAAATATTATACATACTTATATACATACAATACATACAAATTTTATGCACAAATAGAGTTGCTTAACGATTTCCTCAATGATATTAGGTCCTTTCTTATGAAATTGGGGTTTTGTCGCACTAGGCACTTTAATCACAAATTTTTCCTCCTTGGTTTGGGAATTCCAAATTCACTCATGTATTTGTGTGTTGTTAGGCTGCTTTCATTTGTTTTTTTTTTCTTTTGTTTGTCCTATTTAAGTCACCCAGTATAAAAAATTTAAAACTTGAAATATCGTGTTATTTACGAGTACGAGCTCCACCGTGGTACCAGTGCTGCGGAATCGACTCGAAGGGTTAATGATGTGTATGGCGATTGTGTCGCAAAAGAAAACACAGTGCGTTTTTGGTTCCAACGTTTTCGTTCTGGAAATTTCGACCTGCAAAACAATCCCCGTGAACGGCCGGAGACACAAGTTATTAATGAAGAATTTGAAGGCTATTGTGGAAGCGGATCCATCGCAAGCCACGTCCGAATTAGCTGCAGGCTGCGGTGTTAGTGATAAAACTGTTTTAATCCACTTGCTACTACAAAAAAGTTACTTGTAAGCGTTTGGTGGATTAGTGCCGATGTCGTTCATTACAGTTTTCTCAAATCTGGCCATACGATTACGGCAGACGACTATTGTCCGCAATTGCAAACCATGCTGGAAAAACTAGCTCTTAAACAACCGAGACTGGTCAATCGCTCTACGCCACAGTGGCGTAGAGCGATTCTTGTCGAGTCGATTCACGACAACGCTAGACCACACACTGCACAAAAGACAGCTACCAAATTAGAAGAGCTTCAATTGGAATGTGTAAAACATCCACGCCCGGACCTCGCTCCAACAGATTAACATTTTTGTCGAAATTTGGATAACTTCTTGCAAGGGAAAAAATCAACTCCAATGGGGCAGGGCAAATCGCCTTCAAAGATTTAATTGATTCCCGTCCGAATGGTTTGTTTAGTAAGGGGATCAATGAACTATCTATGAGATGGCAAAAGTGCATAGATACGAGGGTCAAACTGAAAGTTCTTAGAAAATCAAAAACTGATTACATTAGCCAGTTATTAGTTTTATTATATCTTTTCAAAATATTGTCCATTCACGTCAATACACCGCTGCATGCGATGGAACCACTGGGAAAAGCACTTTGCCCACTCGTCCTTAGGGGTCTCTTCAATGGCATCGCGATACGCAGCCACCGCTTCTTCAGCATTCATAAACCGCTTTCCTTTAAGTTTTTCTTTAATTTTTGGAAATAAATAAAAATCACAAGGCGCGAGGTCGGGGCTATACGGCGGGTGACCCAGTAATTCAACGTTTGATGTCGCCAAATAGTCGATCGTTCGCTTGGCGGTGTGCGACGAGGCGTTGTCGTGGTGAAGGAGGATCCTACTGCGAGGTCGTTTCTCTCGAACTTTTTCCAAGACAAGTGGCAAACAATTGGTAGTGTACCATTCTGCAGAAACTGTTTTTTGATCCTCTAACACAATTGTTGCAAAATGACCTATCCTTCCAAAGAACGAGGCCACCATTTTTTTTCCCGCACTTCGATCTCTCTTCACTTTAGTTGGCAACTCCTCGAAAGGAAACACCCACTGAGCAGATTGTCTTTTGGTTTTAGGATCATAACAGTAAATCCAGCTTTCGTCACCTGTTAGTATGTCGAACACAGCATTTGAGTCACCTCCGTTAAATCTTTCAATCATTTTACGACACCAATCCACACGATGGAGTTTTTGAGCCTCAGTCAAATTATGAGGTATCCACCGGGCGCAAAGCTTCCTCACCGCTAAATGTTCGTGGAGGATTTTGTGCACTTGACTCATACCGATGCCTAAGCTTGTCCGAATCTGTTGATAGGTCACTCTTTTGTCAGTCTCTATCATACGCCGCACAACACAGATGTTATCTTCAGTCGTCGCCGTAGAAGGCCGTCCCTCACGTAAATCATCAGTGAGATTAGTGCGACCACGTTTAAACTCATTAAACCAGTTGTAAACAGTCGCACGAGATGGGGCTTCATCGTGAAAGGCCAATCGTAGTCTATCATAACTTTCTTGTTGACTTAAATGACATCGAAAGTCATAAAAAATCATTGCACGAAAATTTTCTCGTGTTAAATTCATGATGACGTGACACAGACAATTTTCAATTTGCCGCCAAATCGTAAAACAAATGACAAATGAATGAAATATATACTCAGTAATATTGGCAAAGAGTTATATTTTCAAATTTTAGAATTATTTTTTTATTATATTGTTTATAAGTGGCCAGTTCTAAGAACTTTCAGTTTGACCCTCGTAACAATGGGTTATACTTTGATGAAATAAATATATTATATTAGAAAATATTCGACTTTTTGTTCCTCCCATACCAAATTCATATGTAAGGACCTAATATTAATGGACTTAGTTTTAGCTTAGAGAATGTGTGAGCGCAAACAAGTAGGAGTGGGTAAAATATTGCGGAGTCTTCTTAAATACCCAGCAGTGGCAAAAAACTTGCGTCTCACTATTTTGAACGGCACATTCCAAATAACTTTTTGACAAATTGTACGCCCATATTTCTAACCTGAGCACTGAGTTGTAAGTTAATTCCACAAAAAACATTTTGTGGAAGTTGATCATACTTAAGATTTGCGCTAACCCGAGAGCTGCCCATTATAATAACTTGGATTTTGTTGGGATTTATCAGCAATCCATGACTACGGCTCCATTCAGAAATTTGACATAAGTCTTTATTCAGATTACTGATGGCTGAATTAAAATGTTCAACAGTAGCCTGAGAATAAACCTGCAAATCGTCTGCATAGAGATGGTAGGAAGAAACTAATTGACATGAAATAGAATTAATGTATACTGCAAAAAGAAGAGGAGATAACACGTCATCCTGCAGTACCCTAGCAGTGATATTGCACTACGACGAAAATGAATCCTCAACGAGGACCCGCTGCCGGCGATAAGACAGGTTATTTCGAAATCAATCAATCGCTGATGGAGATATGTTAATAGAGCGTAATATATGAATCAAAACATGTTGAAAGCGTTTCTAAAATCACACACAAAATTGTAAGAGTTCCAGTTTCCATTCCTAGTCTTATGTCATCTATTATATTAATAAGGGCAGTTGTGGCGCTGAATGAATGAATTCAGGAAAATACTAAGTTGGTCATTAACAAGGCGCTCAAGGACAATAATTTCGTCTACAACGTCAAATATATTTTAGATTTTTTTTTTAAATAATGTTTATAGGTTCAAACGGATATCGTCTTTTATTAAACTGAAAATAAAAATTTCATGTAATCATTAATGATTTTAGACGTCTTACAAAAGAGTTCCAAACACCTGTAGGTTCATTTTCAAAATTGACGTTAAAACCTCTAAAACAACTAGTTTTCAATTGTAAAAATAGGTGAGATAACATAAGTAAAAATATTATATTATTTAGAAGTATTATTGTTTTCTTTGATGACATATATGTATAGTGTGTATTATATAAACGTGTATTTTAGTTAAGTATATTTATAGTGTAGTGCAACAGAATTGGCACCAATATCAAGTTGTTATAAAAATCCCAGACATGGTATAACATACCTATATATATACAAAAACAAAAAAAAATACAAAAAACCTTACGACATATTCATTATACCTATATTAACCTCAATGATTTTTCCTTACTTCACTCACACATCTCTCTCGTTCATCTCTTCAATTTAATCTCGGAAAAAAAACAGCTTTGAGTCATTGATCTAGACACATTAATATCATTGGCTGTGAGTATTATGTTTGATTAATTTCGCATTTACAGTGCCATATTGAAAAATATTTTTAATGGAAAATGCTTAAAAAATCTACTTTGACCCTAGCACTGTGAGATGGGACTCGAACCCACGACCATTCGCAATCCGAGCGACCGCTCTAACCACTGAGCTATCCAGGACCCAGCTGGACTGACAATTTTTTTAAATACTTGTTACTTTTCGCTACCACAAAGCGTATTTTCATTAATGTTCAGAAAATCCACTGTGTTTAAATTTTCTATACTAATATACATGCGAATGAAGGTCTGTGTATATGCCTATTACGCGCTCGACACTTAACAGGCTTGACTTGAGGACATAGGATATAAGTAGGTTGCTTTTTATTGTGATAAAAGAGTTGGGGGATTAAAATTTGTATGGAAGTCATCATTGTCAGAGATAAAATCATGAAATTTTATATTCAGGTATTTTACACGATATAATGAATAAGTATGTATTTATCCTCCTTAACCATCCATAAGGATCAGGCCTTCCTTATGGATGGTTAAGCCCCGGCAGTGGGAACGTAAAAGGGCTGATGATGATGATGATGTAACTATACCCAGCGGACGAAGTCGCGGACAAAAGCTAGTCTTTTATACATTTATTTTTCAGTCGGAGAAAGAATGTCGAGATAGTAATACGCTCAAAGACAATTCCCTTTTTGTTTTTGTTACTACTATGTTATTGTTTTGGGTCGAGAACCGCTATTTGCCATCTCCTTTTTTCTTCAACGGCTTTAAGAAGATTTATAGCACAGAACTCCTCATTATATCAAAAACAAAACCAGTCAATGATAGTGAAGAGGATAGAAGTGAGTGCGTCTACTATTTTTCTTTTGAAATACGGAACACCAAAATGTAGCAGAATATCAATCACTTATTGACACCCTCCTAATAACAAGTCCGCCATATTGAACTTTATTCTTTCACAAAGAATTAAATAAGTAGCCATCTAGGGACAGCTGCCATATTAAATTTAAAATGATGTAATTAAGTTTAGCATGTGCTGTCGTGTAAAATAAACCATATTCATAATTTTAGCTAAATCCGTAGTATTTAACCGCTTTTCATAATCCAGTTGCAAGAGTTGATGATATACACTAGAAATTAAATTGAAGCTTCTAAATCACCACTTACTCTTCATAAACTCTCTGTTGTACGTCTGGATATTTGGCCAGCATCTTCAAGGTGTAACCTATAGCAACAGCAGACGTGTCCGTTCCAGCTATGATAAGGGTTGTCACTTCGTCTCTCAATTCCGTATCCGTATAACCTTTGTCTGATTTACTTGAAAGATTAATAAGGTGATCGAGAAAAGATTTTTTCTTGTAATCGTCCAGATCTAAAACACACAGAAAATTATAAGAAATATATTTTATTAATCGTATTATTGTTTTGAGGATACCCGATCAATGTGGTTAGCATGTTTGATCTACAATTGCAGAAGTTAAGAAACTTTAGCATATAAATTTATTTTTGTTCATCGGACGGAAAAGTTATATTTGGACGGAAACAAAATTTATTATTAACTTGCTGATTCCAAGGTGTGGCCATCCTGAGATCCCGAATTCGATTCCCAGTCGAGTCAATGAAAAAAAAACACTTCTATATCGAATGGGTACTGTGGTACCTCGTTGGTTTCAGATTCCCATAAGAAAAATGCAATTAATAACTTCATTTTGGATCTGTTTATTATTATTAATTATCCTCAGTGCATTATCCTTAGCGCGTGAAGCCTCCTTGGCTGTATCTGTAGGAGCTTAGCAGTTAGCACCCACAAATTTGCACTGCACCATCATGATAGTATAACTCCCTATGTGAATCTATCCAGATTATTACAGTGGAGACAGAAACTTGAAGATATTGTTCTAGCTAAAATTTTCTGCTTTGAAAACATACAATAATCTAATCTAGTTTAAACATGGAAATTATTTACAGCATCATCGCCATGGGCAACAACTAATATTTTCTTATTCACCGAAAGGACTTCAATTCGAAACGTATACATTAAAAACAAGTTTTGAAAATTTCTTACCGTAAGCAACGTCTACTTCACTTTTGTTTTGTGATTCAATCCTTAATTCATCGCGTTTTTTTCTAATGACCTTCAATTATAATGAAAAATTAATAAAGTTAATGATGAAATTTCAATTCATACGGATGACTACATTTCAAATAAGGCCTAAATTATATTATATAATTTAAAAGAGACGAACTATTAGTTTACAAATATACTTTGAATTTTATTATCTTAAGGAAAATAATTTGATGAAAATACATTTGATGTTATTAATAAACAAGGCTTAGTTTATCCCATATTTTAGCACTTAATATTTGTCAAAATTCACATTAATGAACAGAGATTACACCTTCTAGTGGTAAATATTACTCCCGTATCAACCAGCTATCAATATTAGTCTCTGTTTGATAATGTAAATTTTGAGTAATACTAAGTACAATCTTAGCGTAAATTTACTCTGACACTAAAGCTTGTTTATTGGTAACATTGACTAAGTAAGGACAATTAAAAATACAATATTTTTGTACCTCATCAGTGAAGTCGTGCATTTGCTTCAAACAAGCTTGGTGCTCTGTATATTGTGGGAAGAACTTGTAAATCCAATCGGGTTGAAGCCATAGATGGAATATTCTTCGACATGACAAATGTAGTGCCCGAGTCATTGATAATAAGAACGAGTTTTGAGGGTTACTTTGTGCGTCTACCTTTACTCCCAATGCCGTTTCTATGAAAAACAAAATGAATTTTAGTCGGTAAGACTAGTTAGAAATGCACAAGTAATAAATTAAAAAGAAAAATAATAATTAGAGGCGTTTATTTCATGTCTCGTCTAAGAAATTTTTGAAATGAATTTTTCGCACGATCGCTACATTTCTCGTTTTAGTAAATGGCGTTCCTGAGCGATGAGAAAATGGCTATACCGTACTACCAAATGTAATTCAACCCTAAAGAGTTCTCACGCCTAATTGTAGATGAAAATATTTTAATATTTTTATATAGTAAATTAAGTGTGATTTAATTTATAACTCTTAAAATCTACCGTCTGTACCTATACCGTGGACTACTTTATATAAAATTTTTAGATTGTGATTTTTCAGACATCTCTCTTAAAATCGACATTCAGTATATCATGGACTGTTTCGTTGGTCTACTCTACTTATGGTCTTTTTTAAGGCGACGAGTGGAACGGAGCACTATGAACTTCGCGATATATCGAAAATAGAGTTTAGTAATACGGTTTACTACACTGATATTAAAAGGAAGTAATGTTTCTAACTTTGTTTGTTTGTAGAGAGTAATCTTCGGAAATAGTGATGGGATCATGAAAATTCTTTCACATACCGAAAGTTACTTCACTACGCAGTGGCTTTTATGCGGGCGAAGTCGCGGCTAGGAATTAATAAGTAGGTACTCACGTGAAACTGCATCCAGTGTATAAGTGCTAATAAATGGCCAAGCGCTGAAATTGCCCTTTTTAGTTTGCACGTTGAGTTTGTTTGTCATCATCTCTGTCTGCTCTGCGAATATATCTACGAAGCTCTCAACAATTTTCGGACTGAAGGCTGGTACCAATATTTTCCTACGTCTCCTCCAAATGCTTACTGGGGACAATTAAACATTTTATTATTTTATTGTTAATGTCAATGACTGGACGTTTGTAGTACATAATAGTATATTTGAGGCTCGCTCTTAACTCCGGTCCTTCGATGGTGAAAGCTGATTTGCGCGCTAACTGGGCATGGCGCGTCCTGGGGTATGGGTCAAATGTTCCTGAATCGCACTCCCAATCTACAGAGGGACCCACCCTGCAAGAAGTGGACTGAAATAGGCGAGAACGGCGAGGGAAGTGACTGTCAAAGTTTAACCCCTTTTTAGTTAAACTATCGAATGAACTAATGAACCCTGTAATAATTTTAAGAAATCAATAAATATTCCGTTTAGTTGCAAGACTTTTTTCTCCGTTTGCCATGACCGCATGTATTTTGAAACCCGAAACTAAAAAAAAAGGTTTGATGTCTATATACTATAAGTCGATGTGTTATAATGTCCAAATAAAAAATAAGCGCTGTGTCTTTAACCTTCTATTTTCAAAATGTTAATAAGTCTTCAAAGAAACGCATTTATCGGTAATTTACGATGCAACGAAGGTAGGATCTGACACTGCCTCTGATGCACAGATAATATTCACGGATATATGATTTTAACAAAGAAGTTTGCCGACTTTTCGTTCGAGGACACAGGTCCTCAAGTGTCATGTTAATTCGTAAAAGTTATAAGTTAAGTTTGATAGTACGTTGCAAAACGAAATATATAACACTAAATGGTATTTACCTGGAGCGAAGATACCACCGTTGCCAAAGATATCTTTCACGAATCTGTGCATATCATCTTTCTCCATACATGTTTTCAACGCCATTTCAATATCAACTGGGTCTATGATCACTGTTAAGAAAAATAATAGTGAGATGATGAATTGTGTCTATGAACAACAATCTATACTTAATATTATAATGAGGAAGATTTTGATTGTTTGTTTGCATCGAATAGGCTCCAGAACTACGGGACCGATTTTCAAAATTCTTTCACCTACGGGTAGAGCTTCATCATACGGGGTCGACATAAGCTATAATATACGCGTGCGAAGTTGCGGGAAAATAGCTATCGTTTTATAATTTTAGTTTCATAGGTAAAAGACATTTACAAAAGCGTCATCAGTGACGCTTTTATCAAAAGACAAATCTTAAATGAAACTATTTTATTACACAGTAAATTGGACATTATAAGTGTATAAAATACTCACAGAAATATAATATGTGATTAAGCCATCCTCTGACAATGCCCTGACATTCCATCGCTGCATAACTAAAATCCTTAAGCTTGTTCATTATATCTGAAAAAACAACTTAAATGTATCTAATATTTTTTATCCAATCACTAACACTCGTATCTATAGTCGAGGAGAGTAATTACTTGAGAATATGTCATAACTTAAGCAGATATTTTTACCAAATGAAGAAGAATTGTAATGAAGTAAAAACTGAAGGCCTACTCTGTTTCTACGAAAACGAAATTTCTTTTATTGTCGAAACGCTTATATGACTCAAAAAAAAAAACATTTATCGATCATTTGATGATGCAACGGTTATAGGACATGGCACTGCTTCTGATCCACAGAAAATCTTCACAGATATGATTTGAACAAAATTGTAAGAACGATTCAAAATGCTCCGAAATTTCGTTCGTCGACAAAGAGAGTAGGCCGGCTCTCTGATTATTATTAGCTTGTAACAATTGTTACATTATTCAAAGATTTGATTAAGTTATAACATTTTACTTATCTCGACTATAGATAGATACGAGTGTAAGACTATTTTCTCCTTAAACAAAGATACGATAATCAGATATTAGGGGTTAAAGTATGAAATTGCCGTTTTATTGTAATAGGTTCCTTGAATTGACATAGAATCTTTAAGATTTGAGGTATTCGAAAGAAACTTTTTTTACATGGTTTCTATGATGTTTTTCTTCTAAAATATGTGAAACATTTGAATATCGATTTTCCATTGTTTTTGTTATTAAACTTCGACAAGAAGATGGATACTGCGAACATTCGAGTAATTTTTGAATACGAGTTGTGACGCGACAGTAACGCGGCAGAAACAGCCCGCAATATCAATGTTGCGTTTGGAGAGGGGTCTGCTAATGAACGCACCGTGCGAATTTGGTTTAAACGCTTTCGTGATGGAAACTTCTACTTGAAGAACGAGCCACGGTGAAGACCGCCCACACAGGTGAATAACGATGAATAGAGATGGTGGAAGCAAATCCTAGTCAAACTATCCCGGAATAAGCGGCATGGTTTAACGTTACCTTACCCACAATATTGACTCATTTGCGTCAAATCAATAAAATAAAAAATACGAAAAATGGATGCCTCATGATTTGTCTGATCTGCAGAAAAAAACGCGTGTTGTAACTTGCGTTGCTGTGTTGAATCAGTACAGAAATGAAGGAATATTGGTACGAATTGTGACATGTGAAGAAAAGTGGATTCTTTATGATAACCGTAAAAGAAAACTGCAATGGCTGACCCCAGGTCAAACGCCACAACAGTGTCCTAAAGCAAAACTTACCAATAAAAAGGTAATGGTAAATGTTTGGTGGTCTCAGCATGGTGTTATTCACTATAGTTTTCTCCGATCTGGTCAAGCATTAACGGCATATGTCTATTGTGCCGAACTCCGAACAATTTCGGCAAAACTAGCAGTAAACATGAATCGATCTTCACCATTACTGCTCCAAGACAACGCGAAACCTTATATAGCACGAGAAACCGTTTGACCCTTCAGGAATTGCAGTGAGAAACCATTCGTCTTCCTCCATATTTGCTAGACCTTGCTCCAACGGACTAATATTTTTTTCGTAATTTGGACAATTATCTACGTGACAAGAAGTTTTCTTCCCAGGAGGCAGTACAAAATGCTTTCATACAGTTTGTGCAATCTAGATCCACAGAATTCTATCACAAAGGCATAAATGACCTTCCTATTAGATGGCAGCAATATATAGATAATAATGGTAACTATTTTGATTAAATAAATTTGTTAAACATTAAAAAAATAAACAATTTTGATTTTAAGTACAAATCGGCAATTTCATACTTTAACCCAGCGTTTCTTAACCTCAGGTCGCGACCCAAATCCGGGCCGCGGGCGGTATTGGGATGGGTCACCGGTATTTTGAAAAGACATTGTGATCGACGTGATCGATGTCATTTTTTCTTGATCACGAATGCATGGGGAGGGAGGTGTGGCGGCGAATTGAGCGCGGGCGGCGGCGGCGCGGCCGAGTGCCGACTCAGTGTTCTAGCATGTTTGTTAATGAATGCACGCTCTTTTGTTCCACCATTTTATGCGAATCACACACATCAAACTACCTACGTAAACATATTTGCTACAAACAGTGCTACAAAATTGTGTTTACTGCGATTATAATACGTATTCCTTGTTGTGCTCGAGGAAGGTTTGTATTTAATGTTTTTTGTTTCTAATATGTACATTTAGTAAGTGATAAATTAAATAGGTATCAGGTTGTAGTTAAAATTATAGTTTATAATTTGTCTTTATGTTTAATTCTTCAATGGTAAAATAATGTTTATAGAAAGTAGGTAATAAGTAAAATAGTTTTTTAATCTTCCAGTTGCTAAAATTGAAGAGTACAATTTATGGATTCGTTTCCACCAATGTTTCAGTGATTAAATAATATTGATTTTAAAAAATTGGTAATAAATAGAATAGGTATTTAATATTCCAGATGTTGAAGTAAATTAACGTTTATATTATGTCGTTATGTTTCAGCAAATATTTCAATTGGCGGATCGTGTTTTCTGAAAAACGTTTGGCTAATTCCACCAATCATGACAAACCGGATATTACCATATAAAGAAGAGATATTAGGATTTATTGAAATAAAAGATCGCTCTGGTGTTCCGCGTCCACAATGCGTGGTCTGTATGTAACTTCTTTCCAATGAATCGCTGAAACTCAACAAATTAAAGAGACATCTTGAGAAAGTCCATCCAACTTATGTAAATAAACCGCTTGGCTTGTGGAAAGAAAAAGAAACACAAGCAAAGCGTATGAAACTTGATGCACCATCAAGTTCGGCAACACTTTCGCTAAAAAAAAATACTTCTTTTCAAGTAGCTTTAAAAGTTGCTCAATGTAAAAAACCCCATAGTATTGCTGAAGAGTTGATTAAACCAGCCGCGATAGCCATGGCGAGAACTGTCCGTGGAGATGAAATAGCTAAGAAGTTGGAAATGGTGCCAATTTCAAACGATACCGTAAAAAAGAGAATAGATTTAATGTCATTAGATATTTTAGAACAGTTAATAACAGATCTTAAAACAGCAATAAAATTTTCTATTCAAATCGACGAATCAATAGATATTGAAGACTTTCCACAGTTTTTAGCGTATGTAAGATACAGAACTCCTCAAAATTTTAATAAAAAAATTCTTTTTGTGAATAGCTCTCTGTAACTTCAACTGGAGCTGACAGTTTTTTTCTAGTTGACAACTTTTTTGAGACTCACCAATTGCAGTGGCGAAATTGTATCGCAGTTTATACGGATGGAGCACCAGCAATGGTAGGAACTCGCATAGGTTTTTGTGCCAAAGTCAAGGAAAGAAATCCAAAGGTTGTTACAATACACTGCTTTTTACATAGAAAGAACTTGGCTACACAGGATATGCAGCCAGATCTACACCGGGTATTACAGGACGTCATCAAAATTATACATCTTGAAAATGAAATGGCAAGATATATTCCACAAAATGTCCATATCGAGAAATACAGTTGGGTAAGAAATCCATTTGAAGTAGATGTAATGGCGGTTGAAAATGATACGGCTGGACTACAAGAAGAATTGCTTGAATTGCAGGGTGATAGAGTTTTAAAAGAAAGATTTGCCACAATGAGTCTCACAAAATTTTGGGCAGAACTATCTGGGAAGTCTATTCTCATCAATGAAGCTGAAAAGCTCTGCTACCATTTCCAAGTAAATTTCTGTGTGAAGCAGGAATTTCGTGCCTTGCTGTTTTAAAAACCAAATATAGAAATAGACTGGATCCTCAGCGTGGCATGCGGTGTGCACTTTCAATAAATTTAACTCCGCGTATAAATCGCCTTTGTTTGAAAGTACAGCATCACGGTAGTCACTAATATTCACTAATAGTCACAAATATAATTAGCGATGATCACCCTCAGGATATAAGTTAGTTTTTTCATGTTTTACTCTGTTGATTTTTTTTTGTCAACAGGGTAATACACACAACGTACATATAGCCTGAGAGTTATCACCACTTTTTTACATATGTTATTCGTTTCACTTATTTAAATTTTTGTTTGTTCTTTTGTTTTATGTTTTTGTTTAGCTAAGCAAGTCATAGACAATTTTAAAAAAACGTACCTAAGATTTTCCACAAAATATTTTTATAAAACTTACTTGAATACTTTAATAAATGGTACTTTTTCCTGTACTAACAAAGTTTTATTTTATTATTTAATATTTGTTAACTTCTATTTGCATTAATAAAAAATAGATATGGGCGGCAAAAAGCTCACTGCGATTGCAAATGTAACCGGGACCAATGGCTTAACGTACCTAACGGAATAAATATTAAGGACTTCGGTCACCGATCCAGTGACCAGCCTCTGCGTACGTTGCCTAGCAAACGTAATCGCAAACTGAGCGCGCCACTAAGCTACTCAACGTAATGACATCAATTTGAGCAAACTACTGACTTTTATTCCTATTATTTTATTATCACTGGAAAATAAATAAAATGTCAGGGTCGCAGACTTCAAATTTAAATTAAGATTTATCAATTTAATGAGTTGGTATCAAGGAGTTTATATATTAGAATATTAAGTTAAAAACAATGAGATTTTGTGTATTTTCGGACTTTTTATAAATAAACATTGACGACTTGGGTCCTCGTGAAAAGAAACGATTTTGCATTTTTTCTTGTTTTATTACCTCAAAATATATATTGATGTTATTGTCTCTACGTGTAAAGGCCACTAACGTGATATTGGTGGAATTGTGAAAACGTAAATATGCCATACATTAAAAGAAGATTAACTGAAGCATGCAAAATCATAAACAAACGTTGCATTACTAAACAAGTCTTAGTAAGGCAATACTAACATTAGAGGTTAGGTGAAACGACAAATATGCGTAAGCTATTCTTAATATCAAGTGATTTTTAACAATGCCTTGTTAAAATGGGCATTAGTCGACTACTACACGTAAACTTGTAAAGGTTCGTTGTTTACTACGGGACCCTAAAATTATAATATCAAAGAATTTAAAATACATATCAATATATAGGTAGCATTATGAATGCAAAATTTAACAAATATAATAATAAACTTGTCTTGATTTTCGTTTAAAAACAAAATACTATCGCCGTTGAGTATCAATTTTATGTTAATTACGTCATATAAATATAAGGTCAGTTCTGCAACGTCGTTGCACATGTACCGGTTCTTATTTAATGTTCTAATAATTGACATCTTTTTGCAAAAGAAATAGATATCTATTTTACGATTTTTTACTATAAGTAAAAAATCTGTAATAACAATTTATAAGTAAACTAGTTGAGGAGCTCGCTCGAGCTAGCGCCGTGGCTAGCGCACTCTGTCTGCGACACGGTTGTTAAGCAACTTTCGCAATGACCGGTCGTAGGATGGGTGACCAAAAATGTATCATCCCGAACTCCTCCGTGTTTCGGAAGGCACGTTGAGCCGTCGGTGCCGTTTGCATCTGCTGTCGAAACCCACCAATACGCACTGGCCCCGTGTGTTTGCTCATGGCCCATTCTCCCTATTCGATTCGATTCGATTTCATTGATAGGGAAGGCCTGAGGTCCAGCACTGGGGACATTAATACGCTGGTGATGATGGTGTAGTCAACTCGTAGCAGATATATTTACATAGTAAAAAACATAGTTTAAACTGTATACTCTCTCGTTCGCTTTCTTCACGCAGATGGATCATAAGATTTTCTAATGCCTGTTAAGCCTAGCCTAGCCATTATTAATCACAGAAAAAGATGCAGTTATAAAAAGTCTTTTATATATATATAAAGATTTATTATAATAATCGTAAAATGGATCCAAAAACCTCTTAGTCATCTTGCGATTTTTTTCTATCGCGCCAATTATTGAAATTTATTTTTTTGTTTAAAAAGTGATAAGTGGTTATTTCCTACAATCTCGCCTTAAGGTGAGGTGAACGAATTGAATTTTTGAAAATCTTTCTCAGCATAATTCTATGTCCTAATTACTATGTATTTATCGTTTATTACTGTGACAAATTTCAACTCGATCCATTCAGTACTTTGAGCTGAGCATTCATAAATTCTATAGTTCATCTTTGCCTTTTATACTCAGATTTATAATCAGTGCAATAATTTTGTGGTAGATTAATCATTTTCACGTTCTTTCTCTTTTTAAATCTTGTTTAACCTACTAACATCGGGACAGCAGAAAAAGATGTTTTTAAGCAAGTCACTACCATACTATTTACATATGTTGCTACTTATGATATCTCTATTGTAAATAAAAATAAAAATAAAAAGTAATTCTTATTTCATGAATCATGAATCGTGACCGATTTAATTCAACATAACCATTTCTTAATACTACATATTAAAATAAATACATAAATGAGAAAATATTTAAATATGTCGTAAAAGAAAAGACCTTCGTAAATATTGTGTATTTTATAAACGGAACTAAATTATTTAAAAAAATATTACTTTTTGCGAACTAAACCTATAGAATATTTTTAAACTGAATAATCTATTAAAATATATAACTTACACATTTTACTAAGTACCTCGACGACCAAGCCTTACTCGTATTTTTGGTTTAAGTAAATAAATCCTAGCTAGATTGATTTATCAACCCCGAAATCTTGTGCATACTATACTAGCTTTCCGCCAACGACTTCACCGGCGCGGTCCTGTACTATACCTATTAACCTTCCTCTTGAATCACTCTGTTATGCAAAAACTACTGGCCATATATAATATTTATAAGCCTGTAAGCCTCCTGTTAACCCACACGGTTCCTTAGGGAACACTCAGACGAAGCCCTGGCTAGTTTAAAGTAATTATACATATGACATACCTTCGGCATCTCCTATTAGCGTATGAGCAATTCCAATAATGGGCATCTCTTTTGTCGGTGGTGGTATCTTTGAAGCCAATTTGTAAACCTGCCGCCTTCTATAACGGAACGCGATTACCCAAAGGGTAAAAGCAATGCAGCACAGGGATAAAATCATCTTGAATTGTAAATAATCGAATACTCTTAAACTGGCACAAAACACTGAGCGAAATAATTAAAAAGTCTTTAAATAAGTCTCTATGTGTTTCAAAAAGTTTTTTTGTCGCAACAATATCAAAATATTTTTTGTCGCAACAATATCAACCTTGACAATGTTTAAGCGACTGTGGTCAACGTGCGTATCAGCCTAATAATTAATCTCCTCCGTTATATATTGTCCTCGAGGCAACGAGCAGAATAGAAAATAGTCTGTTATAAAATTAGCGTCGAGCGCAACGCTGTCACAGCGTAGGTAATTAGCGCAGGTAATTTGAATGAACATATTATTTAACAATTTCATTCAAATGAAACCTATTTCAAAAGGTTATAAAAGTTTAATGTATCGAATCTCTATAGCTTTTTAACGTTGGTTTAATTCTCTATCACCCGGTTTCTAATGTGAAAATCTAAAGTTAGTCATGTCTCAAACTGTACTTAAACAAGTCTTCGTTTATGATTTTAGTGTTTTAATGATCAGTACATTAACAATAACATTAACACAGCTGAGAAACTTATTTTCTGCATTTATTGTTTCATATATAAAACTTAGTGTCCATTAGGTATATTATTATTGCATTCACTTTTAATAAAAATTAATTGATAACGAAATCACTTATTGTTTATGATTCAGATTAATAAATGAACTAAGATTATATTATGTTACATCTCTTTGACTCTAGTGTATGGACAAGACACTGCTGTAGATGTTAATATTGTAGAAATAAATGTAGGTTAAATTGTAAATAAAAAGTAATTGTATGGAAGAGGGTACACATTATATTAAATTATTTAAGATTATTGATGAGGTATTATCATCGTTATAATTGGTGATTGGTTATTAAAGTGATACCTTTTCTTATAATCTTATTGAACATAAATAATTAGGATATTTTATTATTCATCTACCCACCTATTGAATATTATTATATTTAAAATCAATATTTCATCATTACTGATTAATTAATGCTTAAATAGGATAAAATAATAAATTTTGAAACTTATTAACTTTCCATTGATTCTGTTTTATTTATATTTTTTTAGGAAATTTGATTCAATATGTTGACCCGTAAGGCTGTTACACAAAATACAGAAATGCAGTTACGGCAAGCACTTCAGGAGCTAAAGGATTCAAAGGACACATGCAACCAGTTACTACAGGAACGAGATGAAAGTGAAGAAGAAATCAAACATATTAGTGGCCGGAACTCACAACTGAAGAGTGAGCTTGGCGAACTGCATACTGAGCATATAGAAGTAATGCATCAAAGGGACCAGCTTAAGGATGCACTCAGTACTCTCAAAGAAGAATTAAATACTCATGAGAGGGTACTCAACCACATGACAGAACTGGAACAGGAGCTCAACTTGGCCAATAATAAAATAGAAGTACTGTTCGAACAACAAAATGAACATGAAGCAGAATACAACCAAAGTCTTTTTGAAGAACTGGTAAAATCACCTGTAGGTCAGTCGATGAGGCATCAACTAACAGCCTGTGATATACACTCTAAGACTCAGATTAATTTTAATTTAAGTACTAGGAAATATAAGAAATATATTAAAATTGGAAAAGTTATCCAGAAAACTTAAAAATTGATAAAGAAGAATAATTGTTTTTATAAAAATATTGCCTTGAGGAAACAACGCAGTAGTCTAATGGATTCTTTGGAAATATATAGCGATAAATTATGTGAAAGTCGGCAGATGTATGACCAGGAAACAAAAAATTTGCAATCTCAAAAATAAAAATGAATCAATAGAATTAATACAAAATAAATATTTAGTTGCACAGTCTCAGATTGATGAGCATATTAGGTCTGCCATAGAGATGGTTGACTTATGCAATTACAATGCTGACCATTCAATGTTAAATAATAAACAATTAATTAACGAAACAAATAACAGCTTAAGTAACAAAAACAATAACAATAATAATATTCAGAAACAATTTATAAATACAGTTAAACAGAAACCCTGTCAGTCATCTGCCCACCAGTCACAACTGTTTACTCAGATACCTGTTCAGTCATCTGTCACTGATGACTGCTCTCCATCACATTTTTCCCAACGTTCCGTTTCGTTCCTTTCCGTACCTTCAACGTGAAAAAATCACCTATTTGTATTTTCTATCGATCTCCACTGAACCCCAATTTGAGACTTGATATTGAGCGCCCAAGGAGACGATAAATTGATACGTAGTAGAAGAATGTCCCATTATTCAATCTGTTCTTTTAGGGCATTTATTGAAAAGCCAAGTATCTTTATTGTAAAGATCACTGTTACCGGTCCGTTATTATAAGGGAGAAGAAAAAATGCAGTTTTATGAGACATCATATGAAACGGATTGAGATTGCATCGAGCACCTTACGCGCAGTTCGAAATTAGGGTCTTGACAGTCAAAATATATGTAAATAGTTCTGTCGGAGGTCCGGTAAGGAATGAATACTACGAGGGCGGGATGATAAATAGCAAGCCTAGCATAGAAAAACTTGAATCAGTGTGTTAAAAGTATATTTATTTTTCGACATAGTCTCCTTGAAGCGCTATGCACTTCATCCATCTATGCTCTAAAGCCTTGATGCCATCCCTGAAATGGTTTTCTTCAAACCCTTCAAAATAACTGTCCACAGCAGACATCACCTCACTATTATTTTCAAATCTTTGACAACCTAAAAAATTTTTGAGCTAAGGGAATAGATGAAAGTCAGATGGTGCCGGATCAGGAGAATAAGCTGGGTGTGGTAGCAAATCATAATTTAATTCTTTGAATTTCGCCATCGCAATGATGCACGTGTGAACGCGCGCATTATTCTGATGAAAGATTTTTTTTTTTTCGCCATTTATGTTTTGTCCTTTTGGAAGGTAATCAATCATCAATATACCCTTCGAATCCCAAAATACTGACGCCATGACTTTTCCCGCTGATTTCACGGCTTTTGCTTTCTTTAGAGCCGGGATCCTTTTACTGTCCCTTGTTTAAATTGAATTTTTGATTCAGGTATATAGTGGTGTACCCAAGTCTCGCCTGTAGTAACAAACCGTCGCAGAAAATCAGTTGTATTGCTTTGAAAGCGGTCCAAACATTCTTGTGGAATTTGCATACGAACGCGTTTTTGGTCAACTGTAAGCAATCGCGGCACCCACCTTGCGGATAATTTTTTCATACATAATTATTGAGTCAAAATGTAATGTGCCCATTCTTTAGAGATGCCTACAGTATCAGCTATCTCGGAAAGTCTCAATCTTCGGTCAGCTAAAACTGCATCATGAATTTTGATTACAATTTCTGGAGTAGTGGCACTTTTTGGACGTCCTAGACGATGTTGAAAATGATGATGTTGAATTTGAAAATGAAAAATCTTTATTCAAGTAGGCTATTTCAAGCCAATTCAAGTAGTACAAGCACTTTGGAATCGTCCAAAAATATTTTTTCCCCTACCACTTGTTCAGGACGTCTTTTAGCTGACAAGAAGAACAAGCGAAAGAAACTTACCAGCTTTTTATCATAAGTAATAACATTTACATAAATCATGTCATTACCAAAATAATATGTATTATCACAATTATAAGGACAACTTTCAAAGTCTGCAGGACATAGGTTGAACATAGAATTAATCTTTATAGAACATAGCGAAGGCTATTAATTCCATGCATTGCGATCCTTAAAATAATCATCAACTTTATAATAGCCTTTACTCATAAGTATATTCTTTACATGAATTTGAAATTTATTTATGGGTAGGTCAATTACATTTTGTGGAACTTTATTGAACATAGCAATACATTTACCCAGAAATGATCCTCTGGTTTTTTAAAGTCTGAAGCTTGGAACGGCAAGTTTATTTTTATTTCTTGTGTTAAGATTATGAACACTACTTTTTTTGTGATGGAATCGTAATGTTTTCTTGTGTACATAATATTCTCATAGATGTATTGAGAGGCAACAGTCAGAATATTTATTTCTTTAAATATTTCTCTGAGAGATTTCCTAGACCGTAAATTATATATAGCACGGACAGCTCTCTTTTGTAGAATAAAAATATCCTGAATGCTAGCCGCAGAACCCCACAACAATATACCATACGTCATTACACAATGAAAATAACTAAAATATACCAATCTTGCCGTTTCAACATTTGTCAAGAGTCTAATTTTCTTAACAGCAAAAGCTGCAAAACTCAGTCTACTTGACAAACTATCAATGTGAGGATCCCATTGCAGTCGGGAATCTAGTGTAATACCAAGGAACTTTGTCGATTCTACTAACGCAACTTTTTCACTATTCACATTTATAAGTACATGACATGCCTCACATTAGGTAATGCTAACTTTATGCATTTCGTTTTATTTGAATTGAGCTTTAAATTATTATTATCAAACCACTGTAGAACATTGCCGAGAGCATTATTTACATCGTCAAAATAATCATTACCCCTCTCAACTTTAAACAGTAAAGAGGTGTCCTCTGCAAAAAATACTGTCTCGCACAAATTCTTCGTAAAGTGAGGAAGATCATTAATATAAATTAGAAAAAGCAATGGTCCTAATACCGATCCCTGAGGTATTCCCATAGTAACTGGTGCCCCTGGAGATTTCGCTTCATTAATTACTACTTTTTGAATTCTAGCAGAAAGATATGATTTTATTAGATTAAGTGAATTTTTCGTCACACCATAATGCTCTAATTTCCCCAACAGTATTTCATGACTAACGCAGTCGAACGCTTTTGATAGATCGCAAAAAATGCCAATAGCATCTTGTTTATTCTCCCAAGCATCATAGATATGCCTCAGAAGTGCAATTACAGCGTCTGTGGTACATTTACCTCTGCTAAAGCCAAACTGATTTTGGTGAAGTAATTTATTTAATGAAAAGTGTACAAGCAGTTGATTGTAAATAATTTTCTCAAATACTTTACTTGACGCTGGTAATATAGAAATTGGTCTGAAATTACTGGGATCAGACTTGTCGCCTGCCTTGAAAAGTGGGGTTATTTTACCATATTTCTTACTCAAACAGCTTTATCTCGATTAGTTAGTATTTTAATATCTCAAACAACCTTGATCAGCTAGCATTTTTCTATCCAACAATATACCTACTCAACGTCCACGTAACTCATCTTGTTGGTGTACAGTCAACAACACGTCGGGTATTGATAAAGTAAGCATTTTTCGATAAACTGACGTACACCCATGCGTAGGTTTGGATACTGATTAGATTTTAAGATTGTAATGTTGTTCACGACTAACTGTGCTCTAATATGTAAATAGCTTTTGATACCAGGTTTATTATACTCTTTGATCTTATATAACTATACTTTTTGGAATACTATATTTGTACATATTGAAATAGATTATAAAATAAAAATAATTAAATGTCAGTGTTCAAAAGACAAGCGGTCGTATCATTTACATAGTTTTGGTGTCAGTAATAAAAAAGGAAAAATGCCTCTAACAAGATCAAAAAAGCTCGCCACATCAGCGGCAGTACAACAGCCCACTGAGAAGCAAGTGCAAATTTTTTCGGAGGATGGAGCCCCTACTAATTCTGCCTTTGAGGAGGCGGGTCCGTCCACTAAGCGCCGAGAATCTTCACCAAGCACAAGTTCAGGTACTAATTCCAAAAGTAGTTACACTGCCCGTTCGCAAAACAGCACACTAAGAGCACAAATTTTAGCAACCAAGGCAGAACATGCACGCCGTCTTGCTGAAGCCGAAACGGAACGCGAACGTGCGTTAGCGGAACGCGAACGAGAACGAGAGCGTGCTGTTGCGGATTTGGAGCTTCAGGCACAATTAGCTGCCATAGAAGCTGCTTCGTCGCAAAGAACAAGCGGATCTCGCGGATCGCGCGGTTCCAATTCTCAGCGCGTCAACAATTGGTTAGCTAATTCTATCAATAATGCTCATCATAGTAAAGTTCATTCGTTGGTTGACAGGGAGGAGAAAATAGAACCATTGTTCTCATATATAAGATCGCAGCCATCGCCGCGATCGGCGCCACCCGCCACAGCGGTTGTAGACGCCCCTACAAAACTCCCGATCCCTGCTCGCTTGCACCCGACATTAGTTGCGCCAGCTGAACCAACTCCACAACATACACTCGCTACAGGCACACTTAATAAAAAAAGTGATTGTTGTTATAACAAAAATAAAGAAATCGGTAGTAATGTAGGTACACAATTTGATCAGCTGGCCAACGCTATTACTAACCTAGGAAAGAAGACTACAAAGGTATGTGATATTACTAAATTTGATGGACGTGTCTCGGACTGGCTTCTTTTTAAAAATTCTTATGATCAGTCCAAGACGCACTTCCCTCCCAGCGAAAACATTGCAAGGCTCGCATCAGCGCTAAGTGGGTCTGCGAGAGAGGCTGTAGCAGGTCGTTTAATGGTCGCTGACGACCCAGATCAAATCATTGCGGCATTGGAGAATCGATTCGCGCAGCCAGAGGTCATCGTTCTTCATCAGCTTTCCCTAGTAAGAACTCTACCTAAGTTGAACCTATATGAAAATACTCGCGATCTCAATATATTTGCCTGTCGTATTAGAAATTGCATCGAAGTTATCCGGTTACTTAAACTACCCGAGTATCTCGCGTCGCCTGAAATTTGTAATTCTATAATTGGTAAATTAACTCCTCTCCTCAGGTCTAGATGGATTGATTTTGCCGCTGCAAAAGCCGACTCTGGTAAATTCAAGTTGGAAAATCTAGCCGATTTCCTAGACAACGAGGCATGTTTACAAACTAAATTCGGTCTTGTTACGTCAGAGTCGACATTTGTCAGATGTCAAAGTCTACCTGTCAAACCTATCAAAGACAAAATTTTTTCTAACGCGATCTCGTCGAATTCCCCTAGTATAACAAAAGTTACAGAAGGATGCAAGTATTGTCAGACTAGTTCTCATGAAGTTGTTGATTGTGTAGATTTCAAGTCTCTTAGCTTAGATGATCGTTGGCAGTGGGTAATAGACAACAAAGTTTGCCGTAAATGTCTACGCAAAGGTTCGCATCAATATAAAAATTGTAAAAAGAGATGTGAAGTAGACGGTTGTACAGCGAATCGACGGCATCACACATTATTACACAAACTGAGGTCTGATGCACATTTATCGTCTACGCCTCAAGCTAGCGAACATACTGCTATTGTGGCGCATAGTTCTGTGCCATTAATTACCAAGGGACAGCCACTATTAAAAATAATTCCTGTTACTCTGACAGGTAAAAAGGGTAGCGGTAACACTTTTGCACTTTTAGATGATGGTAGTTCTGCTACATTGTTAGATAAGTCTGTGGCTGATATGTTGGTTGATGAAAGGCCTATAGAACCTTTGTGTATTCAATGTGTAGGAGGGCTCTCTAAGTTGTGTAATACCAGTTTAATTAATGTTAAAGTAAAAGGTAGGTATAATTCCGAGAGTTACGAAATACGAGCTCGTACTATTCCGAATCTCAATCTAAAGCCACAATCCATAAACATCAACGACTTGAAACAACACAATCACCTTTATGACCTGACTGATGTATTAAGTTACGATAATGCGAAACCAACTTGTCTCATTGGTACTGACAATTGGCATTTGCTATTGCCTCAATCCATTCGCACTGGAACTAGAGCAGAGCCTGCTGCTATACTCACTCCCTTAGGGTGGGTTCTTTTTGGTTTTATTGGTGGCAAAAAAGATACTGTAGAATACGTCAATCACATCGATTTTGAGAAACAAGATCATAATTTGGATGTTTTAATAAAACAGTATTATAAATTGGATTCGATCGGTATAGAAAAGAAACTTCACCGCAGTCCCAGTGACAAACGCGCTCTAGATATTTTGGAAGATACCACGGTGCGCTTACCTTCAGGCCGATTTGAGACTGGACTTTTATGGCGAAATGATATTTAAATAATTCCCAACAGTAAACCTCTCGCCTTATCTAGGTTTTCAAGTCTTGAGAGTAAAATGATCAAAGATAAATCATACGCAATGAAATACACACAAAACATCCAAGGTATGATCGACAAGGGATATGCAGAGATTTGTAGTGATCAACCGACAGCTAGTAAAGTATGGTATCTCCCACATTTTGGCGTAGTGCACCCACATAAGAAAAAATTACGTGTAGTGCACGATGCAGCGGCAAAGTGCAATGGAGTAAGTCTTAATTCTATGCTCTTATCGGGCCCCGACTTATTGCAGCCCTTGCTAGCCATAGTGATGAGATTTCGGGAAGGCTGTGTTGCCCTTACGGCGGACATAAGGGAAATGTTCCCTCAGGTCAAGATTCGACCTCAGGATCGTGACGCGCAGCGATTTTTGTGGAGGAACGACCCTTCAAAACCTTTACAAGAGTATCGAATGTCCTCTATGATTTTTGGAGCTACTTCTAGCCCATGTACGGCTCTTTATTTAAAAAATAAAAACGCGTTAGACTTTCAACACGCTTATCCAGAAGCGGCTAAATCCATCATAGAAGATCACTATATGGACGACTACCTTGGAAGCATGGATGAGGTGGAGGCCGCAGCGCGCCTTGCCTTTGACATCGTAACTGTTCATAAAGAAGCTGGTTTTGAGATGCGTTCCTGGGTATCAAATAATAAAGACGCTTTGTCTCTAATTCCCTCCGACCTCCGCGCTGTTGATGCATCTGAGGTAGGGTTAGGCCCCTCGTCTCCTTCACAAATACGCGTCCTGGGGTTGAGTTGGCTCGTTACTAATGATTCTTTGTGTTACCTGAAAGCTATACCCAGCCTACCTGCAATCTACACTAAGCGGGCTGTATTGTCTTTACTTATGTCAATCTATGATCCATTGGGCCTAGTTACCCCCATGGTAATTAAGGGTCGGATTCTTTTCCAAAAAGCTTGGAAACTAGGTATAGATTGGGACCATGTGTTGCCTGAAGTTCTTATTCAACAATGGAAGTTTTGGTTTCAGGAGCTTAATGCTCTGTCTGGAGGTGTCATTCCTAGATGTTATTCAAAAGGATTTCCTGTTGTAGAAAGTCAACTTCATATTTTTTCCGACGCAAGTGGATTAGCGTATGCTTGTGTCGCCTACTGGCGCTTTACTTTGGCTGACGGTTCAATTAAGCTAGCTTTAATAGGCGGTAAAGCTAGACTGGCACCCCTGAAACCAGCAACCATTCCAAGAATGGAACTTCAAGCGGCTTTAATTGCAGCGCGCTTTGGTTCTTATATTCTGGAGGCTCATAAGAGAAAGCCTTCCAAATATATTCTGTGGTCCGATTCGGTAACGGTGCTTAAATGGTTACGTAGCGACGCCTGCATGTTTAAGCCCTTTGTTTCTTTTCGCGTGGCTGAGATCTCCGATTTAACCGATATACAGAACTGGAGGTACGTTCCTACTGGCCTAAACGTAGCAGATGACGCTACTCGTGAAACCAGAGAATTTTCTATTCGTTCTCGTTGGTTTACCGGACCATCTTTTCTTCTTCTCCCGGAAGATTCCTGGCCCAGTGAACCAACCACTTACAAACCGCCGACCGCGGAGGAATACAAAACTGTTTCCAAAGTAGTTGGATGTGTAGTTAGTACATCAGCGGAACCGTCTACCACTTCACCAGTGGTAGGTGACTATCGTCGGTTCAGCAGATGGGTACGTCTGCTCAGAGCTACAGCTCGAGCACATCAGTCAGCTAAAATGTTTCGGTCTCTCTTACCTCAAAATTCGAAATCTTTTGATACGACACTCCGTTGCGACCGTAATTTTCTTTTACTGTCTGTTGACGACCTAAATTCAGCGGAACTCCATTTATTGAAATCTATTCAGCGTGATTCTTTCGCAGATGAAATAAATTGTATTCACGCAGGACACTCCGTTTCCAATCGTAGTAGTAGGCTAAAGACATTGTCCTTGCTTTTGGATAAAGACGGTCTTCTCCGTTTATCCGGTCGCACCTCCGCCTCGAATGCGGTAGAGTCCCGCCCCATTGTCCTTGACGGAAAACATCACATCACTAGGATGTTAATTCACTCATACCACATGAAATACGCACACGCCAATAATGAACTCGTGGTAAACGAATTGCGCCAGAGATTTTACATCATTGGCTTAAGAACCGCTGTCAAACACGTTGCAACTAGATGTCAAGTCTGTAGGATCCAGAAAGCGAAGCCTATTACACCACCAGTTGGAGACTTACCTGACGTACGGATGGCTTACAATGAGCGTCCATTTACCTATGTTGGTTTGGATTATTTTGGCCCACTCAGTGTTACCATCGGCCGAAGACATGTGAAAAGATGGGTGGCTCTCTATACTTGTCTAACTATTAGAGCTGTCCACCTCGAGGTAGTGGAGAGTCTTTCTTCGGATTCCGCTATTATGAGCCTGCGCCGTTTTATTGCCCGTCGGGGATGCCCGTCATGTATATATTCAGATAACGGGACAGCATTTGTTGGGGCCTCCAAAATCATTAACGACGTTTATGAGTTTGCATCCAACAAGCAGATTAGATGGAAATTTATTCCGCCATCGGCTCCATTCATGGGAGGATGTTGGGAGAGATTGGTAAAAAATGTGAAGTGTGCTTTGGCTACGACGTTGAAAGACAGGTCACCACGAGAAGAGGTCTTCCAAACTCTACTAATGGAAGCGGAGGCAGTTGTCAACTCAAGACCTTTAACTCATGTCTCCGTTGACCGTGATGCGGAAGAAGCTCTCACGCCATTTTCGTTTTTAATCGGCTCTACTTCCAATGACCTTCAGACACGACGTTTTGACGATACCGATCTTTCCAGCCGAGCGCAATGGAGAAAGACACAACATCTGGCCGATAATTTTTGGCAACGCTTTGTGCGTGAATACTTGCCAACATTAGTACCACGGCGCTCTTCATCAGAGAAATATCAGAAACTGGAGATAGGAGATTTGGTGTGCGTTGTAGATGGGACCTTACCAAGACGTTGCTGGCCACGTGGACGTATAGTAGCTACGTATCCTGGCAAGGACAATATCGTTCGAGTAGTAGATGTGTCCACTAAAGGGGGGGTCCTGCGTCGTCCAGTCCGAAAACTTGCACAGTTGGTCGTTTCCTAAATTACTAGGTGTCTACACCGCCGGGGGCCATGTTCACGACTAACTGTGCTCTAATATGTAAATAGCTTTTGATACCAGGTTTATTATACTCTTTGATCTTATATAACTATACTTTTTGGAATACTATATTTGTACATATTGAAATAGATTATAAAATAAAAATAATTAAATGTCAGTGTTCAAAAGACAAGCGGTCGTATCATTTACAAATGTGTTACGGTCGACGATAGTTATATGAGATGTGATGGTGGGTATAAGTGCAAGAATGTGACTATATAAATCCTAACGCATATCGATGTATTAAAATAATTATTATCAATGTGGACAGAATTTGGATTGCTATAATACGATAGGCATTCAGGGAGGTAAACAAGATAAAATATATTCTATCTGATTCCCATTTGGAATAGCTAATGAGTAATCACAAGCATTTGAAATATAACCATGTTTATTAAATCATTTAAGGTGAAATAAAGTAACTGATGCCAAAGGCGTATGTTGGTAGATTCTAAGAGGTGAGGTAGAGTTATGACTAGAGCTATTACGGACCCGCCAAAATTTCTGATTCGCAATAATGCGCAAACAAGCTCTAAATACTCTCACCACAATGCACCTAGTGAAATCATAAGGGTGAATTATACTCTAATAATAATACAAGTATGCGCTTTCATACAAGTAAATGCTGCCCATTTAATTTGTTTATAAAAATCAAAAAGGGTAAGTGTTATTTGTTAATTTCGGGCGACTGCTCATCAACATCGACCAATATATGTATGTACATTGTAATTTGCAATAAAGAGGTCGCAATAATGAGGTTATGTGACAAATGGTTTATTTATCTTATTTAGGATAACTTCTTGGAATGAGGTACTAAATGATTACCTAGATAATTATTATTGCTATTATTCAAATAAAAAACTAGAAGAGTAAATATGTGGTTACTTTTATATACTTTAATTTGAATCGTCTGATATTAGATTAATGATGATATTATGATAATAATAGTTATTTCGGAAATAATTACACTTTTGTACTCAACTTCACAACAGAGTGGTATCTGTGCCTGAAATTGATTTGTATAATAATTTTGAATCTTTCAAGCCATAGTGCTCCGCTCTATTTGTATGATATTAGTTCAGTACAATATTCAGTATTATTAGTTTAATCAAATGTTATAATTTTTTTTTTTTTTTTTATTATTAGATAATTAAAATATTACTTAATTATTGATAAACGGAATTACTAGACAAGTACAGTCAACAGCACGAATTATGCGGGTTCGTCTAATTTCTCCACTTGATTTTGAGCTTTGAAGCATTGAAGATGGAGTTTGCGACCAACTTGGGAGGTTTGAAGTATTGTGCCTGACGTGTAGCCGCGTGTACTATGGCAACTTAGTTCTAATGGTGGAGGTGGGTGGCGCAATGAAAAAACTATTAGAACTCCTCAGTCTTGATATATTTTCAATATATATTTCATTAAATCACTTACAACCAAATACTATGATGCTCACTCTAAGCTTGTCTCGATCAGAAAAAAAGACTATTCACCAGCAAAACACGAACACGCGAATTCGAATATGAAAAAGTAATAATTTAAAATATTAACGGCCAGCACTTGACCATAAACCGTGCGAAGAGTAAACCCTACCCATAGTAATGTGCAAGGACGTTACATGCCCGGGTCCCCTAAAAAAATTATTAGAGCGTGTGAAGACGCTCGAATAATTTTTACAGAAGTCTAAAGTCTAAGTCCTACCTGCTTGAGGAACTTAGAGGAGGCGGTTTTTACTAATAATCCAGCTCCTGCAATGAAATTCCAATTTACTACATTATTGTTCAAACTTCTTAAGGAATTCTTCACATTGCAGAAACTCTACAAGTGCGAAACCTCAATAAATGCACCTGTACGTCTCCCAAATGACTACAATCATCAAAACCCTAAGTTTGATATTGGATGACGTTAAAACCCAAACACGACAAACTTTATTTTAAACACAGCTATCATATGATATTCCCGATTCCCGTAGCTAAAATCAATCAAAATCAAATAAATTATAGTTAATATCCAACCCAAAATAATAACTTAAACGGATATGGCCAATAACAATGTGTACATCTTATAAGCATCCATGATAAATCATTGACACCCATGAGACAACAAATTGACAGTTGGAGCCTAAGGACGACCAGCATCAAACAAGACGAAACCCAATTCCTATGGAAGCAGATGGGTTCCCCGACCCTCGCAATGCCCATGTATAAACACTACGCGCGATACAATAATACTGACGACGCGCACATGAAGTGGGTGTCTGACGACTTATCAACAGAGATGCTTCATAGTAGGCCCTCCGTATTGCTGACGTCAGGATACGCGTCAGCTTTATCATACTCTTACGGGAATCCGGCAGATGAAGTAGAAACATGAAAGAATTAAATAATATTAACAAACATCTTTGGAAATTTTACAATAAATAAACAAATATTTCACATGACAATATATATTAAAAACATATTGGATTAATATTATTATTCGAAATTAGCTCACTATCAAACTTAACTTGAACAAGGAATCGAACCTGTCATAGTTCCTAAATAAAAGAAAATAAATTAAAATTACAACTTCAACGCTATCATTATATGACTTAGAAAACTTAAAAATTAAAAATTCATATGACTCTAAAAAAATAATCTATTTAACTAACTTATAATAATAAATAAAAATTATTATAATAAGAATGATAATACATTAACTTATACCTATTTTCTCGAATTCTAAAGGGTTTAATTCTATTAGCATGAACTACCTTTATCCTATAACTTCCTAACCTTCTTATTATAACATTATTATTATCAATTGGTCGTATTATCTGATAAGGAAATCTGTCTTTATATTTGTCTACATTCAACCTATTCAACCTAACCTTAATGAGGTCAGTCTTTTTCTTACGACAATTTAAGAAATGTATCTTTTCTATTGTGAAAACTTTTCTGAAAAGAATACAAATTTAAAATATTTTGTCTATTACTCATCAAATAAAAATTGACATTTCTATCTCTAGTATCATGTGATGATTTCACGTTTCGATCTAAATTGCTATTATAGAAAATTAACGTTTTTCTAAAGATCTTATGTTGTTCATGAATTTTTCTATGAACAAAATTCTTATTATTTGTGTTTTCTCTCTTTAAAGAAGACTTATCTTTTATAACTAAATTCTTGATATTATTATTATTCTCCTTTGACGACTTAAGAGAAATATTAATATTATGACTTATGCAAATATTTATCATTTTCTTTATAAGAATATAAATAATTATTAGAAACATCGACAACATTATTCTCTTTTATCAATTCAGACTTTGGCAAAAATTGACATACAATGTGTTTGACAAATAATTGATGCCTTCTAAAATCTATGACAACCTTATGAGATAATAGAAAATCTTGTCCTATTATAATGTCTCGATCAATATTTTTCACAACATAAAAATCATGAATAAACAAGACATGTTCAATAATAACCTTCAAATTGACTTTACCGATTACTTCGAGATTCACATTATTCACTGCCCGAAGTGACATATCACATGGCACAATATCGTGACGGAGTTCATACGCGGCATGATCTGAAATGACCGAAAATGACGCACCAGTATCAAGGAGCGAAATGAATTTTCTATCACGACACGACACTTTAATAAATGGTTGAAACTCACGTGCGTATAATATATTCTTTGAGTGAGGCGGCTATGTGTCCTCAGCTATAACTTCAATCGCCTCTGCTGCTTTTGTGTAGCATTAATTATTCTTCTTAGTCGTCATTTGCTGCGGCTTTGTATTACCTCTTGGTTTGAAATTATAAGGGCGGGGCATCATCTGATCGGGAGGTGAGATTTTACGAGGGGTGAAAGATGGAGAACTGAAGGTTCTAGTGGGTCTAATCGATGTTGAAGGTCGCTGATCTCCTTGTCCGCCTTGTGTGCTAGAGGAAGGAAGGACATCTACAATATTTGTTAATTTTACAGGTAAATTGATATCCGCTTCTCCACCCCCTCTATTATAAATTTCATTTAATTGTTTGATCACCTCCTTCAAATGTTGTCTATTCGTATACAACTGTGATCCTAAACGTTCCTTAGTTTGGAAATTTGCTGCTCCAAGAAAATGTTGGATGAAGCATTTATCATCAATAACTGCCCCAGCTTTATAGGCTAAATAATCTAAAGAATAAAAGTAATTAAGTGGGTCCTCCGTTGCACCCTATCTTCTTGCAAAAAAGGGTTTAGCCGGATACGTATGACGAGTCAGCCCCCAAATGGGAATCGATATCGAAACTTATGTGTTAATATCGACTTGATGTTCAAACACGATTTATGTACTTTTCGCGACCGACTTCCGCTTTGACTTTGAGATAGAGAGCAAAATATCCGTGTGCTTGACTATTACTGAATATGATATATCTCTGAAGCTAATTAAGATAAAGAAGTGAAACTAACGCGAGGTGTTAGGTTACATTACAGAGTATATCACATATATTTTTTTATAAGTTTTAGAATAAAAAATTACATTAAAAAAATAAAAAAATCATGTTTTTTTTTCTGAGTTCTCTGTGAGTTACAATCACGAAATTAATATATGTTGTGCTCCTTTGTGTGCTCTATTACCCATAAAAATTGCATGAAAAAAAAGTTGGTGCAACACAACGGAAAAAAATTATATGTGATTTCTGTCTTATGGTATACCCCTGTATTATAAGGTGCACATTACATCATTGTTTTTTTTTCGAAATTTCACATCAGCTTGTTTTAAAACATAAATAAATAGTCTTAAGAGATGGGATAATAGTTAAAAAGAAATGAAAAAAAAACAGCCAGTGCTCAATACTTATTATTATAACTTTTTCGTGTCAATCAAAATACAAGAAACAAATTATTAATCATCGTCACTTAATTACAATTACAATCGGAATACTTTGAGTCGCAAATAACTTAGTTAGGACCTCAGCAGGACGTACGATTGTGGACAAATATCGTCTATATGATAGATAATAAATAATAGCTGCTACATGAAAACAGCATCCCACTGTACGTTCGCCATTGGGGCAATCACAGCATTAACGAGGAATACTATGGAAGTCATTACCTTCGGAAATATAGTGAATGTAAATTCGATAGACTTTTCTATTTATATTGATTTTAATTTTAATTCTGATTAAAAGTCTTGATTTTAATTCTGCTTTGATGATATTAGGTGCTGATTTCACATATTGTACTGAGAGATTATTTTGATCGTCCATTATTTTGGCCAAGTAAGATATATCTTGTGAAAATTGATATGAGCCTGTGAATAAAATCTTGAGCTGATCTTCAGTCAAACGTGGAAAATCAAGTAGTTCAGATGCCGTTAAACATTTCAGTGTAGTTTTTTTTCGGTTCCAACGCTGACTTTGTACTTCTTGACTGACTGATTGTAATAATTTACAACAGTGACGATGATTAATATTTTGTTTCTTGTATTTTGATTGACACGAAAAAGTTATAATAATAAGTATTGAGCACTGGCTGTTTTTTTTTCATTTCTTTTTAACTATTATCCCATCTCTTAAGACTATTTATTTATGTTTTAAAACAAGCTGATGTGAAATTTCGAAAAAAAAACAATGATGTAATGTGCACCTTATAATACAGGGGTATACCATAAGACAGAAATCACATATAATTTTTTTCCGTTGTGTTGCACCAACTTTTTTTTCATGCAATTTTTATGGGTAATAGAGCACACAAAGGAGCACAACATATATTAATTTTGTGATTGTAACTCACAGAGAACTCAGAAAAAAAAACATGATTTTTTTATTTTTTTAATGTAATTTTTTATTCTAAAACTTATAAAAAAATATATGTGATATACTCTGTAATGTAACCTAACACCTCGCGTTAGTTTCACTTCTTTATCTTAATTAGCTTCAGAGATATATCATATTCAGTAATAGTCAAGCACACGGATATTTTGCTCTCTATCTCAAAGTCAAAGCGGAAGTCGGTCGCGAAAAGTACATAAATCGTGTTTGAACATCAAGTCGATATTAACACATAAGTTTCGATATCGATTCCCATTTGGGGGCTGACTCGTCATACGTATCCGGCTAAACCCTTTTGCGAGAGGATTTGCAGTTGAAGAGAACTCCTCGCTGATTTGTTTCTCAAGTTCCTGAAGTGTCTCACAATTATCTTTTATTTTATTATAAAATAACAGTGCAGGTCCCGCTAAATACGCCGCCAACACTAGTTTTTTAGTCGATTCTTGATAGCCGTTTGCTGCTGCTATAATATTAAATTGGGAAAAAAAATCAGCCACATCACCTTTTAATCCGTCGTATTTCTCGATATTTTTCTTTTTCTCGTTTTTCGTTTTCTCGCTTTTATGTTTTCCCCGCTTGGCTTACGAGAGGTATCGTTCAAAAGGTTGCGCCTCCACCATATGCCAACTTAGTTCTAATGGTGGAGGTGGGTGGCGCAATGAAAAAACTGGTAGAACTCCTCAGTCTTGATCTCTCTCTATGTTCTGTGGTCTTGATATATTTTCAATAAGTATTACATTAAATCACTTACAACCAAATACTATGATGCTCACTCTAAGCTGGTCTCGATCAGAAAAAAAGACTATTCACCAGCAAAACACGAACACGCGAATTCGAATATGAAAAAGTAATAATTTAAAATATTAACGGCCAGCACTTGACCATAAACCGTTCGAAGAGTAAACCCTACCTATAGTAATGTGCACGGACGTTACAGTACCCACTTAATTAGCGAGAGGACTCGCTACAAACAGGAAGGCCGAGCTGTAAGCCTATTGTTATTATAGTTATACTTATTACTTTGATTAATAGAGAAATACTTTTAAAATGACTATGACTGTAATTAATAAGCGTAGTATTGACTTGAGAATGTAATAGGGATGACGACTAATTTTTGTAAGTTTAAAAATATTAACATGTATTTTTGAATTTTTTTCGTAATCGTAAAATAACGGCGATACATAGAATTGAAATTTCGCATGACGTCATGTTATGGTACGTTTTCTACTCAACTGTGACGTAGCGAGCCCCCACTCCTCAACTTTAATGCCTGTTATCTAAACTATTTCTTGTTAAATTGAAGTAAAAAAAATACACGTAATTACCTGATCACACATATTCATGTATTTGTATTCGTAAACAGTACAGATTATTATTACTTGTTGTATTTTATTAATATTGTTACAAATAAAGGATTATGGGATGCTAAAGCACACACAGGTATTCCTAATGGATGACCAATCTACCAATTGGTCATCCTAAATCACTCCACTAAAAAATTTGACCAGCCATCCGATTACCAGCCTTTGCGATCGCTACTTAACGTCCTCAGTCTCAGATTAAACGCGTTAATCACTGCACCATCGGGCTTTTCACTTGTTTATATAAAATCTTTCCTAGATATTACTGAACAGAAAATCAAAAGCAAATCGAGCGTTGTATTGCCTTCATACATTTGAGGAGATTTGTGCCGGTATTGACATTACAATCGCATGAGTAAAACTTGCGATTCTCCATACATTTTATAAGGGCGTGCGATTCTTGCAATATCGAATTGCATCGCAACGAGCCATGAGTAAAGATTTTACTTTAACTTTAGGCTACTTTCCATGCAGATGAAGTCACGGCCACAGTTTAACGTAATTCTAATTTATTACTTTTCTGCATTAATGACATAGTGATAATGGGACTGTTTCAGATGAATTTTCATTTTGAAAATATGATTTTTTTCTTAGATTTATATTTCCGATGGATGAAGAAAATATTCCGAAATCATCGACGGAGAATATGACACGAATGTTTTTTATTAAATATTTTTATTATTATCATAGATATAAACCCGGTTTCTGAATTGAGTATTTAAAGTTACACACATCACAAATTTTACTAGAACGTGACTTAAACAGGTTTTCGTATATTTTTTTTGGCTAAGCGTGACTCTCCAACGAAAAAAATATGATTTTAGTTTTATTAATGATCAGTTTATAGCGGTTTGATAAAAACTAGTATTTTTGCCACGTGATAGTAAAAAAAACTTAAGATGATGAAAATAATCAGTTGAAATTTATCACCTCAGCTGTTATACAAAGTTTATGAAACTACCTATTGTAATATCATTTTGCTCTATGTGGCCTGTGTAAAATAAAAGAAACAAGTTTATTATAGTTTGGCCAAACGAATTCTCAATGATTACAAATATTCCACAACTGCAATAAGAATTTTGTTTAGCCTATGATTTGGCTAAACTTGTACTAGGCGGACCTCAGAAGTTGCGACGATGCATTAATTTAAACCAATATTACTTGATAAACACTTTATTTCACACGGACTCGCCGTTCATTTGCGTTATATATCTGCCAACTTTTATTCTATTGCCAACAATAAAAGACAATACTGTCATAGTTGTAGATTGTAACTGGTTGTTGCTGGTAATAATACGCCACAAAATGGTTGAAATATGCAGTTTATTCACTTTTTGACGAAAAAGATAACTAATTTACAGCACGTTAAAATACATGTCTTACACAAAATTAAAGTATGGCAGTTATGACATTTAAACTACCTCCATTTTAAAATATAAGATTAAAATACAAAAATACCTTGAGCGCATCGCTAACATTCCCCACCCCTAGTGCTGATGCAGCACTAATCAAATGTGATGGGTGCAACGCGCGCGGCAGATCGCCGCAATGTATCGGTTTTGGTTTTCACGCGGATTCGACCATTCTTACCGGGATACACTTGAACGATGAGTCCCTTCTGCCATACGTTGCGAGTGCCGTTTGGATCGACGATTAGAACTAGGTCACCTACCTGTAACGGCTTTTGTTCCTCGTTCCATTTCTTTCTAGGTAACATCTCCGGTAGAATTTCTTTAACCCATCGTTTCCAATACATGTCAGCCAATATCTGAGACTTCAAAGTTACAAAGTTTCTTGAGGTATAAGTCAGACTCATCAAATTTTCCCAGCGTAGGTAAATTTGATGAGCCACCCAAAAGAAAATGGTTTGCCGTTAGGCTTTCAGCATCACCCAGGTCGACAGATACGAATAATTTTCGACGGTTGACATAGCGAGCGCTGCTCGCTCGTCGGTAGTGGGTTCGCAACCGGGTTGCGTGACGCGCTGCCGCGTGCGCTGTGATATTAGTACGTTGCCATGGATGCACCAACCGAGAGGGGTGAGAGTAGCGGATGGCTCATATAATTTACCTATTTGCACTTTTATTGGAAACAATAAATTTAAAATTTAAAGTTAATAGGACATTAAAATTTACAGGTTTAATTTTTTATATTTACCAAATTAACATAATTACTACAATTAACAATAGACAAGCATTGCGTAGGTAAGTTTAACTCAGATACACTGCGAGCTCGCACAGAATAAACCTTATTGTCCTTACCCGAGAGATTAAAGTCACAACAGTCGCATCACAAACCAGTTTGTTATGAAGCCACACGCCGCTGACACTCATAGTTTCTCGGCGGCCGCGCAAGCCAGCGCGCTCCGCTAGACTCGAACTTATTAACGTCACAGTTGAACCGTCATCTAGCAATGCACTCGTATTAATTACACCGTTAGGTCTATGTATGCGTATAGGTACAACTTTTAATAGCACTTTGCAATCACTTTTATTTTCATTGATATGAGTAATAACTTCCGACGATGAGGCAAAGAAGATAGTTGTTTAGGTAGGGAGCCTTCCCGCGGCGCTATTACTTGTAAATCAATGCTATCGTTCCGCTTTGTTGCGTTGTTGTTTACGTTATCGTAGTGAAGTAGTTTATGATGCGCTTGACCACAATTATCATTGTCGCACACTGGCGCGGAACAGGTTTGCCGATTGTGGCGTGATAATAGGCATTTAAAACATAAGACACAACGTTTGATGTACTGCCATCGCACTTTATTCAATGACTTCTTAATTTTTTTGCATTCTGTTAATTGATGCTTCGATACGCGGCAAAATAAGCATTTATTATCACTTTTGTCGGTCTGTAATAATACTGTATGTGACCGTGACGTAGTGTTATGTTTATCTTGTTGTTTATAATTTTGATAATCAGTGCGTGCATTGACGATACAGCTGTTAGCAGTTTTCGTTATTTTCACAGCTTCTTCACTCAAGAAGTCAGATAATATTTCCATACGGGACTTCTTGCCTTTAGAAATAAGCGGGAAACTATAGTCAGCCCATTTAGATATTAACACGGTCGGGAGCTTAGATAAAATAATAGAAACTAGATTTATTCCTTGTAGGTACTCCTCTCGACCGACAGCTTACACTGCGGCAACGAAATTCTGTATTTTCACCGAAAATAAAACAATATCTTTATGGTATTCCGACTACATAGGTTGAATCTTTCTAATATCCTGTATGATCCTCGATAGAATAGTATCCGGATTTCCAAATCTCAGTTCTAGAGTTGACATTATTTTCTCGGGTTCCGTAGCTGTGATGAGGAGCGAGGCGACGGTATCTTTAGCTGGGCCACGCAAACACTTACGTAACCTCCATAGGTTTTCTTTATATTGGGTTAAAATGACATACCTCTGTTGATTCACTATAGGCCTGTTTAAACATCAGCCAGTCCATTGGGTCACTACTAAAAATAGGCAATTCTTTCGCCGTGCATATACGGCTCAACAGGTGGGTATCAGAGTTATTTTTTGATTTGCTGGTGGAAGCGGCCATGTCTTTTAATGCAGCGGTAAGCATTTGGATAGTAGTACCATCTGATGTGCCAGCTTAATAGCGGCTGGCGGACACATTTCGCCCATAACTATACCATGATCGGGGGCTAATTGTGCTTGTTCCAGTTCTGCTTGACTGCGTTCTAGCCATTTCTCCACTTGCCCATCAATCAAATCAGTACAAGAGCTCTTCTCTAAATGTGAACTGTATTTATTTTCATCCTCAAGTTCTGCAAGGTCCGCTTCTAATTTCTTATCGATCAATTCTATTTGAATTTTTGCTTTATCACGTGCTGCTTCCAACTCAAGCTGCTTTCTTCTAGCCAACACCGATGTGGACTTTTTACTCGTAACGGACGCGGGCGGTTGAATTGTTTCATTTTTCACGCCGATACCCTCGATCATACGCGTTTGGATTAAATTCGGTAATAATGTCCGTTTTTCGTTATTTCGATGTCCACTGGGCTCAGAAAGCGCTTGTTTGTATTCGAGTTGCCATCCATCTCGTTCTTTTTGAATTGACTGCGCGTACTGACCATTTTCGGCAGTGGCGTATGGTACATGATCCGCCCGAAGACCAATTTGTAGATTGTAACTGGTTGTTGCTGGTAATAATACGCCACAAAATGGTTGAAATATGCAATTTATTCACTTTTTGAAGAAAATGATAACTAATATTACAGCACGTTAAAATATATATCTTACACATAGCGCGGATAATAGCAGACTGACTCAATACAAAATTACAGTATGGCAGTTATGACTTTTAAACTACCTCCATTTTTAAATATAAGATTAAAATACAAAAATACCTTGAGCGCATCGCTAACAATAGTTTTTCGTAAGATGTCGTTTTCAATACGATTCATGTTCTAATTTTTGTGTTTCTTACATTAAGGTTTGTAAATTGAGTTTGTTTAATCATAATTACCTTTTAGAAATACACAAACATATTGTTAAACGACGTTAGAAATTACTTTTTATAATTAGTACCCCTTTGTAACATTGCATACTTAAATCAATATCATACATTTCAATACGCAGTGACCAGTTTTAATCTTACAATCTTAAAATGTAATCAGTATCCAAACCTCCGCATGGGTGTTCGTCAGTCTATCACAAAATACTAACTTTCTCAATAGAAACCTGACAGCTCTGCAATACCCGACATGTTGATAACTGTACACCAACACGACAAGTTACATGGAGGTTGAGTAGGTATATTGTTGGAAATATAAAAATACTAGCTGATCAAGGTATAGCTACTGAGATATTATGTAAAATAACAGTTAATCGAGATAAAGCTGTTTCAGATAATAAATATGTATACCGACACCACCAAGCTTATGAATCAATAAACTGTGCGAAATTTTATCGAAAGCCTTGGAGTAATCCGTATAACAACATTATGCACAAATTCGCAAAGATTGGTTTCCGTCGATTTCCTACTGATAAAACCATGCTGATGCTCAATAATCACAGTACGAAGTTTGGGATATATTAAATTATAAACACATTTCTCAAACAACTTAGGAATCACGCTGATCTTAGAAATACCTCTATAATTCTGTAAATTATGTTTATCTCCAGATTTATGGATGGGCACTATAAAGGATTGTTTCCAAGGCGTGGGAAAAGCACCTGTTCTTAATGAAAGATAGAAAAGATATGACAAAGGTCCTAAAAGAGATTTCCAAGTATTTTTTAAAAATATAGCTGGAATACCATCCGGTCCACTCCCCTTACTCACATCCAGACTCTTTAGGTATTCTTGAACAACATCGACAGTAATCTCAACAGAACCCACAGAAACAGTATTAACTGATGCGGTGTGTGATAAAGAACTCAAGTTGTTACATTCCACACTAGGCTCAAATACTGACTGAAAGTACGAATTTAATAAATTGCAAATATCACTGCCATCTGTGCAAGTGACGTCATTTAGAAATACAGACTTAGGTAATTCACTTGAACTCTTCTTTGATTTAACAAAAGACCAGAATTGCTTACAATCAATATTTATATTACTTTCAGCAATTTCAATAAACTTATTATAATACTCCAGTTGACAAGCTTTTGGCGCTTACGTAGCAGATTAAATGCATCGTAGTCACTTAGCCTACCATACAATTTCCAACGTTTATGAAATTTAAGTTTTTCCTTTATTATTTTCACTAAAGCCTTAGAAAACCAGTGAGGATACTTAGATTTATGTTTTACTCTGAATACAGGTACAAATTCGGAAATAATCTTATTTACAACATCATAAAACTCATCCAAAGCTAACTGAAAATTATTAATATTGTATAGTTTACCCCAGTCGTGTGCCATTAATGCTTCGTTTATTGTACTGTAGTCAGCCTTGCGAAATAACTTTATCAAACGGGGCGCTGGGGTTAGAGTCTGATAATTCGATATATGGAAAAGACCCTGCAACGCAGGATGATGGCCATCTTCAGGAACAAGTGGTTCCTTACATTTAGTCACGAAACAAACTGATAACTGAAGAATAAATCAAGTAATCGTTTATTGGTGTTAAAAATATCATTGTGCTATACAAATCCAGTGTAACTCATGAAACCACTCAACGTTTGCAATAATTTATCATTAAGATTGGCATTACTTAATTTACAACAATCACCGGCAGCTGACGTAACCCACTGGGCGTGTAACACATTAAAATCACCAATTATTAGGTATTTATCAGAAGGCCGCCTAACTAAGCGATCAGAAACAACTTCAAAAAACTGTTCTATAGCATCAGGCTGCACACGATAATGGGGAAAATAACCACAATAAACATTAAGAGAACTGTGCTTATTGGCACATATCGAAACATATAAACCCTCCGCAGCACAGTTGACCATAGCTATATCGGAATATTCGCTAACAGAGAGTTGATTATGTATGGCGATCAAAACGCCACCACCCGCACTATCACCACGAGAAACATAGTCACGGTCACATCTATATACGCTATATCTTAAATCAAAGAGCTCTGCATCATAGATACCCGGTAAGAGCCATGTTTCAGTTAGACATATGATATCATAGTCAGCAATCATAAGATTACGAATGCAACTATTCGATTTCGTACGAAGACCTCGAACATTTTGATAGTAAATTGAAAGATCACCGACTTTAGCCATTTTTAATAAAAACAAATAACTAATTTCTATTAAAACAATATAAATAGTATTCCCTAATAACGCACCCGTTCGCCACTTGAGAGACCAGAAATACCGGATTAAAAATAGATTAGCACAAAAAAAAACTTGACCCAATGCTCCCGATAACTTGAAATACACAATGACACTCAGAATCATAACATAAAAATAAATAACACAGAAATATATAACTTCAAACAGAATATTAAAATTTATAATTAAATAAATATTTTTACAATCAATTAAAATCCATATAATTACAAACAAGTTTTCAAAGACAAAGTGCTAAAACGTATTAGATATTTGTTATTTTTTTTTTTGTTGTAGTATCTTTGAACTTAAACATCAAGGTGATTTCAGCTCGAAAAACAACAGCGTTTTTGGAAAATGTATGCTGCCCAAAATAACTATGCCACGCGAACGAAGTCTCGGGCAAAAGCTAGTTAATAATAAGTTTATTGTAGGATAAGGTAAATAAAGATTTTTTTTTCTTTTGTGTAGTCATGTTAAAATGTTCGGGAATCGATAATGAATCACACAATTGAAATACTAAAAAACAACAATAGGGATGATGACTAATTTTTGTTTAATTTTCTGTCAGGTAGAGTGTTAAAAAATATTAAACACGTATTTTTTTCGTAATTATAAAATTACGGCGTTACATTGAGTTGAAATTTCGCATGACGTCACATTAGAGTACGTTTTCTACTCAACTGTGACGTTGCGAGCCCCCACTCCTCAACTTTAATGCCTGTTATCTAAGATATTTCTTGTTAATTTGAAGTAAAAAAAAAATACGTATCTAATATTTTTCTATTATCCGACTGACGGACTAAATAGAATTGCATTTTTTTTTACCCAGTCATCATCCCTATTGGGAAAATGTATCAAAATAGCTTGGTCGTACTTTTAGAGTTAGAGTACAGTATTGTGGATTGAACAAGTTGTCGCGAACTCGGGCCGCTCCAAATACCTAATCTCACAGAGTACTGATTTGTAATAGGGTTCTTAATGGCTTATCTGCACATTTCGCACAATTCTGCAATTTTAAGTAAATAAATTAATTTTAGTGTGTAAAATGAAAATGAAATAATTGAGGCGATCTTACTGTCATCTCAAAATGAAAGATGTAAAATTACACTCAATGTTATTTGAATTATACCTATATATATATATATATATATATATATAGATATCTCTTCTCGGCAAATGTTGATCAAACAGGCTGTGGCATCAGTTAATTGTTGATCCGTTGGCAATTGTTGATCAGGACAGTTTTTGTTGATCTAATGTAAAATTGTGCATACAAATGTGGCTCCGATCAGATCAACAATTGCCAGCCCTCTGGTGGCAAAATTATGAACTAATCACAGTATTTTTATACAATTCCGCACAATCAATTGTTGATCAGATTCAAATGGGCCAATCAGGGGCTACCTTCTCTACTATTGGTTGTAATCTTTTATGCGCTGTTGCCACTACTCTACATAAATCGCGCGCCATCTTGCTATTAAGAAAAACTGAAAAAAAAACTACACAAAAAGATCAAAAATAATTATTACTGAAATCTCGCAATTACAACAAATACACCTAGACTTCCCAGTGAGTAATCAAAGACACTCTTTATGGGAATGACTCGCACCTTCCTTATGGGTTAACAATGATTTCTAATTAATACGGTATTTGTGTGTGAGTGTGTGTGTGTGTGTGTGTGTGTGTGTGTGTGTGTGTGTGTGTGCGCGTGTGTATGTGTGTGTATGTATGTGTGAGTAAACATCATAAATATGAGTTTACTAGCTTTCGCCAGCGGCTTCGCCCGCGTGGACCCTAGGGAAATGTTTAGTGGGATAAAAAGTATCCTATTATCTAAGTCAGCTAACACCCTATCTGTATACCAAATTTCATCAAAATCCGTTCACTAGTTTCGGCGTGATTGACGTACAAACATCCAAACATCTAAACATCCAAACAAAGAAACTTTCACATTTATAATATTAATAAATAATAGGATTGTGACTAGATATTAAAAGGTACTATTATAGTCGACATACTAGTGGTTAGGGCAGTCAACCGGATAGCGGAAGGTCCGAGGTTCGATTCCCGGCTGAGGCGACAAATTTTTTTCTTTGCTTAAATTTATTTATTTATTATATTTTAACAATAAGGTTGATAAAAATATAAAAATACTTTTTATAAATATGTTATTTTTATTCTACAAAATGTTATTCAAACGTTTAGTACTCGTACGTAAGCCAGCTAGTTTTCATGACGATTTCCTTCCAGACGATATTTTGTAAAAGGAATAAGAAAAATGTCTCATGACAATAAAATCATCAGCTGCAGTTCCATCGCTGCTTTGACCAGTAGCAGCCTTCCAAACATGGAAAAAAATTTTTTTTGTTATTTCATCCCAACTGAAAAAACATTCTAATGATAGTTGGTCAAATATGTAAAAGTTAAAAAAAAAAACAGCTGTGGTTCCGGCGCTTCGATAAGCAGTGTCAGTCTTTCCACGTATTTTGAAGGCTACTATCAAAACTTGATATTCGAATAAGCAGGCTACTATCAAAACTTGATATTCGAATAAGCAACGGTTGTGGGTTCCCACAAAAAACCAACCAATTATCTCTGGTTTGCAGTGAACCGCGTCACATACACCGAATATTAAGAAAAAAATAATGAGATGTTACTACTTGGGCAGTAAGTTTTAGCCAGTAAAATTAGTATCATAAGTATAGTAGTTAGCAAAATTAGTAAGGCACTTTCAAGAAGGATTTCACTGTTGTCTAAAAATGTATGGAAGAATATCAAATAGGAAGTTTTGCTTTTATTCATAAAAAATAAGTAGGTAGGTATATTGTTTTAGCACCACCAATCTTCATTGGGACATGACAGAAGAAGCCTGGATTAACTGGTACCCTGGGGATAAAAGTATTAGGCAAAGGCAAGCCATCATTACGCTGCGCAAGCGAAACCGTTGACGAAAAGCTAGCTTCAATTATTATAAACCAAATTATTTTAGATTACTTTCTTTAAACTGTAACCATGATTGAAAACGTATTATTGAAGCCGTAGCTGAGTGGTTCGCTCGGTTTCAAGATGTTCCCATCTCTGAGGTTCCGAGTTCGATTCCCAGTTGAGTCAATGTAGAAAATGAACTTTGGTGTTCCCATCTCTGAGGTCCCGAGTTCGATTCCCAGTCAATTTAGAAAATGAACTTTGGTGTTCCCATCTCTGAGGGCCCAAGTTTGATTCCCAGTCAATGTAGAAAATGAACTTTGGTGTTCCCATCTCTGAGGTCACGAGTTCGATTCCCAGTCGAGTCAATGTAGAAAATGAGCTTTGGTGTTCCCATCTCTGAGGGCCCAAGTTTGATTCCCAGTCAATGTACAAAATGAACTTTGGTGTTCCTATATCTGAGGTCCCGAGTTCGATTCCCAGTCGAGTCAATGTAGAAAATGAACTTTTCTATGTTATCTCAGGTCGTATACAATATCGAATCTAAATAATGTATGATGTCTAATATTTATTTATTTGTTATAATTTATTTTTTAATATATAACAATTAATTCGACATTTGTAGCTATTTACCTAAAATATTTCCATCTATACTATACCTAGTATTGTAAATAGCTAGCTAGCGTCTTATTAAGGTTTTTATTATTTTGTTGGCAAGTTTACACTAGTTCGCCACCTAAGAGCCCCTTTGATATGCCGCGCCCGCCACTCGTCACTAATCTAATAAGATTCTTTATTGATAATGGACGATTTATTGTCATACACATTTTTTCGACTTTTATGAAATAAGTTTATCTGAATTCGAAAACCAAATGCAAAAACGGATTCCGTGATTAATTTTCTTCCAACCTAATGGTTTTAATAGACTTTTGTTGTGTTTTCATCTAATTAGATGTCGAGAGAAAAAACTGTCCGCGCGCTTTTGAGACTGACGTCACTTTGGAGGAACAATTTGTCGAAAATACATATTTTATTTTGTCGAAAATAAAACATATTTTCAGAAATATATAGCAAAACAAACATTCCAAACACATTATAACAATTCACTAAAGTTTTAGTAAAAAAAAACACACAATACTTCGTTTTCCCGGCACTCTCACTGCACTGTACGACGCGTGTACCGAGCGAGTTCGCGGTACTGGCCACGTTTACTTTTACTGGAAGAACTCCCCATATCTATCTATACTATAATAAAAACGTAACCGATCGATGTCTGTACATTGAAGATATATGAAAAAAACTGTTATGAGGGACATTTATAAGCGTAATAGAACACAAAACAAAGATTTTTAAATTTTTTGTCGACAAACTGTCACAGACAAACAGACAAACCGACAAACAGTTGTCGGTTTGTCTGTTTGTCTGTGCGTTTGTGCGTTTGTGCACGATAATCTCAGAAACGGCTGAACCGATTTAAATGCAGTTTTCACTGTTATATTGTGGTATTCTTCCATTAACATTTAGGTTAAGAATTATTTTAATCGGTTCACAAATAAAAAAGTTATGTCAATTTGAAGTGACGTGTTCGCCAAATTTGCTATGAAAAATTAACTGTTTTATTAAATTTTCATCTTTGATATATTGATCATCATCATTAACTCTTTGACAGCCAAACTGCACGGCCTCAGGCCTTTGTTTAATAATTTTTGGTCACCCATCCCGTGAACTCTTGCGAAAATTGCTTAGCAATATCGATCGTGCGCATTGGCGCGTATCCGTAGCGCCACCCAGCTTCGAATTTATATTGTCTATAAAATGATAATTTGTATGATGAAAAATAAAAAAATGAGATCCCAAAATGTTGACTCCAAAGTATGTTGACCTCATTTATAAATAGCCAATGATATTAAATAGGTTTCAGCTTATAATGGACGAGTGGTATACGATCACGCGAGTAGGAGAACAAGCGAAAAGAGCCTTCCGATGATGCAATTAAGCATCGAGTAGTTTACAGTGAACGCATATTTTTATCAGATTAGGTTCACGTCGTCGTCGGGGCCAGCGGAGGTGGTTGGCAGCCCCCGCATTGCACGGTTTCGTCTGTCTGGGAGAGGCACTCGAATTACCCGAACCTCTCCAATTTTCCATACGCAAGGGGACCAATGTCAAGTCCAATACTTGAGTGTTCATAGCTTGCCGGTTATCATCTCCCATGAGACGGTGTCATCATCATCAATATCATCAGTCCTTTTGCGTCCCCACTGCAGGGGCTCAGGCCTTCCTTATGGATGGTTAAGGAGGATGGGCAATGACCTGGCTGGCCCAATGCGGATTGGAGGGTATTAACGACTGCGAATGCAGCTAGGACCGATGGCTTAACGTGCATTCCGAAGCACGGGGTAGCTCGAGATAATAATTTTTGGTCACCCATCCCGTGACCGACCCTTGCGAAAGTTTCTTAACGACAACGATCGCGGGCCGCGGCGCTTATCCACTACGCCACCGAGCTACTCCGAGGGCAGTTCACTATCGGGTTCACGGAGGAGAAATCCACGACGTTAAAAAAGTTAGATTCACGTCGACTGAAGTTAAGAACGTAAAGACAACTCGATTTATATTTTTTTTTCTCTTATTACAATTTTTTATTTTAATACTATTTTTGTTTTTTTTTTAACATACAAATTTGCTGTACATACGTACTTTAAAGTTGGTATTTTCAGTCTTCGCCGGAAACAATGGTTTATTCATTTGTCACAACACATATAATATAATGCAAGTTTGAGGATCGGCTCAGAGTAGCTCGGTGGCGTAGTGAATAAACGCCATGGCTCGCGATTGTAGTTGTTAAGCAACTTTCGCAAAGGGTGGTCACAGGATGGGTGACCAAAAAAATATTATCTCAAGCAACTTCAAGCTTTGTAAGGCACGTAAAGCGATTGGTCCCGGTTGTATTTGCAGTCGTTAATATCCTCCAATTCGCATTGGGTCAGCATGAGGGTCGTGGCCCATCCTCCTTAATCCATAAGGCTCCAGCAGTTGGTGACGTAAAAGGGCTGATGATGATGATGATGAGGGCCGTTCAAATCTGACGGAAGCTCAGTTAAGCACCTCTCGGTATGTGTTAGTAGACGATTTCCTTCGAGTGTGGAAAGTCGAAATTAAAATATGTATATATATTTTTTATAACAATAAATTAAACTCCACGTATCTTTCGTGAGATATGTACCGACCGACTTTTATTGACAAAGAAAGAGATTGGGCTGAAAGCATTCGGTCTCGGGAAACACCTGAAAAACGCGAAGCGTATTTACCTACCCATCGCGAGGCTCATGCACAAAGTTGAATGTGAAGCATTTACCGTCAGGGACAATTTCTTGAACTCTCGGAGAACTCATACAACAAGTGTTTCATCTCAGGAAACTTCTGAAGATCGCATAGCGCGTCTAACTGCTAACCGTAACATACATGCAGTATGGTATAAGTATGAAACTATGTAGAAAAAAAGAAGGAGCTCGCAGTTTACACAATAGAGATCGAGAAAGTAGTTTCGATTATCGTCAACCCGTGTTGCCTTCATACTCCACAGGCGTACCGCAGATAAGTTTTTACAAGGTATAATGAACTAGCTGCTTTTCCCGCGACTTTGCCGCAAAATTATAGCCTATGACATCCGTGATGTAGCTTCCCGTAGGTAGAATCGCTCTGAAACTCCAGTAGTTTTGGGGCAAATTCGATGCAAACAAACAAACAACCAAATCTTTCCTCTTTATAATATAAGTATATCTTAGGTATAAGAGGTCCGATGGGGTAGTGGGTTAGCACATTCGGTTTAAATTGCAGTGAAATAAATAAGTAAAATACTGCACAACAAAGACATACTTGAATACTTATTTTACATAACTAAGTACAAACGACAAACTCATCCCTAGCAAGCGATTTCTTCCAGGCAACCTAGCATTACATGGAAAATAGAAAAAAAAACAGCCGATTGTGCATACAACTAGACAAATAATAATTAAAAAATATCAAAAACACAAGATGGACATTTTCAACAACTAGAGCGCGTGAAACGAGAAAAAAGATGGAAAAATTACATTCGTAAGGACAGGATGGGTGACCAAAACATTATTATCTTGAGCACTGTGCATAGCACTGGCACAATGCACGTTAAGCCGTTAGTCCTGGCTGCATCAGCAACGTGAACACCCACCGATCCGTATTAAGCACAGTGGGTTATGGCCCATTGATCTTATTCGATTCGACTCCATTCATAGGAATAAAAGAATTCTACCAAAATACTTCCCACGCAGACGAAGTTGCGGGGACAGCTAGTTTCAAATAAAATAATTTATGAACAAACTAGTTTTGTCTATGAATTGAAATATGTAGGGACACATATGCCTACATGTACATGTACAGTTTAGTTGTAAGATGTTTATAAACAATTTGTTAGCGTCTGTAGAACAAAGACTTTTTAACTAGTCGCTAATATACGGAGTTACAGAGTGAACGTGTTTTCTTATTTAACCTTCTGATAACATAAATAGGGTCCGACACTTAATACCCTAAAGTGGTGACCGGTGTTATGAACATTACATTTTTAGTTGTTTTGAACATTTTATTTAATTAACATTTATATCACTTTTTTTTATTTTTTTTATTAAAAAGTGCAGTATAAATAATGAATCCACAAAATGAAAGTTTTCAAGCGCGTGTTTCGGAACACAACACCGAAGTTAAGCCAGAGACTTCATCATCTTTGGACTCCATCACCATTTCATCGAGAGTTCCTGATTTTTGGGCAGACCAACCGCGACTCTGGTTTGTCCAATTTGAGGCTGTCATCCAGTCACAGAAACTATCGGACGCCGCTAAACAAAATTTAGTGGTTACTAAATTAAGTAAGGCTGCGATTACACAGGTGAGCGATTTATTATTATCACCACCAAATGAGCACAAGTACCAGACCCTCAAAGATAGAATACTGCATGTATTTGAGGAGTCGGAGACGAGGCAGTTCCAGAAGCTTCTTGGTGAAATGGAGCTTGGCAGTCAAAAGCCTTCGCAGCTCTTACGGCGCATGAAAGATCTAGCTCGTGGGAAAATACCAGACGTGACATTACAAATCATGTGGAATAGCCACTTGCCACCACCAGTGCAAGCTGTGTTGGCCGTTACACAGGAGATAGATATAACAAATCTGGCTGTAGTGGCTGATAAGGTCATGGAGGCCACTGGGCATTCCAATATAGCTGAAGTATCAACCAGCAGCAACTCCTCAGAGCGTGAGTCAAAAGTTACATGTTCGGAGCAATCCGACCTGGCAGCGTTGGTAGCACGTCTCAGCATAGAAGTGGCGGAGTTAAGGCGCTTTCGGCAAGCGGATCGTGGTAGACCGTTCAGGGGTAGGAACCACAGTGCTGGAAACAGATTCAGTCGGGCACCGTCACAAGGTCGAGAGAGAGAGAATTCCAGAAACCGACGAAATCCTAATTGGTTTTGTTTCTACCATTATCGGTACGGAGATAAGGCCGTAAAGTGCATTGAGCCCTGTAATTGGCGGAAGCCCAAGCCACAAGAGCCAGCGGAAAACTAAGTGCGATACGGCCGGAGGCGGAGGTTGGTATCGGGTTATCGAATAACCGCCTATGTGTTAAAGACAAAAAAAGTGGACTGAAATTCTTAATTGACACAGGTGCGAACGTTTCGGTTATTCCGGCACCGAAAAAGTGCGTTTCCGATTACAGTGCGAGTGATAAATACAAACTATATGCAGCTAACGGAACCGAGATAAAAACTTATGGTATGCGTACTTTAATTTTAGATTTTAATTTAAGGAGAGCATTTAAATGGAATTTTATCGTAGCGAATGTTAAACAGCCGATAATAGGAGCGGATTTTTTAAGCCATTATCAGCTGTTAGTCGACATGAGCGCGCGCAAGTTAGTAGATCAAATTACACATTTAAATGTTCTCGCCTCTGTTGTAAGTCATAACGAATGTGAATTATCTATTAAAACTGTTTTAGGTAATAGTAATTGGCATGATTTATTGCTTTGTTACCCGGACATAACGAAATTAGTATCTTACAAAGAGACACCTAAACATTCTGTGTGTCATTATATAGAAACTACGGGCCCACCGGTATACGCTAAAGCCAGACCTCTTCCGCCTGACCTTTATAGGAAAGTTAAGGAGGAGTTTAGCCACATGTTGGAATTAGGCATTTGTAGGCCATCTAAAAGCGAATGGGCCAGTCCATTACATGTGGTACCAAAGAAAAATGGTGATATTCGGCCTTGCGGTGATTACAGAAAATTAAATGCCATAACAAAACCGGATCGCTATCCGATTCCGAGACTGCATGATTTTAAATATTTATTAGCGGGAAATAAAACTATTTTTACGCGGTTAGATTTAATTCGTTCTTATCATTTCGTACCGGTTGCCCCGGAGGATATTGAAAAAACTGCCATTATAACGCCCTTTGGACTGTTTGAATTTCCGCGCATGATCTTCGGATTACGTAACGCAGCTCAAACATTCCAGCGTTTCATGGATACCGTAGTACTACAAGGGTTAGACTTTTTATTCAGTTATATCGATGATCTTATTATCGCGAGCGAAAATGAAAGTCAACACAAAGAGCATTTAAAGGCAGTTTTCGAAAGATTTGATAAATATGGAATAACTATTAATCTATCTAAATGTGTTTTTGGTCAGCCAACACTTGAGTTTTTAGGATTTGAAGTGTCTACGGAGGGTGCGCGACCACTTCAAGATAAAGTACAGGCTATTGTAAATTTCCCGAAACCCGAGACAGTCGATCAACTACGCCGTTTTCTCGGTATGTTAAATTTTTATCGTGCACACATTCCAAACGCTGTTCAATATCAATTCGAATTGAATAAATATTTGCACAATACAAAGAAACGCGATAAAACTTTGATTGTGTGGACTGATAAGGCTGTCGAAGCATTTAAGAAGTGTAAGGAAAGCTTGCAAAGCGCCGCTACACTGTCTTATCCTTTACCAGATGCTAATTTAGCGCTGATGACCGATGCCTCGGATACTAGTGTAGGTGCTGTATTACAACAGAAAAATAACAACAATTGGCAACCATTAGGGTATTTTTCAAAAAAACTTTCACAAGCTGAAACGAAATATTCTACTTATGATAGGGAATTGTTAGCAGTATTTATGGCTATCAAATATTTTAAAAATTTAGTGGAAGGCCGTGTACTGACTATTTATACTGACCATAAGCCTCTCGTTTTTGCATTTTCAAAATTAAATAACGACAAAGAAAGCCCTAGAAGAATTCGTCAATTATCTTACATTAGCGAGTTTACCACCGATATTCGTCATATCAGCGGTGAGCAAAATGTAGTCGCAGATACACTTTCGCGGATAGAAACGATCAGTTGTCCTACATTACTCGATTTTAGAGAAATAGCTGAGCAACAACTTAGTGACGAATACCTACAGCAAGCGTTGCTAGCAACAGATAGTAAATTACGATTTAAACAAATATTATTGCCAGACTGCGAAAAATATATTTATTGCGAAATTTCATCTAATAGAATTAGACCATATTTACCAGATAAATTCAGGGAAATTGCTTTTCATTCGGTTCACGATTTAAGTCACCCCGGTGTTAAGACTACCAGAACTTTAATTAAACAACGTTTCTTTTGGCCTAATATGCTTAAGGATATAGCGAGTTGGACTAGAACCTGTTTTAGTTGCCAGAGATCAAAAATTAATAGGCATACGATAGCAGGATTAGGAGAGTTTGAGCGTGCAGACCGTTTCCAACATGTTCATATAGATATTGTAGGCCCGTTGCCTACATCGGCAGATGGACATAGATACTGCGTAACAATGATAGATCGTTGTACCGGATGGCCGGAAGCTTTTCCAGTTCACAATATTACAGCTGAAACAGTAGCCAAGGTAGTATTTGAAGGCTGGATATCTCGATTTGGAAGCCCTTCGAAGCTTACTAGCGACCAGGGTAGACAATTTGAGAGTGATCTTTTCAGTCAGCTAATGAAGTACCTAGGTATTTTTAAAATGCGAACAACACCTTATCATCCGCAGAGTAACGGCATGGTTGAGCGATGGCATCGAGCACTAAAAGTGTCACTTACGGCACGTTTAAACTGCAATAGTAACTGGGTGACCGAGCTTCCAGTCGTGTTGTTAGGCTTACGAGCCGCAACCCGCAGTGACAGTGGCGTTAGTGCAGCAGAGTTAACTTATGGTAAAACAATTCGTTTGCCAGGTGATTTTTATGAGGATTCCAAATTAAATTGTTCGGATTCGGAATATTTACAAAATCTTCGCGATTCCATTAAAAGTTTGAGACCTAAACCGTCAAGTCATGGTAATTCACGTTCGTTATTTCTGCCTAGCGAATTAAATAGTTGTAAGAGTGTATTCATAAGAAATGACGTATTTCGTAAATCTTTGCAACCTCCTTATGATGGCCCTTACGACGTTGTAAGTCGGAAAGGCAAAACTTTCGATATTAAAATAGGAGATAAGACGAAAACTATTTCAATAGAAAGATTAAAACCTGCATTTTTTATAAATAGTGATAAAGATTTTAGTTATAGTTCGAATTTTAATAAGAGTAACGATTCTAGTTTAGATAACGAGGTCACTTCCAGTAAAGCTCTACAGCCGAGAACTACGCGTAGTGGCCGCGTTATCAATACACCCGTACGTTTTACAGCATGACGTAATACATTATAGTCGAACGGACGAAGCATAGAGAACAGTATACGAAATACGAAGCAAGCGGAAGTCTTTGTAAATTAAATAATAGGTAGTTCTGTTCTCAAGATTTCAATTTCATCGATATAGCTCTAGAAATAATAGCAGTGGGTACTGATTTAAACAAAGAACTTTTGTCAACCAATTTTTGTACTCAGCTTACAAGATCGCCGCGTTCCCACAATTTGTTAATGTAAATATTACTCATTTGTTAATGTAAACAAATCGATACGATACGTGAATAGTAGTGAATAAGTAGCATAGTGAATATTAGGTTTAGTGGTTGTGGAAATTATAGGTTCAATTCCATATTCAACATGTATTTGTAGAGTATAATAAATATAATTTTAGATTGGTTAGGATTTAGATACTATTAAAAAGTAATTTTGTTTAGTAATAAGCTTTTCATAGGAAACATGTAAATTAATTTAATTTGTTTACTAATAAGTAAGAATTTGTATTCGATAAAAATTAAATGTTTTATATTACATATTATTTTATATGGCAAACACTTTAATTACTTGTCATTTATTTAAAAATTGTTTATTTTATTTTTATTGTTCTTTATTGTACTGTTCTTTTACATTTCTTACAATATGTGATGTGTACTTTTATTTTTTATTGTAAGAGGGGGAGTACTGTAGGGACACATATGCCTACATGTACATGTACAGTTTAGTTGTAAGATGTTTATAAACAATTTGTTAGCGTCTGTAGAACAAAGACTTTTTAACTAGTCGCTAATATACGGAGTTACAGAGTGAACGTGTTTTCTTATTTAACCTTCTGATAACATAAATAGGGTCCGACACTTAATACCCTAAAAAATAGATAGATAATTTATCACACTATGGGGAGAATAAATATTATTCATAAATGGAATGTATTTTAGTACTAATAAGGCTATAAGGCTGGTTCAAGAGCCATATGAGAATCGTGAGAATGAAACGTCGCATGGGTAATCTATATGAGTATCATGAGACTTGAATGAAAGAAAGTGAAAATCGTAAATTTTGGGGGTTACCCATACGTGGAAGGGTGTAGTGTACACTTAAATATTACATTGAATGTCTCTCCCTAACTTTAATAAGGGATTGAAAAATAAAAATAAATTATTTTATTTATATGTACTATATTATATGCAAGTTATTATTTTGCAAATACAAAATACCATTTCGTATTTGAAATGCAAGTAGATACCTATTTCGTAAAGCTCAAATCTCCGCTTGCCATCCTAAAATGTTTTAAAATTTTAATTTTGATACCTATTCCATTTGTGAATTACTACAAAAGTACATTATGTGCTCACTTACATAAATCTTCCATCTCGTAAATATGTGATGTGATTATCATGTTCTCGCATGACACTCAAATTCCAACTGAATTAGGCTAGGCCCGACTTTGTGGGACTCGCAATCCGCAAAGACGCGAGCGCACTATCTATCTCATTCAACATAATGCTCCGTTTCGTTTTTGCAACGTTGCCGCGCTGCCGACGCGTTACTCGAAAAGCAACTATTTCGCGGTAAATGTTGATCAAACGAATAATATATTGATCAACAAATTCTTCCTCAGTGTAAAAAAAAAGACCGTTAAAAGATCAACAATTACCGTGACAGTCGCTTAAGAGCAAACGACTTTGCGGCATACTTAAGTATAGCGTCGTAAGGATGAGAATTAATATATTGTAAAATTAGCACGACAAATTCAAAACTTCCTACGTTATAAGAGGGTAAAGGTGGATCAACAATTAGTGCCTATTTCAGCCTGATCAACAATGGCCGAAGGGAGGACAATATATATATATATATATATATATTTATATATATATATATATATATATACACATACTCGGTGGAACAGAACGACCGACACTCCCGAGGTTCCTGAAGAGTACTATTTGACTTTAATATGATGTAAAAAAAATTATAAGTCTAGGTCAAATAGTTTCGGAGATATTAAATTACAAAATTTTTGAAAAAAAAATGAGTGTTTTCAACCCTGAGTCAGCTGTTTTTGGGACGTACTAAGGAAAAGTTTTTAATCGGTCATTGACTTCTTCGTTTCTAAAAACTAAATAAACTAGTTTGTGATTTTTAAGACTGCTTTCATGCAAATTCTACCAGACAATCAATAAACAAGGCAGTCAAAATGCGTAAATCGATTTACAGACTAAGGGCGCTTGTGCACTACATTGAATTTTCATGTCCGGCGGTCCGATTTTTTCAGGTCCGATATGTCAGGCCATATATAGGTAATGCTAGCCTGTGCATTGTCAGGAATTTTACCGCCCGAGATTTTACTTTTCTCTATTCCGGACCGGTTTTTTCAGGTTCGTGATGGCGGCAATGAAAAACGTGTTTACGCTTGTGCACTGCTGTGTCCGGGATCCGGAAAATTCATAAGGAATAGGCTTGGGAAAAAATAATCGATATTTATTTCGGCGATATTGTTAATTTCCAATAAACTTATAATTGATATTTATTGTAGATTATAAAATGCTATATTTTATATGATGATTTAATATAGTTGGTTAATATCACTACATATGCTTTGGCAAACTCAGTATAGTTCTAATTTGATTAGCGTACGATTCTACTATCAATACTTAGCTAGATTTTAAAATCGTATTAAAAGTATCGATAACGTAAGGTAACATAAATAAGCGTTGTTACGCTTAGACGCCTAAACAACTGAACCCATCTTAATGGAAATTATAAAGTAAATAGACTTAATTTTAAGAAAGGACATAGAAAGGCTACATTTTATCGCGAAAAATAGGGGATGAAAGTTTGCCTGGAAATTTGTCACTATCAAATTTTTTTTAGACAACTGATAAGTATAGATAAATGTTTGATAACAGAAGTAATAATAAAGAATAAACAGAAGATTAACATAAGTAATTAAGTGAACTCAGTTTCGCATTTAATAAAATCTGAAATGACTGTTTGTGTCATAAATAAATAAAAAATAAGAAGTATTCTAAGTGAAAAATATTTCTGCTCAAAGAAACTACACCACGCGTATAAAGTTATGCCTATATATAATACAGTCAACTACTCTTGTAAAGTTCATTTAGCATATTAATTCTCCGCTTACACGGTACTAATTTCGATTTGTTTACGAAATAGCGCCACTAATTGTTCTATCTCTGTAATTGTTTAAAGTTGTTTTTACAAAACTTCGAAAAAAAAATAGCACGTTTATAAATTTAAATATCAAGTACTAGACTATTATGAGTAATTTTATTCTAATGTCACAGATATTTTTAGCTATTGTATGTGAATAATGCTGTTCCTAAATTAGTAAAGGTATAAGTTTTTACACCTGATAGTAGTCATCCGATAGTAGTAAAAAAATGCTTTTGTCTTGCCATAATTTATTATGGTTTATGAAAAATGATCAGGTAATTATTTAGGTATCTTTCTACATCTTCGAACGCAATTACCGACGTTCCAAAAATCTCATCGTACCTAGCGTAAGTGACGTGTAGCTTCAAAAAGAGCTGCCCTACACTGCGCTCCTCCGATCAGGGAAAAAACGGACAAGTGCACAAGCTACCCATCCGGGTTTTTCATGTCATTCCGGACCAGAAAAAATCGGACCGCTGGATCTGAAAATTCAGTGTAGTGCACAAGTGCCCTAACAGCCGATTTCTGATTTGAAAAAAATAGAAAATTTCTACTGCTTATTCTCAATAACCTAAGTTTTTTTAATGTCACAAGTCCAATAGTCCTAGTTTTATCAAACTGCTATCAACTGATCATCAAAAAACTAAAATCAGAAATGAAAACTAAGTGATGTTAGTTTGAGACGTTTAACTTTAAATACTCAATTAAGAAACCGAGTGTAAAATGTCCTAAATTATTGTAGAGAAATCAGTCTAACATTAACCTACGTTATTTTAAAAGAGCAGTTCTCCAAAAAAATTGTTTGAATGGGGTAATACTCCTTTAATAACAGGATCGTTAATTAAACTCGATAAACTCACAAATCTTCCAGCGATTCATCATTAACACAAATGAACTTTGTTGTCGCCGCCGACTTTTTGCGCTGAAGTGTTGTTGCGCATCGCCGCTGACGCACGCGAAGCGTCTTTTTTGTCGATTTTTTAATTGAATTTTTGTTAATAAGATACTAGAGTGTTCGTCTTGAGTGTTGAGTTTAGTTTAGTGAAGATTGTGTTTTGTTTTGTGTGAAATGTAATGTGTTTTGCACGTGCATGCACCGGCATTGAAAATAGCGTGCTTAGCTCAGTCTTCAGAGAGGAAGTGGACATTTTCAGCATCGACTATCATTAAGATATCGGTAAATAATTATATTCTTCATCATCATCATCATCACCAGCCCTTTCACGTCCCCACTGCAGGGGCTCAGGCATTCCTTATGGATGGTTAAGGAGGAGGAGGTTTATTAAATTAATTTATTTCGCGGTTCGTTGTAATCTGCACACAATCGATATTGCGCATGCGCGTTATAGGGCTGTCAACACTTAGAAATTTAAAATTTTTACTCCATTTTTACACCTCCTCTATTTTTAAATATTTGTCAAATAAAATGAACGTTTGCATGTAACCTAACTTGAAACTTTCGGCTGTGTCGGTCATTTTGTTCCTCCCAGTAATTTATAGATTCATAGAATGATAGATCCAAAGTAATAAAAAGGTTTCAAAATAAGGAAAGGAATCGCCACCTTTCATTCGTTACATTTACACTCAGAAAGTAATTTATTTTAATTTAATAAATATAATCATATGACAATGGCAGAATTGTGCGAAACAGACAAGCCATTAATAAAAGAAGAAGTACAAGTAGGACAGGACTAAATACATGTGACCATTACATAGCCCAGGAACTAAATGTACCGCGGATATGTCCGGAATGTCCGGAAACCGTTCCATGTTCAATCCATTCCAGGATATGTCTACAGAAGCTATTTGTTCCTTTCTAACAGGGCGACAATAACATTCTAATTAAGTGAGACTTTTATTATTACGGTTCAGTTTTTAACTACTGCGGCTATTATCATACACAATAGTCTTGTTAAACTTTTTTATAGGCTTTTCGTGCAATCCGATATCGACGAGCGATATCGCACGAATCACGCGCCACTATAATATGCATGGAGAATCGCAAGTGTTTATTTACTCATGAGATTGCACAATCTGTTAATATAGGTCACAAATGTCTTCTACGTCGAATTGCATGTACGTACTCATAGTCTACGATATCGCTTCAATTTTATGTGGGCTCGACCGGCTCGATCTACATTTGCGCAATCTCATATGCCCCTTGCATAAGTAGTTCGAGCCAGTATACTAATATTACATTCAATTATACAAAAAAATATGGCAATATCCGTGCTATATAAATAAATGAAAAGCTCGATGGTGAAGTGGTTAGCGTGTTTGATCTGCGATTTTGGAGGTTAAGCGACGATCGCAAAGGCCGGTAACAAGATGGGTGATCAAATTTTGATCGGAACGATTTAGGATGATCACCTTGTCCCCGTACGAATTACTAGGTATATTGGTTTCATCAATTAAGAATACCTGTGCTTTAGCACATGTGAATAATGAAGAATGTCGGGTGGTTAGCACATTTAATCTGCGAATTGGATAGGTGAACAAAGTTTTTCACGTGTTACTAAGCCCAAGAAAAGAAAAAGAGAGCAAAACCCCGCCATACCCCGCACCACCCCACCTCGTTTTACAACGCCTATCCTGTTCCAATAAACTCAATCAATTAGGAAAAAAATAATCACCCACCCTATTACTGACCTTTGTGAACGTCGCTTAATCTTGGTAATCGCAGATCAAACGCACTAACTACTTGTATAATTGAACGCAAAATCGGAACACACACACTTTAATTCATAAATCAAAATATGTATACTTATTGAATTTGTAAAAAATGTATTATATACCTTATTATGATAAAATGAATCTTATCACTATCAATTAAAGTATACTTTTAATGCTCTTTGTACTTGGGATGGGTGATCGATTGTTTTTATTTGAGTAAGCGAGATGTGGTGGGTTTTTGTCTCTACCATTCTCCTACGTGTATCATGGAATGGATGGTCCGTTTTTTTCTAATTGGTCGAGTGTGGTGGATATGTGTTACGAGATGAGGGGTGGGGCGGGGTGTGGCGGTTTTTTTCTTTACTGGTGCTTAGTAACATTTAAAAAATTGGTCACCCATCCATTTCGCATATCAAACGCGCTAACTACTGGTATTCCCATGTGTATGGTTTATAGGTTTCTAAATAAAAACTTGGACGCTATTACAGGATATAATTTTATGTATATTCTATTTATAATTTTTATTTGAGACACTTATCTTCATATTTATAATATTAATATTTTTAATTTTATACGATTTACATATTCATAATAGATGAATGTTTACGAACTGACATCAATAAAGAGTATATTTGATTAGTCAAAATTTTAAATTACAAAAGGTGAATCATGAAAAGAAAAGATTGTAAAAATCAAAGTCTTTAAAGTTTGCATGTTGAAACCTAGGAAAAATAAACAGTGATATGGCACATCGTTACAATAATGGGGGGGGGCAGTCGTATAAAAAAATACGACTAGCATGAGTTAATTTAGAAATGGGGATGGTATATATAGTGGATAAATTACATTAGACGATTTTCCTTTCATATATTGTTATAATATAACCCATAACTCCAGAAAATTTTAACTAGGAAATTTTTTGAAAAATTCCCTAAAGTAAACCAGAGGACACTACTTCACAAAAACATACAACCTTTCAAATAATAGATATTCCTCACCTAACACACTATCCTTCCATTCTGTTTAGAGTGGAAGTCACATTCAATGACTACCACTCTAGAAGTGTGATCCCATATGACTTATAAGCTTATTTAAGGAGTTGTCAATCGCTCCAACCTAAGGCTTATTTAATAAGTAGTCAGTCTCTCAGACCTAAGGCTTATTTAACGAGTAGTCAGCCGCTCAAAAAGTATAGAGTACTATATAGTACTTAGAAGACTATGTAGGTAGCCTCGGATAAAGGTAAATATAAGTGAAGACATAAAGCCTTTAACCAAAGTGCTAATAAGAGCCCTAAAGTAAAAAAATATCGAAGAACATGTTTTTTCATATAATTTTAAAATAAATTAAAAAAAACTGGAGCACCTTAAGTAGGGAAATGTCGTAATAATAAAATTAAAATTTATGTAAGATTAAAAAATGTATATGATATAATAATTAGGTAAATGAAAACAAAATTTCCGAACTCTCTTTAATTAAAAATTTATGTGAAGAGTAAACCAAAAAGAACGTCAAAGATGGATGATTACAGTAGAAGAAAGGAGTTTTAAAATTTGGAAAAAGCATTAACCAAAAAGAGTGTCAAAGAAGGATGATAACACTAGAAGAAGTGTTGTTTTAGAATTGAGAAAATTTATTTTACTATTAGAATATTCCAGTGAGCGACCGCCGCCACTGATGTGGCTGTAAGTTGCACTTATACAGCTTATTAGTCTTACAAACACGACAACTCAAAACTCGTGTTGTACGCAGATGTCATAGTATGTGTGTGTAAAATTCATGCATGTGTTACGGTTTTGAGAGACACTGCTTATCACTACCTAATTAAATTAAGAAGTCATCAAAAGAGTTAGTGTTTGCGCAAAGGGACTGCTAATATTACTCATTCTTTAATTAAAAGTGTAATGATAATTGGTTAGCGATCAAAATGAAATTACAAATTAGCAAAACTAATAGTGATGACGAAGCAAGTCGCCAACCTTAAAAACAACCTTGACATTTTTATGACGATGTTTTGCTGAATTAAGTATTAAAAAAAAGTGCCTATCGTTTTTGAATACTTAATTTAATTTATAAAAACTAAGGAATTGTTCAGACTGTTTATGTGAACGATGTCTAAAATAAAATGCATTATATAGTTCTTACTATTTCGATAAAACAAAATAATTTTGTGGTTATTTATAAATAAGTTGCAAATCAATGTTCATGGTGACTAAAAATATATATAAATGATCTTCCGGGACTCATATGAAGGTACTGAAACGTAAGTAAGTGAGTTTTTTTTTTCAATATAAGTACATACATACTGCAAGTGCAAACCCTACCCCAAATCTCTGTGCACGCTCCTGCCGATTATACGTTCCATCTTGCTTGTTGGCAAGCCTAAACAGTATTGAATATATATATACAGCGATGTTGGCGCGGACGCGGGTAGCATAAAAAACGATAACCAGACGACCGCGCGGCGGCCCGCCGCTCGTGCCTGTTGCAAACTACACTTACAAATGAATCTCGTTTGAAAACAGCTGTGTTGCTATTATTACCTTTTTATATGTTCTGTGATTACTTACATATATTTTTTATTTTAAATAAATATAAAAAAAAGGTTTAAATAAATATAAGAAACACTTATAAGTGTAGTGCTAGAATATAATCCCGTACTGGGTAAGTTGTGCATTTAACCAATTATTTAATGAGTAGAAACATTTGGATGATTGTAGTTACTTATTTTACATTACTAAGTATACAGCTTTTGCTTAGTTAATTTATTCAAATTTTACAAGAATCACCGTCATATTTCACGATCAATAATTGATATATTTTTATATTGCTACCTACGTTTCATGTTTTTTCTTTATTCAAATGCCATCAGTTTATGTAACCGTTACTGTTTTTTTTTTTTTATAACTGCCACTTCGACCCAGATTAATTAAGAATAATCTCTTCACTCCTGTACATACTAGCTTTGCTATATTCTACGATTTACCTGCAATTTAAATGACCAACGCTAGTGGCAGTACCCGACTTCTTCTTTCTGGGTAATAATGTGACATTATTGTGGCTTCTTCAGGAACTCCGTACGGATTAAGAAAACCACAGCTCGACTTTACTTATACAAGTATTGAAATTTGAGAACTGGAGATGTTGTGGAGGTCATAAAGTGTCATAAAGTGAAGTCCGGCTCACCCTAAAATACACAGGAGTACAGGGAAGTTCTATTAAGTGATCTACCATCAGACCTATAACAAACCTACCCACGACCCTAGGGACCTTGACCTTGATTACTTATTGTAAATAAATAATATTTTTTTAATACCGATTTATTACATAATAAGAAAAAAAACGTGTCATAATGTTCTCGTACTTGATGTTTAAATTTATTAAGTTTTGTAAAAACAACTTCCAGCGATTACAGACAGACTAATCTCTGACGCCATTTACAATATATAGTACATATATTCTAGTTTGCCTGAGATTTTATACGCGTGGTATTGTTTCTTTGAGCAAAATTCTTTCCTTCTAGAATACTTCTGTTATCGAATATTTATTTATACTTAAAACAAATTTTGATAGTGACTAATTTCCATGCAAACTCTCATCCTCTATTTTCACTTATTATTCGCGATAAAAGGTAGCTCTTTCTCAAGGTTAAGTCTATTTCTGTATCAAATTTCTTTAAGATGGGTTCAGTTGTTTAGGCGTGGAAGCGTAACAAAACTTATTTGTCTTACCTTAAGTCATCGATACTTTTGATTCGATATTGTTTTGGGATCGATACTTTTAATACGATTCTAGCAAAGTATCGATAATAGAATCATACAATGTTCTAATTAGAATTATATAGAGTTTGCCAAGACAAATGTAGTGATATGCAGATGTTACATATAGCCTGACATGTTGGACCGGAAAAAATCAAACCACCGGCCCTGAAAATTTAGTGTAGTGCACATACGCCCTAATAGTAATATAGTATCTATGTTAACGCTGTCGTCATCAGACGGACAGAACGAAACGTTGACGGAGTTTACGAATGTAATAAAAATTATTAATTATATGTGTTTTTGAACAAAAAAAATATCTAAATTGTATAATAAAACCATTTTTTTTTTGTAAGAAAAACTAGACATATTTGATATGACGTAGGTATGACAAAATTGATTATATTTGATTAATAATCTTACATTCACAATAACATATTAGCATTTTTAAGATTCATGAATGTTAAGAATCTTTTATCAATTATAAGTAATTTTATAGTCTGCCCACAAACTTAAATAATTTTCATTAAGCATTATGGAGAAGAATTAAGTCATACAAATCTGCTAAATTTCTGGATGGTATTTTAAATTTTAATGGTTTGAAGGTAGATTTTACAATCAACTGTTGTTCTAAAGTTCGTCATGCTACACGCGCAGGCGTTCGAGATGGAATTCAAACCCATAACCAATCCGGGTGACTGCTAAAACCAACTATTTAATGTGATCAGCACAGCGATTCGGTAAAAATCCAAAATCGAATTCGAATTCACTCACATATATACATTCAGGTCATTATTATAAAATACAATACAAGATTTATCGATTCATACGTCTCTCAGATATTTTATTCCTATGTCATTTCGAAAACACTTCACTTGTGCAACGGAATGTTATTACCAAGTCCAGTTTGAGCGGAGTTAGGGTAGCTCAATGATAAGATTGTGAAAGGTGATTTCTTATTATTTTTCATTAAAGATATAGGTATGATATTGTGAATTAAAAACTAGTCGACTATAATAATCTTTTAACATTTAGTGAAACTGATTAATGTATGATAATTTATGTATTAGCGGTTAGTGTCCATCCGATTTTAATATTTACGACGGTGACATTTGCAATATTTTTTTTTCAAAGTGATTTGAATATTATTGTTGTTTATATTATACGATCTATTTAATTTATTACTTTAGATATACTTCTAAATGAGATATACTTAATTACATATTTTGTTAATATACAATAACCCAACTTTCGTAAAATTTTAACTAAACCATTTTCGAATTGGTACACGCAAAATATTCTTTAAAGAATTAAAAACTGACTTTATAAAATAGAAAAAAAAACTTCAATTGAGGTCGTGAATGTGGCGGCGGTTTTGTGCGAGTTAATCCCACCACCAAAACACTGGCGGTGTCCTGACTCTGCAAGCCTTAACTTTATAAACTCTACATCTTAGTAAGAAGCTCGTAAATTTAACAAATAACACATTTCAAGGTTCTTCCGTTGAATCAATTGCGTGTGTTTACGATATAAGGTTCAGTTTCCTTTACGCTCGGTGTGAAATTAAAATAACGCGTGGCTTGTGTGATATCTATATTGCGATTAACTGATTTTCTTACAATTGCTTACTATTTATAATATAATGAACGCAAACGTCAACATGCCGCCCACCAAAGGACGACAGTCCTTTCCAAACCAAAATTTACAAGTATAACAAACGCATTTTGTATAGAATTTTTTTTAAATTTAACAATTCGAAGTCACAAGAAATTACCAATATTAAATTGTTAGTGCAAATTTTTATCAAGAAAACAAATTTTATGTTTTACAATTATAGCACATTTCTAAGCATGCAAAACACAATTCAAATATTAAAATCTAATTATGAAGTTAAGTTTTATCGATTGGCAAGGCGCATAACTTGGAAATTGATCGTTTTATTATATCATTACGGCATTTAACACTATACACTCGCGAGATACCATCCACGCCGGGATGCTTTTGCACAACACGACCAAGAGACCATTTTCCTGGAGGAAGCTGATCATCCTTTATTATCACAATATCTCCGATATCGAATTCTGATTCATGTTTTAGCCATTTATGCCAGAAGTCTCTTACTAGCCTTTGTGTCAATTGCCAGCGCGACAGTTTATTAATGTTAACTAAGCGTAGGTCAGAACATGGTACGGTAAGAAGTGATTCGCCTATTAAAAAATGTCCAGGTGTTAATGGTTCTAAAGCGTCGGGGTCTGATGTTTCTATTGGTGTAAGTGGTCTTGAATTGAGACATGATTCGATTTGGCAAAGTATTGTCGTCATTTCTTCAAAGGTAAGATTAACGTTGAATATTCTTTTCAGGTGATATTTGACGGATTTAACACTAGCCTCCCACAATCCACCAAAATTGGGACTATACGGTGGTATAAAATGCCACTGAGTCGAATCTGCTACTAATTCTTCGGCTAGATGACGCGGTAGCTCAAATTTAGCTTCGGCCCATGCAGCCGCTAACTCTTTATTAGCTCCCACAAAATTTCTTCCTTGATCACTCCATAGGTGGGCGCATTTGTCTCGCCTGGCTGTAAAACGACGGAACGCCCCTATGAAGGCTTCTGAAGTGAGACCTCCCACTAATTCTAGGTGAATAGCCTTTGTGGCCATGCAAATAAATATGGCTATGTAGGCCTTTCTTGTTTTGGCTCCTCTACCCTTAGATATAAGAATTTTCAAAGGGCCAGCGAAATCGACTCCACTGTGTAGAAATGGACGTGCTGGAGTTGTACGTACTCTCGGTAGGTCACCCATAACTTGTGTTTTAATCATGGCTCTTTGTCTAGCACAAATTATGCACTTATGCACGTAGGCCTTCACAACATTTTTTACCTTAATTATCCAATATTTTAATCTTATATAGCATAGCATTAACTGGATTCCCCCATGGAGAGTTTTCTTATGAGCTTCTGCTATGATTAATGGTGTCAAGTCATTGTGAGCCCCTAGAATAATCGGGTGTTTCCTTTCATCTTGCAAATCTGAATTATTTAAGCGGCCGCCCACCCTGAGAACATTTTTTTGGTCAATATAAGGATTTAATGATTTAAGGTGGCTGGTCTTTTTCACGTGTTTCTTCTTCTTTAATCTGTTTATTTCTTCTTTGAACTCTTTTTCTTGACTTATTCTGATACATTTTAGTAATCCGTCTTCCAACTCTTCTGTTGTTATTGGAATATTTATTTTTTCAGGGTATTTTTTGCAATTAATAAATCTTGTACAAATAACTATTGTTTTTACCAATTCCTGTAATGAATCAAATATTTCAAATTTAATTCCCTTATCTATATTTTCATCTTCATTTATCATTAAATTAACTTGTAAAGTTTTCTTTCGTTCTATATTTGTTGGAATAATTATTGGTCTTGAAAATTTTACGTTTTATTTCTTTCAGCCATTCTGGCCCTTCCCACCATAGTCTATTTTTTATTAATTCTTCTAGTGCTTGTCCTCGTGAACCAATGTCTGCAGGATTTTCTTTTGACATTACGTGAAACCATTGTGTGTTGCAAGAGTTGTCTAAAATTTCTACGACTCTGTTACTGACAAATGGTTTCCATCGATTTGGATCTCCAAACAGCCAAGATAGAACAACTGAAGAATCTGTCCAAGCAAAAACATGGTTCATAGGTATTTTCATTGCTTCTCTGACCTGTGTCAAGAGTTTTGCTAATAGTACTGCGCCCAGCAACTCCAATCGCGGTATAGATACAGGCTTAACGGGTGTTACACGTGTCTTAGAAGCGACTATGCCTGTTTTAATCTCTCCATTCTCTATCTGTGATCTACAGTACACAACAGCGCCGTAACCCCTGTCTGAGGCATCACAGAAACCATGAAGGCTTATTTCATGCATGTCCTTCATATTTGTGTGTAACCATCTTTCAATTTTTACTTCTTTCAAATTTTCAAAACCCTTTGTTAATTTTAACCATTCTTCTTTCAGAACGTCACTAACCTCATCATCCCAATCGAATCGTTCTACCCATAATTTTTGAATTAGAAATTTTGCTCGAATAATTGCTGCTCCAAGCCAGCTCAGTGGATCAAAGAGACGTTGAATATCAGAGAGAATGATTCTTTTTGTCGTACTTCTGGAAGCTTCAGGGAGATTGAAATTATATTGGAAAGTATCGGAAGTCATATTCCATGTGAGACCGAGAGTTTTGATTGTATATTCGCCTTGTATATCTTTTTCAGTATATATACTTCTCAGCGAAGGATCAATCTCATTCATGAACTCGGTACTATTTGACGCCCATTTTTGCAGTTCAAATCCGCCTCTTTGCATTATTTTTGATAATTCCTTTCTTACTTTAATAGCTTCTTCCACTGTCTCACAACCACTCATACAATCGTCGACAAAAAAATCTTGTAATATTATCTGAGCTGCTTTAGTATGTCCTTTTGAATTTCCTTCGTCTTCTGCAAGTTGCCTTAGGGTTCTAACTGCTAAATATGGAGCAGACGCTGTTCCAAAAGTAACTCTCAAAAGTCTATACTCCTTTATTTCTTCTGATTTGTTTTTTCTCCAGAATATTCTTTGACAATCTGAATCTTCTTTCGTAACAAGAATTTGGCGATACATCTTTTGAATATCTGCCAAGAAACAAATTGGTTTCATACGCCATCTCATTATAAGACTTCTTAGGTCTTCTTGTAGCTGTGGTCCCACGTGAAGCATATCATTTAGACATTTATCGTTCACTCCCTTACAGGATGCGTCGAAAACGATTCTTAGTTGTGACGTCTTTTTGTCTTCTCTTATGACTGCGTGATGAGGAAGAGATATTGCTGGTTTATCCTTTTCTTCTTCTGGTACTTCTTCCATATGCTTTAGTTCCAAATATTCTTCCATTACCTTTGTATAATTTTCTTTTAGTTTCTGGTTTCCTTCTAATCTCTTTTCGAGCTGATAAAATCTTTTAAGTGCAATATTTCTTGCGTCACCAATCGATTTGATAGGTTGCTCTTCTTTAAATGGCAGCTTTACCATATAGCGACCATCGGGAGCTCTGGAGTGAGTGGTTGCGTATAATTCCTCGCATAATCTCTCATCAGCTGTGATATTTCGTTTATTTGACTGATCTATTTCCCACATGTTTCTCAACATATTATCTATATCTATTTCCAGGTGATGATGCATAGCAATGGAATTTTCATCTGAGTGTGAGTCATCTATATTACCAAATAGAATCCAGCCTAGGTTGGTTTCTTGTGCACATGGAGTACCAGGTGGACCCTTTATAAGGTTGTTCTTAATTATCTCAGTGTATACATCTATTCCAAGCAAAAGATCAATTTTTCCCGGAGTAAAATAATTTGGGTCAGCTAACATTAATCCATCGATGTGTGGCCAGTTGTTTGGCTTTATTTCTTTATGTGGTAAACGTGATGTCAAATTTGTTGCAATAACATACGCTTTAACTGGCATGCTGAAATCCTCTTCATACCGTGATAAAATTTCCAGCTGTACCAGATGTTTGACTGTTGTGGTCGTGGAACCAACTCCAGTGACTGTGCCATGTATCGGTCGTTTCTTTAGGTTTAACAGCTGAGTCATTCTTTCACTAATAAAGGACGCTTGTGAACCAGTATCTATTAAAGCCCTAAATACCGTACCCTGTCCCGAGCTACTCCTAACGCGGATGATAGCGGTGGCAAGCAGCGCCCTCTGGTGCCTAGAACAAAAATGTGAGGCAATTGACATATTATCTTCCCTTTTATGTTCTTCGATATCAGAATGCATTGTCGAGATTTTATTTCTATTCTCTTCTTTATCACTTAATCCTTCCTCTCTTTTTTTGAAGTTATGTAGTAGCGAGTGGTGCCGTTTGTGACATATTCTACAAGTTGTTTTCTGTCGGCAATAATGAACAAGATGCCCTTTGTTAAGGCAGTTGAAACACAAACGCTTTTGAATTGGATATTCTGATCTCTTTTCTGGACTCCACTTCCCGAATTCTTTGCAGTGACAAAGTAGATGCTCTTCATTACAGACGTAACACGTTGGTTGTGAATATGAAGTAGCGGTGGCCGTGGTAGTCATATTGGACACGGCATGGTAAGTACGTTCTTTAACCTTGTTTGACGAGCTATTAGACATTGTGAGTTCTAATGTGCGGATAATGCTTTCTAAATAACTTATTAAGTTTTGAAATGTAGGTGTTTCATTACATTCACTATTCACAAAATTTTCCCATCCTTTGTGTGATTCTTGATCCAATTTCTGTATAGTCAGAAATATAATTATTGGGTCCCAAGAATCGGTGTTAATATTCATATTATTGAGTCCATTTATACACTCTTTTGTGTTATCTATTAATGATTTTAATTGTGATGGTGATTGACTAATGACCTTTTTTAAGGAAAACATTCTCTTGAGAATGGCATTAATAATTAATCGCTTATGACTATAACGATTTTTTAGAGTCTCCCATGCCGATTGATAATTCTTGTCGGTGGTTTGAAAATGTTTAATACAATTCTTTGCTTCGCCGACCACACACGACTTTAAATAGTGTAACTTTTGCACGTCGCTGATAACTTTATTGTTGTCTATAAGTGATATAAATGTATCTTCAAACGATTGCCATTCGTCGTATGCACCCGAAAAAGTAGGTAATTCAATTCTAGGTAATTTAACATCAGCAAACGCTTTTTCTGAGCGTGACGTAGAAAAAGATAGGTTGGTGTCATTATTACTTGAGGTTGGGGCGGTGAGTGTCTGAAACATATCTACCAAATCCGCTTTCAATGTCGAAAATATTTCTTCGCATTGACTGTGTCGATCATTTACAAAATATGGTAGTTCCGCCCTTTGTTCCTTTGTTGTTAATTTAAATAGACTCGTGTGTCCGTTTCGAAAACTTGTCCAATATTCTTCGATGCATTTTATTCTTGTTTCTACGTAGCCAGCAGTTAAACGACTTTTTGGTGATTTTTTAAAGTTTGTTTGAGCCTTCACTAAAAGTTCCAAGAAATTATCTTGTTGATCAATCACTTGTGACACTGACATGTTTGTAATTATTCACTAAATCCAAATTGAACAAAGCACACGTTTTGCGTAATAAATATATTTTTCTATTATTCACTCAATGCAACGTAGCAAACTTGTTTTTGCAACCGAGCGAGCCACGGTCAAGGTTAACCAGAGTGCATCGATGCACTTTCTATTTCCGTGCGATCCGGCTCGAAGGACCACTATGTTTACGATATAAGGTTCAGTTTCCTTTACGCTCGGTATGAAATTAAAATAACGCGTGGCTTGTGTGATATCTATATTGCGACTAACTGATTTTCTTACAATTGCTTACTATTTATAATATAATGAACGCAAACGTCAACAGCGTGTCTTGTCCAGTTTTTGTCCTCCTTTGCTCCGTGCGTTGTATCTATGTAATTATTTTTATCCCAAACACCACATAGTAATATTCATAATGTCAGGGTAATCGTAACAAATCAGGAAGTTCAAACTTTGGTGGTGGTGGTGAGTGATGATAGCCAATCCACCAAATCTAGAATGAATATATAATAGGGTTGAAAAATATTGTACAACTTACGTGATAAAATATAATGTTTATTATCAGCGTCCACATAAACAGTTTATATAATACAGAAGTAAAGAAAATTGGCATTTTTGGACCTCTGCTCGGGCGATCGTCATTTCTTTTGTGGTGGGTTCGGAGGGGGGATTGTTGCTGCTTTAGCTCGGAAGTATAGTCGATTTTCACGTAGGGGGAGTTTTTATTTGCGTGTCAATATGGCGGCGGAGGTGGCGGCCGTTTTGTTTCGACAATGAAAAATCGCCATTTTCCAGTGAAATTTTCTCCAAGATGGCGGCGTCGGACGGCTTCGCATTCTTTCTACTTCACTATCGATTTCTACCATTTTCGTGGTAGTTTAAGAGATTTTGGAAGTGAAATTTCTAAATACGCACTTTTTCCGGAAAACAGACTCGTTACTATGTGGCGCTGGGGGAGCCCAATGATTTTTGGTAGTTTTCGTTTCTGCGAACTGACAACCCTGGGCTCCACGGTAGAAAACATATTTTTCGACATGTCCTCATAACCCTGCTTCCGTTTAGGAACCTGGGTGGCCAGCGAAGAAAATCTGTGAATGAGGTCCCGCGCCGAATATAGTCGTGATTATGGGAAAATTATAAAACTCGGGAAATTCAATATGGCGCCGCCGGCAGCGGCCATTTTTTGATTTTTTCACTTTTTCGAAAAATTCAAACGCACTTTCAGCATACATGGCAACATCGGAGCTCTTAGCCTCATGTAGACTGGTTGTGAGTTGCCGGCTCTTTCCTATGAGAGGAAATTTTATCCAGATTTCAGGGTAATTTCGGAGATTTACCCAAAAACGTGAAAAGTAGAAGGAGCCGTTTCGGGATTTCAAAACTGTTTTTTGTCAACGGAGGGCACTCCTGAAATGAAATTTGTCCATTTTCTTCGTCGTCACCTGGCACCCCTGTAGTTGCGCCGATTTGAAAAATATTGGCCCATTTCTTACTTTGTCGACTCTAGCGCGGTCAGTATTGCCACTAGGAAAATGGTAAAACCTGCATCGAATGCGCTATCGAATTGACCACACCGGTACGGAGCCGGATTTTCAAAATCCAAGATGGCAGCAAACCAGCGGCCGCTTTATCCGGAAAATTGCGTTACCACATCGAGCCGATTCTGACGCACTCGCCGACACAAGTAGATAAAGTGTTGTCAGGTAAAAAAAATCTTGAAAATTTTTGATACTTTATGAGATTTTTGAGGAAACACTTTTTGTCGAATTTTTAATTTTTTTTGATGCAAATATTTAATTTCAACTTTTAAAGAAACCTGATGTAAATAATAGAACGATCGACTGGCAACACTGAGAGCAAACAACGTTTGAAATTCAACCTCGATTTCGACCGACTTGGCAACCGTGCAGGTATTTGGCATGTATGGAGCGATTGTGTATCTCTATAGACTCTTTCATATGGTGGAAAAAAAAATACCTGAGAGACCTGATCAATCGGTTAGATTCGGTTAGGACTGTAATCAAAACAAAAAGCCATCGAAGCGAACCGTTAACGGAGACCTAAGGTCAATCGGGTAGGTTATGTTAAAACTGTGACCAAAAAGGAAGCTAAATTTGCAAGAACGTTTGTGTCCTATATTTGCAAGAATTTTTGTTTTGAAGAACGTTCGTGTGTTGTTCGGGCTAGGTTAGGTTAGTGTATGAGGGGAACGGAGTTGCTCGCGTCCGCAGGAGTTTGCCCTTTGTTACCCTGCACGTGTCCCCCGGGTGGCGCCAAACGAGCAACAAAAGAGGAGCCCGTCAGGCGTCCCGGACTAACTCCGGGTAGCGGCTGATGGGCAGGGAGGTGGTGGGTTCGACCCTCCCTGCGGGGGGGGGGTCATCGTTAACCCTTGTTGGGTCGTCCGAGGGTTGTCAGGAGTTCTGACTCCTGATTCTTGGGTTGAAGGCTCCGGGTCGACGCCCTGGCGGTAAGCTGGGAGGCGGCGACGCGGTTGGGGCTGGGCGGGCGTCCCGAAATTATTTCGGGTAGCGGCCGTGCCAGCGAGGGCGGTGGGCCGACTGGTCATGAAGTCATGATCAGTCGGTGCTTCGGCAACCACCGGCTGCCCCCGTTACTCTGCAAGCGCGGAGCCGGGGTGGGGCTGCTCTTTATTGGGTGTCCTCGAGTGGAGACAACCACACTAAAAAACACCCAGCCTAATATAGACGCGGTCGAGGGGTTCGTGGCCGGCGGGTTCTGCCGGTCGTTACGCGTCCTCTGGAGGTGGGGAACGGGCGACCCCCACCTTCACAACCCTAGCCTTACACAGATATGGCGGCTCTCTCTGTGCGGACTGATTTTATCCGATCCTTACTCGTGGGACTCATAATGGATTTTACTTACACTCAAAAAACCCCTCTTGTGACGTCAGTGGGCCGAGCTCGGGCGGAAGCGAGCGGAGTGCCGAGGATGACTCCCCGAACCGAGGGGATTAGCCCAGCGCGGGCGGAGGAGCGCGTAGTGAGGACAAAGGTTCTTCTCAGAACCAAGACCTGGATAGTTCTTCTAAGAATAATCCGGGTTTGGCGAGACTCTTTAAAGAGTCCGCATCAGCAAGCGGGTAGAGGACGAGGGAGAGGCTCCCATCTCAGGACATGAAGTCTCTCTAGGGACACTATAAGAAATACTGCAAGGAGTACAGTGAGGAGCTCTGTATTGACTGAGGACATTGTTACTCAGCGACGAATTTCTACCGCTGAGTCTTTTGGAAGTGACGCTTCCAGGGCGAGGGTTCGTTCGCGAACTCGTTCTCGCTCTGGCTCTGCTAATAGGAGGACAACTCGCTCAATAACTAAAGCGAGGTTAAATGTGGAGTCGCCCGGACCTTTTTTTTTTCTCTCTATTTTGGCACAAACAGTCATTAAGGAAAAAAGTGCTTAAATATAGATAGTGCTTATATTATAGACAATATAGTGCCGAAAATGATAAACAATAATTAACAATCTATAAAACAGTAAGAAACTTGTTGAAATAAATTACATTAGAATTAACAATTTTTTACATGCAATTATGAACACTTCATATCATGCTGCCTATTTTTTTTTCCAACATTATTCGCTTTAACCCTATTAAAGAAATGTTAAAAATATCAATATCCTTGAACTCTTTATTGATTAAATCTAGTGAGCGAGCTAGAAAGCAATTTTTGGTATAGGTTAAACTTTCAATATATGGTTTTTGGATATTACGGCGGAAATTTTATATCGAAATAAACTTTTTTTGAACTTTTTCAAGTTTTTCGATAGAGTTTTTATAAAAAGGGCACCAAACAACACATCCAAAGTCCATTATAGATCTAACGTAGGAGAAATAAAGTATTTTTAAAGTTTTAGTGTCTTTGAAGGGTTTAATTCCTCTATTAATGAAACCTAAGTTTTTAAAGGCACGTTTCCTAATTGTTTCTATGTGTGAATTGAAAGATAATTCATCGTCTATAACAATTCCCAAATCTTTAATATGTTTTACGCGTTTTAGAGTATTCTGGCCGAGACTGTATTCGTAGTTAATTGGTTTCTTTTTTCTTGTAAAAGATATTACACAACACTTATCTGCGTTTAAAAAGAGTTGATTCTCGATGCAATATCTGGAGAGTGCTTTCAGATCGTCTTGTAATTTTTTGCAATCTTCAGCAGTTTTTATAATTCTGTACAGTTTTGTATCATCGGCGTATAGTAAATGATGTGTAGAACGAAAAACATTACCCATGTCGTTTATGTACATCGTGAAGAGGAGCGGGCCAAGATGCGAGCCTTTAGGCACCCCCGAGAATACCGGCAAAGTACCTGATCTAAACCCCTTTAATCCAACGGCTTGGCTCCTATTACGAATATATGACTCAATCCACCGAAGCAAACTGCCATGTACACCCAAGCCATAAAGCTTATCCAACAGTAGATCATGATTAATTTGTCGAAGGCTTTTGAGAAATCGGTGTATACTGCGTCGACCTGCGCATTGGCATCTAAGCCGCAAAAGAGAAAATCAATAAATGTAACCAAGTTTGACTCAACACACCGTGACTTAATAAACCCATGTTGATTTTCAGATATGTGATTGCGAACTGCAAATGAAAGCTGTTGTGCAACAATTTTCTCAAAGATTTTTCCAATTACACACAACTTAGATATAGTTCTGTATTCAGTAATTGATTTTCCATGCGCAGTTTTTTGTAAAGGCGTTATAAGAGTGTGCTTCCATAATCGAGGAAACACACCTGATTTCATCGAAAGCCTAAAAATTTTACTAATTGGTTTCAACAACTCCTCGGCACATTGCGATATAAGTAAGGGATGAATACCATCTGACCCGGCTCCTTTTTGAATGTTGACACGTTTGAGTTCCTTCAAGACAATCTCATCGCCGAGATTCACTGAACAAATATCAATATTTGTATCTATAAAATAATTCTTATGTTGATACATGGTAGGGCGTGAGGTGTGTCTTATAAATACCGATTGGAAGAAATCGTTAAATCCATTACATATTTCATTACCATCAGAAAGTTCTTTACCATTATAAATCAATTTTTGTGAAATGTTAGTGTTCATTCTTTTTGATTTGACATAGGACCAGAAATATTTCGGATCCTGCTGTATTTTCTCTTCCGCATGTGTATTGAATTTAACGTGGCATTCACGTTCAAGTTTTTTAAATCTGGATCTCAGTTTTGAAAATGTATAGTAATCTATAAGATTTCCGTATTTTTTACATTTACAGTGATATTTACGTTTCTCATTACTAAGTTTTATAAGAGGGCGATTATACCATGGAGGGTATTTATTAGTATCATAACATTTACGTGATGGTACGTAGTTATTAATAAGCTTATTTAAAATCTCATAAAATAAATTTACTCTAGATTCAACACTGGTCATTGTTGCAAAACAATTATCCCAGTCCACCAGTTTCAGTTCTCTACGAATACTGTCGAAGTCCGATTGAAAGAACATTTTTTTAATAAATACAGCCTGGCTCAGTGAATCCGACAAACACATAGGTATTTCAATACTAATAGCTTTGTGATGACTGTCTTCTACAACAAGGGGGTTTCCATTAGCAGTTATGCGTAGATGTTGGTTACTAAACACTGGATCTAACAACCTACCGTTTTTATTGTATTCAGAGTTGTATTGATTTAATAAAGAGATGCTCAGAAAGTCACTGGTAAGGTCAACCAGTGGATCATTGCTCGATTTTAATATCATAATGCCACTGTCACTATCCATTGTCCAATTTGCATAAGTAACGTTAAAGTCTCCTAGTATTAAAAATATATCATCGGGATTAGAATGTACAATATTATAGGCCCTCTCATAAAAAGAATCAAGATTGGTTCTATGACTAGCACCATGCGGTATATACGTACACGCAATGTATAGGTTTGTTTTTATTTTAAAAGAAGAAGAAGAAGCACGCTGTCGAATCGTCACATTCACCCACAGCTCCTCAATGAGCGGCGCCGGCGGCGCACACCAACTAGAACACAATGTCGGTTGAAGGTTGCGCCGTATTGCTACTATAACTCCACCACCGCGCGATGCTTCGCTAAATTCTGGGTTACGATCGCAACGGAATACTTCGTATCTGTTATCGAAGTATTCTGAGCTATAGAATCCGTCCCCTAGCCATGTTTCGGTTATACATATAACATCGAATTCACTATTTAAAACATTTTGCAGAAATGTATGTGATTTTGTCCGCAAGCCCCTCACATTTTGATAGTAAATAGAAATCACATTAGAAATCATTTTAAAGTAGATAAATAAATATTATGATGTTGAAATTTTAACCTACCAACTCGCTCACGAAAAATAGTAACAAATGTTAACAATCTAACAATAAGTGTTATGTAATAATCAATGACATAATTAAATTTCTTTAATTACCTGAGATCATTACATTATTGTATTTCCGTCAATCCCGCATTCACAATGCTATACTGAAATCATCATTATCATGAGGAAAATTGTTTTAAAAAAATAGGTAGGTACCTACACCGTTTAAGTTTAATTTAAACAGATACAACAGAATTGCCATAACTGCTTGGATCCAGGTAGTACTGTTTTTTTGAGTTTTTAGACGAAGATGTACACTTTTATTTTAGAAAAGTATTTTATAAAAACAATATAGACATCGCTGAATGATTTTGGATGTTAAAATTTCGATAAAATGAGCGATAAACACCATTTCTATTTAATCGTCATCAATATTAATAGATCGCTTTCTTTTCTTCATATTATTAAACATTTTTACCCACAAGTTATTTATTATAGAGGAAAAATGACAGCTGAAAGGCGGGGGTACGCGCGGGAGCGTGAAAAGTGGGTAGTCAATAAAGTTTTTTTACTTAAAATTTATTAAAAATAATTTTTGAACTATGGTGAGGACGGCAGCATTTCGTGTACTGCTGCATGTAAACCCTAATGATCTTCGGGAGAGATATAAAGTATAATTTGGTGCAAGCAGCCCTACATGTTAAAAGAACATCAATAATCTTGCAAGTTGAGATAGCTAATATCATAATCAAAGCCAACAGTATAAATAGGTAGGTAATTGAGTTTTACAATTCTAAAAAGCATTATTCTTATTCTATTACATTTGGTTATTATTCATTACATTTTAATTTCAGACAATCTTCAATATTGTATACACACGTCAGGGACATCCGACCCCTTGCAGCCAAAACTTTGAAACTTAGTTTTCTGTTTCATAAGTTTATCCAGCCCTGCCATACGCACATAGACGCCGACTACACACGCCGCGCAAAAGTTGCATTTATTCTTTTCTTTATGAATAAAACGGACCAATGAATATCACGAAAATATAATACAAATTTGAGAAATCTTTTTTGATGGAAATTAAAAAATCGTTCAATTTGCGCTACGAATTATGAAATATGAACAATGCTTTTGCAACTTCAGCAGGCTTGTAGGGGTTAATGATTATCAAAATTGCAAATGTGCCCATGAGTGTCACACTTGAAGGTTAGTGGCAATTGGCATAAAACGTGCCAGATGCCGCAAATCCAAACAGACGTTATTTTGGAAAATAAGGCATTAGCATGTATTAGCCTTGTGCTCTGAAATGAATGCTTGCAATTAAAAACCGCTTCGAATGCTAAGGAAGTATAAGAATCATTAGGCATACATTTTCGAAGACCGCGCGAGTTTTTATCGAAGATCAATGTTGCTGCGGAATCTTTTACAATACGACGATTAGGTACACATACAAGATTTTTTTAGATTAGAGGCTTTTATATTATATTCAGTAAATAGACTTCCACATAACAACAGTGTTTAATGGTTGACATAATATGTGTGGTAATTTTGGGTATATTTTCAGAAAATCACTAAATTGATATTTAGCATAATATAGATAATCACTATTGGTCAACTTTTGCTGTTCTTTCTATTTGTCTATAGACTTCAGGATTTACAAATATCATATTTACCGTAGTTACAATTAGTACATTAGAGCATAATATTTGACGGAGCATTTTAAAATTACAGATTTTTTTCCTCTCATTTCGATACTCAACACAGGGGCGTAGCTACCGCCGTATCTGCCGTATCAATTATAAATTTCTTTTTATTTCAGAAATGACAAAAGTAAAAAAAAAAAACAAGTAAAGCATGCGTTTCAAAATTGGCAACACCATATATCGGTTTTCGCGGACTCCGAGATTTCTCCGTTTAAGTCATTTACTTCAACGGAGAAATCTCACAATCATCAATGTACATACGATAAAAATTCGCACAGTTTATAATAATAATCATTTAATAAAACATTTATTTTCCTTTTGTGAGAAATCTGTACCCTTCATAAGGGCCCCCAAACAAATTTTTATACGGGGCCCCACCAAGGCACGCTACGCCACTGACTCAACATCAGGTAAGTGGTGGGACCAAAACATTTCAACCACACTTTAATTTGACTTTTACAATTCTATCTATAATTTGGTACATATTCTAAATTCATTCATTCAATATTCTAAATTAATTCTATCTATAATTAGTACAGTGTAATACAAAAATTTCACATATTACTTACCTGCCTCTGAATTCCTCTGACGTCAAAGTGAAGGGACCAGAGGAAGTCATTTATGAATGAATTCGAATTAAATGCACTGAGACAGTGTTTTAGCACAGCCTAAGTCTATTATTACACAAAAATTATGTAAATTACTTATAAATTTAAGACAAACTTTAGTAAATACTGTACTCGTTAAAAAAAACTTGTAATGAAATATAATCATAAAATTAGTTTAGATTTAAGTAAGTAAATTAAAATCATTATTCTATAGCGTAAACACGGCCTAATTAATTAATCTTATAGAATCTTATCAAATTACTCGTGGTTGAATTAAACGAAAAAATAAATCATGTCATTTATAGACGCACATTAAAAATAACTCAAGTGAATGACCGCCGGTTGCAGAACGGTCATTAAATCTCCTCATTACTTAAAGAAACTTTAAATTCTAATGAAGTTACGATAATTAAACCAAATAATTTATTTTGTATTTCAGTAATCAGTTCGATATCAATTCCTATTTTGTTTTTCAAATACATATAAATATACTATTGAAAACAAAACTTATTACTAAAAGAAGAGGCATGGAAAACTATTAACAACAAAATATAATAGTAGGCGCAATACTGGCCCTAGCGAGAAAGAACAGTTAAAAGTGCTTTATTATAACATGAATCTTATCTTGTTCTAATATTTGATTCATTTTAATCTAGAAAATATTTGCTCTTTATAATAGAGACATGGAGTTTACTTCATTAAACTTGTTCAATAAACAATAAATAAACATACTGATTTTTCTTTTCAGAAAGTCGAATATATCAGAAATATCTAATGCAATGATAAAATTCCCGGAAGTACTAGGTATTTTGTTAATTTGAGTCAGTAAAATAATCATGTTATTTTATTTATTAGAAGTTCACCTAGTTTCATTAATATATTTTTCAGAACATAAAAGAATACTATGGATCTCTTAAAAAAGCTTTACAACATGTGAAGTAGGACAAGGTTAATTATAAGAATGTCATGTTAAGAGCCTTATTATAAATTTGCACTCTGTGACATTTGGTATTTTGAAGAATCTCGAATTCTCGACAACTTCTTCAAGGTCACGAGTTCATGCTATTATTTTACTACGCTCAAGCTATTTTGATACTTCTTCCCAATTTTTTTACATTATTTAGTATTCCTGAGGTGTGATTCGTTTTCGATTCCCGAACATTTTAACACGACTGCACAAGAAAAGGAGTCTATAGTGCTTAGAGATAATGTATGTATGTGAGTTCTTTTATTCCACCATAACTATTGAAAGACATAACGGATATTAACGTATGGGGTATCATTAATAACGTATCATCATCCTCAGTGACCGCAAACTGCATAGGGTATCAGTGACACTGGCAATATTTTTAAATATTAAATATGGTGGATATATGACGCCATTTAAAAAAGTTTTTTTTTATTTTAGCAATATGATTATCAAATTAAATGTATTGATAAGCACGTTAAAAATATACAATCTCTATACATAATTAACTGTTCATTAAAAGGAATAATTTATAAAAAAAAATTAAAAAATATAAAACATGACTGCTAAAATCGAATTAAAATAAAAGAAACAAGTTTAGCCAAATCATAGGCTTAACAAAATTCTCATTGCAGTTGATGGACTGCTCTGTGCAATATTTGTAATCTTAGAGAACATTTCACCTGTTGCACTGAAAAGCAATTACTTTAAAATAATGTCAAAAAGCAGCGCTGGAACAAAAATAAAAATATTGGAAATAGCACAAATAAAAACAGAACGCCAATAAAAAAAAAACTTGAAAATCTGTAAACCAAAGTAATAATCAAATAAAGTAATGGCAATAATAATTTCATTAGTTAGTAATATATTAAACTAAAAAGAAAACGTTATTATAACTTTAAAAGTAAATTAACATTTATAATAATAATATACTTTATCGCACTCAATATGATACAATGTCGTAAACATGATACAATGTTGTAAACATTGTATCATGTGGAGAGTGGAGCGAGTTGGAGCTTATTATTTAAAAAACATTGAGTAAATAAATGGCGGCCTTAATGCTAAACAGCAATTTCTTCCAGGTAACCTATGGTGAAACTGGATAACGAATAAAGATACTATGGGGAGTGGGTGCAATATTGAGAAGGCTAAATATATTAAAAGGGTTAATATATTATAATAAATAAAAATATTCAAAAATAAAGGATTTAATAATATATACATATGAAATGGATGAAATAGTTTTACAATGAAAGGATAATATGAAAATAGTTTTAAGATGTGAAAAGGAAATAATTTCTAACTTCATCACTAAAGGATCCTAATGATGGAGCCCTCCTGACACCCTCAGGAAGAGAATTCCACAGACAGAGAGAGTAAGATTTGAAGAGGAACGCATCGTGCATTGAGATGAAGACGAGTGAAAAGAGAATGATTGTTTAAGATATGGTGGAGATGTTGGAAGGGAAAGAATAGAGTAAAGAACCGTGAGAGTATGCAAGTCCCTGCGCCGCCGAATAGGGAGCCAATTTAACTTTGAACGGAAATACGACACATGGTCATATTTTCGAAGATTGAAAATAAATCTAATGCAAATATTCTGCAGACACTCAAGTTTGTTAAGAAGTTCTTCTGATAGATCTGTATAGCACACATCAGCGTAGTCGATATTAGACAACATTAGAGAATGCCCCAAAGTGATTTTGGTACTGATCGGTAACAAATTACGCAGACGATTCAGTGAACCATACGCCGCAAACACCCTCTTCCTGACTGCTTCGACCTGAGGCCTTCAAGAAAACTGTTGGTCAAAAATTACTCTAAGGTTTCTGACAGTTTCGGAATTAGGTATAACAATACCGTCGAAGATGATAGAAGGTAGCTCATTAAAGTCGATCCGGGAAACGAAATGACGACTGCCTATTATTATAGTTTGAGTTTATGATAGATTAACTATTAGACTGTATGATTTACTCCAGGTACTGATAAGTGACAGATTAGAATTAGTAATTAAAGCAGTCCTCGAGAGGCTTGTTAACGGTACCTGAGTATAGATCTGGAGATCATCAGCGTAAAGGTAATAGGAACATGAAAGCGACTGTGTGATGGAATTTATAAAAATAGAAAAAAGTAGAGGAGATAAGACGCCACCCTGAGGAACACCGGCATCAATATCACACAACGCAGACATTGAATCGTCAACACGAATACGCTGCCGGCGCCCTAGCAGCTAACTTCGAAACCAGTCAATTGCAGCTGGAGATATTTTAAGAGAAGCCATTACACCGATAAAAATGTCAAAATCAACGGAGTTGAAGGCGTTACTAAAATCGAGTAACGTTAACAGCGTGAGCTGTTTGTTCTCCATACCCCTGGGAATATCATCGGTAATCTTAACCAGCGCAGTAGTAGTGCTATGGCCCGAACGGAAACCAGAAAAAGAAAAGGATGGTGAAAAGGATTGAGGATTTGGTTAAAAGTAAGGAACGCGGTAAGCAGCCGGGAGACAAGTTTTTCGACAACTTTGGAAAGAAAAGGAAGGATAGAAATTGGACGATAATCGGAAAGATTTGATTTTTTCGGAAGTGGAATGACGTTCGCATCTTTCCAGGATGTGGGAGAAACTCCAGTCAAAACAGAAGTATTTAAGATTTTGGTAATTATGGGGCACAAATATTGTGATATTGTGACTGATAGAATCACTACCCACTGCACTGGAAGTAATAGATAAAATAGCTTTCATAACATCACAGTCCGCAAATAAATGCATGAAAAAGGGAGAGTTGAGAGTTGGTAAATTCGAAAGACGACGCATAGTGTCTGCCTTACAGTATCCATCAATAGGAGACGAGATGGAGAAGTGACTATTAAATTGATTAATATCAAGTTGAGGAGAATTATAGCTACGTGTTTTACCAACCCCAAGTGACTGCAGAAACTTCCAAACTTTTCCCGGGTCATCGTTTTCAACAGATTTGTGAATATGGCGTCTCTTGCCGTCCCTAATCACAGTGTTACACTTATTTCTAGCGCGTTGGTATTTCATCTCGTTTCGCTTCGAATGATCGAGTCCAAATTTCGTTTTGGCCCTATTACTGCCATCAACCCTCAAATATCCTCCGTTAACCAGGGAGCAGGAAGGTGTTTAATTTTGATAGGACGTACTGGGGCATGTTCTATGATTAAAATTTTAAAATGCTCAACTTGTTCATCAACATCGTTAGAGGCAAATATAGCCGACCAGTCTTTGTCGGCAGCATCTTTTATAAGCTGGTCTTGGTTATTGCTTGCGAAACTACGCTGAAGTTGGGAAAATGATGAGTTTCCTTTAAAGGAAGGACATGCAAATTTGAGGAGTTTACTATTGAATGAAGTTTCTTAGAACGTAGGTCATCTTTAATAAGGCAAGTATTGAAATCACCCATAATTATAGTGTGAGTGTAAGAAGGGACAAAATGTTCAAGCAGTAGTTCGAATGACTCGAAGTAATCGATACGAAGTGAGGAACTATAAAGTACGCCTAAAAGAATTTTAGTGTACGAGAGTGATACCTCAAGTAAGAGATGCTCGGCGCTATTGGGGGATGGAGGCTAAGGTACTGAGGATAGAAAAAGGAATATGCAATCACAGATAAATAGCCACCTCACCATGGGAAGAACTCACACGGTCATTACGGATCAATTAAAATCCAGGTAAAGAATAAGAAGTAGACTAGGATTAAGGAACGTTTCAGAAATGAGAATAGCGTGCATGTTTTTACAATTGAAAGAAGTAAGCGTGTCCGGAAAATGATCTTGGACACTTTGTGCGTTAATATGAACCACATTGAATTTCTTTGCAGCATTACAGAAGGTGTCATATAAAAGCTCGCTCAAAGGGCGATCTGAGCTATGAAAGCTAGAGTTCGATTCAGAAGAAGAAGAGCAAGATAGAAAAAGATCACTATCTAATGAATCCATTATAATAATCTATATAAATAAAAATGAATATCCGTTCGTTAGTCTAACTAAAGTAAAAAAAAAAAAAAAATGTCCGGGTCAAATAGTTTCGGAGATATTAAATTACAAAGTTTTTGGAAAAAAATGAGTGTTTTCAACCCTGAGTCAGCTGTTTTTGGGACGTACTAACAAGTTTTTGATAGGTCATTGACTTCTTCATTTCTAAAAACGAAATAAACTAGTATATGATTTATAAGACCGCTTTAATGCAAATTCTACCAGACAATCACTAAACAAGGCAGTCAAAATGCTTAAATTGATTAACAGACTAACAGCCGGTTTCTGATTTGAAAAAAGTAGAAAATCTCTACTGTTTATTCTCAATAACCTAAGTTTTTTTTTATTTCACAACTCAAATAGTCCTAGTTTTATCAAACTGCTATCAACTAATCATCAATAGAATGTGCCTCTGTACTGTAGGTATCTTTGCCTGCCTTACCCACTCGACACGCGGTTGCCGTGTGTTTAACTCGCCCCCGTCCTTAGAGTTAATTACGTAATTATGTAATTATGAATTGAAGTTCTAGTTACGCATACTTTATTTAAACTCATCCATACACACACACACACACACATACATACATACATACACCATATTTGTCGTGCGATATAATTTGTGCAGTGGTTTGGCTGAAAGTCATTGCCATCTTTCATTCATTTCATTTTCATTTGACATGTATAAATTAATTTATTTACTTGACATTGCCAGAATTGTGCGAAATGCGCAAATAAGCCATTAATTAAAAAAGAAGAAGAAGTGGTTTGGCTTATGCTGTATGGCTGTTTTTTCGCCATCTTTCATTTATTTCATTTTCAGTAAACAAATAAAAAATTATCGTTTTTTGATGATGAAAGGTAAACAACATATAAGAAATTGTTATACAGAAGCAGTTAACAATATTAATGTAAGGTACTTATATGAAAAGACTTTAATAAATTGGTGAACATAAACCTACAATTTTCTTCCTCTTTGCAGAGACTGCACGTTTGCCCCTTACGCCAGTGGATGATATACCTGGTGCTTGTCCTTTATTAGTGGAAGGCTGCAGCATCTTCACAGGCTCAATCGCACCTAACCTCGCAAATATTATCTTCGGTCATAAATAAATTGGACACGGTCGAAGACAACCTCACCGCGGAGGGCATCGACCTGGGTAGAAAAATTGGAGTAAGAATAGGTGAAAGAAAGAAGACAGGAAGAGGAAAAGGAATGGAAGATGAGGATGAATTAGGGCAAATGTTGAAAAATAGAATGAATATGTATGAGGAAAGTATGGTTCAAGAAATAAAAGAAGTAGGTATGAAAGTAATGAAAGGACAGAAAGAGATAATAAAAAAGATTAATGAAAGAAAGAAAACAGGGAATGCAACAACATATGGAGGAACAGCACCAGAGGACAGCTCGATGGTCATCAATCGAATAGGTAGCCTCGAAACAAATTTAAAGAATGAAATTCAAAACACAAAACAAGAAATCACAAAAAAGATGAATGAAAACACAACAAATATTATTACAAAACATATTGAAAAAACAACATCACAGGATACATTAACGCAGTCAAGAATACCGCTAATGAACACATACGCAGAAGCAACAAAAGGCAATAACCATCAGATGCCAAAAACGCTGCACTCGATACTAGTAAAATCAAAAAATCAAATAGACACTGCACAAGAAGTAATAGACAAAACAAAAAAAAGATATTAAAACCGGAAGAGAATGAGATACAAATAGAAAGAATAAGAAAGGTTAAAGACCAAAGAGTTATAATTAGCTGTATAAATGAACAGGAAACAATACAAATAATGTAAAGACTTAGAAGTGGAAAAGATAAAAAATAAAAACCCTCTGATAATCATCAAGGAAATAAAATTTAAAATGACGGACGAAGAAATTAAAACCGCATTAAAAAACCAGAACCCTGACATCTATACAGACGAACAGGAAGAGGATGAATTTAAAATCAAGTACAGACGCAGGACCAAAAACACCGAAAAGTGCCACGTCATCGCACAGATTAAACCTGCGTTCTGGAAAAAGATGATGAAGAAAGGGCATCTGTATATTGAGATGGAGAGAGTAAGGTTGGAGGATCAATCCCCCCTCATACAATGTACTCGATGCCTAAGCTTCGGACATGGCAAAAAATTTTGCCCAGATAGTGCGGACAGATGCAGTCACTGCGGAGGACTACACCTGCGGGCAGAATGCCCAGACAGAAAAGCACGCCCAGAAAAGCAAGAGTCCCGCCGCAGTGCTGCAACTGCACGCACGCTGAATTACAAGAAAACGATCACAATGCCTTTAGCAACAATTGTAAATTCAGGGAGAAATGGGACAGTCTCGCCCACTCCACAACAGCATATGACTGAGGACAAACATAAACAGCAAAAAGAATACACACAGATACACAAACCAAAAAACAAACAAAAAACACAAACACAAACAAAATCGACATACATACAAAACGATGACTTGTTTAAAGATAATTCACCCCAATACCTTAGTTCCCGTTTCCAGAAGCTTCCTCCTCCTTACCATCCTAGGCGTCCCTGCGTCACCAAATCTCTTGAGCTACCTAAATGTAACACCAATTTCCGCCTCAAATCCTTTTCTGTTCGTGGTGTTCAACTATGGAACAGACTTCCCTTGAATATTCAGGATTGCCCTTCCATCATGTGTTTCAAATTTAAACTTAAAGACTACTTTCTGGAACAATGTTCGTATTCATGACACAGCTTTCATCGTTCCTTATATATGTATGTATATATGTAGTGTATATTTTATGTATTATATATATTTTTGTTATTTATTATATATATTTATTTTTCCAACCGTAATATAATTTAACTGCACTTCTATCACCCGCTTACATCTTACTCTCCCACGACTCCTAGGTTGGCTGGAAGAGATCTCTTCTAGAGATAAGCCCACCTTTGTAACAAATTTATTTACTTGTTTTATGTAAAATTTTAAGTGCAATAAAGAGTATAATAATAATATCCAAAACAAATCATCAAAACACACTCAAAATAAAAAACATAGAAATAAACATCATGAAGATGGAAAACTCTATGGAAACACGAACAAAAACACAGTATATATAAATATATATACACAATAAAGACAAAGGATAAGACTAAAAAAGGAACAAAATAAAAATAGCAAAAGAAATAGGAACACTAAATATATTAAATAATATATTAATAGTGACCTTAAAATAAGAATAATAAAAATAATTAGGATAACTAGGAATAGGATATAAAATAACAAGGACAAGACAAAATTGAAAACAAAATAAAAGATGGATGGTAATAACAATTAAAAATATAAAATAAAGAAAGGAAAGGTAACTCAGACTGGATAGACTAGAAATAAAATAACAATATACCGAGTGAAATACATGAAATGTACTAGAATAAGTTGATGTAATAGAATATAAACAGGAAATAAGAAAGAAAAATTGTAATATAATCTTGTATAACGAATTAGAAAATACGTAAAAATAAAGATCGTATTAAAAGTAAAATAATTGGATAAGCAAACATGTAATAGAAATAAGAAAATGTAAACAAACAAAATAGAAATGTATAAGAAAAATAAAAATTAGAATGTAATTATAATAGAATAGTAATAAAATAGATAGTATAGAAATAAATATATGTAAACAAGAAAATGTAACCCTATAGAAATGAAGAAAATGCGTATGTGTTTAAAACCCCAAAATAAAAATAATTAATAAAGTCTAGTAGAATAGATTAGGACCGGCCCTCCCAGCCGAAGGAATGATTGAGGATGAATAATAGAAAGATAAGGAATGAGGAATGAAAGTTGATAAATGCGAGAACTGGAATGAAAGAGAAAATAGAGTAAGAAGGGCCTGCTAAAAAGTGGGGACAAATAGGAAGCTCTACCAAAGATTGTAAGGTAGGGACTAAAAAAAAAAAAACCTCTCAATATCCGTTAGAGACAGTATACGATGTCGCTTGCCTTCTCCATCAATAGCAAAGATGCACCCGGCATAGGTCCAACACTTTGACACTCCAAACCGTTCACGAGCCGCTACAAATATTTTATGACGGTGTCTCGTCAGGAACTCCGACATTGTAATGCCAGAGCCCTTTAGACCAGTTTTTATAGTCCACTGTTTATCTCGGACTGCTTCCTCACGCAACGCAACCAGTAGTGGTCGTGGCCTGTCCTGCCGAGTCCGACCCATCCGTTGGAAGTTGCTGTAATGTAATTCTTAAAAACATTTTGGTGGGGTCCTCATCCTGAGTCTCTGGTATACCGTGAAGCAACAATATACCACGGCGAGTTTGCTTCTCCATACTGTCACACTGGGTAGCCAACACAGCTAGCTGCTTCTCTAGGTTCTTAAACATTGCCATCACAAAGCCTTGAAACTCTTCAAACTCCTATGCCAGCGTAGACAGTGAAGATGGTTGTGGTCTTCTGAAGCTTGTTCTCAAAGGCAGTCATCCACTCAGAAAATAATTGTGAAAACGACTTATCAATGCTTCTGATATCCTCCATTTATGTGTAAATTCACTGTGTTAGAGTGCAGTTGAAATTCCTAGTATAAATAGTGTTGTGGAGAAGAGATAAAAGCTGCAGGTCTAAAACACTATCAGTACATACTTTAATCAATAATATTATAGCGATTTAAAATCCAATAGTATTTTTAAAATAAATAATTTTCTAGAGCTAACTAAAGTATGTGTACTCTCTTTTCTACCTACCCACGTACCACTTCATCTTTAACCCACTTCATTTTAAGTACTTGTATTGTTTTATTTTTAGTCATCATTAGCCATAAGACTCCTACTGCTGAGCATAGGCCTCCTTCAGTGTGACCTCTGGCAGAGTGGCTTGTACAGCGGTTTCAAGGTGTCGCTATCACCGAGGTCCCGGGTTCGATTCCTGGTCAGAACAATGTAGAAAATGGACATGGGTAATATTGTCTAATAATAAAAAAAGAACTAAAAATATCACAAAAACAATATTTGCCACCGAACCTTGACCAAAATTAAACAAAAGAAAATATAGGTTTTATTGGTGCTGATCTGGTAGATTGTTCCTGTGAATTATATACATAAGAATATCATAGCTCCAATGAATGCAAACATTAACATCACTTGGTAGTGCTACTTTATCAAACTTAATATAGATGTTATGCAACACTGCACATGCCACAATCACTTGTAAAACAGTTAATGTTTTATTAAATGTTATAACTTTTTCCAAGCATGCGAATCGTCACATCCATACTCCAAAGCATCTTTCTACAGTATTACGAGTTGCAATATGACAATTATTATAAGCTTCTTCTGCATTTGTTTGTGGGTTTAATAAAGGTGTCATCAAATAGTTCTTATTGAAATATCCATTGTCCCCCAGTAGGAGGTAATGGCCTTATTTACCCCTTTCACAGTCAGCACATAAGTGGGAATTATTAAATCTGTACTGTTAATATTTTTTCTAGATAATGAATTTGTTTCTGTACACACATCACACAATTAAGAAATGAAACTTCCAGTGTCCGCTGATACAACTAATTTATTTGACATTTTACTTCATAACAAAAAAGATTAAACATTTGCCGCCAGCCAAGGACGAATTAGTCCTTAAAATTATGAATCTATTGGCAATAAACATAACTTGGTAATGGGTCTTTTGAAAATCTTATTACTACACTTGATAGTAACAACACGGACTATTCCGTCGTTACCCGGATGAGTTTATATTACTCTACCAAGTAACCATTTCGATGGTGACAAACACTCATTTTTTACAATAACTAAGTCATTAATTTTAACAGGATTTTGAGGAGAGTGCCACTTATATCTATTCTGTAATGTTACTAAATATTCATGTACCGATCTTTTCCAAAATGATTGCAACATATGTTCAATGTGTTGCCAACGATTGAGTCTGCTAATAGGAACATCAGTCACATTTTCATGAGGAACTACACTAGGTGGACCTAACATTAAAAAGTGACCAGGGGTTAGCGCTGTGTAATCATCAACCGAGTTACTTAAAGCAGAAACGGGACGGGAATTAAGAAAACACTCTATTTGTGTTAAAAGAGTGGCATACGTATATATCTCCATAGTTTTATATCTCATATAACACGATTGATATGATGCTTAGTTGAACGTACTCCCGCCTCCCATAAGCCTTCGAAATGAGGTGAACCTGGGGGTATAAAGAGCCATTCGGTCCCCTCCGAAGCTAATATCTCACGCAACTCTACTGGCAATGAAGATTTAGCTTTATTTAACATTTTCTTAAGTTCAAAATTCGCCCCTATGAAATTAGTCCCACAATCTGAGTACAAATGAGCACAATGCCCACGTCGAGAAGTAAACCTTTTAAAAGCTGCAATGAAAGCATTTGTTGATAACTCAGAACTTTAGTGGAATCAGTCCAGCCAAATACATTATTCTCAGGAACATTCAAACAAGTTTTTACCTTATCAATCAACTTAGCAGTCAAAACAGCTCCACACAATTCTAGTCTGGGAATTGAAATCTGTTTCAGTGTCGCTACCTTAGTCTTAGATGCTACTATTTTAACAGTAACTTGAGAATCAATAATTCTAACATATACAACACCAGCATAAGCAGCATTAGATGCGTCACTAAAACCATGAATTTCAATTCTCATATCTGAATTTGTAAATCCTATCCAACGAGGTAAATAAATAGTTGTCATATTTATCATTTGTTCCTTATAAGTCAACCATTCAACTTTATAACTTTCGGGCAATTCATCAGCCCAACTTAGATTTAGTAACCGCAACTTGTGTATAAAAACTTTTGCGTTAATAATAATGGGTGACATCCAACCTAAAGGGTCATATATTCTCACAATATCAGCATGAACTTCACGTTTTGTTATCTTGGACTTTAGATCTTTTGAAAACTTAAGACCTAATTCAAATCTATATTTCTTTGGATTCCACTTTATATTAAAGTTTTAATAGATTTTTCCATAATAATCTCATATGACTCTTGCGGTTGAGTGTCATCACCGTAAATAGAATTCATCACCAATTTTGAATTAGTACCCAACTTATGTAGAACCATTCCTCCCCGCTGCAGTAATGCAGTCAAACCTTTTTGTAAAACAATAGCTTCTGCTTCTGAATCACAACCAGAAAGCAAATCATCAACATAAAAAATCAGATTCTAACACTCGCGCAGCATTTAGATACTTAGTCCGATCATCATTTGCTAATTGTTTCAATACCTTAATGGCAAGATAAGGAGCGCACGATGTGCGTACGTTACCGTACATAACCTGTATTCGGCGATCGGATCAGCTGGATCTTTTCTCCACACAATACGTTGATAATCTTGATCTTCCTTTCTGACTAAAATCTGTCTGTACATACGCTGAATATCAACCACGAGGCTAATTCTGTGTGTTCGCCATCTCAAAAAAATATCTCTTATGTCACTTTGTAAAGCTGGACCTTTCAATAGCTTTTATTTAAAGATGTTCCCGTACTTGTTTCAGCTGAGCCATCAAAGACAACCCGAAGCTTAGTGGTTGTACTTTCTTCTCTTAAAACTCTATGGTGTTGAAGGTAACAAACGTCTAACTTGTTCAAATTTTCAACTTCTACTTTTTTCATATGTCTTAACTCTTCAGTATGAAGAGTCCATGATCCATAAAACCCCTATAACGTTCATAAAACTTCTTATCTTTCTGGAATCTTCGTTCCATTTGCAATAAACGTTTTACAGCAAGAGTCTTCGATTCTCCGAGCGGTATGCCATTATACTTTGAAAATGGTAGTGCTACTATATAACGCCCTGAGTCAGTGCGAGAATGTGTCTTTTCAAAAATCTTCTCACACTCTGTTTCACTTGCAGTCTGTGTACTGTTTTTTGTGTGTTATTCTTCTGATTCCCAGAACCGCTGTAATAAATCATCTGTCTCAAGTTGGCTGTGCATTAAACATACTTCCTTTATTTCAGTGTGCTTTTCACTTTCAACTTTTCCTGAAATAAACCAACCAAGATGCGAATTCTGTGCAATCAATAAATCATGTCTTTTAAGTCCATCCATAACAATTTGTGCATGTATATCTGCCCCCAATAAAAGATCTATACTGCTAGGCTTTGAAAACGTAGGATCTGCTAAAGGCAATGTGTTTATCCCTGATGACAAATTCAAACATATCTCTTGACGAGGCAGAAAAGAAGCAAGTGACTTCAAAACATGAGCTTTGACGTGAACTATCGGCGTGTCATTATATATTGAAAAAATATTAAATCCAACTAGCTCTTTGGAAACCATCGACAGTTGTGGATCTATACCCGTCACTTTGCTAATATGATGCTTTTTATTTAAACCAAGACGCTGAACCGCTGATGACGTAATGAATGATGCTTGCGACCCTTGATCAATCAGTGCTCGCAACTATTCGAACCATAGCCGTAGCTGGTATAACCTGTGTGCCAGTAATATCAGCTTTGTGGACAGCCAACTGGGAAGTGTCTTTGTCTTTGCTATCTTGTTTATTTTTCTCAATTTGTGTAGCATGTGCTTGTTGCGTTTCATATGTAGTTAGATGTAAGAATGAATGATGACGTCGCTTACATATTTTACATGAAGTATTTTGTCTACAAAATTTTACACTGTGTCCCGGTACCAAACAATTAAACACAGTTCTTTCTCTTTGATGACATCTCTACGTTCTTCCGAATTTAGTTTCACAAACTCTTTGCAGTTATAGATATAATGATCTTTATAACAAAACGAACAAATGACTTCGACATTCGTATTGAAGGTTCTTATTGATGGTTGCCGATTCACACGGAAATATCCTGAATGTACAAGTAAGAAACCGAAAACAGGAAATGTAAATACACCGGCACGGTCATCGACAATGGCGGATGTTTTGGAAGTCCCTCTCTCATCCCCACCGCCGAGCGAAGAAGAGGATCTCAGCAATATTACATACCGAAAAAAAGTATCGCATGCCATTGACAGCTTAAACGCTAAGAAGGTAATAAGTATAGAGGGTGACTCTCAGAATAATACATTGTGTGATACTGCCGATTTAAAGTTATATATGAGCGAGTTAATCCAAAAGCAGACAGATAGCTTACGTGAAGTTATTGCTGATCTTTAGAATACAATTAAGACAGTAGAATTGAAAAATTGGAAGCTAAAGTACAGGAGCTGGAGAATCAAAAGAGCAAAGATACTGACATTTTTTCCCTACAGAATATGGTAACTAATCTTCAAGCGGAAATTCATGATAGGGACCAAGCTATACTGCTTAATGATATAGAAATAGTCGGCTGTCCTGAGGAGGTACACGAGAATAGCATACATATTGCAATCGCCATTGCAAAAAAAATCGGTGTTGATCTTGATGAAAGAGAATTGGTTAGCGCTGAAAGAGTGGGTCCTCTCCGACAATCAACACAGAATGGAGCTGCCATGCGCCCGCGCCCCCTCGTGGTGCGACTTACACGCCGTGCCATTCGTGACGCGTTGCTACGGGCTGCACGGGTGCGTCGTACTGTAACAACTGAGGGACTTCCTGTAACCGGCTCTGCGCGCTCATTATATATTAACGAGCGACTTACTAAACACTATCGCCAAATATTTCAAAGGGCTAAAGATATGTCCCGTGTGCACAAGTTTAAATACGTTTGGACGCGAGAAGGCAAAATATATGTCCGACAAGAGGAAGGTAAAGTGCGTCACAGGCTGCGTTCTGAAATGGACTTGGAAAGGGTTTTTGGTCAACTTAAGATTTGAACTAATTCACTTAATCAGAATATTTTTAACCGTTTGTTTATATAATATTAGTTACTATTGTATAGATATAGCGAGTAATCTATATCTTGTTTGGTATGATTGCGAAGGTTGTACTCAGACACACACTCAAACACTAATACACACATACACTCTTATATGATCTCACACCTACATACACAAAAAAACTTAATTGCTTATTTATTTATGCATGATGTCGTTGCTGTGTACACAGAGAAATTAAATGACCCCTTCAATTATGCATTCATATTCGCACATCCATACGACTCACAGAAATGTCGCGCTAAGCTTACATATGTATTAACTTCTTTGTACTATTTTCGAGGATTTTATGGCTAATAAGTATAGGAAATGGTTGAGGTTGGGGCTGTTGAATGCAAGGTCATTAAACACGAACCAAGATGAATTTACGGTAACGGTTTCAAAATATGAGTTTGACATATTGGCTATTAATGAAACCTGGATAAGAGACGGTGAAGAGTTACTTGTACCTTCTGTTCCCCGTTATAAATTTTTCCATAGAGCACGTGAACGAGGAAGGGGCGGCGGTGTTGGTTTTTATGTGAAGGAAGGAATCACTATTAAGATACACCAGCACCCCCCCTCCTTGCTAGAGCAACTATGGCTTGAAGTCCGTTTGCCTGGCGGGACTCTCGCGCTAGGCACAGCCTATAGACCTGAGACCGTTTCTGTTCAGGAAGCTTTGGATTCTCTTAGTGAATCAGTTAATATCATGTCACGAAGCGAATGCGCCTGTATTCTGAGCGATTTTAATGTTGACCTTATTGATGCAGTGACACCTCAAGCGAGAGAATTACTTGCATTTTGTAATCAACATAATCTTTGTCAGCTGGTAAATGAACCGACTAAAGTAACCGACGCCACAGAAAGTCTTTTAGATATTGTACTCACTGATAATCAGTCGCGATGCAAGAATATCAGAGTAGTACATAACAATTGTTTGAGTGATCATGCGACTATTTTGTTGGATTTTAATTTGACATGACCCAAATTTATAAAGCAGATAATGTATAAGCGCGCATTTCAGAATATAGACGGGAGTTTATTCTATACGCATTTGAATTCTATTCCTTGGCATTATGTCGTGCATGCACAGTCTGTTGATGAAATGGTAACAATATTTAATCACTTTATTTTGGATTTATTTGATATTCACGCTCCCATGAAAAAGATTACGATTAAAGATAGTCAGAAGCCGTGGATAACAAAAATGGTAAAATTTATGATGCACTTGAGAGATGAAGCTTTGACAAGGTATCACAAGACTAAAACAGACACAGCAAGACAATAAATACTATTGCAGCCTTAAAAATTACGTAACATCAGCTATAAAGCACGAAAAAAGGGCATATTTTAATTACTATATTAATAATAATATGCATAAACCCAATATACTTTGGAGTAATTTCAGTAAAAATATCCAATTAGATAATACTAAAGCAGACTGCATACCTGACTCTATCAACGATCCAAATATAATTGCTGACTTCTTTCATAAACTACCAGCTTGTAAAGATGTGGATCCAGGGAGTGTAACTGAGAATATAAACAAATCTAATTCGACGTATGTCTTTGACTTAAAACTTACTACACTAGTACTTTCATCTTTTAATTTCTGCAGTTCTGTCTTCACTCCAAGAATAAACAACTGCACTGAAAGAGCAATACAAAGAGTACAGAATGCTTGTATTCGTTTTTGTTATAATGTTTCCAGGCGGGATTTTATAACATCGTACCTTAATAGGAAAGGCATTCTCAACATGAGAGCTCGAGGGGAACTCCACTATGCATGTACTGTTCACAGGGTCATTTGGAACAAAAAACCGGAATATCTATACGAAAAGCTAACTTGGGTAAAAGAAATTACACACAGGAATTTACGTAATTTAACATCAAATCGACTAAAAATACCTAAGCATAAGTCCAAACGATTTCGCGGATCTTTTAAATACTACGCAGCAAGTATATGGAATGATCTACCCCCTCTCTTGAAAAATAAAATGAGTGTTCACTGCTTCAAGGTTAAATACAAAACTGCTCTAGCAAAGAAACAGCGTGCTGCACAGGACCTTACTCATGCATATGGGAAATCGTTACAACTGAAATCTTACTTCGAATGACCTAATATTCTCTAACATTTAAGAGTGAGTTCCGTTGAATGAAATATTAATGTTCCACAGTATGAATATAACACACACATACTCACACGCTCGCACGCACGCACGCACACACACTTACACATACATACACACATAAGCACATAATACAATGACATTTTATTTATAGTATTTTTTTTATAATCTATTTTATGTGGCGAGGTCACGATGCCCGAGTTCTGTGTTTCATTGCTTCACTCTGCTTTGTTTAAATATATAATTTCTTTTTATATTATGTAATTTGTAATAGAATCAGTCCACAATTCTCGCCCTCGCCTAACATCATTGAGAGGTAGGGGTGGCTGAAAATCAGCGCTGGCTGGGAACACGATCCTATGTCAGCAGTAGCTGAGCCACTACCCTTTTGCACTATAACAAAATAATACAATACCTGTTTAACAAAACTATTTAAATGGCCCATGTAATTTTGTTATAAGAAGTAATAAAGATTTTTTCATTTTTTTTTTTCATTTCAATATCTAAAATATTTAATTTGAATTCTTTCATAAATAACTCCCGCTCAACTTTGTTTTTGAAAATGTCTTTCATTTAGTATTTAATTTTATTAATACTAAATGAAAGACATTTTCAAAAATGTTAATATTAATTTTATTAGACTGATATTTTCTTTGGGACAAAGGAGCTTTTTAAAAAGACATAAAGTTGACTTTTCTATCTCCACCTAACCAAACTAAAACTGGCAAACTTAACTTTGTATACATATAAGTACGATTATGTATGTGTATGAATAAGTGTATACGTGGTAGTATGAATATATGAATGTGAGTATGTACCTATAAATTTTTTTCAAGGTTACGCAGTGCATGTTTGCAAGTATGAGCATAATATGAATAAATATATGAATGAAAGTATGTATCTACATTTTTATTATTATTATTTTTCATTGTTATGCAATGTATGCTTGTCATACTTTTCTCAATGCATCTTGTACGGTACAATGAACCGCACAATTGCAGCGTTGCATTTTTTACGCTACTGTGCCAAATCTAGGGCATGGCACGTCAGTCTTCATTCAACCGCGACTCATAATCATCATACATTAATTACCATTTACATATAAGTATTTTGTGTGCCAATAAACTGTATCTTTGTAAATTATCATCTCTTTTCTTTGGTGTACTATCATCTCGTACACATCTTTTAAACTAGATTCCTTTCGCTTTTGTTGTCGAGCTGATTTTACAACTTCTGTATTGTTTATTGTAATGGTTAAAATATTTATGTAATAATATTTTAGCTAGTTGTGTACATATGTCTGTGGCTGTTTTATGTACCAATTAAATAAATATATAATAGGTAACATTAAAAACATTAAATACGAGTATCTAAATAATTACGATAAAAATATCCTACCTAGTGGAAGTCTTAGAAAAGGAGATTTTGTTTATTTGCTCGAAACATTTTTTTCAATAATCTATATCCATATTAGAAAGAGGAAATTCTTGATTGCTCGTTTGTTTGCATTGGATAAGCTCCGAAACTATTGGACCGATTTATTAAAATCTTTTATCTCCGGGAAGCTAGGATAGCTAGTGTCTTTCATCTGCGGGAAGCTAGGGTAGCTAGTGTCATGACATTTCCATTACAGTAAGGTCAAGTGATAAAAAACATCAATAGCGCAGTAGAAGCTATCGGCGGATGGTTAGAAGATAATAATTTACAAATGAATTTAACAAAGACAAATTTTATTAATTTTAATACTAATCTCACATCTAAATTAATTATCAAATATAAAATTTCAAAAATTAATGAAATAACGGAAACGAAATTTCTTGGCATAAATATTGATAAATATCTAAGTTGGAGTAGTCATGTTGAAAATGTCTGTCACAGAATAAATAGGTTTGTTTATGTGCTGAAACGTCTCAGAAACATTACGAATAGAAATGTGGTGTTGTCAGTTTATCATGGGTACATTGTATCCATTATGCGGTATGGTCTCATTATATGGGGTAATAGTTCTAAGCTTGAAAGAGCTTTTATTGCACAAAAAAGTGCATAAGAGCAATACCTTATAAATCGCCACGGGATTCATGTAAACCATTATTTAGGGAGCTTGGTTTGTTGCAATTATCATCATTATATATATATGATGCATGTGTTTTCGTTAAGTCAAATCCTGATTTGTTTTGTACAGCAATCGAATTGTATACGCGAACTCGTAGGAATGTTAATAGACTTGTCTTGGATGAAATTCCGAAGTTGAAAAAAACCTTAAAGAATTCTCTATGTATGTGTGTAAGGCTGTATAATAAATTGCCGATTAACATTAAACAATTAAGGGTAAAATTATTTAAGACAAAGTTGGGCTCAGCTTTAGTATCGGCGACTACGCAGATTGTGTTGATATTTTTTTTATACACACAGACACTAAAAAGGCATTTCCAAAATATCAAAGTGCGGAGTGAGAAAGTTTTCGAGATATAATTTTTTGAAAATTCGTCTAAAATATTGTTTTCAACGAGGTTTTTATTATATTTGACAATTTTTTTTGTTTTAAAAATTGACACGATTGAAAAGCAAAGTGATTCATGTGCATACAGCTGATGGTATCATGATATTTTTTTATGTTTTTTGTGACAAAAAAAATATGAAGTAACAACCGATTACAAATTGAACAGTTTATCGGAATATTGTATCTTTTTATGGTATTTTAAATTCGCACATCGTTTATGCCCCTTAAAATGCATACTGAGTATTTGACGGTGATGAATGTTCTGTGAAATGAAACACGATTATACTAAACAAGCAGTCAACCGCCATGTTTGTTTATATCAAAGCTTTAATACGCGTTGCGCCGGTATTTCTGTGTTTCGCTCGAGTCTTCTGTGAATGCCATTGCTATTTTTTCATGCATTCGACTGATTGTGGTGATAGTGAATGTGGTGAAGTGATACCGGTGTTGGACTCTATGAAACTGCTGGTTCCTTTGTGTCGTGGTGAAGTGATGCCGGTGTTGGACTTTAATGAGCCGCCGGCTCTTTAGGAGAATGGTGAAGTGACGTCGGTGTTGGACTCTAATGAGCCACTGACTCCTTCGGGAAGTGGATTAGCGATATCAGAGTCGGTGGAGGAACCTACTGTATCGCAGGCTTCATCATCAGGGGCAGGTCGTGCACCACAACGATTGTTCACTGAGGAATTATTGAAAATGTGGAATATGGAGAGTATAATAGGTATGTTTAAGGTGTTTTATATATTACAATGCTAATATAGAACCGAATTAGTCAACTTCAAATCTCACATAGTACTAGTCTGCCCTACTCTTAGAGTGTTTTTATAAGCCGGAGCCGCTAAAATCCAATTCAGTGACAAAGTCAAATATTGTTTTATATCTGTAGGTCACGTGATAGGTTAGAAATTTAAGACGATCGCGAAGCGCAGCGGAGCGATCGTCTTAAATTTCTTAAATAAATATCTAAATAAAATCGTCTTAAATAAACGATGTGTTTTTTTCAACTTGAAGATTGGTGAATTGAATATTTATGGCTTTTAGAAATTAAAAAAAAAAACATTTAGATGCTTTTGAAGAACTAATTAAAGTCATTAAATATGTTTTTAAAATTTTATATTTTGTTTTTATTTCAATCCTGTTTTATTTAGTTTATCTAAGGTTCTTAATGTTTTTTCGAAATTTTAATTTATCTGGATGATCATCACCAGCCCTTTTACGTCCCCACTGCAGGGGCTCAGGCCTTCCTTATGGATGGTTAAGGAGGATGGGCCATGACCCTCCACGCTGGCCCAATGCGGATTGGAGGGTATTAACGACTGCAAATGCAGCCGGGACCAACGGCTTAACGTGCCTTCCGAAGCGCGGAGTAGCTCGAGATAATAATTTTTTTGGTCACCCATCCCGTGACCGACCCTTGCGAAAGTTGCTTAACGACTACGATCGCGGGCCACGGCGCTTATCCACTACGCCACCGAGCTACTCTGGATGATGTATCTGGATGATGTAACGGCAAAATTTGTTTTTTTTTCTTTTTTTCCAAACTATGATCTTCCGCGCTTTGGCGAGTGATGGGGAGGGAGTTACCGCCACAAATTATTAAACATTTAATAAATTAAAGAGTTAAATTTAAACTCTCAGACTGAACGTGGAGCCTCTTTAACAATTCTAAGAAGCGCTAAGGTCCCGGAAACCACCTTTCTAATATCCGACTGGGTTGCTCCGCATTTTTCTAATGCAGTTGCTCCCAACCGGTGGTTCCTGGTAGCATCACAATTGTTACACGAAGCCTCATAATATAATAATACGTAATAACATATAATTTATTTATCTAGTATAAGGTATAACATATTAAGTCCACGGCTTTTTAAACCTAAATATAAACAAAACAACTAAGCGATATCATGGTAGGATAGAAAATGTACCTAAGGCCTAAAAAAAGTGGGACGCCCTTTTTTCTAAAATTTCCTATCCTGTTATAATCCAAGGAATCCGAATTAAAAACATTTTATATGATTTATAGGTAATCATCTTCAGTAGCTCGACGGCGAAGTGGATAAGCGCCGCGGCCCGCGATTGTTTTTGGTTTTTCGGAAAGGTTAGTCACAGGATTTATAACCTAAAAAGTGTTGTTACGGAGCGCAGCGGCGCGGTTCGTCTACGCTTTACTAGATAGCAGCGTTATGCGCCAATGAATCGCGCTAGCACTGTTGAAACTTCCTGTGTCATAAAGGTATTCGTCGAGGAAAAAAAGGGACAAATTAATGTCTTAGGACTTTTTGGTGATGGCTCGATTCTATCGATAGGGCCCTAGGCCAACCTAGAATATTATAGTTGTGGTATCGGTCTGTATAGTGAAGCGGTGGACTACCCGTCACGGCATTCTTCGGTGTAGTTGGATTATTTTTGTGAATTTTTTGTGTTAAATACAGTCGGATCGTGAACAATAATTGGCGTTAATTTTTATCCCGAACCCTAAGTCGTAGCAGTATTATTATGAACATCCCAACAGCATTTGCAGTGTTAATACCCTCCAATCTACAGTGCGCCAGCATGGAAGGTAATGACGCATCCTCCTTAATCATTTAAGAGGAAGGCCTGAACCCCTGCAGTGGAGACGTAAAAGGGTTGGTGATGATAATAAAACCACATCCAAACTAATGTTACATTAATCATTTAAAAACTGTTAACATTAATGAAAATAAAAATCGAAGTTTCATTTTTTTAACATGTCTCGAAAAAGTTTTTGGTTTCATTGAATGTTCTTGGCTGAATATTGTTATGAAACAAGAATAAATAAACTAAAAGATGGTTAATTAAATAAAATAATTTATTTACAATAAATAAATAAATAAAAGGGACGAGGTGACTGGTGAGGTGAGTAGTGAGTAGTGAGGTAGTGAGAGTGAGAGTGTCAGTGTAGGTGATCTAGTGAAGGGGCGTGGGTCAGCGGTGAAGTTCCGTTCCGTCAGCGTAGAAATAGTCGTCGTCAACGCAAGGCTTCTGGTGTAGGTCGTGAGTCAACGACGATGTTCCGAAGATATCGCAAGATTTTTCGTAACTGCTAGAAGAAGTGGACAGGTAAGAATAAATTTACTTATCTCACAATTAATACATATTAAGTATGTAATTATCGTGTTAAATATTTTTTTATAAAACACCCATATTTTCATTTGTTTTCATAATCGGCCTGTAACAACTAATTACTTTATTTTGGTAAATTACAGTACAGTGCAACCTTAATATAACAAACCTCAATTTAACGATTTTCTCGATTTAACAACAACAAACCTCCTCCTCCTAAACGCTCAAACCTAGTATGTTTTAAATAATAACACAAGATTTATTGTTTTATTTCAGTCGGAAAACAGTAGTGACAACATCACTATAGCTACAGTTGATTGGGTGGTGAAAAAATATCTTCCCTTCTCATTTTTCGATAACGAAGCTTAGAAGGAAAGTCAAAGAGCGATTTGAAGAGCTCCAATTGAATCTCAAGGAACGACTTCAACAATTATCATCTAAAATGTCGTTTATCATTGATGGGTGGACGTCAATTGCTGGTAGGAGTTACTACGGGGTTACTATGCATTATAGAGACAACGAATGGAAGTATCGATCTGTAGTTCTTGATTTTATACCATCACGCGGTCGACGAATGTTTATTAGAATATGACATAATTGATAAAATATAAGGTATCACGGTCGACAACGCAACTGCAAATACCAAATTTATGTATGAACTAGGCAAACAGCTGCCACCACACTTTGATTCTGACAATTAACATTTCCGGTGCTTTGCTCACATTTTAAACCTTGGTGTACAAGATTCATTAAAGACCTTAGCATTACACTGTGAGACTGACACTAACGCGCAAGATCAGCAGTATGAAGACTATGCAGACGAAACTGAGGAAGATGAAGAAGATGAAGAATATGCACCAAATATTGCTGACTCGCGTACATATGTAACAAAGTTACGCAGTATTTCCAGTAAAATAAAAAGAAGTGAAATAGTGAAGAAGAAGTTTCAGTCTGCTTGTGAAGCAGCTGGCGTGCCATCAAATCTGAATCCCATTCTTGACTGTCCAACGAGATGGAATTCCACACATGATATGATTGGATTTGGTTTACAAGTGAGAGCGGGCATTAACATATTGTGCAGTTCTGTCACCGAATTGAATGATTTTCAAATCACAGCTAGTGAATGGCAAATACTCGAAAACATACATAAGTTTCTAATAAACTTTAAACTTTTAAGTACAAAACTTGGTGGAGAAAAATATGTTACATTACCGCTAGTCATTGTATCTTTCAATCTCTTGCTCGATAAAATTGAATCCATGGTAATACAGTTAGATGAGAAACCTAATCGATCTGAAGTGGATGAAAGGCTCATTCTGGCTTTCCAAGCTCGAGATAAAATGCTTAAACATTATAAGAAGAGCAACTGGATTTATTGTACTTCTTTAATTTTAGACCCAAGGCATAAGGCTCAGACTTTTGACCTGTCAATATGGGGGAAGCAACTTAAAACAGAAAGCCTGCGCAAGTTCAATGAACTTTATGAAGAATACTACAGTCTACACTCACTGAACAAATCTCTGGAATTACCAAGAAAAGAAAATAAGGTATGTGATGAAGATGAAAACGTAATAGACTTTGATAAACTGTATGAATGTCCCTCGACGTCATCTGGATCTTGTCTTCAAGGCTTAGTGATAGACGAGTTGGAGGAGTACCTGAGAAAACCAAGAGCTGCCAGCTCGGAAGATCATTTTAGATTGGTGGAGGACGCATGAGACAGAGTATCCGACTTTATCGAAGATGGCCCGTGATATTCTCTCAATACCTGCAACTTCAGTACCTGCTGAGAGATTATTTTCTAAAGCATCATTAGTAATTAGAAAACATAAAAATAGGTTAAGTGATGAGTCAGCCAGATGGTTACTTTGTATTAATTCTTGATCAAAAGAATTGATATAAAGTAACAAAACCTAATGACAAAGCTCTTGTGTACTGTTATGTTATTTGATATGTGTTGTATTTTTTTTTTTTTATTTATTTTAAATTTCATATAAGTTGAGGGTTCAATCTCTTTCTAGAGAGATTCTTTAAATTACAGTCAATTTATTGTAAATAATTTGTTTTTTACATGTTTTAGCACATGTAAGCTTATAAAGCGTAAATGTTTATTAAGAAACAGCTACTCCCATGGAAAACGGCATATAGCTCAGTTGATAACCATGTGGCAGTTATCGAATTTTTTATCAAATCTTCAGACATTTATTAATCTGATTGTTCTTTACTATGGCTATGTTAATTCCTAAGATCTAAAGTAAACTTTAATAAATAGCAATAGTCTAATAGGTAATTGCAAGACTTGCAAGACTCTTGCTGCAAGACCAAGACCAAGACTGGGAGCGCAAGACCAAGACCAAGACCAGGTGTATTGGCGCAAGACCAAGACCAAGACTGGCCAAGTCTCGTCTTGTTCTTGCATTTGGGCAACACTAGTTACATTATGGAACTAGTTACGATTCCAGTTTAGAGTTAGTCCATAAGCAGCTTTACTATTCTCTAAGAATATTATCATCACACACTCACGGCCAGTTGCTGAATAGAGAAAGAACAAAATCTCAACTGATTATTCTCAATAATTTCGATATTTTACGTTTCATAGGGCAAAAAGTCCTAGTTTATTGTCTAACTTAAAATTCCCACATGAGAAATTGGTTGATAGAGAATTAAATCAATGTTAAAAAGCCATAGAGTTTCGATACATTAAAACTTTTATAATCTTTAGAAATAGGTTCCATTTGATTGAACCGTTACCTACATTGTGACAGCGTTGCGCTCGACGCTGATTTTATTAAGGAATATTTTCTATTCTGGTCGTTGCCTCGAGGATAATATATAACGGACGAGTTTCATTATTAGGCTGATACGCGCGTTGACCACAGTCAGTCAAACATGGTCAAGGTTATTATTCCAACGGCGAAATTTTTTTTTGCTAAAGAAACTTTTTGAAACACACAAAGACTTTTAAAGTTATATTTAAAAACTTTTTAAATTAGCGTTCAGTGTTTTGCGCCAGTTTAAGAGTATTCGATTATTTGCAATTCAAAATGATTTTAACCCTGTGCTGCATTGCTTTTACCCTTTGGGTAATCGCGTTCCGTTATAGAAGGCGGCAGATTTACAAATTGGCTTCAAAGATACCACCACCGAAAAATGAGATGCCCATTATTGGAATTGCTCATAAGTTTATAGGAGATACTGAAGGTATGTTAAACATATATAATTACCATAAACTAGCTTTCTGCCAGGGCTTAATCTGAGTGTTCCCTGAGGAACCATGTGGGTTAACAGGAGGCTTACAGACTTAGAATTATCCGTATAACAAGTATCATCCCAAGTAGCACAAAACACCTTTATATCAAACTTATAATAGCACGAGTCCAAGCGTTAACCATTATAAGAAAATCGTATATCAACCGTATTTCTTTTAAACGACTCTTATACGTAAAATTTGGGCCCCCCCTTTGTACGACTTTAAGCTTTATAAAAGCTGTGCAATAGCACTACAACTTTTGTATAATAGCATTAATAAAGTCGGGTAAAAGCATTCTAAGGTGCTGATTGAACTTTTTGTGGCTATTTTACAATTAATATGCGGCAATCAAAATTATAATACGTTAATTTAGTGTTATTAAAATGATTACTGTTTTATTTCGTTTGTAAAAAGTATATTTAAAAAATATATAATCGGTTTAAGTTATTTTTTTGTGTAAATGTCATGACATGTTCTGTTGTCTAATGTTTTAAGAGAATTTTAATAGTGAACAGGGGAGTAATAACATTTATACAGTTCGTTATGAGTGAAATGAGCTGCAAACATCAGTTTGTCGAGTAAAATATACAAGTTTATGGTGTTAAATACACGCGCTTTCGCAAACTTCCTTTAATATAATAAAAATAATAGAAAACTTAACCTAGTAGCAAAAAGTTTTGTTGAATTTTAAGCTTTTAACATTGTTTTAACAACATAATTGCTTTTATAGGCATCTGTGCACAAAATTAATGATTATTAACCCCTTTTCATCTGACACAACTGACTTTAAATATTATTGTAAGAAATGAAAAAAGAAAACAAATGGCAACTTGTAAAATTAAAGCATTAGGTATTCAAATATAGTGAAGTAGTGCTGTTAATCGTATTATTGTTAGACACAAAACTAAGAGCTCGTAATTCACCGTATAACACACTCCCATTTTAGGTTCAGCCGTATTTTAACACTTCAGAAGTATCTTATAGTGCTTATAATCATTAAACGCCACAGTGACGGATTGATACCGAGCTAAGTAGGGTTCCGCGAATATATGGTAAAAACGTTATTAGCCAAAAAGAAATACCTATTTATTTATTTTTTTTTTTATTTAAAAAAAATTACTTACATACAGGTGGCTGACATTCGTGTACACCCGAAAGGGATAGAAAAATATAATGAAACCAAATTGAAAAAGAGTACAAAATGGCAGATATGTTTGACAACTACTAGCATCTGCATTTAGTCGAATAATACCATACTAAAAACAATTGACGGTTTTAGTCGTTTTTACTATTCTTGTGCAATCTAAATCACTTTTTAATAGATAAGTATATTTACGATCTACTTATTACTTGTATCTCTAAAAATATCTTACTTTTGATCAAAATATAGCCAAATGTTTGATAAAAGCATAGATTAAAAAGATAAAGGAGCTTGAGCTTGATTAAAGAATACTTTAAGAACAAATCGGTGCTAAAGCTTTACTTGTTCTTTATTCAATGTGTATATAGGATAAGCGTTAAATCGATACAACCATAGGCCATTAGAAAACCTTTGTTTCTAGAAAATGACTAAATACAACTAAGTGCACTAAATAATATTACGTTAATGCTTATATAATATTTAATGTTTTTCATATCACCGAAATACGATAACAGATCCATATTAATATTACCCAATACTTAAATAGGAGTTTTGACATTGGTATACTTTCTTTATTAACCATTATATGGCATTAAGCATTATTAGATAAAATAAATGCCTTTAAACATATTCGAAACTTGACCAGTGCTGATTAAAAATGTTAGTATGACTTTAGGACATAAATCCGTACTTATTTTAGTTAATATATTATTTATGTGCTACTTGGGATCAAAATCTGTTCAGTAGTTTTTGCGTAACACGATGATTCAAGAGGGAGGTTTATAAGTGTACAGGACCAGGTGAAGCCGCTGGGGGAAACCTAGCATATTATAACAAAAGCTAGTATAGTATGCAGGGAATTTCGGTGGCGATAAATAGCTAGGATTTATTTACTTTAACCAAAAATACTTAGTAAGATGTGTAAGTTGTATATTGTAATCGAATATTTAGTTCAAAAATATTCTATAGGGTTAGCTTGCAATAAGTATAAAGTATTCATATTTTTAATACAATTTAGTTTCGTTCATAAAATACACATTATTTACGAAGGTCTTTTCTTTTTTTCAAATTAAACTAATTAAAATATTTTTTAAATATTTTCTCATTTATATATTTATTTTAATATAGAGTATTAAGAAATGGTTATATTGAATTAAATCGATCATGAACCCTCGGCTACAATAGAGATATAAGTAGCAACATATATACAATAGTAAAATAGTATGGTAATGATGTGCTTAAATACGTATATCTTTTTCTGCTGTCCTGATGTTAATAAGTGATAAAAAGAGAGGGAAAAACATGAATATAATTAACTGGTAACATAAGGATTTATGAATTCGAAGCTCAAACTACTGAATGGAAAGGGTTGAAATTTATCATACAGGGTTTTCCAATAAGAGGTGTCCTTACATATGAAATTGGGGTTTTTGTCGTACTGGCCACTTTAATCACAAATTTCTCCTCCTTGGTAGGGAATTCCAAATTCAAATTTATACAACAATTTACAAATGTATTTGTGTTTCGTAAAGCGGAATTCATTTGTTTTTGTTCTTCCGTTTGTCCTATTTATGTCACCCAGGATAAAAATGAAAAATTTTAAATATCGTGTTATTTACAAATACGAGTTCCACCGTGGTACCAGTGCTGCGGAAACGTCTCGAAGAGTTAATGATGTGTATAGCGGTTCTGTCACGGTTTTTATTCTTCACATCACTAACTCGTCCCAAAAGCTCGAATTTTTTCACCAATTTCTGTATTGCAGTTCGACAAGGTGCTTCACGATGACCCAAAAATGTTCGAGTTTTCCAAACGTTCTCTGCCAAATTCTCACCATTTTTAAAGTGAATTTTAATAATTAAAGTGCGTTGTTTACGCGTGTATCGTTTTTTTATTATTTATTTGTGAAATATCAAAAAATGACAGCTTCAAAAGTGGCATCTACCGAAATAACGGGCTTTACTTAAACAGCATAAATTGATAGATATTTAAAAAAAACGACATCTCAACTGTTAGACTTTGTAAACAATACGCTGTATGTAAAACTAACTTTTTTAACACCAAATTTATTAAAAGATTCTTTTGCTACCAAGGTCGTCTATAGGACGTCTATATAATAAAATTAATAAAATATTACAGATTAGTTACAAAAATAACATAAATTGCAAAAAGACTATCTCTTCCTGGTTAAATGCATTAACATACGAGGAAACTGAAAATCTTTTGAAATAAAGTATAATGTAAATTTTGACGAGTTTGCAGCCGATTTGGTGGCACGCTGGTTTCAGGGTGATGCCATTGTCTCGTGCCTAAATTCCATAAAACGAATACCTTAGCTACCTCAGTAAGATCTAAGCAATGTGTATGGGTGATGCTGTCTGATATTTAATGAACGAGTATCATACATTTTATGTATTTAGTATGTATTAATTAATATATGTTTATTATAAATTACAACATACATATTTTTGATTTTTAAAATATAAAAAATATTTACTATTGTTTTGTTTTGGCTAAAGTGATAATATTGTTTGGTGAGCTGCATGAAAATCATGATTAATTTGTTAATTTAAGTTTAAAAAAAGTGCAATTTAGAAAAATTGCAATATCGGAGGAGAAGCCTGGTGACTTGAAAACATCAAGACTTATTTTAGGCTTCGTTTCTGGCTCCAGTCTTCCACATGACTGTTTACTTTGGCACTTGTTGATGTAATTTTTAAGAACATTTGTGGAAGAAAAAAATTATTATTATTAAATTATTATTATTATTAAATTATTATTTTTATTATTAAATTATTATTATTATTATTCAAAATAATACCTGTTATTGGAAAACCCTTTAGTAATAAATTATAAATACATAGTAATTATGAAATAGAATTGTGTTGAGAAAGTTATTCAAAAATTCAACCGTATTATTTCAAAAATCTAGCCTTAAGGTACTAAACTTAAGGCTAGACTTAGATTTGAATCAATTTTATTCAAAGGCTGTGGTTAATAATAATCAATTTTATGAAGAAACATATGATTGATTGTTTTCTAAACAGAACAATAAACTTCAATAATAGGCTTGATAGAAAAAATCGCAAGATGACTCGAAATAGATTTTTTGGATCGATTTTACGACTTATATAATAGACGTGTGCGCCGCGCCGCGCCGATGACCGACGCCGCCGATCATGACACGCCGCCGCTGACCGGTTCGAAAGACCGGCGTAAACGGCGCGGTATGACACGAACTGCGAGTAACATTCGTTCGCTCGGTTGCTAAGCAATAAGTGCATTCTGTGCGGCACGTGTTAATTCCGTTTCGTATTTCCATATTTAGTAAAATTTTAATGAATACAAAAGTAAAGTCAATGAACAGATGCAAACAAATAAACAATCGAATCTTTCTTCTTTAATTACAGCTGTCAATCTTGTACAATTAATGTAGCACTCGTTTTCAAGATAAAGTTGGCAGAAATAAAAAATTCAATACTTACTCTTATTTGTCTACTCTAGCTAACCCGCTGCAAGCACACCTAGCGAACATGTATTCTTTGTAGCTGGCCTTACTAAAACGGTTAAACGATTGCGTCTAACTGGGAATAATATCAATAAAATAATTTCTATACGTGATAACTATTAGGTTGGGGAAAAAGTCTTTTCGTATATAGTATGCATAAAGTTGTAATAAAATCTTTCTGGCTATACCATTTCTATATGGCTGGTTGCGGTATTATTAAAAAGTTCAAATTTTAAAGAAGATTTCGAATTCAAATTAAGAAAATGTGTGATTTTCATTTGTTTTTCTCACTGGTGATAAAAACTGGATCACGTATGACAAGAACATGCGAAAAAAATTGTGGTCTTTTTAGACTATGGCGAAATCCGGGTTAGCTGGCAAAAAGGTGATGCTGTTTGTATGGTGGGATTGGAAGGGTATTATTCATTATGAGCTGTTACCGTCAGGCAGCATCATCGATTCTGAACTCTACTGCGAATAACTGATGATATTAAAGCAAGAAGTTGAGAGAAAGCGGCCAGAATTAATCAATAGAAAGGGAGTGGTTTTTAAATAAATTAAGAGTTTGGCTGGAAGGTGTTAATATATCTGCCGTATAGTCCTGACCTTGCACCTTCAGATTTCCACCTGTTTAGGTCTCTACAGAATTTTTTAGGCAGTGTCCAGTTAACATCACGCGTGTATTGTCAAAACCACTTGACGCGGTTTCTTGATTAGACGCCCCAAAATTTCTATAGCAATGGGATCATGTTCCTACCCACAAGATGGCAAAAAGTTATCGAACAAAATAGTACCTTCATATTGTTGTTTAACATCATTATGACTACGTTACATAATTTTGAAGAGTATAGTTGTGCCATATTTGTTACTTAAAAGGTGTTATTAGTTTAAGTAGCTTTTATATTTGTTATGTCAATAAGGCATTCTGAATTATTTAAATTTTCCATCATTTGACATAACGACGCCGTTTACGCCGCCATTTACGCCGCCGCCACTGAATTTTTAGCTCCACGCCGCCGCCGAAGATTTCGGCATCGGCGCACATGCCTATTATATAAAAAAATATATACAAATAAAATAAAAATACAAAAGATTTTTTATAAAAGCAATTTTTTTCTGTGATTAAAAAAGTATGAAATCAAGTGTGCTGCGGGGGGTAATATGTTAATGTGTCAAGAGGGCCTTAAGGTTAAACAGGCATTAGAAAATGATAAATTTTTGGTCACCCTGCTTATTATGACCTGTCATTGCAAAAGTTGCTTTACAACCGTAGACCGAGCGCGCTAGCGACGGCGCTATCGAGCTCCTCAACTAGTTTACTTATAAATTGTTTTTACAGATTTTTTACTACGATAAATCTATTACTTTCGCAAAAAGATCTCAATTATCACTGCAATTAAATAAGAACCGGTACAGTGTGCAAGTGAGCGTTATAATATCTCATGTGCCATGACGTGGAAGCACTGACCTTATATTTATATGACATAATAAACAAGGTTACCCAAGGAAGATAGATTTTGTTTTTAAAACGAAAACAAGACAAGTTTATTATAATATTTGTTAAATTTTGCATTCATATACTATATTAATATTTATCTCAAATTCTTTTAGATTATCATTTTTGGAGCTCCGTAGTAAACAGGGAACCCTCATAGTTTCGCCTTGCCGTCTGTCCGTCTGCGGATTAGCTCAAAACTATTGGTACTAGAAAGTTGTAATTTGACATGAGTAGGTATACACGTTAATAAGGAAGTATTTAAAAAAAATGGTTCTCGAAATCAAACTAGATGTCGTTACGATACTTTCTTGATTTCTCCATGACAATTCTTCCGCTTTTCTTTCATATATAAAAGAAAATTATTTTCAAAACTCAATAAACAACTCATATTCTATTTGTACTTTTTTGTATTTGCATTGACGTCTAAGTTTCGAACTTTACAAATTTCAGTAATTTAATATTATTAAAAGAAACGCAAATGAATATCTTTGGTCCATTCGTTTCCTGCAAAAATAAACTAGAATTGCTAGAGTTGCCATCTAGTAGAGGTGCTTTTTTTAGTGCTTTCTTTTTTTTAATACTTCCTCAATACGCCAAGAAAGTAGTAAAGAAAATTACTACATGGAGACTGGAAATGAAATTTTTTCACCTTCCTGATAGTGTTACATAGGTCTTTCAAAAACATTGAAGTATGGGAAGGATGTTTTTCGATTTAGTATACCGTTTGTGACATGTTAAGCTCTAAAGAACTAATTTTAGTTAGAGTAAAGTCCCTCCCTCACCCTCACCTCCTACCAACAAAACGGTCGTTGGTAAAATTCCAACGTTATGGCAGTGGTACCTATATATAACGAAGTTAAAAGGACAACTATCACACTCAAATTGGATTTACAAGTTTACGAGTAATAGTCGACTAATGCCCATTTTCACTAACCTAGAACAAGGCATAGCTTAACTGGAAATAGAATAGCTTATGCAGATTTGTCGTTTCACCAAACCCGTAGCGTTTTTTAATGCCTTATTAAGCACTTGCTTAATTATACATCGTTTGTCTTTTGGCATATTTGACATTGGCGGATTGACACAATTCCGCTAATGTCACGTTAGTGGCCTTTACACGTAAAGAGACAATAACAGAAATATATATTTGAGGTAACAAAACAAGAAAAAATGAGCATGGTCATTTACATGAGCACCCAAGTCGTCGATGTATATTTATTAAAAGTTCGAAAATACACAAAATCTCATTGTTTTCAACTTGATTCTAATATATAAACTCCTTGATTCCAACTTATTAAATTGATTTTCTCCCTTGATCGATCTTAATAGCTAAATTCTATTTTACTTGCCTATATATCTTTATTTAATTTGTTTTTATTTTTCTTGCAATCTATTTTTTAAGTTTTATATTGACCCACCCTTACACTGTCATCCAACGTGGTGCGACAAATTTTTTCTGAATATCGTATCTTTGTTTAAGGAGAACATAGTCTTATTAGGGAATGCAATCTCGCGAGATTGGTACTCAAGCGAGATCTCGTGAGTTTATGAATATCAATAAAGCGAGATCTCGCCAATTACGAGATCTCGCGAGATTAGCACTTTTGTGTGTTTACTGTATTACTTTTATATTCATTCAAATCGCAATATTTGAATAAATAAGGAAAATATATAGGAATTATAGGTATTATGAAATTAACATTTATTTTATAAAAATGCCGAGTCAAGCTTAGTCAACCAGGTCTTTCAATTTTTAAGAAACTAAACTTTAACGTGTCTTATCAAATACGAAATGAAATAAACAACCAGTCTACTCTGCTAATATTAAAGAAAAGTTTAATTATAATATAAAGTTTTTAACAGAAATACAAACACTAAAATTTAACTCATTACCTAAGTTGAATTTACTATTAAACTGAGATTATTATCAATGAAAGAAAACTATGTGTACCCAGAGCTCTATTAGAATTTAGAGAATAAATTAACAAAATGTACCAATCAATTTAAATTAAAAGGCTTATTCGATCCACATCACGCGTCATTATTACGAATAATTTTATCATCATCTCAGAATATCATCAATGTCTTATTATCGTGCTGGTAAAAGTTTAAAACTTCGCCTTTTAACCCCTCAGACTCAGAATAAATCGATTTCATGCTCGAGTGCAATCTCGTTAAACTCGCGAGATCTCGCCCATTTTTCGACCGAGATCAATCTCGCTAAAAAAGGCCGAGATCACGTGAACAAGATTGCATTCCCTAAGTCTTATAATATTTGAATGAAATAACAATTGTTAATAATAGCTAATAATAATCAGTTCTTACTTCATTACAATTCTTGTTTATTTGGTAAAAATACCTGCTTAACTCATGACAATATACTTAAGCAATTACTTATCTCGAATATGGATACAAGAGCTAATGATTGGATAAAAATATCAGATTTATGATTTAACTTTTTTTTTCAGATATAATGAATAAGCTTATGGAGTATAGTTACGAAGCAATGGAACATCAGGGCATTATCAGAGGATGGTTAAATCACATATTATATTTCCGTGAGTATTTTATTATATACTAGCTTTCCGCCAGCGGCTTCAAAATCCGGGCAGGCAAAACCGCATCAAAATTCGTTGCGTAGTTTTAAAGATTTAAGCATATTAATGATAAAGGGACAGAGAAAGAGACTGTATAAAATACTATGTAGTTTATATAATATCAAAATTACCATGTACAAAAAAAGTTTAATTTGTAATTTGTGATTTGTCTTTTGTTAATAGCTTATATAAAGAATGACTATTACAAATAATACTAAATTTATAAATCACTAGCTGTTTTCCCGCTACTTCGTACGCGTAAATTATAGGCTATGTCAAACCCGTATGATGTAACTCTACCTATAACGGATCTAAACTTATATAATTTAAAAGGTCCAGTTATTATGAATTAGTTTTATTTTATATATGATAATTTTAGTATGTACAAGCAAAATATATAGATGACAAGTTCAACCAAAAACAAAATATATGAATATGAAAAAGACATTTTAGACAGTTAATAGAATATCAAAAAAAAAAATACAAAAGAATTATTATATGTATATAAAATTATAGTGAATTCGTCCACACTACCCGAAGGTGAATTTTAATCGGTCCTCTAGTTTCGTATCCTATTCGATGCAAACAAACAACTTTCCTCGCTATAATATTAAGTATAGATTGTTGTTCATAGATATTTTATATATCGCATAGTAATGCTTTATTATTTATTAATTTTATTATTATTTTTGTTAACAGTGATTCTAGATCCAGTTGATACTGAAATGGTATTGAAAAGATGTATGGAGAAAGATGATCTGCACAGATTCATGAGAAATATCTTTGGCAACAGTGGTATCTACGCTCCAGGTAAATACCGCTTAGTGTTATTTTCTTCATTCTGCAACGTACTATCACACTAAACTTATACCTAGTACGAATTAACATGACTCTTGAGGACCTGTTTCCTCGAACGGAATTCGGAAAACTTGTTTATTAAAATCATATATCCTTGAATATTATCTGTGCACCAGAGGAAGTGTCAGATCCTGCTACCTTCGTTGCATCGTAAATGATCGAAAAATGCGTTTCTTTGAAGTCGTATTAGCATTTTGGAAATAGAAGGTTAAAGACTCGGCGCTTATTTTTTATTTGGACATTACGACACACTCACTTATAGTATGTAGACATCAAACCTTTTTTTAGATTTGGATTTCGCAGTATACACGGTCATGGCAAACGGAGAAAGGAGTTTTGCAATTAATCGGAACACTTAATGATTTCTTATAACTATTACAAGGTTCATTAGCGTATTTGCTAGTTTAACTTACAAGGGGTTAAACTTTGAGATCGATTAGGATCGTTTAGCATTCGGATAACGTCTTACGCAACAATTCTGTTAAGAGCGAACTTTTTTTACGCTAGAAAATGCATTACGGCATACCCGCTCCCCCAGCGCAGGGAGGCCATATGGTGCAGGTTATTTGGTGTCTCCCTAGCGGATCCGCTCCCATAAGGAGGCCTAGTCAAAAAGCAGCAGCATAGGCGAAGACCACTTCCCTCGCTGTTCACCCCAAGTGGACTGATACTAGTATGTACTACAAACGGAATGCTTCAATCGAATGAAAGGCCAGTCATTTTTGGTTAGCCGAAATTTACTATCTTGATTTTTTGGCATTAAGGTCACCATTTGCTCATATCATCCATAAACTTATCCGCATATACGCGTTTATCCTGTTTTCCTATGTGGTTCTATCCATAAAGAGGCCTTTGCCCCAGTAATAGCAACATCGATAGACGGAGGACGATGAAAAATTTTGTTTTAGTCGCCATCTTAATGGAAGTGTCCAGACTGTCCGTGCTGGAAAATGTTCCATATCTGGAGGCGCATTTAGATAAATAATTAATTTGAGCATACCAACTTCTTAACAAATAATCAGCTTTACTTTCATTTCTTTTTTCAAATTATAATTAAAATCAGATTCATTTAAAATTATTAACTACACGAGAAGCAAAACATTCGATGTTATTTCTCACAAGACTAGACTTCTTTCTTTTTTTATATTTTGTCTGATAATGATTCTTAAACGAAAATACCTTTTTTTTTTCTTTAAAATTATGATGACAATACAGTGGTTTCCAACCTTTTTATGATTATTACCCCTATGACCCATAGAACAACTGAAACCAATTGTTCCTATCATCCAGTCATGTTCCATATCGATACGGTTTTATTATGCTCTTTTTAATTTGTTTTTTACATAGGTTCTATGTTACCCTCCGTAGTGGAGTGGTTTGCACGCCGGTTTCAAGGTGTCGCCATCTCTGAGGTCTTGGTTTCAATTCCCGGTCTGCCCCCTAATTGTCTAATTTTAAATCTATTGCAATCGCTTTCAGTTTGAAAGGTGTTGCACAACCATTGCTGCATAATACAAATACTTTTTTTTCAACTGTCTTCAGAAACAAGCAATGGTTGTGCAACACCTTTCAAACTGAAAGCGATTGCAAAAGATTTAAAATTAGACAATTAGGGGGCTGGTCAATATAGAAAATGAACTTTTCTTTTTAGAAAATGAACTTTTCTTTTTAGAAAATGAACTTTTCTATATTGTATCTGGGTCTGGGTGTTGTAGTACTTTCGTTATCTCAGATACTCCATAATACCGGGCTTTAGCTACTCATCTTGGAATCTGAGCGATGTATGTGATGTTGTTTATATTTACTTAATTTTAGTAATTTTAGTACTTTAATTTCCCCTAGGCTAAGGACCATTATGGTATAACAATAAAATAATAAAACTTATAATTGTCCCCAGTAAGCATCTGGAGGAGACGTAGGAAAATATTGGTGCCTGCCTTCAGTCCGAAAATTGTTGAGAGCTTCGTAGATATATTCGCAGAGCAGACAGAAGTGATGACAAACAAATTCAATGAGCAAACTAAAAAGGGCAATTTCAGCGCTTGGCCATTTATTAGCACTTATACACTGGATGCAGTTTCACGTGAGTACCTACTTATTAATTCCTAGCCGCGACTTCGCCCGCATAAAAGCCTATACTCACTGCGTAGTGAAGTAACTACCAGTATGTGAAAGAATTTTCATGAACCCATCAGTATTTCCGTCCATCTTTCCATCAAGATTACCCTCTACAAACAAACAAAGTCAGAAACTTTATTACCTCCTTTTAATATCAGTGTAGTAAACCAGATGCCGTATTACTTAACTCAATTTTCGATAAGAATACCACAATATAATAGTGAAAACTGCATTTGAATCGGTTCAGCCGTTTCTGAGATTATCGAGCACAAATGCACAGGCAAACACACAAAAATTTTAAAAATCATTGTTTTATGTTCTGTTACGCTTATTAATGTCCCTCACAACAGTTTTTTTCATATATCTTCAATGTACAGACATTGATCAGTTATGTTTTTATTATAGTATAGATTTTATGAGTGATGTCTGAAAAATAACGATTTAAAAATTTAATATGAAGAACTCCACGATATAGGTACAGACGGTCGATTTTAAGAGTCATAAATTAAATAACAAATATACAATAATGTATCAAACTCAATAAAAAACTTAAATAAAGAAAAAGATTATATAAAACAAACAAAGAATTTATTAACTAAAAAGAATTATTTATTATACCATACAAGAATACCTAAGTAAAAAAAATTAAATACAATCCAATTAAAATAGAATATCCTACTTTTGTATTTTAATTGTAATATCTACTTAATTTACATATTTGCTAAATAGGTAAGTTTTCAAAACATAAATTATTTAATTTATAAAAGAAAGAAAATACTTATTACCAATATTTTAAAGCAGTATCCTCCCCTCTCCAAATTGCTGTGCCCGACGGGGTCCATAATGATACTTTTGTTTTTTATTTGTAATAAATATCCTAATACTACATTGTACAATGCAATAAATAAATAAATTACTATATTAAAATATATAATACAATTAAGCGTGAGTACTCATGGCGATGTTTGCTGTTAATATAAAAAAGGACAGAAATAGCTTTAGGATTGAATTACATCTGGTAGCATGGTATGACTATTTTCCGTCGTCCTTTTCATTTCTATCGCTAAGGATCGCCATTTACTAGAGTTAGAATTATAGCGAGCGTGCGAAAAATTCATTTCAAAAATTTCTAAAATAAGACATGCAATATATACGCCTTTAATTATTATTTTTCTTTTTTATTTATACTTGTGCATTTTTAAGTCTTACCGAATAAAATTCTTTTTTTTTTCAAAGAAACGGCATTGGGAGTTAGGGTACACGCACAAAGTAACCCTCAATCCTCGTTCTTGTTATCATTGAATCGGGCACTACATTTGGTATGCCAAAGAATATTCCATCTATGGCTTCAACCTGATTGGATATACAAGTTCTTCCCACAATACACAGAGCACCAAGCTAGTATAAAGCAATTGCACGACTTCACTGACGAGGTAAAAAAATATTGTATTTTTAATTGCCCTTACTTAGTCAGTGTTACTAATAAGCAAACTTTAGTGTCAGAGTAATTTACGCTAAGATTGTACTTAGTATTAGTTAAAATTTACAGTACCAAACAGACACTAATATTAATAGCTGGTTTATACGGGAGTAATATTTACCACTAGAAGATGTTATCTCTGTTTATTAATGTGAATTTTGACAAATACTAAGTGCTAAAATTTTGGATAAATTTACTCCGACGCTAAGCCTTGTTTATTAATAACATCAAATGTATTCTCGTTAAGATAATAAAATTCAAAGTATATTTGTAAACTAATAGTTCGTCTCTTTTAAAATATATAATATCATTAAGGCTTTATTTGAAATATGCTCATCCGTATAAATTCAAATTTTATCATTAACTTTACTTATTGTTCATTATAATTCAAGGTCGTTAGAAAAAAACGCGATGAATTAAGGATTGAATCACAAAACAAAAGTGAAGTAAACATTGCTTACGGTAAGAAATTTTCAAAACTTGCTTTTAATGTATTTAATATATCGAATTCCTTTCGGTGAATAAGAAAATATTAGTTGTTGCCCATGGCGATGATGTTATAAATAAATTCAATGTTTAAGACTAGATTAGAATGCTTAAACTTTTAATAAAATAGAATAATTCTAATGCTTTAGCAACTTTACCTTGAGACCAATGATTGCTTGTTTATATCGATTTGATTGCCTTGATTGTGCGGTTAGTGTCTGAATAAAAATTATTGTATGTTTTCAAAGCAGACAATTTAAGCTAGAACAATATTTTCAAGTTTCTGTCCCCATTGTACTAATCTGGATAGATTCACATAGGGAGTTATACTACCACGAGGGTGCAGTGCGAATTTGTGGATGCTAAGCTACTACCAAGCTTCACGTGCCTTCAGAAGCACTGAGGATAATCAATAATAATAAACAGATTCAAAATGAAGTTATTTATGAACTTTTCTTATGGGAATCCGAAACCAAGAAGGTACCCGGACCCGTAGAATATAGAAAAGTGTTTGTTTTTCATTGACTCGACTGGGAATCGAAGTCGGGATCTCAGAATGGCCACACCGTGAAATTAGCAAGTTAATAATAAATTTTGTTAACTTTTCCATCCGATGAACAAAAAAATTTCTTTGCTTAATTTTCTTACGTTCTGCAATTGCAGATCAAATGTGCTAACCACATTGATCGGGTATCCTCAAAACAATAATACGATTTATAAAAATATATTTCTTATAATATTCTGTGCGTTGCAGATCTGGACGATTACAAGAATAAATCTTTTCTCGATCACCTTATAAAGCTTTCGAGCAAAACAGACAAAGGTTATACAGATAGGGAGTTGAGAGAGGAAGTGCTGACCCTAATCATAGCTGGAACTGATACGTCTGCTGTTGCTATAGGTTACACCTTGAAGATGCTGGCCAAATATCCAAACGTACAACAGAGAGTTTATGAAGAGTAAGTGGTGTTTTTAGAATCTTCTATTTAATTTCTAGTGTATATCATCAAATCTTGTAACTGGATTATGAAAAATGGTTAAATATTGCCGATTTAGCTATAATTATGAATATGGTTTATTTTACACGACAGAACATGCTAAATTAAATTACATTGTTTTAAATTTAATATGGTAGATGTCCCTAGATGGATACTTATTAATTTCTTTGTGAAAAGATTCTAAGTTCAATATGACGGACTAGTTATTACCTAGAAGGGTGTCAATAAGTGATTGGTACGGAACACGAACACGAAAATGTGGCACATTTTCGTGTTCCGTATTTCAAAAGAAAAAAATAGTAGTACGCACTCACTTCTATCCTCTTTAGTAATATTAACTGGTTTTCGTAAACAAAAGATACAGTAATTATCTTTTAGAGCTCTCAAAAAGAGATTTTGAGCCCGGCCAAGAACTGGATAGAAATACTACTAGTAGAAAATATATTGAGTTTTTGAGTTTATCACAATACAAAACTAATTAAAAAATTTAATGCCCAGAGTCAGTACTCTGTGTTAGTTCAAAGAAATATCACTAACAAATTATAATGATATTGTAAAATTAAGGAAAAATAATAGTGTTTTTGTGAAATGCATTTCTTTATCTGTAAAAAAGAGTATGAATCTAAAAGAGAATCACAAAGATTACAGAGACATTAATCAATTAAAGTAACCTCTCCTTAAAGAATGTGCTAAAACGCCACAATATATTTGGACACAAAACCGAGAAATCGGGTCTCCCCAATAATGAAAGCAGTGCTGCTATAACGTTAAATATATTCAGAGAGTAAACGCCAGTGTATACTTAGAAAGTGTAGGTATACATGTCACGGCGCGAAATTTAATCTGAAATGGTGGATGACCGAAAATATTTTGATCTTGTATTAACACAATGGGTCCAGATCAAGTCGCTACTTCAACACTTGGACCGTCACTGCAGTCAATTTGTTCTAGTATTGTAATTTGAACCTCAGGAGGATAGTTATTTTAACATCGACATAGATGTTAATGCAAGCCGCTATAATGTTAACAAACTTTTGCAATTTTTAATTGTCAACTAATCAATGTCCTGAATATGTGATAGATTAAAGTATTGGACGAAATTTCAATACTAAAAATATTTTAAGATTAAATGCAACGGAATCGTCTTAGAAAAATTAAATAATCGTACGCTTAACACTGTTATGTACACGTCAAGGCGTTAAAAAATTAGCGTGTTAACGCACGACCATCATTAGCGTGTTAACGCACGAGGGTAAACGGACAGTATTCATGTGGGCGCGAACGCTAATGGTAGCGTGAACGATTTATTCTTGCAGAACGTTTAATAAAATAGCGCGCGAAGCTGATCTTCGATCAACGTGAAGGTGCGAATGTTAATAGACGCGTTAAGGATTTACGTTTCATTGCACATGTTCATGAAGGTTTAATGACGCCTTTAGATTCTAATGTATGTCAAATTTGTATGGGTATTTTGTATCGCTTTAAACTAATGAAAATTTTAATAGATGTTTGTACAACTGGCTGTTATTCTCGTAGCATGTTAAATATGATCGTGTATTATTAACATAGTTAGTTGATATTTTAAATTATTTGGATTGAATTGTGATTATGATAAAAAATGTCAAAGTTTTAACTGTAAAAAATATAAATTTAAATATATATTTTTGACGTGATTAATTATGATAAGTACGTGTTTATAATAATGATGATAATGTTAATAAATATAAGGACATATTGTAGTGAAGGGATGTAAAATTGTATTACGTGTAGATAAGAAATGTAATTCATTTATTTTTGTATAGACATTCAACCATCTCATTAAAAATCCCAATTCCTAAATGTTTCCTTCCGCTCATTTAAACTTAAACGTCCTGAACGAGTGGTAGGGAAAAAATGCTGGACGATTCAAAAGTACTTTTAAGAAGTCTATTTGAATAAAGATTATTTTGACTTTGACTTTGACTAAATTTGGCGCGTCTACGCGAGATATTCTTTTTTCGTAAGCAGATGCGCGTGTAAAATTTATTTAAACAAAACCAAAGAAAAGGCTTACTAGAAGTTTATTGACGTTTTGAACAACTCTGTAAATTATGAGATCCGCAGACGAACGAAAGTCACCGACATAGCCCAAAGAATTGCGAACCTCCAGTGGCAGTGGGCAGGGCACATCGCTCGCAGGACTGACGGCCGTTGGGGCGGTAAGGTCTTGGAGTGGCGACTGCGTATCGGGAGACGCAGTGTTGATAGGCCCCCCACAGGGTGGACCGACGATCTGGTGAAGGTCGCGAGAAGCCGCTGGATGCGGCAGGCGCAGGACCGATCACGTTGGAGATCATTGTGGGAGGCCTATGCCCAGCAGTGGGCCTCTCTCGGTTGATATGATGATGGTGATGATATGATGATAGAACAAAAGTAGTTGATTTTATTCCGATTGCATTTTGTTTTAGAATCTACGATATTTTCGGGACCTCAGACCGAAAATTGGTAAAGGAAGATTTGTTGAAACTGAAATTTCTCGAAAGGGTTGTAAAGGAGACACTGAGGCTCTTCCCTCCTGTACCTTTCATCATAAGGAAAGTCGAAGAAAATATTACACTGCGTAAGTACTTCTTTATTATGTGTAATAAGCCCTTTGAATAAAACTATCTAATAATGGATTCACATCATTGATTTTCATTGCAGCGTCCGGTAAAGTGTTGCCAGCGGGTTCTGGCCTGGTGATCTGTATATGGGGCATTCATCGCGATCCAAAGTACTGGGGACCGGACGCCGAGAACTTCGACCCCGACCGATTCTTGCCGGAGAGGCTCAACCTGAAACATGTGTGCAGTTTCATGCCGTTCAGTCAAGGACCCAGAAACTGTGTCGGTAAGTCAACCTAATAGCTGTTATTTGCACACTAATAACTGTTTATTTACATTGGCTGATAGGACCCATATGTCTATCATCCCACATGCGGGCCCCATCTACCAATGTAAAGAAGTCATTAAACTCTCCCTAATGTAAAATTCTTATGTATAGCTTCAATTAAATAAATTCATTTCTGTCCAATATCCAGTAGCTCGGTGGTGTAGTGCATAGCTCTACGGCACGCGATAATTGTTGTTAAGCAACTTTCGCAAGGGTCGGTCACGGGATGGGTGAACAAAAATTATTATCTCGAGCTACTCCGTGCTTCGGAAGGCACATTAAGCAGTTGTCCTAACTGCATTTGCAGTCGTAAGTACCCTCAAATCTGGCATTAGGGCCGTATTGGAGGATCATGGCCCATCCTCCTTAACCATCCATAAGGAGGGCCTGAGCCCCTGTAGTGGGAACTTAAAAGGGCTGATGATGATGATGATCCAATAATCATACAGCCTACTTATTTCATGTCCTAGAATATAGACTGTTAAATGATAAGGACTCTGACTCTGTGCGTCAGTAGAGCAGTAGCTCCCAAAATTAATTGGGCTCACCCATTCAACAAAACTTTCCAAAATAGCACTAAATACTTATCTTGCATTCATTCTTCTTGGACAAATGAGATCTTGAATAATCACGAGATACATTATAAGTAAACCCATTAATACTCACTTTAATTGCTTCAACTAATTCATTAAAATTGGATAATTTACGTAGTATGGTTCTTATATATACAATATTTTGTGTTTATTATTGAATGGATTGTTGAAGTAGAATCTAAATATATATATAATTCAAAGATGACGGACTGACATAATGATCTATCAAAGCACAGCCCAAACCTCTAGACGGATCGGGATAAAATTTGGCATGCAGGTAGATGTTATGACGTAGGCATCCGCTAAGAAAGGATTTTAATAAATTCCACCCCTAAGCGGATAAAATAGGGGATGGAATTTTATTTCAGTTATTTTATACGATATAATGAATAAATATTAGTTAGAAATGTTGCTCAAAGTAACTTTACAACGCGGACGAAGTCGCGGGCAAATGCTAGTTCCTTATAATTGTAATTATCTTAATTAAATGAACAGCTAAGTCCGCCATTCACATTACACTTAATTGTTGTTATATTCTTGAGTTTGCTTACAATGATAGCTTTTATTAAAAACTGATAATTTAAAGATATAGCAGTTGTAGCAATAGCTTACAAAAGTCAAAATAATCTTATTTTAATAGACTTCGTAAAAATACTTTTGAATCGTCCAAAATTGTTTTCCCTACCACTCAGGACTCTTTTGGCTGATAAGAAGGACGCGCAAGAAACTCACCAGCTCTAATAGGAGTAATGACATTCACAAAAACCATGTCATTACCAGATCAATAAATTGAAAATGGAAAGACAAAAAAACGATGGTCTTAATATGATAACATAATAATTTAATAATAATGGAAACAATATAATTTTTGAGATATAATGAGTTTAAAAGAAATTACCTATCCAAGCATTCTTGTCTGTTATATAATCGTGAATATCTTTCAAATGATGATCAAAATGAAAGGAATTGCGATAGATTTCAAAATTAGACAATTAGGCCTCAGGTTAGGTTATCATAATTTAGCCGCGTAATAATAATTTGTTTTCTTTTTGTAGGTTACCAATACGCTTTGATGTCTATCAAGACCGCTGTAACATCGATAGTAAGAAAATTCGTAGTAGTTCCTGACCCAGAGAATAGTGATGTGCCCAAAATTAGAGTTAAGTTAGAAGTTATGATGAAAGATGTTGACGGCTACCAAATAGCTTTAGAGAAGAGGATACCACCGTCTACCACCAACGTAATAACAAACTAAAATAACCAACACATTTAATATGTGCATAAAGGTATTAGTGCATTAAACAGCGTGTTTGCTCAATCCATGAGTGATTTATTAAAATGAGGAACTAATCAGATGAATATAGTGGTAGCACATCAAATAGGTATTTACGTTTGAAGGTGATATTTGGAGACAAATATAACGGATGAAAATAGTCTTTAATTTCTACTACAAATCATATTGACGCTATTCAAGTAGGAACCTAATTATATGTTTAAACAGTAATAAGGCCGCCATTTGTTTATTTTTGTGTAATTTTGTAACTTTTTTAAGTTGTGTTTAGTGCAATAATAGTTATTTAAGATACGAGTGAGGAAAGTAAGGTTTTACCAATAAGGGCCAAATTGAAAACACGAGCGTAGCGAGGGTTTTCATTGGTACGAATTCGAAAAACCTTTTACGCTCAAGTTTCTTACAACATTTTTCAATGCCTTTTGCGAGGAAATAAAACAAATACATAGGTTAATAAAACTAAGTATGTATTAAAGGTAAAAATAAACGAGATATTTGAACATGTTTTCGTGTCATACACTATTTTATTTTGAAAATATTCGTTCTAGGCTCCTTAAAATCATGTCATTACCTAAATAATATGTATTATCACAATAATAAATACAACTTTCAAAGTCTGCAGATCAGATTACTGCAGACAGATTACTCATAAGTATGTTCTTTACATGAATTTTAAATTTATTTACGGGTAGGTCAATTACATTTTGTGGAACTTTATTGAACATAGCAATGCATTTACCCAGAAATGATCCTCTGGTTTTCTGAAGTCTGAAGCTTGGAACGGCAAGTTTATTTTAATTTCTTGTGTTAAGATTATGAACACTACTTTTTTTGTGAAGGAATCGTATTGTATATTGTGTAAAGAATGTATTGAGACGCAACAGTCAAAATATTTATTTCTTTAAAATATATAGCGTCTCTTTCAAATATCTAGCGTCGATTTACGGAATTGTGTAACTGTTAAATAGCTTTAGGAACGAATGATAATTTGAATGATCAAGAAACATAATAAAAACTTAGTTAAGCCCATCGAAAGATTAGAGTTAGTATTCAACTCTTTCGTTTTAGGACCTTCCAGTGATAGTTTCTTTCGATTAACGCTTGTCAATTGTAATGTGGAAATATTTTATGAAAAAAAAGAAAGCACTAAGAAGTACCTCACTAGGTGACGAGCTCTACCAAAAGGTAATTTTCGCAGGAAACGAATGGACCAAAGATAGTCATTTCCGTTCCTTTTGAATATTATATCGTACGTTGCGAACGATAGTGACACAATGCAAAAAATGCGATTTTGAGTAATGAGCGTTTAAAGTTCAAAAAAATGTAATCAGCCCCTGTAAACAACGTATTGTCACTACGCCACCTAGCAGTTTCTATGCAAGCTACGTTCACAGGGATCTTTGCATTTTAAAGTTTATATTTAACAAAGAAAAATTTTGCCAAAAGTAAAAAATACGTCGTTTTTGGTTAGTGACATTGTCATTCTCAACGTGCGATATTAAAAAACTGGAATTTGCAAAGTTCGAAAATTAGATATCAATACAAATACGAAAAAGTACAAATAGAATATAAGTTAGTTATTGAGTTTTGAAAAGTAATTTACTTTTATATATGAAAGAAACCCGGAAGAGTTGTCATGGAGAAATCAAGAAAGTACCGTAGCGACATTTAGTTTTATTCGGGAACTAATTTTTTTTAATATTCCTCACTGACGATATGTTTCATTCGATATTTAAAAAACGTCGCAATCGCCTTCGCTATCACTTGTCATGTCTTTTAAATGTCATATTGAAAGGCATTGCGACTTTTTAAAATAAAACAAGTTTCATTCGCGTTACAGTAACTGTCGTAATAATAGGTGAAGAACATAGAATCAATTTTATCTGTCAATGAGTTTCCCAACACTATTAAAAGCTCCAAATGACATCTAATATCTTAACGCGGCTTATGTGTGATATAATCATAAAATTTAACTCTAACTTTATATAAGGGTGAAGCTTTTAAAAAAAGGTACCTACTCCATTTAAGTGTAAGATGAAGAGAGTAATTTCTACCTTAACTTTGTTGTTGTTTTATAAATTTATTGTAGGGTTTGAGTGACCAGAAAATGGTGTTCAGTTTCGATTAAATTTCGTAGTTAATAATACATATTTATTATGTTATTTTTTGTGATAGTCTCGTGAAGAAGAAGTTGATATATGAAAAATTAATTAAATACATATTATATAGTAACTCCACTTTAATAGAGAGGAAATTGGCTTAGCAATAGTTACGACATGCGACACGGGCTAGATATACGTCCGGCTTTAACAGCAAAGTGTTTACTTGTTTGAAAAGCGACAGAAGAGCTTTTGATTTTTTTTCACATACCCGTGATTTTAATAGGTCATTTTCTTAAAAAAATACTTCCATAAATTGTAAAATTACGTAGTAATGAGCGAAACAAGAGACTATAGGCGTTTTAAGCTATATAAACACATTTTGTATTATAAGTATAAACACATTAGTTTATACGAAAATTTAAAGAGAAGCAGGAATTATATTTAAATCGTACAGTTTCCTACAATAGCTCGATACTCATGACAGGGCTTATTTTATTAGTCTCTTAATCCACGCGGGTCGGCATGGGATGATCTAACTATAATTCCAGCTTAAATGCAAAAAAGTTAACAATGGTCACTCAGGACTAAGAAACGCATAGTTAGGAAATTGAGATTCATTCAAATTCTTCAAAATTAATGGAAAACTACTACTCGTTACAATTTCATAGGAATTTCCTTACGACTTACGGTTAAGATTCAAAAGTAATGATTGAAATATCGTATTTTTTGTTCCTATTCTGCTAAATTAAAAATACACTTAATGTTTTAAAGTAACGAATTGGGACTGTATAAGAACAGGTAACGTGATGAGATAATTTTGAATGCATTTATTTGTAAGAATTGGTGCCAATTTAATGTAATACCTTGGGAATTGTTTGGTTTTAAGCAAATAAAAGACTGTAACATAATAGCTTTATGTTTGATTTATCACTCAAATATATTGTTACCGCCTAACTTTCTCGCCATAACTCTAGCCATAGGAAACGACATCTTAGCGATGTTATAACGATATTTCTTTTTATTTTACTACTTTAACATGTATTTTATTAACGACGAACGCTTAATAAAGAATGATGATGATGAATTATGTTATCCTGACCTTACAGTCGACCTTCTAAATAAACTTGAATGTCTCAAAAATCTCTCAATACGGTTTATATTTGACTAACGTAAATATGACCATGTTTCCGAATTCCGTAAGCAACTCCAGTGGCTTCCCATCCGTCGACGAAGGGATATGCATATGCTCTCTCTTCTGTACTCAATCCTGTTCAACCCCATGACTCCTTCCTATCTTAAATCTCGATTTCAATTTCTCTCATCTTCTCATGATCTATCTCTTCGCTCTTCTAATAATTATCGTTTTTATACACCACCTAATCTGACTAAATTTTACAGCAATTCATTTACACTACAGGCCACCAAACTCTGGAACTCCTTACCCGAGTCAATACGACAGGCAAAGTCTTTAGACATTTTCAAATCGCTGCTAAAATCTTTATACCTGTCTGAAGATTAATCTTCCTTTCCTTTCTTCCTCTCTTTTCTTTTTCTCTCTTCTTCTCTCTTTCCTCCCCCACATGTCGCACTTTGTTTGTCGCTAGTATGCTTTCACGCTTTGCCTGTTTGTTTTGTATATAACTGTTTATAACTTTTGTTCTATTTGTCCGCGTAATTACTTTGTTTTAAGTAACTTTGGCAGAAATCGCTATCAAGCGATAAGGCCGCCTATTGTACAATGTTTGCGTAAGATTTTGTATATTTTTGAATATTTATTATTATTATTAATATTATGATTAAAACTAAAAAACAAAAGTTTTAAAAGAGTATTCTATGATAAAGACACTGGTCAGCGATCAAAACTAAGTCACTCTCGCTGCTGACTCGAACATAGGGGGCGCCTTCCTTAAGTCATAAATAAATTTTACCATGTGAAATCCAGCTAAATGAATATTTGTTACTCTTGGCAAATTCTCTTGCTGCACAATATAATTTTTTTGTTTGGAAAGTAATATTTTCTGTGACGAAAACAGGTTTTGCGGGCCCATCAAGGTGCGGTCTACTAGTATTCAACCTATCGCTTTTGTGTTCGTTATTATATTTTTTAACTGATTTCAGAATGTTTTCCTTCAACAAAGCACTAGAATAATTCTACAATAATTGGTTTATTGTTCTCGTTTTTAAAGTTTATATGGTAAATATTACGAATATTCGATTTATCAATCGGCACGCCTACGACCCTGGCAGTCTCTTGTGCTATAAAAAGCAGTTGTTCATGATTCTCGTTTGGTAATTTGGGTATGTAACATAATTCAATATTTGCTGATCGAATGCTTCTCTCTAATGTTTCCATTTTAGATTCCAAAATCGCTATTTGTTGATGATTTGAATTCTTTTTTTTTATAAGGGTGCATTTTCAACCTTTTCAGTAATATTATTACTTGTTATATACAAAGTTATAACAGCAATCAGTCAGCAACACAAGATAGTATATAAATAAATGTATGTTATCTCTTTCACTTGAAGCTTCCAAACAGCAAATCAAATAAACAGCGGCCGGGGCACCAGGAGCGCAGGTGAGCCTAAGAGGGAAAGCAATTAAAGCTATCTCCTTCGCGAAATATTTTTCCCTTAGAATAAATAAAAAACGAAGTCGTTTTTTATTTATTTATGACACAAACAGTCATTTCAAATTCTATTACAATATAGACTTAAATGCGAAAAGGACATCGAGTGTCATTTAATTACTTCTGTTAATCTTCTGTTTATTCTTTATTATAACTTCTGTTATCACATATTTATCTATACTTATCAATTGTCTAAACAAATTTTGATAATGGCAAATTTCCAGACAAACTTACATCCCCTATTTTTCGCGATAAAATATAGCCTTTGTTCTTTCTTAAAGTTAAGTCTATTTACTATATTAATTTCCATTAAGATGGGTTCAGTTGTTTAGGCGTCTAAGCGTAACAACACTTATTTATCTTAACCTTAAGTTATCGATACTTTTAATACGATTCTAAAATCTAGCTAAGTATCGATACTAGAACCATACGCCAAAAATATATTATATCCACTAACATATTAAAACACATAATTTAACCTTCTTGAAACAAATTGTTTACAATATTTTCTTGACAACTACCTTTTATTTTAATCGTGACGTTCCGGGTCATTTCTTAAAACTATTTTTAGTTTTTGAATCTCTTTTTTTAGATACAATGACCTCACGGATTTTGGTATGAGGATAAAAGTATTTTTAAATCAATACTATACGACTAATAAAAATAATCTCGACTGTTCAACACTACCATAATCTATTTAAATAATATCAGTATAGATAAAGTCATTTTTATTATGTACAAATTTTACTGTTAATAAAATTTGTACATAATAAAAATGACTTTATGTATAAAATACACAAAATTTTGAAGTAAACATGAAAAACCGTATCACGTCGATTTATACAAATATAAAAACAAAAATGTAGAGTAATTTTTAATTTCTTCTTTTATGCAGAAAAAAAAATGATGTTGTTGTGTAGTCCGGCTTTGTAACGTACAGTGATACAAATATTATACGGTACTACGTCAAATACAGTGTGTTATCTCAAACAGAATGCGACATTACGATGTATCTTAGACCTTTGCAGTTTTGCATATTTTTTAACCAACCACATCTACCTAATATAAAATGTTCGATAAAGAAGCCGGCCATAGGGCGCTCGCGTTTGATAACTGCCGACACTGATAGCTTCTGATGGTGATGGATGATGGTCCAAGACGATGCTCTTAGCTGTCTCAGGGAGCGCCGCGGCGTCCGTGTGCATGGCACACCCTGTACTATAGGTTAAGCCACCTCTGAATACATCTATCAATGGCTGCAGGAAACGACAAATAATATATAGGTACAGTTAACCACATTAGGGTAAAATGTCTATGCCTTTTTGTCGTTTAGGTATTACTTACTAAGCAGTACTCCTCGAAAACGATATTATAAAATTTACCTTTGTAACATTTCGCGAAGTCATGCCTGTGGTTCAGGAGATCTTGATAAAAATGTGCAAGACTTTTCTAAAGCTTGTTATTTCAGTATTTATAAGTACTAATGGTATTCAGTATCCTGTGCAGAGGTCAGGAACACCTCGGTACTGAGTTGCGCAACATTCGAGGCGTACTGATTCGCCGCGTTCCATGACTGTGTGGTTCGATTATTTCGTTCTTATTTTATGATTTTTTTGTATATTAAGAACGACTTTCTCACATTTTTTCTCCTTCCTTTTCTTCGTCCTTTTCTATATATACTTTAACGAGCGTCACTACCATATGTTCCAGAACCTGACCTAAGCTAATTCTTAAAGTAAGTTATTCAACGATGATTATGATAAAATAACATTTGCAAGGCTTCATTTTTTAAATTGCCCATTTTTTCATAACTTATTGTTTATGGTTACACGGAAAAGAAAAAAAAATGGCAGCGAGGCTTTCGAAAAAGATGTAAGTGGCTAGCTGGTTATAAAAATATGTTAGTATAGGTTTTGTAATATGTGAATAAATTTAATTTAAGTGAATAAGTTCTGACTTTGGAAAACTAGTTCGGGTCCAATTGAATATGTCTTGGTTCCAGTGAATAACTATAGATTATATGCAAGTGTTGATCCAAATGAATGAGTTGTGTAATTACAATAAGATTGGGTAATAAAATAATTCCTATCAACCAAAACGGTGTTATAATATAATCCTGAGTGTACTTACACATTAAATTGTTTAAAATGCAACACGTCAATAATACGAATTATTATTAAAACAATAAGTACTGTTATTAAATATTTTTCACTGCTTATTTATTTATTTTAGCATCAACAACATGCCACAACATTAAATGTAATTAATGGAATGTACATTATTATCAGTTATTACTGTATCTAGTTATTAATGATTTTTTTTTTCAAATTTGTAATTTAATTAACTGTTTTTACCCTTTCATTAAAATTTGCTAATACTCAGGTATGACATACATAAAAAAGAACAAATATTGCTTTCGAACATATAACGTCCACCACATCATAATTTGAAAAGGCCATCCGGATTTACCGCAAGCCAATGTATTTGCATTAAAAAATTATAAATATTCGTTCCAAAGAAGGAACATGATTATAATTTAACATAAATACCTTCTAGAAATTTAAAAATAGCTCCGCAATATTTTAACAAAAATTTACGGTAAAAACCGGATTGTCAAATCTATTAATTATTTACCTGTTTCATTGATATATTAATGTTAATATTACAGGTGATTTGTAATGAAGGTTAGGACCGTTTTTGTAATCACCATCTTCCTATTTCGTACGTTTTCAAATAAAATATTAAGCGTAACAAATCGGTATCATTTCTTTTTATCGCAACTATACTAATATTATAAAGAGGAAAGAATTGGTAGTTTGTTGTCGTTCGTTTACATCGAATAGGCTACACAACTACTGGACAGATTTAAGAATTCTTTCACCAACGGGAAACTAATGGCTACATTTTGGACAAAGGCTATATTTTATCCCAAAAAACAGCAAATAAAGGGATAAAAATGAGAGTGGAAGTTTGTATAGGGAATTAAAACGTTACCATAGTAACCAATGGTTACTGTTTGATTTGTTATCGTCATTACATCCGTGTCATGATATGAAACCTTATCCGAATGAATTATTAAGTTAAATTCTAAAATTATTATCTTTGATGAATTTTGCATTCAGAATGCTGAACTGGAAAATATACAATACTTAATGAAAAACGCTTAAAAATTCGCTTTGTCCCCTGAGATAGGATGGGAATTCTAAATATGGATTAACATATGGGCTACTTTTTTTCCACTAAACAATTCCCTAGGAATCACTCGGGCGAAGCCATTGACGGAAAGTTAGTATAGTATAAAACTTTATTTCTGTAGCTTCTCTCAGTTTATGAATTAAGTAAATTCGTTAATTTCGCATCTAGTCCATTCTCTGTATTTGTTTCTATCCGTAGTAGAGAAGACCCATGTTCGCCAGTGGAAGTGTAGATTTTTTTTTCTAATTCTTCAGCAGCGTGTAGTCACCCACGGTTGGACATAGGCGTCTCCAATCTCTCTCCGTATAGATTTATTTTCTTATTCCAGGACGAAACCATCGGGCAGGTGGTCTACCAACACATCTATTGCGCAAGTGGCGCCGACATACGTGGCCGTAGATTTTTACTTTTTAAATATATGGAAATATATCAGAAAAACAATGAACTGTATATTTGACAGCACAATAATTTTCAACTATACAGCACAACTATGAACTATATAGTGGTGCTGTCAACAATACAGTTCACTGTATAGTTCACAGCACGGCAAGTTATACGAAACCGTCAAATTTTGTGTAACCTGACGATTTTCAAGCCTTAATGCGGATGTAGACTGCAAATCAATAGCAGAGATTTCACATAACCTGTAGTACTACATGTTACTGTGTTTGTGAAATCCATCCCTTTTTTACGCATTTAATATCGTTCATCTGTATCATAACTTAGCACTCATTCCACTTCCACTCTCTTCATCAGTGACATTAATAGGATGAGGTTAACGAAATATGAAACTAATAATGACACATTTTTAATTTATCCAATCAAGTTTACATCAATTTTATTAAGTACTTATACAAAGGGTTTATATTTATTGCAATACATGTAAAGTGTAACGACAATGAGAAACGACATGTACCTATAACCACTGAAAACAGTACATAAATTGTTATTCTATGTTCTAAATGCAGATAACCCAAAATTTTTGAACTTTTAGGCTAACCTGAGCTAAAGCTAGGCATTTCGAAATCTTCGGCGGCGGCGTGGAGGCAAAAATTCAGCGGCGGCGGCGTAAATGACGGCGTAAACGGCGTCGTTATGCCAAATGATGGAAAATAAAAAGTTATTAAAATGGAATAGAATCATTTATTCGTGTTTGAACAGGGTAGAATGTACAAGATGACAAATAGTTGGAAAACTGTAATAACACCTATTCAGCTATAGAACATTAGCATAAAAATCAAATATGGCACAATAAATTATGTCTGTAAAATTATGTAAATAAAGTAGAGCGTCGATTATCCGAACTAATTGGGGGACAGGGGTGTTCGGAAAACCGGTTTTTTCGGGTTATTGAACTGTATTGATATAGCCATACATATTTATTTATCCACGGGTGAATAAAAGCCATATTTACATATGTACCTTCATAATAATATCTTTATTAAATAATAGGAATTAGAAAACAAATAAACTGAAGTATTTGCAACAAAACATTCTAAGTACAATATTGGTGAAAATCGAAGAGTATTAAGTGTAATTTACTAACGCTTAAAAAATCTTCAATTTTCGTCTGCCGAAGCAAGCCTAGCCGCTCACGTATTTTTTAAGGACATATATTTGATGCCGGTCGTTCTCGACTTGTGTTTCAAACCAACGCAAGACAATATCTAAGCAAGTAAACGCTTCTGTAGCACCAATTATGTTTTCATCTTCATTATCTGAACTTGCAGTAGATGAAGTAGTGTCAGTTTTATTAGTCATCAGATTTGATATTGTAAAAATTGAATATTGTTGAAGTCGAAACAAGTGCGCGCACGAGCGCGGGGCGCGGGAGAGTCCGGATAAGCGGTCGTTCGGTTGATCGACGTTCGGATAATCGACGCTCTACTGTACTCTTCTAAATTATGTAATGTAGTCACAATGAAATTAAACAATAATGTAATCAACGATGCATGCTTTCAAAGACATTTATATCTTCTCATTCAGTCGTACCTTAAACAGCCATTTTACTTTTGTCATAATATGTCGGGGAAAAAGTTTCTTTGCATTTTATATGAAAAATAAAAAATAATAAAATTGTTTATTTAACTAAAGTATTTAAGTGCCATTTTGTTCGATAACTTTTTGCCATCTTGTAGGTAGGGACATGATCCCATTGCTATAGAGATTTTGGGGCTTTTAATCAAAAAACCGCGTCAAGTGGATTTGGCAGTTCTCGCGGTATGATAACCTAACACTACCTAAAGAATTCTGAAGAGACTGAAACAGGTGGAGATATGAAAGTGCAAGGTCAGGACTAGACGTGTGCGCCGCGCCGCGCCGATGACCGACGCCGCCGATCATGACACGCCGCCGCTGACCGGTTCGAAAATCGGCGTAAACGGCGCGGGATGGCACGAACTGCGAGTAACTTTCGTTTGCTCGGTTGCTTAGCAACGTAGTGCATTCTCTGCGGCACGTGTTAATTCCGTTCCGTATTTCCATATTTAGTAAAATTTAAAACACAAAAGTAAAGTCAATGATCAGATGCAATCAGATATTCGCGGTAGAGTTCAGAATCGATGACGCTGCTTAACGGTAACAGCTCATAATGAATAATGCCCTTCCAATCCCACCATACACACAGCATCACCTTGTTGCGAGTTAACCCACGCCGTTTACTCTGATCTTTCTAACCGGTCAGCGGCGGCGTGTCATGAGCGGCCGCGTCGGTCATCGGCGCGGCGCGGCGCGGCGCACACGTCTAGTGCGTGATCGACGGTGAAACATCAAAAAAACCTACACTAAGCGCTTATTTATTGTAAACAGTTTCCAACCACAAAAAAATGAATTGCTTTTTGAGAAGACAAACAACTTGAATAACAGAATTGCAATGAACCGCAAAAATTACATTACTGATTAGCCAACAATGCAAGAGAAAATAGCATATTGAGACGTGTAAGACCTCGTTTTATAATTTGATTTTCTAGATTTAAACATAGGCTGCCATCTCTGCACCCTATTCTGCCTAACAAAAAATTATAAATTACAAACTGCAACCTATTTTATTTTTTTATTTATCCGTTTCTCGAGATTGTGTAGTTGGACGTTGATCAGGTCCATCTACACATTTGGGACACCTTTAGATTTTGATTATTATGATTCCATGACGAATTGTAGGAGAATCACCAGGAAAGTTATGATGGAATGTCCTGCCTGGGAAAAAAACAATAAATTAACAAAAGAAAATTATATATAACAGATTGTTGTATAGGTAATATGGTGGTCAGCTTTTTTTAACAATTATTAAGTAATAAAAATTATGAATTGTTAATGATGTTAAATAACTTTATGTAACACTAGCTAGAAGCTGCCTAGTGACATATATTAATAAGGATGTCTAACGAAAATTAATATGAAACTAATTAAGTAATACGAAATCAGATAAAAAATAATGTTCTTTGATTTCAGAACGCCATATTCGAAGCGATATTTTTTTATTTCATCAACTTTCATCCGAAACCATCCTTACAGAAATGGTAGAAGAAAAATTTATTCTCATTTTATTTTGTACTTACATTTAGAATTATCTGCTTATGCTACTTGAAATATTTTTTTCAAATATTGATAAATAAGTTTATCTTCAATCGTACCTGACTAAAGAATTCATAATCCAATTTATATAACCCGCACGGTGAAAACACAGGTTTTAAGTGCAAAAACTGCATCGACAAACGCATTGCCTGCAACATCAGAAATAATAAGCTGAAAGGCAGAATCAAAGAAATATATAAATTAACACATAAAAGTCAACCTTATGATTAAAGCTCGTAAGTATATAGGTACTTTCTAAAATAATTCATAAAATTCTTACAAAAGTGTTTGATATGGTTTCGTTTTTATCAAAATAATATTTATAGATACATACACACACTGGTTATTATACCAGGTAACATTACTTTTTATATCAGCCCTAATTGTACCTAAGTGTAAGATTTGTACAAAGTTGTTTGATCTGTACTAATGTTCAGAACTAAAATATGATATGATATCATACATTGTTACACACCGTTAACCGGTTAAATCAAATATATTTGCATCGATTACATAAGTTCGTTATTTTTATCTATTTATAACTAAACGGCAAACTTTGTACTGATCAGTTTTAATGAGAAAAGTGTTTTGAGATGGCTGGTTCATGCGCCATGTCAATGACTGGGTGTTGTTTAAGAAGATGAGTTGGCTTAAGTTTAAGTACTTATATCAAAGAATAGAAACTGTTCCGTGACTTACATTTGTTACTGGACTTATACAAGTTAAAATTCCAATTGGGTGGTTAGATCTTTAATAGTATGGCCCCTTTCAATGGCAGGCCTAGATTTCTAGTTGAATCATTATGACATTTGAACCCTTCAAGAAAAGCCGCCAAACGCCCTTTTAAGAAAACCTTATAGTCCCCTCTTAACATTAAATTAACAAACAAAACATTTCTTCCTAACAGACAATAAAATGAAAAACAACTATTCAATATTTTGAAATCCTAACAATTTTCGAAAATTTTCAAAGTTTTATCTAGGGATTTCGTAAGTAAAATCTGCTAATTGTTCTTTGATATTAACATATTTCAAAATAATAGTCTTTTTAGTTACTCGATCTCGAACAAAATTATGCTTTAAACGTTTTCTGTCAAGGCTTTCAGTGTTTTTTATTGATTCTTGATTGTCTTCATAAAATATAACACTAGGTACATTTTCGAACAGCAATGTATCGTTTAACAGTTCAGTTAACCACGCAACCTCAGTATAAGCCTGACTAAGTGCATTGTACTCTGCTTACGTAAATGACACGGCTTCACATTGTTGTTTTTAGACAGCCAAGACAACACACTTAAAGATATTAAAAACATATACAGTTGTCGATTTTCTGTCTTGTAAACCTCTGCCCAGTCCGAATTTACATAACCTTCAATAATAGTTTCATTATCATTTTTAACAAAAACTAAACCTAAGTCTATAGTTACTCTAAGAGATCGTAAAATTCTTCTCGACTAGTAACAACTTAATATTGAATTACTATTTGCTAGATCTGGTATTGTTGCTAACATACAACACATTATTATGTATTGTATGTTCAATAGTTGCATTTTAAGAACTATTTCGTTTTACTAAACTTTTCCTAACATTTTGATCCATCGGTATGGACACAGCCCTATCATATATGTCGAAACTTTTAAGCACCTTTGCTATACCTATACTCTGATTAGTATAGAGCAGTACATCCAACATTTTGAGATAAATTTATGCCCAAATAGCATTTGGTTATTCCTAAATCTTTCTCCTTAAAGCTTTTCTTTAAGAAATTTTTAACTTTAAGTACACTTTTTCATCGGTAGACATTATTAGAAAATCATCAATATATACTAAAAAATATTTTTTTGTTGTAGAACTTACTTAGACATAAAACAATAATCGTTTTGACTAGAGAAATTTACGTAACGTACCGTCTAATGTGTCGTACCAATATTTAGGAGATTTTTCAGAGAGCCCGATTAGGCTTATATACTTCATTTGGACCTACATTAAAATTTTTAAGTACACTTACACAAACAATTTCAGCTATCTTTCCATTAAGAAAGGCAGTGCACATATCCATTTGATGGATGTTAATACCCAGTTGGATGCTGACTGCAAAAAACATTCTAAATGTTGTGATTTGTGCAACAGGTGAATACACCTCTGACGACGATGAAATGAAAACTGCTTGTTTAAAACTAAAGGCTACTAACCTCGCTTGATACAACTCACTTCCATCGTCTCCTTTTTTAATTTTAAAAAGCCTATTTATGTCGATCTGGTTTTGCGACAACAGTTCAAGTTTAATTTTCTGCAAGAGTCTCAATCTCTTTTTTCATTGCGCTAATCCATTTTTCAGCTTTGCTACTATCTAAAGCCTCTTCATAAGATTGTGGTTCATGGACGTCCGCAAAATGTACATGTCATACTCACCATATCGCTCGGGTTGGTGAATATTGTTTCTATCTCTCAGAATCATTTGTTTTGTTTGTAAATCTTCATTGATATTTATTTCCACCGTTTCTATTTATTCACTATAGATTTTTTTTTCCACATTTTTTGAATATCTTCATTAAAATTACAATCTCTAGTTTTTCGTGACGTACTCGTTGATCCATTATGTTTTTGTTCGTTAGAAACAATATTTCTCTCGTGACAATAACGTCATCCTTTTTTGCTACATAGATGCGATACCGTTTCATGTTTTCTTCATACCTAACCAATGTGGTTTTTGTTATCCCATTTTTACAAATTCCTTTGGGGATATGATATGAATAAAAAATTTTAAAATGGATAGACCTATTTGTCCACAGTTCCATACGAAGGATTTCTTCTCTACAGAAAATTTTAGTAAATCCTCATTTGATAACACAAAGGAAGCGATGGAGGGACGTGAAGTATTTATTATTTGACTCACTTTATCAAAAATCAATGAATTCAATCAAAAATGTTTATTCTTCAGCTTAGATTACAATTTACAATATATCATTGAAGTCCCCTTTTAAGTATTTATCATACCTGTTTCAGGAGACCTCGCTCTTCCTTTTTACATTACATAAGTAGTTAAAATTTACAATATTTTTAGCATTATCTTATTTTTATTAGTTTTAAGCAAAATAATACTCATAAATAAAACAAAGTTTTAAAACTGTATTTAAATACAATATGGATTTTGTATGTGTGTGTGTGTGTGCATTGTGTTGCGTACTTGTTTACTCAAGAATTTATTTAATAAGATTTTCAATTTCATGATAATCTTTGCTTTTAAGCCATTCAACTATGAGTGTTTTACATTTATTGATGGTTTTAGGATATTCAGTTGTCTGTTTCCTTCCCCTCGGACCGCGAAAGCGTGTGGACGTGTATTCTGTATCAGTTTTTGTTTCCAATTTTAAATAAAAATCAATATTTTGTGAAATAAACATCAATTTTATTCACCGGAGTTACCAGGCGCACAATCCAACAAAGGAGGTGTCTACGCAACTGTGAGTAGCATTCACACCGATACCTACTCTCATTCGTACCTTGTCTGCGACTACGCATCGTTAGTGGTGAGGTTCGCCCCTCCCACTGCACTCATTACTCCTCCTGCGCATCTTAATTGGAGTTCGTTGGACCCGCCCTTACGTTACAATGCTTCGATCACCCAATGACACAAAGTGTGGCTCCGATAGCAACATACCTTTAACTACAGCGCTTGAAGATTCAACTCAGACTTCATTCATTAATATCAGAGCTAAGCGTCGATATGATGATGTTCTAAAAGACGAATTAAGTCTGTTTAAAGCGGAAATAAGGAGTATGTTCGGTGCATTTACAACACACCACAATGAGAAATTAAATACCATACAAACCTCCTTAGAAGATATACAGAAAATTAATGCAGGCATTCAAAAATCGATGGAATTCTTTAATATTGAATATGAAAACCTACAAACAAAAATGAAATCCTTAGAGGACGAGTGTAAGAGAAACCGAGCATTTATCGATTCCCTCCAGGAAAGAATAGAGGTCTTAGAACGTGACAATCGATCTACGAAAATTGAAATCCGTAACGTGCCACTGAAGGATAACGAAAAAAAAAGCGATCTTATGATGTATATCTCAAAGCTGTTTCAGTTTTTGAGTCTGGATATGAACCCGTCTGATGTCCACGATATTTATAGACTACCTGGCAAAAGAGAACAGAAAAAGCCAATAATTGTTGATCTACCCAACACAGCGACAAAAACTAAATTACTGTCCGCTCTCAAGCTATATAATAAAACACATAAAACCTCTAAACTAAATGCAAATCATATTGGACATCTCAGTTCAAGCGAACCTGTTTTTGTTGCCGAACATCTCACTCAAAAGTCCTCCCGCTTGTTCTACCTAGTACGAAATCTGAAGAAAAATGGTAAAATTAAACACTGCTGGACGTCCGACGGTCGTATCCTAATACGTAAGACAGAAACAGCAGCCGCCGTGCAAATCAAGTCTGAACATCAATTGGATGAATTTAACCAAGATAACTGACTAGTCGTAGTTTTTTATTATCTTTTGTATATTTTTGCATGTCAAATCTTTATTTTTTGGTTAATGCCTACATTGTCTGATAAAGGGTATCGCACATATAACATTACGAGGGTCAAACTGAAAGTTCTTAGAAAATCAAAAACTGATTACATTAGCCAGTTATTAGTTTTATTATATCTTTTCAAAATATTGTCCATTCACGTCAATACACCGCTGCATGCGATGGAACCACTGGGAAAAGCACTTTGCCCACTCGTCCTTAGGGGTCTCTTCAATGGCATCGCGATACGCAGCCACCGCTTCTTCAGCATTCATAAACCGCTTTCCTTTAAGTTTTTCTTTAATTTTTGGAAATAAATAAAAATCACAAGGCGCGAGGTCGGGGCTATACGGCGGGTGACCCAGTAATTCAACGTTTGATGTCGCCAAATAGTCGATCGTTCGCTTGGCGGTGTGCGACGAGGCGTTGTCGTGGTGAAGGAGGATCCTACTGCGAGGTCGTTTCTCTCGAACTTTTTCCAAGACAAGTGGCAAACAATTGGTAGTGTACCATTCTGCAGAAACTGTTTTTTGATCCTCTAACACAATTGTTGCAAAATGACCTATCCTTCCAAAGAACGAGGCCACCATTTTTTTTCCCGCACTTCGATCTCTCTTCACTTTAGTTGGCAACTCCTCGAAAGGAAACACCCACTGAGCAGATTGTCTTTTGGTTTTAGGATCATAACAGTAAATCCAGCTTTCGTCACCTGTTAGTATGTCGAACACAGCATTTGAGTCACCTCCTTTAAATCTTTCAATCATTTTACGACACCAATCCACACGATGGAGTTTTTGAGCCTCAGTCAAATTATGAGGTATCCACCGGGCGCAAAGCTTCCTGACCGCTAAATGTTCGTGGAGGATTTTGTGCACTTGACTCATACCGATGCCTAAGCTTGTCCGAATCTGTTGATAGGTCACTCTTTTGTCAGTCTCTATCATACGCCGCACAACACAGATGTTATCTTCAGTCGTCGCCGTAGAAGGCCGTCCCTCACGTAAATCATCAGTGAGATTAGTGCGACCACGTTTAAACTCATTAAACCAGTTGTAAACAGTCGCACGAGATGGGGCTTCATCGTGAAAGGCCAATCGTAGTCTATCATAACTTTCTTGTTGACTTAAATGACATCGAAAGTCATAAAAAATCATTGCACGAAAATTTTCTCGTGTTAAATTCATGATGACGTGACACAGACAATTTTCAATTTGCCGCCAAATCGTAAAACAAATGACAAATGAATGAAATATATACTCAGTAATATTGGCAAAGAGTTATATTTTCAAATTTTAGAATTATTTTTTTATTATATTGTTTATAAGTGGCCAGTTCTAAGAACTTTCAGTTTGACCCTCGTATAACCAACATTAATACATTTAAATTAGATTGCATAAACACCTCTGCAATTTACACATACAAAAAATCAAACTATGTACATTTAAAACAACTTATATTTGTTCTTTATAAAACACACTATACACATTTTACAAAAGTAATAATTAATCAATCAGAGCATGCACATTCGGTTAAACCAATATTACCACTAGAAAAACAATTATCTATGAAACTTTGTAATCTATATAAAATTCTCCCCTCCTAACATTAGTAATAACATAGATGAATTTTCAATTTCTGTGTCAAACACCTGCTCGCCTGAAAACTGTGTGACATATATAGATAACCATAAAACAAATCTTAAAATATTAACACAAAATATTCGTTCAATTAATACAAATATATTAGAATTACAAACACTGCTTCACAGATTTCCGATTGAAATAGATATTATAATATTAACAGAAGCTTGGCTCCCTTGTTCATCAAATCAAATTATACCTACACTGAATAATTATAACAGCCACCACACCCAACATCACATAAACCAAAGTGACGGTGTAGTAACATACATAAAAACTAATATAAAATACACAATTGATGAACTAAAATTGCAATATGCTTCCTGTCTATTGGTTAATTTAAATGGTGATACGGCTCTTCTTTGTATTTACCGTTCACCTTCTAACGACTCAATTGAACTATTTTTGCAATCCTTGTCGGACATATTACGAACTTTAACAGCCTTTAAAAATATAATAATTATGGGTGACTTAAACATTAATATAATTCCATCAACCACTGATACTCGTGCCGAGGAATACCTCAACACTTTAGCCTGTAATGGACTTTTATCTGCTCATACACTCCCTACACGTGGTCCTAATTGTCTAGACCATGTCTTATTAAAAACATGTTTACCATCCACTACCCTCGTTATAAACTCCACCGTGACAGATCATTCAGCAGTCTTATTCTGTCTTTATAATAACCAATCACGCAACCATTGTACACCTACTATTCGTAAAACAAACTTTGATGGATTGGACCGGTTAATTGAAAGTCTCGATCTTACTTCTATTTATAACACTAACGATCCAAATGATGCTATTGACTTACTCATTAAAACCCTAACCACGGCTTTAGAAACACACACCAAATTTGTACGCCCATCACAACAAAAAAGAATCCTTAAGCCCTGGATAACTCCTGGTGTGTTGCGATGCATACGCAATCGTGATGCTTTGAATAACAAACTTAAAAAAAATCCTAATGACAGTAATATAAAACTAACATATACAAGATATCGCAAATTTTGCACAAAATTACTAAAAAATCTCAAAAGACAATATGAAAAAAATCAGTTTCTTGAAGCAGGTACCGACTCCAAAAAAATCTGGAATACTATTAAGAAGGTAACTCATACCTTACCATCTAAGTTACATTCAGCTAATCTACTCCAATCAAGTGCCACACCAATTGAATCTGTTAATGGAGCTAATTCGTACTTCGCAACAATTGGGGAAAAGTTAGCAAATAAAATCAGTAAAAATAAAAAAAAACCGACCATTACATCTAAATTTACTACACCCATACATTCACAATCTTTCGTTCTACTCGAAACCGATCAAAATGAAGTGCATAATACAATTATGTCTTTAAAATCGGACACAACAGTCGGATGGGACAACATATCCTCTAATATACTTAAAAGATATGCTATTGTACTCTCAGCTCCATTAACACATATCTTTAACAACTGTTTCCGCTTTGGTATTTTCCCCAGTGCTTTTAAAAAAGCCATCATACATCCTATTTATAAGAGTGGGGATAAGGATTCTCCAGGTAATTATAGACCAATTGCAATTCTTACTTCTTTATCAAAGGTACTTGAAAAGATATTAAATAAAAGATTCATCTATTACCTAGAGATTAATAAACTCATATCACCCAATCAATTTGGATTTAGACGTAATATTTCAACATCCGACGCCGTACTCGAACTGCTAAATAATATTGTAACAAACTTAAATGTCCGTAAAAAAGTTGTCTCCATTTTCTTAGATTTAGCAAAGGCCTTTGATACCATTCCCATCCCCACCCTTTTACAAAAACTTCACAGAATCGGTGTACGTGGTATTCAACATAAATTATTTAGTAGCTATTTACTAGAACGATTTCAAATGGTAAAAATAAACGATACTTACAGTGATTACCTTCCTGTAAACTACGGTATTCCACAAGGTAGTATCTTAGGCCCTACCCTATTTCTTGTTTTTATTAATGACCTCTGCAACTTAAAAACACAAAATGGTAAAGTTACCTCTTTTGCGGATGATACCGTACTCACATTCGCTGCTGAAAACTGGTCTGATGCATTCAGCTATGCCCAAAATGGTTTCAATGTCATAAATTCATGGCTAGTGAGCAATGCCCTTGAAACCTTGAACGCATCAAAAACCAACTTTATTACTTTCTCCATCCGAAGCGATACCCTACCCAAAACAACCCCAACATTAACAGCTCACACTTGCTCAACTCAGAATGCCTATAATTGTTCCTGCCCACACATCCAATCTATCCTAGTCACTAAATATCTTGGTGTCTATATTGACCAAAACTTAAATTTTAAACATCACATTAATGCTGTTACTAGTAGAGTTCGCAAATTAATATATATATATAGAAAACTTCGCTACATTGCTTCACACTCCATTCTCAAAACTACATATTATGCATTATGTCAAAGCATTATCACTTATTGCATTACTGCTTGGGGTGGAGCACCCAAAACTAACCTATTACAATTGGAACGAGCGCAACGTGCAGTATTAAAAGTTAGTAACTTTCGCCCCATACGCTTCCCAACCAATGATCTTTATTTAGCTTGCAAAGTGTTAACCGTAAGACAATTATTCATAATGAATACTATTCTATACGTACACGCTAGAACACCTTTTACTTATTCTAATAAGAGAAGGAATTTTCATGTTTGTCAAACACCTAAGATCAATTTTACATTTACAAAAAAATTTATTATATTTCTCGGTCCACACTTATATAATAAAATCAATAAAATTATACAACATCACCATCTATCATATTCATGCTGTAAGAAATTAATCTACAGCTGGTTACTCGGAAGGACATATGAAGAAACGGAAAAACTTCTAACAATAATATCCTGACATAATATTACACACACATACACAACATTTGCACTCTTTCACTCACACACAAACACATACATGCACACACACACACACACATACACCCACCCACTCACACACACACACACTCACACACACAAACTACCTGATTTTAGATGAACAATGTTGGTCAATAAATTAAATTTGTAACTATCAGTCATGTTGTGATTATTATAAGTAACCTTAGGTACATTTATCGTAACTTAGTGCAATCTGGTGCTCATACTAAAGTGAATATAGGGAAAGGAACTGAATCCCTAAATACAGGTTATTTGTATAATCTATTAGGGTCAGTTGTGATTTATACCGTCTATAATAATTGCCTTATATAACTAATTACCTTAAGACCTAATACTGCATACCAACTGTTCAAATGTATGTTTTATTTTATATTATTTTTGGCATGAATAAAGAATTATTATTATTATTATTATTATTGTTTACGTGGTTATATAAATAAGGTAACTGACTTGAATGCTATCGTCCAGCATAAGCTGTTTTTACGGATATATTTGTTATTACATTTTTATTTCTCCTTCTATTATCAGATACAGGGTTTTATACAAGGGTCTTTTGCAATTTAAGAACAATATTTAATATATACAATTTGCGGACTGTTAAAAGTTCACCAAAGGAGTATCAGTTGGACATCTATAAGGTTTAAAGTACATATATAACTTTCAATTGCGATCTTTGTGCCCTCTCTAAATTCAAAATTTTTGTTTTTGTTGCACCTCCCCATATACTAATACAGTAAGACAAACCGATTGGGTTATTTGTTTTATTATTTATGTTGTTGTCAGATATCTAAAATTTTTGAAAAGCCAAATAATCCTTCGGATTCTTGCCATAAAAACTCTATATGTAAATGCCAGGATAAATGCTGGTCCAACAGTACACCCAAATATTTTGTGCTGGTGACTTTATTTAATTGGGGGCATACACAATGAGTGCCAGAGAAGTCATTAAAATAATGTATTTTAATATTAAAATGTTTAGGCTGTGTTCTAATATAATTGAAAAACATATAATTTGTCTTGGACGCAATAAGAATCAAGAGATTCATTTTTAACCATCGTGCAATCTTAACTAAACCTATTTCAGCACTTTCACGAACCTCCCAGTTTTTCCCGCAGAACACTACAGCGGTATCATCTGCATAAGAAAATAAGTGTCCATTATATATTGTCATGTAACAAAGAGTATTAACGTATATTAAAAATAGTGTTGGACTTAAAACGCTTCCCTGTGGGATTTCATAAGTAATGATAGAGTCGTGACTACAATGCTCACCTATTTTGACCTGTTGCCTGCGGTTTGTTAGATAATCTTTGAATAATTGCAACGGAATCCCTCGTATACCAATAAGCTCAAGGTTCTTTACAAGGAACTGAGGCGCTATCGACTGCTTTTTTATATCCAAAAATTCTATAATAAGTGATATTAGTGAAGTAAATGCATGTTCTGTGCTTATTCCCCGTCTGAATCCGAATTGCGAGTTTGAGATTATATTATATTTATTTAAATACTCAATCAGACGGTTATTTATCAACTTTTCCAATATTTTGGATATAGCTGGTAAAGTTATTGGGTTTATAATACGAAATTCGGCTTGCTTTTCTCAAATTAAAACTTAGAAAAGCTTATACTGTGCTTATGTTCGTAGCCAACTGGAATATGCGTCTCAAATTTTGCGCTTAGATATGCCACTTATAGTGACAGAATTGAAGGCATTCAGAAGAAATTTATCAAGTTTCTGTGCTATAAGATGAATAAACTATAATACTTAAAATTATAAATTGTCAAGTTGATTGTCCAGAATTGTTGCGTATCATCAAATTTTCAGTCCCGGCAAGATCGCAGAGATATTACCGACCTATAGCGATTCCCTCGTCATCTACAAATTATAGGCAAAATAGCTTTATTGTTAGGGCCAGCGTAAGCTTAAATATGATGCTTGATGAGTGTGGGTAGATGTTGATGTCTTCGATTGCAACATTAATTAATTTAAGCGGAAACTATACAATACTTACTGTCTCGTTAACTAATGGCGCAGGTACGATTACTTATTTGATTGTGTAACTAGTGTGCGAAATTATTGATTAGATCTAAGCTATTTCTATAATAGGCTTGATGTTTGTTTTCCAAGAATAATAAATAAATAAAAACCGCGATAGGCCTGTAATAATTAAAATCGCCTTCATCTCCACCTTTATTTTATACTCCTGATTACTTCCTTATTACTTCTGAGTAATCAAAGCTCGTTTCAGGTTTCAGAGCGGCTGAAAACAGTCCATTTCTAAAACAGATATTGGCCAAATGTGTTAATATTGAGACGTGTGCTAATTTTAAAAATATAGTAGGAATATTGTTATATCCAGGAGCACTTTCAGTTTTCAGACTAATCAATATGGTTCTGACTTCCTGTGCATCAGCCTCCAGCAATACAAAAGATGAAACATGCGGAGTCACTTTATCTCTTTCATATCTTAAATCAGATTGTGGCAATATTTTCGACTAAGGATTTTCCCACGTTGGCAAAGTACTCATTAATAAAATTAACAGATTCAAAAGGAGTTGATTTTATATTTGACAACTCGACATTCCTATCAGATGGCTGTTTACGCTGAGTAATGTTATTAATTACCTTCCAAAGTGTTTTTGAGCTTACGGTAGCTTTTGAGATCTGGTCTCGCTCATATTTTGCGCTTCAGTTTCTTAATGAGGCTATTACAATAATTCCTATATCGCTTGTATGTGATTTTTAACACTACATTATCAGGATCAGATTTCAATTTTAGTTGCATGTTATTACGAATCATCCATGGTTTTAATATTCGCATTTTTTATGAACTTTTTAACCATAGTATTTCTAATATCGACGTTCGGATTTTATTAATTAATACATCAGTTAGTGTCAGGATCGGTTCGGTACATGAATACAAATCTATCAAATTTGAGTTCTGTAAACTAATAAAGGCGCTTTCATAATCTATCGAGGTTTTGTATTTATTGTTTCATGAGGATCGATTGTACAAATTACTTAGCTTAAGAAATGTCATGGAATGATCTGTAATTGTTGTATTTATTACTTTAATTGTGGCGTTAATTTTATTTTTATCAATTTTTAACATAAAATAATCTAAACAGTTGTTTTCTCTAGTAGGTATAAAATGTCCCGGCAGTATACCATGTGTAGCCAACATATTCAGATAGTTAAGTTTTAGCCTTTCATGTGATTTCTCATTATCCTTATGCATTATATTTATGTTGTTATCTCCCGTCAATATAATGTGTTTATATGTTTTTATTGATTCTAAGTGAAGACTCAGAGAATCAATGAAACTTTCAGCATGTACGTTAGATGGTGATCGGTAAATGCCAAGAATAAGGCCAGTCATTGTAAACAATTTGTAAACAAGATGCCTCTGATAAATAAATTTCCCTTACACTTATAAAATAAATAAATAAAAAAGCCTTTTATTGATTCTCATACAAATTTCAGTTTCATAGGATTAAATATATAGGATTAAATTTATTCATTATTCAATACAAATACATTATTAATTGGTCATTTATAATAATATTTGAATTTTATTAAGAAAAAAAGTTAAATTTGTTTATTCAAGCAAATTTAATTTAATGATATAAATTAATTTGCTTGTATTTCATAATTATTCACTATCCAATTTTGATCATTATCCATTGATATTTTTATTATTAAGAATCCCTAATAAGGGTAAAGGCCTCCTCCATCCCTGACCACTCCTTTCTGTCCTTCGCCCTGGTGTACCACTGAGTTCCTGCCTGCGCCGATATGTCATCGGCCCAATGTTTGTAAGGTCTACCTCGTTTTCGTTTTCCTTTTGGGCCCTCCCACAATGTCACGGCTTTTGTCCAACGGTCGTCCTCCAATCTTGCTATATGCCCCGCCCATTTCCATTTTTGTTTCATGGAGTGTTCAAGAAAGTCTATTTGATCAGTTTTCAATCTGAGAGCAGCGTTTCGAATTTTATATATTCTACGAATGTTTAAAATAGACCTTTCCATAGTTGTCTGGCATGTTTTTATTTTATTTTTCGCTTGTTCTGTAAACACCCAGATCTGTGATCCATAGGTAAGGCAGGGCAGAATAGCACTATCTATAACTTTATTTTTTAAAGATAACGAGAAGTTTCCTTTTAGTATTTCTTTATGGTACCAAAACTTTTGCCATGACATATTTATTCTTCTATTAATTTCATCTATATTATTATTTTTGTGAAAAGATATTTTTTTACCAAGATATATGTATGAATCCACATATTGCAAACTGGATTCTCCTATTTTGATTAATGGTTGTTGGCTATTAGTCATTAGCTTAGTTTTATGTAGGTTCATTTCTAGCCCCACTTTAGCACTCTCTAAACTAAGGGACTGCAACATGTGTTCTAATTGCGAGCTGGATTCCGTAACAAGTACTATGACGTCAGCAAAGCGCAAGTGAGTGAGGCTGTTGTTATTTACCTTAATCCCGAGGCCTGTCCAGTCCAACCTTTTGAAGAGCGCCTCAAGCACTGCGATAAAAAGTTTGGGAGACAATGGATCCCCTTGTTTCGCGCCTCTCTTTATTAATATTTCAGGTCCTTTTAGTTCGAGATTGACTCTACATGTACTGTTGTCATATGTATTTTTAATTATATTGGTGTAGGTTTGATTAATTTCGTTTTCCTTTAATGCATCCCAGATAGCTTTATGAGTGATTGAGTCAAAAGCTTTTTTATAGTCGACAAATGCGAGGTAGAGTGGTTTTTGGAATGTTTTATATTTCTCCATAATTTGTTCTAAAACTTGTATATGATCGACTGTAGAATATCCTTTGCGGAAGCCTGCTTGCTCTATTGATCTCCCTTACACTTACCGAATGCTTACTATTTATATAGACAGTCATACCATCACATTTATTTATGTTATGGGTTGTATTATATGATGCATAGTCACTTATAGCAGGTACCGGCTTGTTCTTATCTAATTGACTCTCACTAAGAATAATAAAATCTGGCTGTATATTAAGTTGAACGAGATTTAATTTTAAGTCGGTCTTAATTTTTGTATACACTCCGAATATTTTGTGATATCATACTGAATTCTGATTTTTGTTTTATGTTCCGTAAGGGAAAATCTTGTATATGACATTCACTGGATTGTGCAATGTCTATATTATCTAATTCATGTATCGTATTAAGTTAACTATCCATAGTTACTGTATTTTTTAATTCAATATAATATACTAGTAATACGTGTTTTGGTTTCAATATATTGTAATTATTTTGTAATTTTAATGGAGTCTTTTATTACGTTGTATATATAGATATTGATGAGGCGGCGTGTAAATAGCCGGGACCTCACACGGCATCTTAATCGTAATGCGGTTATTAATGAATGTTGAAGAAAAAATCGATAGAAGATTGTCCTTAGACTACACCCAATAGAACTCTGATATAAAATCAAGAGTACTTACCGAACTGATGTACGCCACCTGGACACGAACAGCCACTGCCGCTCCGTCCACAATAATTCTGATATTCAGTCTTTGGGTGTACTTATTATGCGGATATTTCATGTATATGAATGCGGCTGGTAAATATTTTACATGCGTTATAGCGAGCGACAAAAAAAAAAGAATTACAGCAGCAATTTTCTTCTTTTTTGCGGCCAACGGCGTTTTATGCGGCCAGCGGTGAGGTTGCGCACGTAATGCAACCTCCTTTAAAGTTCGTGCGTCCGCGGCGGCGACGCAGAACAGCTGTTACGGGTTCGGTGCTTCGTCAATTAAATAGGCTGATCAGCTTGAGTATAATTTATTAATGAAATAAGGGTAATAATAAAAAAAACCCTTGTCGGGCTTCTTGTTACACTTTTGGATCGTACAAAATACAGTTTTAATTTAGTAAATATGTTATATTATTGTATCACCATAATATATGAATTATTAAAATTACATAGTAAAATTTATACCAATAATATTGTATTATATTATAATTTCATCTTGTGTATAGGAGAATTTCTTACGAACTGACATCCATAAAGAGTAAAATTGATTAGTCAAAATTTTAAATTACGAAAGACGAATAGTAAAATGAAATGATGTTGAATTTCAAAAGCAAAAGTTTGCATACTGAAACCTAGGAAAACAAACGGTGGCATGGCACACCGTTACAATACCGGGGGGGCCGGGGTTAAAAAAAAATCTGAAAGATTTTTGTTTTTAGATATTCTTGGATTACTCAAGCTTAAAATATTTTATATAAAATGTGATTAATTAATGCTATCATGATTTAATTTAGAAATGGGGATGGTATATATAGTGGATAAATTACATTAGGCGATTTCCCTTTCATAAAATGTTCTTACTTCATCATTCAAACATCATTCAAACAATCTTTATCTTATTAAGATAAAAATTCCTAGCAATTAGAGGTAACTTGTATTTAAGAAAGATTATCTCTAATAAATCGACCTAGAAAATAGTGTAGGCTTCTTTAAAATAATGTCAGTCACCACCCGCTGACTTTAGGTGAATTGTGTAGTGTTGTTGAGTGTAGATGAGTGTGTTGTGTAAGTGTCTAAATGTAGAGTGTAGAATAATATACAATCGTAGTAATAAATAAAGTAGGTAATGCGTTAGGTATAACAATACATTATGTAGTGTTAGATAGTAAGTAAATAAGTATACATAAGTACACAAAGAAATATTTTGATATTGGCTTATTTATAGTGTTATCAACCGCACTTTAAAATTGATATTTGACATTGGCTTGTTTATAGTGTTGTCGTCCGCACTAAATTGGTATTTTGACATTGGCTTATTTATAGTGTTGTCATCCGCACTAGATGAAAATAATAAATTATGAAGATAATAAAAATAACAATAAGTATGAGTAGCCAAATAATTAAATGAAAACGTTATGAGTATTTACAGGGTAGTAACAATAAATAAATAAGTAATCCAAGAATATTTCTCAAGGTCTCCTATCATTGGTAATAAAATTTCACGCAATTCTTGAGCCGTTTGGGTGGATTCAAAATTCACGTTTCGTAATTTCAGTTCATAAATAATTTCTGGTTTATTCAAGTACGATATATCCATGATTAAAATTGGTTATTATAAAAGAAATGAATGTCAAATCGCAAACGGAAAATAAATTACAATATTCTATTTTTTAAATATTAAAAATAATATTATTCGTCAAAAAGAAATCTCATAAAATTTTTGAAAAAAATAAAAATAGCTTACGTACCTTTATATATACGGAATCTAAATTAAATTATTTACTATTAAAATTTTCCTGTTTTATAACACTATGATGAGTACGTGTTTGTATGTTCCTCGATACAATGGCATCAGAACCGATCACATTTGTGATCAGCCAAAGTAACGCTGAACGTCTATTGTCTGATTATGTGAGTAAATGTGTTTGTGGTGTTGGTCGTAAAGTGTGCACTATTGTCTTCTATTGCAGTAGTCAGCCTATTTTTCAACCACGTTGCGGCGCCAGTGTTACGGGTTCGGTGCTTCGTCAATTAAATAGGCTGATCAGCTTGAGTATAATTTATTAATGAAATAAGGGTAATAATAAAAAAAACCCTTGTCGGGCTTCTTGTTACACTTTTGGATCGTACAAAATACAGTTTTAATTTAGTAAATATGTTATATTATTGTATCACCATAATATATGAATTATTAAAATTACATAGTAAAATTTATACCAATAATATTGTATTATATTATAATTTCATCTTGTGTATAGGAGAATTTCTTACGAACTGACATCCATAAAGAGTAAAATTGATTAGTCAAAATTTTAAATTACGAAAGACGAATAGTAAAATGAATGTTGAATTTCAAAAGCAAAAGTTTGCATACTGAAACCTAGGAAAACAAACGGTGGCATGGCACACCGTTACACAGCAGACCCCCGAAAGTACACCAGATATTCCTTTAGTGGTGCACCCATAGGGAAATCGAAAGATAATTTAGAAAAGAGTAAAGTAGCAATAAAGCGGCTTCAACAGATGTAATGTATTTTCGTTTTATTTGTTTTTAGAACGCTTTTCATGAAATGTATGGTTGTGTGTGGTATATGTTGAGTATTTTTGATTGTGTATTTTTGTTCAATACTATAACAAACAAAACTGTGCATAATTCTGTGTGACAAAAGTTAAAAAATATTAACAAAAGAAACAAATAAGTTTGTTTTAGAACAGTATACAATACAAATAGTCAATCCTTTTGCATTAGGTTATGAATTTGAGTTTCATTTTTAATAATAATTATAGGGGAACCTTCATTTCTCCTTACATAAATTCTTCCATGCCATGTCCAAAAGAACTTGAAATCCTTGGATTTAATAGTCCCGCGCAAGAAAAAATGAACGTGCCGCCTTTGCTGTTAGTAGTTCACTTACAGACTGGGGAATATTCGTCGGTTGTAAAGCCAAACAGTGTTTCGCACACAGTTTTTCTTTGTGTTATATTATATTTATATTTAAGTTTCTAGTCATTTTTATAAACTCCGTTTTTTGTATTTTTGACGTTAATTCTGCTACTACTGGAGTTTTATTATTGTCGCGTTTAATTTTCACCCACTTTTTTTCAATTTTGTAACCAATGCTTTTGGATAAATTTATGGACATTTTTATTAAGTCTTCTTTTGTCTCTTTAGAAATTTTAGGGACATTTTAATATCAATGCATGGTTCTTTGTTATCTCGTTGTAAATCTTCGATCTTATCTTGAAATAAAGTTTTATACCTACTCCTTATCCTCTTTTGTTTGATGCTCCAGCTTTTCGATTTTCTGTTTCAGTTCTTCATTCTGCGAAGTCAGGTTTGCAATGGAACATTCTATGTTGTCGTTTGTATTTTTAATATCCATTAACGTAGAATGAATTTTATTTATTTCTACTCATTGTTGAGCATCTGAGAGATCATTGACTTCATTTCTTGTCGGTAATTAGCAGTCTTGCAACCAATCGTGTTCTCTGATCCTTTTATTACGCTAAGTACCAAAGCTCAGTGGTTTAATGTCCAGTCCAGTCACACTTATCCATTTTAAGTACCAGGAAATAATAAAGTTGCAAGAGGTACAACACAACTTTAAATAGATATCTATTGAGATGTGGATCTGTAGGTGGGTGGAGTACGCTCTCTTTTTCTATCGCCAATAACGAACTATGTCCTTGAATACTAAATCAGCGCATACGCACAATGGCGTATCGTGCATATGCGCTGATTTGTTGAGTAGGAAACAAAAGACTTTACAGGCAAGGAAATTATGAAGCACTTTTATAATAATCGTAATAATTTGTGAATAATAAATTAACAAACTTTAAAAAAAAAGTGGAAAGGTCGGGTGGAGCTTCTCTAGATTGTTAATTAAATTAAAGGTTAACATTTTCTTCGATAACTCATTTTTGAGATAATTTTTTTTAAGCTTTATTTTGTACTTTTTAGGGATATTGATATTTTTTATCTCATAGGTAACATTAAAGTACTTTTCTGAAAACCGAGTCAAATTAAAGTGCTATTCGCCATTTTTTTGTCGGTTAATATACCTAAAACCTTCTCCTATTTCTGACAAATACTATTTTAAAAACCGCATCAAAATCAGTTCAGCCAAACGCGAGATAATCGCACACAAAGATACATACAGATATACAGATCAAACTGAGTACCTCCTTTTTTGAAGACGGTTCATCATTTTTGTCTCGCATTTTCTTCTCATTATTCGCTCGCTCTCTTTTACAAAAACTATTTTTTTTAAAGAATATATATTGATGGCGGACATAAATCAGCTATGAAGTTAAATTTCACACTTACTTCTGCTGTTATTGCCGGACTCCGATTACTGTTAATGATATCTTGTACGATATAAACAGCTTTATTTGCCTGTAATTAAATACTCATTTATTAATTATTGCTTCCAAAAGATATGGATTATCAGATTAACGTTTAGTCTTAACGTTTTAATTTATATCTTAGGTAATAGCTTGTTAGACCTCCTTCACGATTCCAGAATATGCAGTTCTATAACTGTAAATATTCCACATGATAGAAGTATATGTCTGCTATGAACTTAAAAGGAGTGCATAAACCACAGATAAGTCTTTAGTGAGATCTTTCAAGCTATTCAAACTTACCTCTGAAACGGTCATCTCCGAGAAAAACACGGTCATGAAAATTATCCCAGTCGCATAAGCAGTTTGCCAAAACACATAGAACAAAAAGTAAATATATCTTTGTAAATCCTTGAACAGACCAGACGCGGTAGCCTCCATGAAATAAAACAAGTACAACACAGCCGTGTTCAGGCCGAGAGACGTCGTCAGAACCAGGCCAATTCCGTACATCATGGACACTTGGGCAGTTGTTTTATAAAGCATACAGTATATTTTTGCACAGGTTCCAATTTTGCGACATATATATTTCTCTTGGAGAACGCTTCCTTTTTCAATGTTAGGTTTATCACGAATAAACATCGTATATTCCCAAGCCTGCTGACTTTTTATATCGCGCAGAACCTTATTCAACATAGCGTATTTCTCTATCAAAATATATAAATAGTAACAATAATGGCCAGACAGTATTAGAGCCAAGGAATCGCAAAATACAACTTGAAATATTCTTTCATAAGGTATGTCCATGTTTAAATTATTCAAGGTGACACATATACATAATGTGCGGGCAAAGTATACCACCACTTGACTTAACGAACAAGCGAGAGCCAAAATTCCTTTTTTACCATAATCTACTGTCACTCCTAGGCTTCTTATAGCACAGTCTATTTCCATCGTCTGCTTCATAAATGTTATATCCGCATACAAACTGAAAGGTAGCTTCCACATAGTATACAATATAAAAATAATTGTTGCGATTCTCTCATATTCGTCGCCATATTGCCTTAATCGCGTATCAAAAAGTTTACGCAGGATAGTCTGATCTTTAATGTACGCGTAATAAACGCAGTAAAAAAACAAACCAAACCAAAACAAGAAAAATGTTAGACCCATATAGCTCAGCCTGGGTGTTATAACACCCGATTCGAGTTTACATTCTATAACGACAATGCCGAAAAGTTTTTTCACGAATAACGTTTCGCGATATGATACAATTGGATTATCACATTTCGACAATCTCTTGCCACGGAAAAACTTTTTTATCTTTTTCGGTAACATTTCTATGAAATTTTCAATGACGACACGTCCAAATAGAAGGTAGCAATCACACTAAACACCGGGCCACGTCATAATTAAATTGAAAATGTTTAATAACCAAAGTGTTCACATAATATGATAACGATTTGTGTAAATGAAAGAAAATTGTGGTATTCGCAGTTATCCCCATCGGATAATTAGTTTTATTTCTCCTGAACATTCACATTTACAATGATATCCTACATTATGAACATCATAGGCATTATATTGTCATGAATAACAAAAGAACAAATAGCTATGTTATATACAAATTTGATGGTGAAATCATTTCATATATTTATTTATAAGCACTATACATCTTTACATAATTTGAAAATCCAAGCATGGAAATGCTATATTTTAATTTATAAACTATCAATACAGCCGCTGTGATAAAATGGTAAGTAGTGGTGATAATGGTAAGTGTATGGTAATCGGACATAACTTTACATTAATTGATTCAAAATAATAGTAAAAAAAATATCGCAATTAATATAAGGTATAAGAGAGCTTTGCAAAAATTAAGCTGCTTTTTTATATAGGCAACTTCTACACTAACCGATAAGCGATTCGTTTATACAAAACTTAACTAAGTTATGATAAATTGGAAAAAAAAGATCCCCAATTCATATTAATAGATATTATGGCACGAACGATTTATTAATAGATACATTCGGTAACACAGCACAAACATACGCCAACAGTATATTTTAAGTGTCTCAATGCGTGGGACTTTTGCTTTTTAAATCGTATATAGTCTATTAAAAATATGTCGCGCAGGTTTTTTGACAACAGGCAATTTTGACAATATAAAAATGTAGAATTATAAATGCCCACCTTTCACTGACAAGGACAGTATAAGACTACCTAAGCATAGAATATAACAATAGTTCTCTTGTGATGCCGGCCTGCGTCATGCATGCAGTCGTGGTACTCGTCTTGCCACGCACTTACAATATATGCTTTATTTGATATTTTTCTATAATACATAAGTAAACTTTACACTGTTCAGAATGCCAATTTTTTCAATAAGTGTGTAACGCACAAGCAAAATATGGCCAGAGTTGCCTTAACAATAATCACTAGTATCACATTTGCCACGTAAATTTAAGTCGGGTAACTCCAACCAATTTATTACAAACACAAGAAATGTTAATGCGTTTACTCTTTCTTTAAAAAACAGCAAGTCTCACTCAAAATTATCATAACTCAACGTTTATATAAAATAAAAAAATCATTTGCTTATCATGATGGGACTTAAGACATACTATACATATGCTGCCTACGTGTAATTAGTAATTTTTCTAGGTGATTTTCAAATTAGCGATGCACGGTTCAAATTATGCCAGTCGAATACGTATTTCGATTCGGTAACATAAAAAAAACACGAAATACACACATACAAGCAGAGGACTATTTTTTCAGTTGCACAAACGTCCACTAAAACTGATATAACGTTACAGATAAAAGTTTTAAAATTTAGAACTAATTAGAGTTTAAAAGTCGTCATTTATACCATAATGGACGTTTGTGCAACTGGATGTATATTTTATATAATTATAGACACAATATTTGGAATAAGGTATAAAATCAATTATATAGAAAAACATTATGTATACAAAATTATACTGTGGCCGCCGAAAGAATGGTTCCTGACGTCTGTTAAATCCTCATGACTAGTAATGGGCAAAAGTTAACATCGGTATAATTGTTTTACCGACATTTATAATATACTAAGTACTTAACTTATCAGTTTCGAATAAGCACCGAAACAGGTACTTACTTATCTGAACTCTGTTTGTGTAAAAAAGCAGTATGTGTAAGTATTACTTACAAATATTTATTAAAACATCAACTAATTTTTAAAAGTATATCTTTAAAATATTTGGTGATAAATGATTAAGTCTATTCAGATTCCGTTTCGTTTGACGAGGCGTTATCTATTGTTGGAAAATCATTGTTATTAGCAAGAGAAACGTATTATTTATATTTTATATACCTGCTATGGTGCTTCGACACAATTTGTTTTATTATCCATTATTTTTGATACATCGCTACTAAAATAAAAAACTGGCATATACTTGTAGCAGCGTATTGTAGATTTTTTCAAATACTTCATTTTGTACTAAATTTAGTCACCTGTAAATTTAACCCTAAATTTAGTCACCTCTAAATTTAGTACCTAATTATTTTAAAATAATGTCGTTTCAATGTTTATTTCCTTGTTATGTTATTATATTTTCAAATTCAATTCAACCTGTCTAAAATGCAGTCTATCGCCGGTCACGGTACAAGCATTACACAATCACTAAATTGTTTTACAGAGAAATGTATTTGAAATCTAAAATCTTTCATACGCATCAATAAAAAAAAATCGTCAAAATTTAAACATGACATTTAAAATTAGTTTAAAAATCATATTTATATAATTTAATACAAAAAAATCATCGCTTAATCAAAGAATAAACTTAATTACGATGTAATATCAACTATTAAGAAAATACTTCGTATAATTTATTAGTGAATAAGTGATATTCATAAGCGGAAAATCTCGTAATTGTAATTATTTAATATCTACTGTGATAATCTACTTCCATCGGCAAGCAAAGTCAGCTGAACATCGACTAAATTTACGCGTAAAGTATTAATATTAAGAACATTAACAGCCAGTTGCACAAACGTCCATTAAAATTTTCATTTGTTTAATGCGACATTACCCATACAAATTTGACATCCATTAGAGCCTAAAGGCGTAATTAAACCTTAATGGGCGATTGTGCAACTGACCGTAAGTCTGTTGGTCTTTGTGGTTTTAATGAATAGTTTGCGATATCTATATAAATTTATTAATGTATCTGTATTTTCATAACCAGAAAAATGTTAATATAACCAGAAATATATACCTACATTTTATTAATGAAAATATAATACATCTGCGTATCACATAATGCTAATTAGGAAAGGTTATATTTAATTCATGAAACTGCTTGGTGTAGACGATCACTACAAAAAAATATTTCTTATCATTCACTGCTTAGCATTGAATTAATCGTTAAGTATTATATACGATCGATAAAGTTGCCATAAAACATTTACTGCTGGCTTTTATTACTCATCGCATACGGAATAAGAAAATCTTTATTTTAAATAATTTTTAATTGAAGTAGGTATCTAAATTTGATGAACTGGCTTACCATTATTTCCCCACTTGATTCGATTCCAAGCATTTTAATTTAAAGCTGTACTATATTAATATATTCTATAATAGTAACTTTAGTGATAATTATTCAGTTCAAAACCTTTAAATGCTCTAATTTTTCCTCTGAAAGTACCTATGTATTAAAAAGGCCGTCGTTGTGATACAGTTGATACAATAATTGTATTTTGTGACATTTTTATATATTGATGGATATAAACTATTATTTAAAATGAAAAATGATAAAAGGAACCTTAACATGATTTTAAAATACCTATTCAACGACACCCCATTTGACATAGTTCATCGATTTTTATTTTTTTTCATTTGGCAATATGGCGTCTGGTTGTCTCTGTGGTGAATTTTGGTTACTGTCGTGTCTTAAGTGACACTCGTAAAGTTAAGACGAATTGATTGACGTAAGAAGCATCAAAATCAGCCTACGCATTTGGTCTCTAGAACGCCACATAGAAACAAACATACAAATACATAGACTGACACATTACCCTCCATTTTATTCGCGCAGTCGGGTAATAATCTAAATATACGGCACTGCTGTTGCTAAACTTGTTGGGACTGTATATTTTTAAAATCTGCTTCATAAACGTTATATCAGCATACAAACTGAAAGGTAGCTTCCACATAGTATACAATATAAAAATAATTGTTGCGATTCTTTCATATTCGTCGCCATATTGCCTTAATCGCGTATCAAAAAGTTTACGCAGGATAGTCTGCTCTTTAATGTACGCGTAATAAACGCAGTAAAAAAACAAACCAAAACAAGAAAAATGTTAGACCCATATAGCTCAGCCTGGGTGTTATAACACCCGATTCGAGTTTACATTCTATAACGACAATGCCGAAAAGTTTTTTCACGAATAACTGTATATTGTGGACTGTATATTTTTAAAATCAACAAAAATCGGATTTATTGTTATGCGGATAAGTCTTTTCTAAAACGTCAAGATTCAGATTTATATAGTTAAATACGTCATCAAAAATCAGTCGGAAATAAAATATCTAACCTTTATATCTTCTTCGTTATCCGTCTACCAATATCATTGTGTTAGAGAGAGATAGAGAGCTATTATGTTTTAAGACCTTTTTAGTAATTAGTCAGAGATTCACACTGTCAATATTTCGGAATAGAGAAAAAGTAAAAAGGTTGGAAAGTGCTTTGCTGTATTTTTTATTTTTTTTTTTATTAGTTTAAGCGTCATTTGGCCTATGGCTCTTTTAATTTAACAACATTATTATAAAAGTAACCAAACAAAGAACCTTTAAGTACTCTTATTAAAATCGGCGCAAAATATAAACTTTTGTTGGAACGCTAAAAATATTGTTGTTTTATAAATAACTAGTTCTGGTGATATAATTTTCAAGTGTGACGTTCATCCTTTGATTTCAAACTTCTTTTATTAAAAAATAATAAAACCACATGTTGTCTAAAAGAAAAAAAAAAAACATTTCTTTACTAAATTATTATCATGTCGTCTAAAAAAATATGTTTTAATTAAAGTACTTTTCCTATAATAAAAAAATTAATAGTAGTAGTAGTACCAATTAACTTTTCAAGGAATCGTATTTTTAAACGAAGCCTTAAATAAAACATTTGTGATGGAATTTTTAACCAAAGTAGCACTCTAGTTGATAAGCAATAAAGTTCTAAATTACCTAAAATTAAGGTGTGATGATATTGTTCATGAATTACACTTTATTCTTACGGTGATAAACAACTGCATAGAATTAGTAACTACTTAAAATACTTCAAATTTTACTATGGACATTTATATATGGTTCGTAGCGTATTCGATAATACAAATAATTTCATATCAAAGTTTACATTTGAAATTGATTTATCAATAAGTCAAAGCCACTCATGGCATAGTTGTTGATCAGAATAGTTCCTTAAGTACAGTTTTAGGATGAAAGAGTCACATATTTATTTTTAATAATATATTCTGATCTTTACATATCAGTTATAAGCGTAGCATATAATTTGGATAAACTGTGCATCACTAATAATACTTTTTTGTCATATTATTTCTTGAATGTCTTTAGTTGAAGTGAGAGTTAAAAAAATATAAACTTTTTCATCCCAACATATGTCATGTTTGTGCAATGGGAGGGGAAAGATACTAAACTATTATCACCAACTTAAAATCGAATTTTGTGTTGTTCACTCGTTGGAAGCAGATGGAATCCAAACATATTCTATTACGAAACATAATATAATTTATGATTATAAAAAGGAATGAAAAAATAATTATGTATATTTAATTAAACCTTAATAGTATTGATAAAAATAATATCTCCTTAAACGAGTCCACTCTCTTACTCGCACTAAACACAGTAACTAATCATAACAAACACACAATCGTTCAACAAATATCCGCTGAAACACATTGCACTTACACTTTTGTAAAGCTCAAGTCTAATATAATAAAAAATCACATCTCTTTAAATATCTTTGGATACAACCAAATAAAAATTATGATATAGCGTACAAAAATACAAAAAATATACAAGAATGTCGAGTTTGATTCGAGGGAAGGTAGGGAGCGTGGTCGTCGCACCGCGCCGGCGCATCCACTTCCATATAGAATACCGGAAATCAGACTAGAACCGAGAACACGCGAAACGATGCAACGACCGCGTTCACGATATTTGAGGGGAATTCGCCCATTTAGCGAACACTTATGTTGGTTTTTATATCGGCGAAGCGAGGAGTAGATGCGATGTGGGAGAACTGCATAATACACCTTGCGATTCGTATTCAACTAGTTTATAGCCATCGCCAAATAAATGTGCATGCATTATGCAAAGACCCAACTAAAATTCTGATTCCCAATTGTAGAAGCATGTTAAGCCACAAAAATTGTAATATTATGACATCTTTATTATCCAATCATAAACCCAATACCATACGAGAGTTGTCATTCACTCTGTTTGAAAAAAAAACTGAAAGTGTGGTTAGTAGAGAAAGGTTTTTACTCTATTAACGAATATTTTGCTCGCAGAATTTAAAGTGAACTTAACTTCGAGTGTAGGCATATTGTTCTGACATAAAGTGTTTAATGTATTTATCTATTCAAAAGTTTAATGATAGCGGACATATTTAATAAATTTTTATGAAAAACAATAGTGATGTACATTTTATAATTTTCATGACATACAAAATTATTGCTCTTTGTATAAATTTCTATATTCTGCGTGCCTAAAATTGGTGTAATATGTAGCGGTTATGAATTAATATTAAGATCGAATGTATTGTGACCATGTTATTTGCAGTATAAAGTATTTTTGTTTGTTTGTTTAAAGCGATAAAATAATTAACTAACATTTGAAAGAGAAATAGTCAATTCTTAGCACATCTCATCCCGCATTTCGACCTTTTATTCTGAAGACAATTCAAATTTCATCGAAATTTTCCCCCGCATCGATTCCTCTCCTCGCTCCGCCACGTTCGAAACCACCATTTAGTCTAGATGAGTCGAAAGCGCGTTTTTTTTTTTACCTAGAAATCAGTCAGCGTTTCCGTATTGTTGTTGCAGAAGCTGAGATTCGGTCACAGCAAGTTTTGAACGTGTGAGGTGTCGAGGTTTGTGATAAGTGTTTTGAGGAAGGTCATCTCTTTGCGCGCATTCTCTAATATTACGCGGGGATCCTGCGAGGTACAACGTAGACAATTGGGCGCAAACACCATCGCGAGATTAGCGGAGTCCATTTTGGTCTGACTCACCACTTCCGGCGCGGTGAACTGCTGTAGGAAACTTATTAAATAAGTGAGTACCTGTGGAGCAAATTTTATTTCTTTTAACCTTAAGTTATGGATATGTGCGCATTAACTAATTGGTTTCGATTTCGTTGAAATCGGATTCAATATCAAACCGAAGTCAATGCATGTTAATATAATCTAATTTAATCAAGTTACGCGATTGGCTTATAACTCAGTAAGAGCACCAGTTAATAGGTCCCCGGCGTTATGTTATGCTTACACTTTTGCCCTTCGAGCCGTAGCTCTAGCAAACACCTTTTTCAGCCAGTAAAGAAAGGTCATGGCCGGCAGGCCCCGCCTCAGAAAATACTCCATCATAATGTCACTTTTTCATATTGAAAACAAATGGTGAAATAGTTTGGCCCATGACAAACCAATAAAAATGATAGTATGAGGAGTATAATATAATATATTAACTATATCATTCCACCGCCATACTTACAACAACCACAAATGTTGTGCAAGTATGACAAGGAACCGGGATATCTCCCGTGAATCTGAAGCTGAGGTACAAATAATAAAAAAAACCAACATTAGACAACATAACATACATTGCTCAGAAGAAAAAAAGGAGCTGCTTTGGTATTCCATAAACCCCGCACATAATCCCGCCAATTACCAATTGCCTGGCCGCCATTTTGGTGACGTAATTGCGTTCAACAATCAGTACAATAAAAGAATGGCTAACGAGTACACTGAGTTAGAATTTTTTTTCGATTGTTATTCTCAAGTTTTGTTGTTACTTCTTATGGATTAGTAAAATACCAACTGCTATTATAATTTTCACTATAAGTAAATATAATTTCACAAATAATAAATATATCTAATGTCTCTCATTTAATTATTACTTTTGGTTATGTGTTAAAAAATGTCCTTTCCATTTGCTATCGCTTTATTACAGAGTAAATGTTTCTTTTCATATTCTTTTATTTCCCATTTACCTCAACATCTACACATAAATTGATAATTTCCATAAAAAGTATAATCAATAAATTAACAAACTAATTGTTATTCAATTATGAGGAAGTATTATAAAAACGGAAACAACTAAAAAAGCACTCCACTAGATGGCGACTCTAGCAAAAGTTGATTTTCGCAGGAAACGAATTGACCAAATACAGTCATTTCTGTTCCTTTTAACTGACATATTAAAAACTTAAATTTGAAAAGTTCGAAACTTAGATATCAATAGAAATATGAAAAAGTACAAATAAAATAGTAAACTAATTTACTTTTAAACTTGAAAGAAAACCGGAAAGAGTGTCATGAAGAAATCAAGAACGTACTGTAGCGACATCTAGTTTGATTTCGGGAACTTTTTGTTTTTTATTTTTAAATACTTCCTCATTACAAAAATAACTTGGGGATTATTCATAAATGTTTCGATTGTGAATAATGTTTCTCTTGCATTTTGTGCTATCTGTAAATTCTATTTTTATAAGATGTCTCGCGAGTGTTATTTAGACAAGTTCCCAACGCATTAGCAATTTACGGGACTTATATAATAGCGGTCTGATTCATATAACCAACAAAAAATTTACTCACCAGTCGATTGAGGGGCGGCAGTCGTTGTAAAGCGCGCGTACACGCTTGCATGTCACCGCCTGCCGCCACACATGACGCATACAATGAGTCGGGTATCAGCGGCTCGTACAATTCTCTATACCATAGTTTCAATAGACTAGCTGGTGCGTGGGCATCTGTACGAAACAAAACTCACTTTGTAACTTTATTTATTGGTAAATTAGAAATCATAATTAATATTCTTAATGAAAAATTCTTAAATCCACTTTGTCCCTGGTTTTTCATTAAGAATATTTTCCAGTATAACATTGCGAATGCAAAATTCATCAAATATAATTATAAGATAAAATTTTCTAATTTGGCGTAAGTTTAAAATATATTATCACTACATGGTATAAAACAAAGTCGCTTTCTCTGTCCCTATATCCCTATGTATGTTTAAATCTTTAAAACTACCGATTTTGATGTGTTTTTTTTCATAGACAAGGTGATTCAAAAGGAAGGTTTTTATGTATAATACAAGACCACGCAAGCGAAGCCGCTGGCGGAAAGCTAGTTTATTATATTTGATCAATTTTTGCTTTTAAAGTGCTATCCTAAAAAATATTCTTTGTCCCTGGCACTCTGTGATGGGAGTCGAATCCATGACCTTTCACAATCCGGGCGATTGCTCTAACCAGAGCTACCCATCTCAGAGTTTTTAAGCATTTTTCATTTTTTTTTTTTTATAATAGCATTTTTTTCCCTTGCGCACCAATCAATGAGTAGTAAAAGAGCGTTATTTTAACCTATTTCAGTTGGATTTTTAGTACACTATCAAACTAACACAGTGGGCATTATGTTTTTGATTATAATATAGATTCATAATTGCAGCTAATGGCATATCTTTTGCACAATTATATGACCACAACAGGCATTACTTTCATTATTAGTTGAGCCATTGGCCTTAGCTCTAAGAACTAATAACACTAGGAATTAAAACTTAAAGGTCTGTTAAACTATTGAGCTTAACATACCTCTAAGCTTTAATTTGAAACGATTGTTTTTAATATCCCTGTGATATATAATGAATAGAGTCGACATTCTTAATATTCACGCTAGAATCTATTTGTGCATGACACATGAACAATCAAAATACTTTTGCAAAAATATTTAAATAAAATCAAAAACAATCATAAAAATCTAATGAAATAATCAATTTACCTGTCAACGTCGACGCATCGGGTAATTCCCAACTGTCAATTTTAGCTTTGAGCGCGTTAACCTCATCCACATCCGCCGACACCCTGAATATGCCTTCCGTCTCCTTGCCGTTAAGAGCCAATATCTGCTGTGACAACGCTACTTGCACCCAAGGTAATTGTCTATTAGGAAAACGGTCCTTCTGCAACGCCATCACTTCCGCTAACGTATTTCCGAACATAGACTGTCGGAAGATTTGAATCTGTACAGAATAAATAGAGGTGTGTTTGTAAGAAGTGCGCCGGAGTAACCCAATTTGTAAGATAAATGTCTCATTTACTGGTAAAAACTCATTTTTGCGATCACAATTAATATATGTTAAGTTTCCGAAATCAAGTTTACAGTAAATAGGACGTATATTACTTCCTGCCGCACTAACTATATATGCTGTTGTCTGTATAATATTTAAAAAATGGATAATTTTACTGTAACTGCAACAATGGCAAAGAAAAAAATAATTGAAACTCACCCTAGCCTGGTCTATATCTTCAGTGGAGGGTTTCCGCGGTTGCCTTTTACCACTAAAACCGATCCTCTCTAACCGTTTACATGCGACGCCCGCGTAGTGAGATACTTGCACATGGATCGGCCATTTACCAACCTTCGACAAATAAAACTCAAATAAAATTATATACCACTTAAAACAACTCACAGTTCGACGCAATAAAGAGAAAAAAATAGTATAGAGAAGTTCAGAATTAAATTATAATCTAGTCTCTTCGTACAATGAAATCGCATAATTTGGTTGTAAAGTCGCAATAAATTCAGCGAACGTTTAAGAGTGACATTATCGGAGAGGAGCGACGTTTAACATAAAGTTCTAAATTTCATCTAAACTAATGTACCTGATTAATCGACTCCAAAACCAATACCCACTATACATTTCCATGTACAAAGATATTATAATATCTTGTTTTTAAACCAAATGACCCATCCGCATCTACGATTGAGAATTAAAACAGTTTCAACTCACTTCTGGAAAAGCATCAGCAAACGCTGGGTCCCGATGCCTATTAACATAATTGGTGAGGGCCGGTTGGAAGGCAGGAGAGGGTGGCACGAACGCAAGACAAACGGCCAGCAACTCCCAGCCACGTAGCAAAGAGTCCCGGAGGGGATTCTCAGTGGTCTGTCTGCACAACTGCACATACAGTTCGTCGCGTAGTCTGTGCGAAACAGAATAAACAATAAGTAATGCGGATATGTAATAATTTTCAATTACTTACTAAATCAAAACTTTATTTAAAAAAGGTACTCCCAACATTGGTTTACACAAAATTTCATTTAATTTGGACTACCTTAATACATTGCAAGGAATATCATGCTGGGTAGTCACAAGTGTATAATTGCTATTTATCATCCTTACTAAAGTACGAGAATGCACTGCGCCTAAAACTTTTGATGTATAACCTGCTACAGTTAAAGATTAGTATATATCTGACTAAAGATCAGTAGCGTAATATCAGGATTGACAAAAATATATGAAATTCAACCTTGTATTCTCTACAGATGATCTGACTGTACGTCGAGCGTGGTAAGGCAGGTTACAACACTTGTTATTTATATGAAAACACAAAAAATCTTGCTGGACCGACCGTATGCACCCGTATATTGCGTATACGTACTTCGATCAACCTACGCACTATGGAAACAGATGAACGCATTCACTTCTGCACCGACCGTATGACCGATCACTATACCTGTGCCGATATCGTCAGTTGGTCAGGAGAACACTGAACGTTACAAACTGAGCGAATGCGTATTGACATCTAATGGAACACTATATCCTTTGATACGCTTCTTAGATTTTCCGTAAATGCACCAATCCATAGTTCTACCTTGCAGTGTCAGAGTCTAACAACTCTAATGTTCAAATACTCCGTGAAGGGGCAAAGCAAGTGTAGAGAATAGGGAATATGCACATTTTTCGAAAATGATTTGATATGATAAATGATATTTAACATCGATATATAACTGTAAAAAAATATCCGGCACCGAAAAACAAAAAATTTTGTAACATTAATCATTGGTGAAAATAAGTAATAGCTACGAGCAGTTTAAACACCGGAATTTTTGGCGCTCTTGTCGTGACGTCAAAGTACACGACTAGAGATATGACATTTTAAATCAATATGGATTTTGAGTGATTGATTATTATTCAATTACCCAAATCGATTAGCAACTAATCGATTTTTTAAAGTGTAATACGACTTTTTTAATAAATCATATAATTTACCAAATTGGTGAAATAAAAATAAAAGCCTAAAACATCATTTAAATTGTAATCAGTTGTTTAATTTGCGACATAATACATTGATGTTATTGCATCGATGTAAACTTTTTGTAACAACGACATCACTTGTACATTTTATATTATGTATCATGGCATTTACCTAAATATTTTGAAGTTACCGCATTTATTTTGCACTTTGGGGCCATCCATAAAACGTCACACTTTAGGAGGGGTGGGGGGGTCGACGAACTGTGACATTACAATAATATTTAGTAGAATTTGTATAGCCAAACATGTGACATGAGGGAGGGGGGTTAAAAATCATTAATTTACTGACGGCCCCTTTTTAATTATTATTTTCAAGACGAAAACGAACAAATTTTGAAAAACATTTAGATAGACTTTATTCTAAAGCAATAACGATTGTAATAAAATATATTTAACCCTTTTTTTAATCAGACGCATATTCCCTATAGTTGGCGATCGTGAAATTAATGCAAAAATCTCGAGGGGCAAAAAAGTGTAAACGAATGGTGGTGGTCATGAAATTTGTTGCCGCTTATTTGCTGATAGACAAGCTATAGCGCTTTTGTTTTAACTAATGGCAATTTATCACTAAAAGCATATTGATGACATATTTCAAGCTTATAATGGAATATTATTGTTGAATTGGTTAACTTACTTCTCATTAGAAAAAGTGGCGTGCAATATATCCTGTGCGACAGAGTTGAGAGTCATTCCCGGTCTTGCTTTCCTATCGCCCATGTATATTTGAACGAGTCTAAACAGATCTATCGCGGCCTTCTTATGTGCTTTGTCCCAATCCGCTCCTACCATAGGTGCGTTTATTGATGAGGACGTCCATGATAGCATATCACGTACAGAGGCCTATAAATTTAAATTCATTTTAGAAAGTTACAGTTATTTCCAAGATTCGAAATCACTTAAAGTTCTAGACAAAAGGGAAAAGGGATCCTTATTTGATTAATCGTGTGTTAAATAAACATTTTTCATTTTCATGTTACAGTTGCATCAATCGATTTGAAATTCAATCAATCGAGTTGAAATTTAGCACACATAATCGGTGACGCAAAGTTTGTAATGTGAGTAAATCTATCTATTAAAGGAAAAATAATTGTTTTAATGTTATATAAAAAGAAAGAAAAGTGTACTGAATCCAAAATTTTGAACAAAATACAGAAATACTTCATAGATTACAGAAAAACTAAATAGAAATTAATGTTTATTATCTGTATACTCAATGGAACTTCTGCTAAATTTGAATGGTGTAGTTAACTTAAAAAACTTTAATAACTTATGTATTAACATATTAAACTTTAATATATTATTTCTGTTTATTAGTTAGTCTTCTTATGATATAATCAATAAAAAATGAATTCTACGTTACCTTTCTCCTAAATATTCCCTTGTTGAAATTGAGATTGTCCTTGGCGAATATCTCGATGTCTTGTTCCGGCGGTTGTGGGCGGGTGAAGTGCGCGTGCGCGTGCGACCTGACCGGGCTGTAGAGCGCGCCCCCCTCCGCCCCCGCGCCCGCGCTCACCTCCCCCGCCGACGCCCTGCTGCCCGCCCCCGCGCCCGCACCGCTCCCGCTCGCGCCCCCGCTCCCACCCAGGGATGACGTCTGAACAACAGACGACAATGCCAGATTTCCCACCAAAAGTATAGACTGTGAGCCAGACCAGTGTTGGCCTATTGTAAATCGTCAAGACATTCCAATGCTATAAAAATCTTCCTATAGGCCTCGTGTAAACGGTTCATAAGCTAAAATCTTGTCAATTGGAGCTGGAATAGGCCAACGAAACAAGTTTTCTTCACACTATCAATCTAATTTAGTTATAATGAAACTACAAGTTAAATTTTTAGTTTTGAATGAAACTTTATTTGTATTGTTTTATATAATGGAAAGTGATCTCATAATCTTTTTAATTGGCCTTCTTTGTGAGAAATAAAACAAGGAGAAAAAGCCCTTGCAGTTTATTGCAGGTTCTTCAAAGTATAAGGTCTCCCGCCGTAGATTTGCGAAATTAAGGTAGCTTTCGATATTCATATGTGCTTGTAACAGCTTTAACTGAAGAAATGATATTGTACTTAAATTTGAATTATTATCAACGTTATCACTCATAATCATTGTAGACATAGTTTTCCTATAAATCTGTACGATTTACTAGACTGGCATTCACTTCTAATTTCTCTAATTTCTAAACAATATGAAGAAAGAAGTAACATACCCTATGAATTCCAGGAGACGGCTGCCGATCTCTATCGAAACCGACGAACGTATTATAATAAGAAACTCCGTGGTTCATATACTCGACGTCGGCCGGACGATGCGCATACGAATGCGGCAAGTACACGCCGGAACCGTCGTCATCGTCCGGCGTTCGAGCACCGCCGTCCGACGATTCGTTATCCGGCTCGTGGCCGGACAGCGACCGCGACTCGGAACCGGACCGAGATCTCGACGAACCGGACTCGCCATCTGATCCGGAATCGCCGGTGTATCGACCACGACCTGTCCGGTGAGCGTGGATTCGTCAATGACCACGAACTATTGACATTGGCGATAATATTATAGTGAAAATTTTATAAATCAAAGAGCCTATCCCATATCTATATATAATAACATAATATCCAATAAGAGAGTGATTTGAATAAGATTGTCCTTGGCGAAAAAAAAATCCGTTAGACATCTGAATCATGGCTGAATAATAAATACATTGGTCTATTAATTAATATTTCGTTTTAGTCAATATTCACTAGATATAGAACTGTGGCAATTACTTTCAATAAAGTAACAACTATTAAATCAAATAATTAACACTAGGAAATGAGAGACTTAATACTGAATCAAATGCTCTAAATTATTACTCACTCGATAGCTTCGCCTGTTGTATAATGTAATCCTGCAGTGGCAGCAAATGTTGCATGCCTCGTAAGTCCCAGTTACAGTATAGGGGGGAGCCACCCCCATCGTCTTCTTCCTCTTCAGCGTCCATTAATGGGTCGTCATCAACGGGCCTTTTATGTCCTATTACATTATAGATAAAATATAAGAAAACGATTAGAATATCGATGAGTCAAGTGTAGTAAAACAAGGCCAGATTTGCTTTGCGTTAACAAAGATTCACCAGGATCCATATTAATCAAAACTTTTATGTTGTAATTGTAATCTGTTATAAAAAAATATTAAGCAAAAATATTGAAATATGAAAAAATAAAAATATTAAGTACAATCTTTAGAGGATGAACAATAAAATAATGTAAAAAAAGTCATTGTCAATCAGGCCCGGATCTACGATTTTTTTCAACCGAGGCAACAAAACCGGTGGTGTTAGAAGAAGGTAGAATACGAAATTCTACCTTTTTCTAACCCCCCCGCTACATGAGTCCAATGATTTTATATTACTTATTTTATTTCAATTAGTGATTTTGAAGCATGAATGAATGAATGAATGAATGATCTCATCGTAGCCTATAACGTGTATGAAGTGTATATGCCAATGATAAGCATAGCAAGCAAGTGATAAAAATTAATAATACAAAATCAAATCTACTCACTTCTTGATTTAGTTCGGTCTTTAGGCGTGGACGTTCTTTCTAATCGTTGATTATGTTTTTGTACATTTGGTTCAGTTAGCGGCGGCTCCAAATTGACACACTTCATCTTGTAGTTCACTAATAACAATAAGAGTCGTCATAATCATTATCGCCTATACATAACAACACCACATGTCTCCAAGAATTGATACATTTTAAACCTTATTGGAAAGACTTTACGGTGTACATTGTAAGGTTTTTTATTTTAGTTTAGGGCGTTAGTACACCAACGTATACGCTTGCAGTAGTAAAACAAAGAAATTATATGGTGTTTCACATGAGCTCGCACTATGATTAGTTCTATAAATTGCTGCCCCTTTGTCGGTACCATTTCGCAGGTAACTGCTTAAGCATCGTTACACAGAAGCAAACGTTTCGCTGGTAATGTCTTGCGTTACATAAGTTCGTCTATATAAAAAAAAAATCCTTGATACCTACACCAACAAAGCACGAAAGTCACACCATATTATTGGAGAAAAAACTGCAGAGTACAATGCCCGGCACGAAAGTTAACCCGATATGGCGTCCACTGCGCAGGTATAGTCGGAGTAAAAATTAAAAACGTAAGACTATTATTCTTTATTGAATATTATTTGTAATTCAGATAGGAATATTTGTTATAGTAAATAGGTAACAAATTTCTGTATCGTTGATGTTGTTTAATGAAATGTTACACTTAAATGTGAATCAAATTAAAAATAGAGGATAGAACTATTGAGCATTATTTTTCTGTCACAATAGAACAGAGAAAATTACACGAATATGAGAGAAAAAACATTGTGGCTTTTCGCTGTACATTTAGATGTTTTGGTAAATTGAATGTTTTGGTAAATTGAATGTTCTGTACCTAGCTTTACAATACAAATATAGGCTTTTCGCTGTACATTTAGATGTTTTGGTAAATTGAATGTTTTGGTAAATTGAATGTTTTGGTAAATTGAATGTTCTGTACCTAGCTTTACAATTTCCTATAAATCAGATCTCGATAATACATACCGGCAGCAATACTATCTTGCTCGTTAGCGGAGGAGAGCCGCATGAAATTATGGTGAGGTTCGTGTGGTGGTGTACGATGTTTACTACTGCCTGAAGACAACGAATTCTTGCTCGAAGTATACCTCTCCGGCTCCGCTTGCTGCCGCCTTGGTAAAAGAAAAAAAATACATGTTTACCTTGTTTTATAATATACTTTTACCGATAATCACACTTTTATGTTTATCATATTTATAATATTGCTTAAATTGATTATGAAAAAACAAATTAATATTGCATGCACGTTGTCACGTGACCGCAAATAATGCGTGACCTCTCCTCTTCTTACTCATATAAGAACTTGGAGAATTCATATTATGTATATATAGAACGATATTCATTTCAGAGCTCCGTTACAGAAGATGACAGAAGTAGCGTTTGAAAATGAAATTTATTTTTTGATTTTAACTTATTATATGGATGATATTTTTTTTTTATATATTTCATGTAATCTATAACATAGAAATTAAAAAGTTGTCTACATCCCTATTGCACTTAATTGAAAATAAAATAACAGCATTCTTTAATTTCTACAGATTCAGTATTTTATTGTAAATTTGGGTTATGTATTTCTTACGTGATTTATCAAAATTCGAATAAAGGAATGTGGTGGAGGTTTTTATTCTTAATAATTGTTTCGCTTTAAAACTTTGCAGTTATCATATAATTTATTTTTATTAAATTCTGCATCTGAAAAGTAATATTTTACATTCATCAGTCTACAATTTATATACGAAAAATTACAATTACCTAGTGAACTCCCGCGGCGGATGCCAGTTAGAAGCAGCGTTGTGCCTTAAGTCGAGACTTGTTTGCCTAAACGGCTTGTCCACGCTGTACACGGCTTGTTTCTCAGGATACCGATCCATGCGTTCCAGTTCCGCTAACCTATCTTTGTCTAAATGCCTGAAAAACAATACAGTTAAAAACTTATTAACTTATATAATTTTTCCTATAATTAGAGGCATAATTATTACAGGTTCTGCCTATATAAAAATATTAATTTACATAATACGTATAGTTGGATTAAGCGATCCAAATAAGAATATGACTGTCAAACAGCCATCTTGAAGAAAGAAAGAAGGGCAAAATATATATTCAAATTAAATTCAAGCAAAATAATATTATTTTAAATCAACGCATTATTATAGGACGAATTAGGTTTTTTTGAACGTGAAGTCATTAAAAGACAACGAATTCAGGATAGCCAAAAAAACGAAAGAAAACTAGCTAAGCGCAAGTCGGACTCGTGCACGAAGGGTTCCGTACCATTAACCAAAAGAAAATCACGTTTGTTCTTTTTATGGAATTTATGAAATTTCTAGTGAAATGCAATTGTTCAACTATTCTAACTCGTACTCTTGTAAAGTCAATTTAGGTGTGATAGTTTTCGTTTTAACTTCGTTATATATAGGCACTACTACCGTAACATTTGAATTTTTATCAACGACCATTTAGTTGGTAGAGGGGGGCACTCGAATCTTAACGAAAATTATCTCTATTAAAGCTTAATGAGACAGATTACTAAATCGAACTGAAAAACGACCTTCCCACACCTCCTATGTTTTTGTATAAACTTATCCAACGATGCCCCAAACTATGAAAAAGGTGAAAAAAAAAAATTTCAATTTTTAAAATTCTTTACTACTTCGTCAATGAAATTAACGTATACAATGAGCGTTCGTCCGTCCGCGGCTAGGCTGAAAAATTATTGGCACTAATTTGACGGACGGACAAACGGTCATGGCGAAACTAATATGAAAAAACCAAGAAACCAATTTGGTAAATATTTTATTGTTTCTTGATAAAGTTTTGTCTAAACTAATGATAAACCCAGTAATATGTGTATAAAGTGAAACAATTCCAAAAAATACTAAGTGAACTCTAATTTATTTGCTATCAGTACTAAAACAGCTAACAGTCTTATAGTCGGTACCAAACTCGATCCTATTCCTATTTGATTTGGATAGTATTTAAATTAAATCTTCTTGTACCATGTATCCACGAAAAGATTCATAGATGGGGGGGTTACATGTATCTAATCTAGTATTTATCAAGTTACTTATTTGAAAGTATTTACAATAAAGTACCTATCAGAGAACCGTTCCCTTGAGTGTCTGGTGAGTTGATGTGGTCTCTCGAGACTATGCATAACTCTGGAGCCGCCGCCCGCCGCGTCTGTCGCCAGTGATATAGATGATACCAACGACGGCCGCGCTGCACTCGTCTATATGTACAAATATACCATCCATAAATAATAATTAATTAATAATAATTATTATTATTGTATATTAGGATATAATCCCCGCAAACAGCTTATGCGTCTGATCGCCATTTTGATGACGTAATTGCGTTCAACAATCTATCCCGTTAACAAATAAACACTGGTTGACTAGTACACTGATAGTGTTGGGTTGTGTTGAGATCACACACAATTTTTGTTGTTTTCGATTGTTATTGTTAAGTTTTGTTGTAACTTATTATAGTTCATTAAAATATCAACTGCAATTATGATTTGCACAATAAGTTAACCTATTTTCACTAAAAATAAATATATCTAATGTCTCTCATTTCATTATTACCTATGCTTTGTTTTTAAAAATTGCTTTTTCCGTGTATTTTATTACAAAGTACATGTTATATTTTTCGTATATACTCAATATTAACATATAAATTATCCTTTTTAAAAAAATATGAAGTTATCAAACTAGAAGTTATTAAATTATTTTAACATTTTGGCGATTATTCAAAAAAAAGTCAATAAACAATATATCTCTTGCATTTTGTGCTATCTATACTTTATATTTTCAAATGACGTCACGCAGGGGTTATTTAGACAAGGTTTCAGTGCATTAGCAATTTACTAGACTTCTAGTTTCGATAGTGAAAAATAAGTCACGTCATTGCGCAAAAACTAAAATTTATATTGAGATAAACATAAACATTGGGTAGAGCTATCAAAGTTTAACTGCGTAATATACGACCAGTACTAATAAACGTTACGTTTTTATATACTAATAGCTGTTTTCCCGCGACTTCTACTTCGACCCGTGTCAATTCAAGACTATGAAATGGTCATTAGTTTAAAGCGATATTATCCATACAAATTTGACATTTATTTAAGCTTAAAGGCATCATTAAACCTAACTGGACATTTGTGTAACTGACCGTAAGTCACTAACGTATAATGTAGCTTCCCGTAGGTGAAAGAAAGGACCAATAATTCCAGAGCCTATTCGACGAAAACAGAAAACAGTCAATTCTTACCTCTTTATATATAATATTATTATATACTAACAAAAAAAATGAAATGTAATTAGAAATGGATTATTAAACTACCTACCTGTAAAAATGGTGTTGGCTGAGGCTTTTGCAATGGACTGCTCGGGCTCTGCGGCGATGCGGAGTCGCACGATGATCCGCCCGCAGATTGCTGTTTCAACTAAAACAGTTAGACTTACAACAAATCTATAACAAAACCCTAATACAACCTATCCAATGTTACTTTCACATTAATTAATTAATTTATCTTTACTTCCAACTTACGAGATGCGCCGAATAATTGTTTCACCAAATACTGTTGGGTTTACCCTTTACGGAACCGGATATTCGGCCGAATTATTCGGTTTACCATTACATTATTTTGTCACGTAAACATGTTTAAAAATAAATGTCGATTTGAAGTTAATTGCTTTATTTTATAAGCTTTATTGAACATATTCTTCATAGGAATCTTTGACTTAAAATATAAAATAAATACTACATAAAATGTTTTGACTTTCAGTTCTATACCGTGTCGTGAAGCCAAGAATAGAGAATAGAATATATTCGGCATCAATACCGAATACAAACAGTGAAAAAATGCAGATAACCAAACGAATATTCGGCGCATCTCTACAAATTACTAATATTACTTCCAAATATTATACCAACGTCAAAACAAAGATATCTAATGCACATTACAAATATTAATGTGTCAAGTAAGCAAACCACACGCACAAATTTTAGAGCAAAAATATATACTTAATTTGCTTCTAAAGACTTTTTGATAAAGATTACATGAATACTCATTACCTTTCTTCTCGTAAGCGGCGTACTCTCAACGGACTTGAAGTACTTTTCGTGCATAGAGTCGTCAGAGGCATCTTTACGTGGTGATACGAAACTACCGCTGCGGTTCAAACCTACAAAAAATAATTTACATCATTGCACAATGGAAATTACATGTTTTTTTTTTTTAAATTGCTTAGGAAAAAAAAGTTGCTAAAGAAATTGTACCCCTCAAGGCATCCAAAACTGAAAATTGTCTCCAATCGATTATAAGCTTTAACTACTTGACATTTAAGTTCAAAATTAATTTATAACTAGTTAAGTCGACTGCGAATCGTGGCATCGAAAATCGACTGCGTGAATTTAACGTTTTGTAGCAACAAGGCGTCCTGGATAAAGCTGCGTTCAAACCAAACGTAAAATCTGATAACTGTTAACAAGTTCCAATGTGAACGGGTAATCAAACTATATTTTTCATTCACAATTTTATTAATATTATAAATGTGAAAGTTTCTTTGTTTGGATGTTTGTCCGTCAATCACGCCGAAATTACTGAACGGATTTTGTTGAAATTTGATATACAGATAGGGTATTAGCTGATTTAGATAATAGGATAATTTTTTATCCCACTAAACATTTCCACAGGGCGAAGCCGCCAGCGAAAGCTAGTTTACTATAAATTCGCCAAGGCTATAACGAAACAGTCGGCTTGTATACGTTTACAGAATAAGCCGAACCGTTATGATTAAATAGGCTATTACATTCCACTAGGTAGCCAGTAGAGTCTCCGACGCGTAATAACGCAGAAATAAAATTGCCGCCACCTTGTATAAGCGCGTACGCCACGCCTATCTCATATCAAGCCTTTGTCAACAGGTTTCGTGTAGAGCCCCTTCACTCCTCTCTACTTTATCTTATTTTAGGCTGTTTCAATCCAATTTTGTATTTCTAGTGCGTGCTACCTAGACGTCTAAATAGCAGGCACACTAAAATCTTCCAATACCTCTTAATTTACAATGTCACTAATTATATGCTATTGACTATTATTTGTCACTACTTACTCACAATTTATTGACATACACAAGACCCTCACATTCGTTGGTGTGCCCGCCTTGACGTTCACATAATTAGGTATGAAAATGCATGGATTTGGTTTGAATGAGTCATAGGATGGGTGACCAAAAATTATTATCTCGAACTCTTCCGTACTTCGGAAGGCACGTTAAACCGTTGGCCTAGGCTGCATCTTCAGTCGTTAATACCTACCAATCCGCAAGGCCCATGTGGTGGGCCATAGTCCATTCTCCTTATTCAATTAAATTCTATCCATAGGGAAAGCCTGAGCACCAGTTATGGGGAGATTAATAGGCTGGTGACGATGATGATACGTTTGGTTTGAATACAGGTAAATGGCGCGGGATATCGGAATAGCGAGATCTCGATATAATATTGCAAGCCTTAATTTGTACATTACCTCATACATCGTACTTTAGAATCAAACCGAGTATACAATACCTGAATGAGGTGACCATTTTTCCCCTTCATGTGCTTGCACAGCGCTGCTCCTTTTTCTAACTTGCGGTGTACACACTGCCGGATTGCATGGAGCTGCATTTAACTCCTACAATAATAAAGTGTACCGTCAAACTAAAAAACTAATTACTTCAAAAGTATGGAAGGGCGGAAGTCAACAAAGTATAGGGTTAATATTGAATAGAATTTGCGTAACAGTAAACCAAATTCAAACGATGTGCATTGAAACGGCGGGATTGCAGGTATATATTCATACACACAAAATAAAACATAAAAATTTTCTCTTTGGATTTTGTGGGAAACCACATTATCATATACGTAGGCGGGATGATAAATAGTTAGCCCAACCCATATTTTGTATAATCTATATATATAAAAATGAATCGCAAAATGTGTTGGTAAGCGCATAACTCAACAACGCCTCGACCAATTTGGCCAAATCTTTTTTTTAAATGTTCGTTGAAGTTCAAGGATGGTTTTTACGGCGAGAAAAATTAGAATTATTGCTGGAAAAACCCTAAAAATAGCCCTTTTCTTTTTCCCATACAAATGATTTGTAACTAAAACGTAGTCAATTTGAGCTTTATTGCTATGGTATAAAGTTCATATTAAATTACAAGCACTCACTGTTGTCTAAGCAATGTAGGTGTGTTCCTAACGTCAAAGATCATATCTATCAAAACAATGTGCGTGTGTGCGTTGGAGCACAGAATACATAGTTGGAGGAGTTTAATGTCGCGTTCCGAAACTCGCGTTTCTTTTGTATTAGTTTCGGCACGCGAGATAAAATGCATCAGTTTCCACGTCATTACATGTATTGCCGGAACATTGATGAAAATACGCTCTGTAGTAGCAAAGCTGTTGGGTCCTAGATAGCTCATTGGTTAGAGCAGTCCCTGGATCGCGAATGGGTTCGAGTCCCATTCCGGGGTACAGGTAGATGGATTCTTCCAGCATTTTTCCTTGAGAATGTTTATATATTTTTTTAATTCGAATAGTTTACTTTTATAATGCTGTTGTGTGTAATGTGTTTTTATGATCATAAAAATCTCTTTTTTCTATATTTAATACTATTACTATTAATATATTGCAATAATAATTATGATTCACATGATTAACAATAAAGCGATTACTTACTTTTAAATCCTTATATATGTTTTATTTAATTATTTTTTATTCACAACGCCCTATCACCAGGGTGACGGTTCTGTTCAGGAGAATTTTTTTAAATACGTAGGCAAAAAAACTGCCACATTACAAATCTTTTTGACAGGACGAAGTCTGTCGGGTCAGCTAGTAACGATATAAAATCTCTTTAGTATTTTACTCATTGGTTCATTAGCTGCCAGTGTTCCAAATTTCAAATCGATCGTATAGTTTTTCTTTTAAATATTGACATTTCAAAAAGCATTCTTTTGTTTTTTCTGCAAAATGGATAAGATTGAGCTACGAGCTGAGTATAAAGTTTTTGCATTTAAAAGGATTAAAAGGTGGAGAGATTTTTTCTGAGATGAAGGATGTTTTGGGAGAAAATGCTCCTTCATATGCGACCATAAAAAATTGGGTGGCTGAATTTAAAGTCATGGCGTCAGTATTTTGGGATTCGAAGGGACAAAACATAAATGGCAAATATTATGCTGATCTACTGGATAAATTACAAGTGAGTATTCGTGAAAAAAGATCCGGCCTGGCTAAAAAAAATAATCTTTCATCAGGATAATGCGCGCTTTCACACGTGCATCACTACGATGGCGAAATTCAAAGAATTAAATTATGATTTGCTACCACACCCAGCTTATTCTCCTGATCTGGCACCATCTGACTTTCATCTCCTAAGACCTAATGACCTAAGCTCAAAATTTTTTTAGGTGGACAAAGATTTGAAAATAATAGCGAGGTGATGTCTGCCGTGGACAGTTATTTTGAAGGGCTTGAAGAAAACCACTTCAAGGATGGCATCAAGGCTTTAGAGCATAGATGGATGAAATGAATAGTGCTTCAAGGAGATTATGTCGAAAAATAAATATACTTTTAACACACTAATTCATGTTTTTCTATGCTAGGCTAGCTATTTCTCATCCCGCCCTCGTATATTAAAAAATGCTAATGTTTGTCTGTTTTAATTTAATGGTATGATAAGTACATGTTTTCTCCTCTGTTGAGCGCTGCTGATACTACTGTCAGAAGATCTTCCAGAGTCTGTGTGTCGACATAGTGCTGTCGTACCGTCCTCACTGAGCCGGCCACGTCTGCTCTCACCACTATTCTTATCCCTGCAAAAATAATTTACGTTATATAACTAGTAAGTAATCCGCCAGTAAGCAGAATTAAAGTATCGGGCTATCGGGCAATCTACCGATAGCCCTTTGAGCGTGAGTAAGACGGACACTTAATGCTTTGTATTTTACACTTTATTGTTATTGAAACAAGGCTCACTATAAACTTTAATCGTATATTTGGTCATCGTCGGAGTTGGTAAACCTGCTCTGAACAAACGAAGATTCATATTGTGCTATAACAATTAGAATTTACTGTACTTATATACACACTGTACCCAGAGGTTGATGACCAATTGTTATTTATATACCTACAGTTTGTTTAATACTATTCATACTGCCAGCTACTAAAATTAAACCTATTTTTCTAATAAATACTAATATTTGAATATGAAGTTTAAAAAATATTTCTCAGTAAATATATTCTTAGTAACAATACAAAACTAAGAAATAAATGAACTGAATACAAACATACCACTTATATGTATAAACACAAACAGATTATAGATAAAAAAAATTACCTATGATGAAAGTACTTCCGTGTTCTCACAGGGCTAGTTTGCGTAACAAGTGCACCTTTGGCATTGATCGGGGAAAGTTTGCTGGCACTTGCCAATGTACTGTTGCCATTACTGCTTACAGGGTCGACTGCTGATGACACCTACAGTACACATACAGTTTTATTAATAAACAAGGGTTAGCATTGGAGTAAATTTACACTGAGACTGCACCTAGTATTAGTCAAAATTCATATTTTTAAACAGAGACTTAGTAAAGGCTAACCTAGTACAAGGTTATACGGGAGTAATATTTATTCCTAGAAGGTAGTAGGTTTGCTTATAATCTGTATAATATGAGTTTGGACTAATACTAAAATTGTAATTTTAGCCTAAAATTACTCTGACGCTAAACCTTGTTAATACTACTACTACATACAATACTACTTTTATAATATACAGCTTACAATGTATAATCCCGAATATGGCAGATAAGTTATCATAAATAGCATCCAGGAAAATGATCACTAAATCTAAAACCTATATAACCTAAATATTATATGAAGGAATAATAAAAATATTTATAATGACTCAAAAGTTTGTTTATATATATGTAGAATGATGAGAGGAAAGGAATTTATGTAATCATATTTTCGCAAATTAAAGATTATTATGACAAAGAAGGTGAGCGAGGTTGAAGAATAGACAACAAAAAGACTACATAAATATATTTCCCTACACAAATAATTATCTATGTAATATACCTGTGTAGCTGTCTGGTTAGTCTGTGTTGATGTTTCTCTTCTTTTTTGAGGATCAGTATTTTGTTTCAATGTCTGTAATTTGGCTAATGGTATTATGTCACAGTCTGTAGGTCTATGCCAAACAGTAGTCTGAAAAGAAGATAATGAAATGCATATAAGCACAAGTTATATGACAACTTACGTGAATATGACTATGATGTGGAATAATAATATATTTACCTGAGTTGATGCATTGTAATAATAAAACCTATGAGTGTTTATATCAAACAATTCCCACCATTGTGACGAGTCTGTTCGTTTTACTTTGACACCCTAAAACAATTAAAAACTTTTAATATATCCCATAGATTAAAATATATTGAAGAACTGAATATATTCATAGAACTAAAAATATAAAAAAGAAATGTAGTTAATATATTTAACTGTTCTAATCATAGTAGTTCTTAAACTAGCAATTGATGGTCTTAATTAATGAACACCAAAATAACAGATGACTTTGTTCTTTGAATAGGTTAATCTTATTCTTTATTCCTGTGGAATTGTGATCAAAAAGAAATTGTCTCATATTTTTGTATGAAGTATTACATATATTTTCTCACATTGCAATATTATACTTTAAAAAAATTTAGTGTCATAATATGTCAGGCTTCTAATTGATCTTAGTGACAGGTTTTTAAGTGGGTTGAATGTGATTATATTACATATCCATTACATAACCATTCCATACTATCATATAAAAAAAAATAAAACCAAAACAAATGTTGACAGAAATGTAAGTGACTGACTCTATTTGCTATCATTTGCATATAAATTTAACAGCTGAAATATTTCACTCAATGTCTTATTTATACAAAATCTAATAACAATACCACACATTAATGAAATAGATTTTGATTTGGGCTGTGAATTTATTATTTAGTAACTATAATACAACACTGAAACACTACAACTACATAATTATGCCCTCCTTAACCATCCATAAGGAAGACGTGGGCCTCTAAAAAGGCTGATGATGATGAATAATGGCCAGCCAAACTACTTAGTAGTTTCATATTATAAATTCATTTATACATTGAGAAAACATATGGGTCATTTTAATAGTTAATATCGATGCTAGAAAGCAAACACATAGTAACCTGCAAAACCAAAATTGTTCTTCAGAACAGAAAAACTTTATTTTTTTTTTTATAATTCCTATAAACGTCCATGGTAACAAATAAGGTGTTCCTTTAACGATTTATACAGAAATAAGATATTCTTTTTTGGTAAAATATAAAGATTTTCCACTCTAATTATCCATTTTGGTTTTGCAGGTTATTACGTGTTGGCTTTCCAGCATCGACATATATTACAGGTGAAATTTTTGTAGCAAAGATTTTTGAAACAAAGATTTAGTTAATGCTGACACAGAACAATGATTTCAGTGTTCCTTTTCCATCACTCCTCTATCTCTATGATGTTAGCTTAGGGTTCAAACTTATATGAAAATCCTTCAATAAAGCATTATATGATTCCAAGGAGTAGTCTAAATTAATAGTTTTTGTACTTGCATATCTGAACAAAATCATTTCAGCAAACAATCGGTCATTCTAATTTTTAACTGTACAGAAGAATCTCATTAATCTGGTAAGTACCTGTCTATTGAAGTCAATAGACAGTCATATCTAATGAACCCATACCTAATAACCAATACATAATGTAGGAAATTAAAACAAACAAATTGATTTACCTTTAAAAAATGCTTCATTGTCTTTAAATTGATGATAATTATACACAATCCAGTTAACCAAACATTCCAATAATCTAGCATAGTTTGCTCTTTAATGGATTTGTGTGATTCTACTGTATTTTTTTAATAAGATTACTCTTGATATTAATCTTGCCTAATGGCATGAATGAATTCTACAGTGGAACAAGCTTATATATGAAAATCCTTTATCATACTCCTCTCTATTCAATACAAATTTTAATATTTTGTGACTTGTAGTATCAGTATCAGTAGTATCACCAATTTTTGTAATTGAACTAATTATTAAAATTTGTATTGTATAAAATAGAGAATGAAGTGCTAAGCTATAATTAAACGTTTACAAACACCAGTAATACTACAACTGAGTATAAAAGTATAAAGATTGAGAGAATAAATATTTCAGACATTTCTTATTTAGTAAAGAAAAATTAATGGTCCAGAAATAAACAAAATAATGATCCTGAGTATTAAAATTTATACATTTAATACATATGTAAATGATTAGATGGATTTTGATAAATTTTAGCATAGGTAGTTCAAAGTTACTCTCTCCCTAACATTAAAGGTTCGTTGGTATTAAAATATCAGTGATTTTACCTCAGATCAGTTTTATGATCTGAACTAAATATACATTATTTATAAGGTAACATGCCCAACGATATCTTCAAATTAAATGATTCATAAAACTTACCTCAGGTGGATCCCAAACGCATTCTCCTGTGGTAAGGTTAGCATACATATGCTCCTTTGTTTTGGGCTCGATTATTTCCACCCATTCTACCCTAGAATAAAACATCTTCCGTTTAAAACTTAAACATTGATTACAAGAAAAATTCGAGCACAAATTAGTGCGAATTCAGGGCGTGACATTAGCGATTTCCGTACACTTATTGATTTTGCAACTTTCATCCACGGACACCTGAAGTACTTTGTCAAAAATATTAGATGTACATAAACGTTGAGTTACCTTTCCGAAGACATTTTCACAAAATAGTAATAACTATAGAAGCTTATTCACACATATTAATCTATTTATTTGACCTAAATTAAAGATGAAATTAATCGAATAGCATCCATGTTGAATGTTTACTTCATGACATGACGGACGGGACGGGATAAGCGAGAGGGGGGAGGGACCGACAGGGGAAAGGGCTATAAAGATTGAGGGATGACTATATAAAACCGACTACCGTTAGCAAAATACTTACTAACCGGTTATAAGTTCACAAATTGTTATTATTATCTAATAAAGATTATGATATGATATAAGTTTTTACAGTCTTTGTGTGAATTTTCATATCAGATAATCATCTCCTTTTTTGACACTAAACATAAAACAATGGCACCAAATAAAAAAAAAACTGAATATTCGGATTCGCATTCGTGAATGTCAGTAGTGATATTATAGTAATCGGTAAAACCGAATACAAAACCGATAACACCGCCTTATAGTTTTCGCATATGTTTTTTACATGGTCTTTGTAGAACTCAAAATTTTGTCTATTGTTCTGAGCGTGTCTCTGTGCTCTGTATGTTCTTTTTCTGGCACACATATGTACCATGTACACACAAAGAGTAGTTGCGTACACACGTCACACCAACGTCACACATTGAATTGATACTTTCAAATTCCTATCCCGGTTGGATTGCTCAATACATATAATTTTTATTTCTGTTCATAAAATAAATTGACAGTAAGTACTTCTAGTAATTTGTATAGAAATAAATAAAAACTCTATTTAACGTTATCAATGCTGCGCACACTGACTATTAACCTTAGTAAAAGCCGGCGCGCATGTATTGCTGAATCATTTTTTATCAAACAAATCCACACAAAGAGGAGTCTTCGGTCTAAACAGACACAGACAAATAAAATAGTTAATGGTCAGTAAATATAAATAAAGTAGATTTTTGCTTGATTTTCAGCTCATTCATTTAAATTTTCTAACCTTAGTAGACTAATTATAAAGTATTATTTTAGCCATGGCTGTTGATAAATCTAATTTTCTGCTGCCAAACAACCAGAGATTTGTGGAGTTAGATAGTTCACAAGCTTTTGGCAATTTAACTAATCAAGAGAAGCTATATGCTCACTATTTAAGTCAGGTAAGTCTAATATAATAAGATACTTGTTTTACTTACAACAAAGACTTCTATACTGTTACCAAATAATAATTGTGTTGTGGTAAAAAAAAAACTCATTGTGTTGAAACTTTCCACTACTTCATATTGCCATCTTTAATTAATTTATAAAATAATTTTTTAAAAATAGTTTTATGGTCATTTCCATTCATTTTACACCCTAAAAATTTTTTACAGATTATATATTTCTTGTGAATAAGCATAACTGTTTTAGTTGACAACATAATTATTTATTCTTCAGTTCTTCGTCTTTTCAATATCAATCTTTTGCGCCAGTTCCACCGAAAGTTCTTCAGCATATGGCCTTTTTTGTAAGGCCTTATGTGCATTTAAGATTCTTCTTGAAATTAATACTTTTGTTTTTTTTTAATTTTCATTAACTAGTTTATCTAATTAGATATTAAACAGTCATACATTGTTGATACATCAAAAAATTACAATAAACTTTTTTTCAGGGAAAATATCATTAATATTTAAGATGTCTATACCTCATAAAATATGACAGAAAATGGGGTTCAAAATATGGCAGAAATTGTCTTGTGTATAACAGTGATAAATAATAATAAATTTTGGTATTATTTTGATAACAATACCACATATCTACATTGATTGTAATGTAAAAAAAATGAAAAAGTCCGAACATGTAATTTATATTGTATCAAATGCCTATACACATATCAAACTAGGTTTTCACCAGTGGCTCTGCCTGTGTGGTCTCCAGGATACTGTTCAGTCGGATGAAAAGTAGGCCATCCATCCTAACCAGGCTGAGAATTATCCATATTATATAATGAGAATCGTCCATATAAGATAATCTGGTTTTTGTTTTTATTATAAAACTCAGTTTTTTTTTCATACCCTGTGCACATCTGACATGTAGAGATGATATATTAACTTTTGCACCTTAAATGTTATGAAAGCCAATAGTTGAAATGTTGAAATAAATGAATCATTAATGTCTTTAATTTGTTTCTTAAATTTATATATTTATTGTTGTAAGGGGCTATGCAGTTTTCTGAGGAACTGTAATATATAATGTGTACAGCAACCTTCAAGATCTATTGTGAATCACTGCCAAAGCTATAGTAACTCCTTTAGCCGGGTAGACTTCAAAAAGTCTATAATATTCCTGGTCTTTAGAGATTTTATATCTTTTGGGCAGATGTATGCTTTGTTTGTGGGTCAGTGGTCCACATTCACACTGGAAAGGTTTCGGTGTTTCCTGTTTGCAATATCTGCATCCTGTTTGCAATGTCAATGTCAATATCTGCAAATATCAGTGTAAATTTATATAACTGTAATAATATATTTTAGGCTGCCTGGAATGGAGGACTGATTGTACTCATGCAAACAAGTCCAGAATCCCCAAGGATATTCTCTTTGTTGCATAGAATATTTGTAAGTGAATCTTTGGAAAATCTCAAACAGTCAGCTTTGAAAGCTGGTGTAACTGAGGATGACTTTCAGGTATGTTTTATTTTAAGCTAGTAAACTGGGTATCCAGCTAAGTAGTTTAAGCCCTTTTCAGAAATCTGAATCATTGAAGGTACAGTAACACCCAGACCAAAACAATGTAGAAAAGTTCAATTTCTATATTTTTCTAACCGGTAATCGAAACCTGGGACATTAAAGATGGCGACACCTTGATATGAGCATGTAAACTAAGTGCTAGGAGATTGCCAAAATCATGGCTTAAAAGGTGTTTTTCTTATGCCAAATAAATGTACCTCCAAAAATTCTTTATTAAACAGAGGAATCCCTATAAAGCTATAAATTTTCAAATTTTGTATCGCTAATAAAATTGTTCCTTAATCGTTGTGGCATGTTTTTATAAAAAAGTACATTCATATGAAAGATATTCCTGATCCCCATACATAATATATTTATATATATTTGAAACAATTTGTCAATAGATCTTATATAAAATAGTAAATGACTTTCATATAAACCCACCATTTCTTTGAGGTTGATAGGAAAACCACATCCTCTCTATAAATGTTGTTCTATTAATATTATTTGCTTTGATGTGACTTTAATAGATAAAATTTTCCATAAAATTATTTCACAAGTATAGGCAACACACATCAGGGTAATTTTTTTTATCTTATTTTAAAGGCATTTCTGGTGTATGCTGGTGGTGTATTTGCAAATAGCGGTAACTACAAAGGATTTGGTGATACCAAGGTCATACCGAATCTGTCAAAGGAATCTTTTGAACTGATTGTGAAAGCATCGAAAGCATATGAAAATGACAATACTCATATAACAAAGCTGTGGCAGAATAATTGTAATGCTATTTATAGTATAGCACCAAGATTGACAAGTTTGGGACTGGCCGATAAGGTATTGCTTGTATCTCTTACATGTGTTATTTTAATTTGTTAATTCATATCAGATCATTAGTAATAGGGGTTAAAGTATGAAATTGCCGATTTGTACTGAAAATCAAAATTGTTTAATTTTTAACAAATTTATTTATTTAAAATAGTTACCATTATTAAATACTAGCTTTCGCCAGCGGCTTCGCCCGCGTGGACCCTAGGGAAATGTTTAGTGGAATAAAAAGTATCCTATTATCTAAGTCAGCTAACACCCTGTCTGTATACCAAATGTCATCAAAATCCGTTCAGTAGTTTCGGCGTGATTGACGTACAAACATCCAAATATCTAAACATCCAAACAAAGAAACTTTCACATTTATAATATTAACTAGCTTTCGCTTGGTTGCCCCGGGCTGCGAGCAGCCCGGGGAGGTCACGAGTAGCTGGTGGAATCGGGGCGGTGGGGTTTTAAGTCCGCCTATTGTTATGTCGGGTTTACAGTTTGAAATTGCGTAAAAAAGGTCAGTAAGTTCTATCTTCAAATAAAAGGTGTTAAAGGACACAAAGCACAATACATCAAAGAAAAAGTGTTGCCAGTTGACACTTAATAGAAAAAGAAATATTCAGTCGAAAAACGCAAGCAAAACTTAAAATAAATTTTGTATAGATACTCAAAATAAGTTTTGTCTTTTATTCTCTTATTCTTATTTATTAGTAAATTACTGTATAATATTAAAAAACAATCGAACATATATTTCCATCAGTGTTACTATCATTAATTAATCAATTAAATGTCAAGAAATAGTTTTTATTGTATTTGCATTATTACATTACATTATTTATGTAAGATTTATTTATTATACGAAAAGGGAACCGATGTCGTGGCCAGATATTAGAATAGATTAATTCACGACGCGATGGGGTTTTAAGTCCGCCTTCGTTTCAGAATAGAAGCTTTCGCCCGGCAGCCCGGGGAGGTCACGAGTAGCTAGTGGAATCGGGGCGGTGGGGTTTTAAGTCCGCCTCCGTTGCAGAATTTGAGTCTTTCGATTTTTTGTTATGTTTGTTTTATAGTCTGAAATCGCCTACAAAAAGTTAGTAAGTTCTATCTCCAAATGAAAGATGTTTAAGCACTATACATCAAATAAAAAGGTTGCCAGTTTACGCTTAATAGAAAAAGAAATATTCAGTCGAAAAACGCAAGAAAACGTTAAAATAAATTTTGTATAGATCGGCTTGTAGTCTTTTATTCTCTTATTCTTATTCAATAGTAAGTTAATATTTAGTTAATACAGACATTGGGGTTTTAAGTCCGCCTCTTGTTATGTTGGGTTTACAGTATAAAATTGCCTAGTAAAAATTAGTAAGTACTATCTTCAAATGAAAGTTGTTTAAGTACACATAGCACCATACACTCAATAGAAAATGAAATATTCAGTCGAAAAACGTTTGATAGGCTTGTAGTATTTTACACTCTTATTCTTATTTAATACTAAATTAATATTTAGTATTAACAACAACAGTCGAACATATATTTCCGCAAGTGTTACTATTATTGATCATTATTTATTGTTTTTGCATATACATATATTTAAAAACTTGGAAATAATACTAAACTTTGAGAAAAGGTGGTTACGATTATAGAAACTTTAACACAGAAATTAAGTTACAATATTAAAGAAGTTTGAATAAAAAAGGACATAATTTCTCATCAGTCTAAAAGTATAAGAAAAGTGTACTTTAAAAAGTAATTATCGTGTCAAAAATTGGAAAAATTGGGAAAAGAAATGATCCATATACACGCTATAAAGCTCCCGAATTGTCAAGTGAATCAAAATAAAATCTGAAATTAAAAGGGCCATAGCGTGGGCTGGATTGCTCATAGTCAGCCTTACACGATCATCTTTTAAACATTATAAATCAAATGTTCACCATCCACCGTACCATCAACAAAAGCGATTCGTTTCTGGCACTTCGCCGGCCGCTGCCGCGGCACGCTCGCTACGCTCGCTCGGCTCGTGCGTTGTTTTTCATACACTAACCTAACCTAACCCATATGACATAATAAACCTATACAAGTTTAGGTCCGCCTCTTGTTATGTTTACAGTTTGAAATTGCCTAGAAAAAGTTAGTAAGTTCTATCTTCAAATGAATTATGTTTAAGTACACAAAGCACCATACGTCAAAGAAAAAGGGTCTCCATTTATTATGGCTCGTTTCGCTCGCATTTTATTTTAGTCACAGTTCTTAACTTACCAATTAAACAAATCTCTCTTAATAGTTACTCTTTATGGCTCGCTTCGCTCGCTTTTTGTTTCATTCACAGTTCTAATTTAACTGATTGATTAGGTCTCTTTTAATAGTCTCGCATTATGGCTCGCTTCGCTCGTTTTTTATTTGGTCACAGTACCTTAACCCATTGACCAGGTCTCCAATTACTATGGCTCGCTTTGCTCGCTTTTTGTTTCATTCACAGTTCTAATTTAACTGATTGATCAGGTCTCTTTTAATAGTCTCGCATTATGGCTCGCTTCGCTCGCTCTTTATTTTGGTCACAGTTCTTTAACCAATTGACCAGGTCTCCATTTATTATGGCTCGCTTCGCTCGCTTTTTGTTTTATTGACATTTCTAATCTAACTGATTGACCAGGTCTCTATTGATGGTGTCCTTTATGGCTCGCTTCGCTCGCATTTTATTTTAGTCATAGTTCTAACCCTACCGATTAACCAAATCTCTCTTAACAGTTACTCTTTATGGCTCGCTTCGCTCGCTTTTTGTTTGAGTCACAGTGCTAACATAACCGATTGATCAGGTCTCTTTTAATGGTCTCGCATTATGGCTCGCTTCGCTCGCTCTTTATTTTGGTCACAGTCCCTTAAACGATTGACCAGATCTCCGTTAATTATAGCTCGCTTTTTGTTTTATTCACAGTTCTAATGTAACTGATTGATTAGATTTCTATTGGTGGTGTTCTTTATGGCTCGCTTCGCTCGCATTTTATTTTAGTCACAGTTCTTACCTTACCAATTAATCAAATTTCTCTAAATGGTCACTCTTTATGGCTCGCTCCGCTCGCTTTTTGTTTTAGTCACCGTTCTAATCTAGCCGAATTACAATGTCTCGCTCGCTTTATTTTTCTGGCGAAAATATTGCAATTTTTTCTCACCACGTAAAGATTGGGCAACGATACACAAACGGTTTATATATGCTTTAAAGCTCTCGAGTCGCCAGCTCGATTAGAATCATTCTGAAATTTATATGGTGACTACTATCAGCGCTGAATGCAATAGTGAAATTTTTGCATGAAAACTTTCATTAAGAATGATATACATGAAAATTTCCTAAAAATCTCGGTATCAAAAAGTTTACAGATTTTTTTTTCATTTGGCAACACTTCAGCAGAATACATATTTTTTGTCAAAAGTATTCTTAAAAATGTTACCAAAAACGCCAAAATCAGCTCTATAAAATGAAAGTCGTGAAAAATTATCAATTTTCTAGATAAAATGGTCGCTGTTTAAGCCGCCATCTTGAATTTTGAAATTTCAACCTAAGACCTATGTAGTCCACTTATTGGCGCATCCAATGCAGTTTTTGTTATTTTCCTAGCGGCGATAGTGACTGAGCTAGAGTCCAAAACGTGAACAGTGGGCATTAAATCTTCAAACAACCATAGCTGCCAGGGTTGCCAGGTGTAGGTGATAAAAATAGTCAAATGTCATTTCGGGATGCGCCCTCCATCGACGAATAGCAATTTTCAAGTTCTAAAAGTGTTCTTTTGACAGTTACAGTTTTTGGGCTAAATCTGAAAAACTACCCTAAAATAGGGTAATTTTTTTCCACCATGCAAAAGAGTCTATAGAGATGCACAATCGCTCCATACATGCCAAATACCTTCGGGGTTGCCAAGTCGGTCAAAATCGAGATTGAATTTCAAACGTTGTTTGCTCTCAGTGTTGCCAGTCGATCGTTCTATTTTTTCCATCGGGTATCTTGAAAAATTAAAATTAAAATATTTGCATATAAAATATCAAAAATTTTCGAGATTTTTTTTCACCAGGCAACACTATAGTTACTTGCCTAAAAAATGTTTCCCCGGAAGTACTCTGACAAATGTCGCCAAGTGCGTCAAAATCGGCTCGACGTGGTGACGATACCCAATTTTTCGGATAAAATGGCCGCTGGTTTTGCCGCCATCTTGAATTTTGAAAATCCGGCTCCGTACCGGTGTGGCCATCTCGATAACGCATCCGATGCAGTTTTTACCATTTTCTTAGTGGTAATACCGACTGCGCTAGAGTCGACAAAGTAAAAAATGGGCAAAATTTTTCAAATCGCCGCTCCTACCAGGGTTGCCAGGTGACGGCGATGAAAATGGCCAAATGTCATTTTGGGGAGTGCCCTCCGTCGAGGAAATTCATTTTTGAAATTCCCAAACGGCTCCTTCTACTTTTCACCTTTTTCTTCGCTCGCTTACTGTTTTAGTCACAGTGCTAACATAATTGTTTTGTTTTATTCACAGTTCTAATCTAAATGATTGATCAGATTTCTATTGATGGTGTTCTTTATGGCTCGCTTCGCTCGCATTTTATTTTAGTCACAGTTGCAACCTTACCAATTAATTAAATCTCTCGAAATGGTCACCCTTTATGGCTCGCTTCGCTCGCTTTTTGTTTTAGTCACAGTTCTAATCTTACCGAATGACAATGTCTCGCTCGCTTTATTTTGCTGGCTAAAATAGTGGAATTTTTTTCTCACCACGTAAAGATTGAGTAAAGATACACAAACGGTCTATATATGCAAAGCTTCCGAGTCGCCAGCTCAGTCAGAATCATTCTGAAATTAATATGGTGACTGCTATCAGTCTCGCTAGTCGATCACTCAAATTATTCCATCAATTATGTTATATATGCAACAGTAAAAATTTTGTTAAACAGTGAAATCATTGTAAAAAGATATTTAAATATTTTTCATAAAGACATACATGTAAATTTCCTAAAAACCCGGTATCAAAAAATGTTCAGTTTTTTTTTTCATTTGGCAACACTTCAGCTGAATACATATTTTTTGTTAAAAGTATTCGGAAAAATGTTATCGAAAACGCTAAAATCAGCTCTATAAAGTGAAAGTCGTGAAAAATGAACAATTTTCTAGATAAAACGGTCGCTGTTTAAGCCGCCGTCTTGAATTTTGAAATTTCAACCTCAGAACTATGTAGCCCATCTATTGGCGCATCCAACGCAGTTTTTATTATTTTCCTAGCGGCTATAGTGACTGCGCTAGAGTCCAAAATGTGAATAGTGGGCATTAAATCTTCATACCACCGTAGCTGCCAGGGTTGCCAGGTGTAGACGATGAAAACAGTCAAATGTGATTTCGGGATGCGCCCTCCATCGACGGATACCAATTTTCAAGTTCTAAAATTGTTCCTTTGGCATTTACAATTTTTGGGGTAAATCTCGGAAACTACCCTTAAATCGGGTAATTTTTTTCCACCATACGAAAGAGTCTATAGAGATACACAATCGCTCCATACATGCCAAATACCTTCGGGGTTGCCAAGTCGGTCAAAATCAAGGTTGAATTTCAAACGTCGTTTGCTCTCAGTGTTGCCAGTCGATCGTTCTATTTTTTCCATCGGGTATCTTGAAAAGTTAAAATTAAAATATTTTCATCAAAAAAGTTCAAAAATTCGACAAAAATTGTTTCCTCAAAAATCTCATAAAGTATAAAAAAATTTCAAGATTTTTTTTCACCTGGCAATACTTTAGTTACTTGCCTAAAAAATGTTTCCCCGGAAGTACTCTGACAAATGTCGCCAAGTGCATCAAAATCGGCTCGACGTGAAGACGATACCCAATTTTTCGGATAAAACGGCCGCTGGTTTGGCCGCCATCTTGAATTTTGAAAATCCGGCTTCGTACCGGTGTGGCCAACTCGATAGCGCATCCGATGCAGTTTATACCATTTTCCTAGTGGCAATACCGACTGCGCTAGAGTCGACAAAGTAAAAAATGGGCAAAATTTTTCAAATCGCCGCAACCACCAGGGTTGCCAGGTGACGATGATGAAAATGGTAAAATGTCATTTCGGGCAGTGACCTTCGTCGAGAAAAAGCATTTTTGAAATTCCCAAACGGCTCCTTCTACTTTCCACCTTTTTGGGGTAAATCTCCGAAATTACCCCAAAATCGGGGAAAATTTTCACCTCATAGGAAAGAGCCGGCGGAGACTCACGACCGGTCCATACCAGTCGAAGAGATCCGATGTTGCCATGTGTGCTAAAAGTGCGTTTGAATTTTTCGAAAAAGTGAAAAAATCACAAAATGGCCGCTGTCGGCGCCGCCATATTGATTTTCCCGAGTTTCATAATTTTCCTATAGTCACGACTATATTTGGCGCGACACCTCATTCACAGATTTTCTCCGCTGGCCACCCAGGTTCCCAAACAATTCGGGTTATGAGGGTATGTCGAAAAAAATGTTTTCTACCGTGGAGCCCAGGGTTGTCAGCTCGCAAAAACGAAAACTACCAAAAGTCATAGGGCTCCCCCGGCGCCACACCGCATCGAGTCTATTTTCCGCGAAAAGTGCGTATTTCGAAATTTCACTTTTCTCCCAAAATGTCATAAACTACCACGAAAATGGTAGAAATCGGTAGTAAAGTAGAAAGAGCCCACCGAGCCCCACGACCGACCCATAGAACGCGAATCCGTCCGACGCCGCCATCTTGGAGAAAATCTCACTGGAAAATGGCGATTTTTCATTGCCGAAACAAAATGGCTGCCCCCGCCGCCGCCATGTTGAAGCGCAAATGAAAACTCCCTCTACGTGAAAATTGACTATACTTCCGAGCTGAAGGAGCAAAAATCCCCCTTCCGGACCCACCACAAAAGAAACGACATCCGCCCGAACAGAGGTCGAAAAATGTCAATTTTCGAGGTAAAATATCTCGGCCGCCATTTTGTTTTTTTTAACAAACCTTTTTTCATTGCCATTTTTTTAGCCCACTCTACGACCATTTTGAATATGGTAACCGTAGAGTGAATACTGTAGAAATTAAAAAAATTATCTCGCCGCCATTTTGTTTTTTGGCTGTACCGATATGGTACTTCAACTCATTTAAAAAAAATATAGTCAGTCTCCATACATGAAAATGTCATTTTCCTACTTTAACTACCCGAAAAAAGCATGGAGTGAGTGAGTGAGTCAGTGAGTGGTAATTAAGCTTTATATATTATAGATAAGATACATTGCTGCCATCTAATAGGAAGGTCATTTATGCCTTTGTGATAGAACTTTTGAGGGTCTAAACTGCACAAACTGTGTGAAAGCAATTTGTACTGCCTCCTGGGAAGGAAACTTTTTGTCACGTAGATCATTGTCCAAATCACGAAAAAATGGTAGTCCGTCTGGCCAAGACGGAGGATGATGAATAGTTTCTTACTGCAGTTCCTGAAGGGTTAAAACGGTTTCTCGTGCTGCATGAGGTCTCGCGTTGTCATGGAGCAATAATTGTGAAGATCGATTCATGAGTCGAGGCTATTTTACTGCTAATTTTGCCAACATTCTTCGGAGTTCGGCACAATAGACATATGCCGTTGTTGCTAGACCAGATCGGAGAAAACTATAGTGAATAACACCATGCTGAGATCAGCAAACAGTTTCCATCACCTTTTTATTGGTAAGTTTTGCTTTAGGACACTGTTGTGGAGTTTGACCTGGGGTCAGCCATTGCATTTTTCTTTTACGGTTACAAAGAATCCACTTTTCATCACATATTACAATTCGATCCGATATTCCTTCATTTCTGTACCGATTCAACAAGGCAACACACGTTTCTTTCTGCAGATCAGTCAAATCATGGAGCAACCAATTTTCGTATTTTATTGATTTGACGCAAATGAGTCAATATTGTGGGTAAGGTAACGGTAAACCATGCCGCTGATTCGTGGGTAGTTTGACTAGGATCTAAGTCTTCATTGTGGCTCGTTCTTCAAGTCGAAGTTAAAGCGTTTTAACCAAAATCTCACGATGCGTTCATTAGTAGACCCCTCTCCAAATGCAACATTGATATTGCGGGCTGTTTCTGCCGTTTGCTTCCTCGCCGGAACTTGTATTCAAAAATCAGTCGAATTTTCACAGTATCCATCTTTCTTGTCTAAGCTGGATAACAAAAACAATTTAAATTCTTAATTCAAATGTTTCACATTTTTTAAAAGAAGAACATAATAGAAACCATGTGAAAAAAGTTTCTTTCGAAAACCTCAAACCATGAAGATTCTATGTCGATTTAAGAAACCTATTACAATAAAACGGCAATTTCATCCTTTAACCCCTAATATTAATAACCCCACTGCTGAGGTACAGGCCTATAGATGGAAGTCAAATACTGAGATATGATTGTGTCCCAAGTGGACCTAGTGCGAACTGGTTCGTGTTAAAGACTGCAAATGCAGCAGGCATTAACGGCTTAACGTGCCTTCAGAAGCATGATGGAGCTTGAATAAATTCTTGGTTACCGACCCTATTGTAATAATTTTTTGCATGGCAGATCAAACCCACGAACCACTGCGTCGTCGAGCTTCTCAATCTGTTATCTGTTAATTACATTTATTACATAAGCGTTGAAGTTCAAATCATACAATGGGAACATTAATTTTGTCTGATAACACTGAAAGTAGTTAATCAATATGCAAATGTTCTGATAAACAAAATGTTCTGATAATTCTGCTGAACATACCTATATTTATAGACAACTTTTATGTTGTTCCACCTTAATACATTGGAATAATAGTAGTTTATGCAACTGTCATATAAGTAGGCGATAATAGGTTGACTCGAGTGTTTTAATAGTTAGTATATGCAGTTTCATACACTACTTTATCTTCACTCATAGGATAAATTGAAATTAAACAAAGTAGGTAGGTTACAGTTGCTCATAAAGCGCTATTTTTTTAATCCAATGTAAACACCGAAAATTACACGTGTTAAATAAAAATGAACTGAAATCCTTGACTGCACATGTGCTTAAAAGTATTTTTTTTGGCCGAGCACCAAAGAAATTTTAAAAAAATTGATGAAAATATGTCAAACTTTAGAGGCAAAAGTATTTCAAGGAGCCTAGAACGAATATTTTCAAATAAAATGTATGACACGAAAACATGTTCAAATATCACGTTTAATTTTAACAAATTATTTTTACCTTTAATACATACTTAGTTTTATTAACCTATATATTTGTTTTATTTCCTCGCAAAAAGCATTGAAAAACGTTGTAAGAAACTTTAGCGTAAAATGTTTTTCGAATTCGTGCCAATGAAAACACAAGCGTAGCGAGGGTCAATTTGGCCCTTATACGTAAAACCTTACTTTCCGCACTCATATCTTAAATAACTATTATGATACAGTAGGCGGTACTATAATGAGTTTTATTTTTAATTTTATGTATATGCGTTTATAAAGTGCGTATGTCTTTGAATTCGTAATTCGAATTTTTCGATTGAGTGTACATAAACTACATAATAATGCAGAAATACATTATATTACATACACTTGTGAAAATTTTTAAGGGGTTTTTTAAGCATTTTTCATAATTGATCAAATATAATAATTATAACCAATTTTCATCTTTATCGAAAGTTTTAATATTTGTAAGATCATTTTTTTCTGCAGTTTGGGTGGATTTACTGAACATTGATTAAAGTACGCTCTCTAGTATCGAAAAAGTAGTGCTTGAAAAATACGTCAGTCTTATTAGGTTATTAGTAGCTCAGTGGTTAGAGCAGTCGCCCGGATTGTAAAAGCTCATGGGTTCTAGTCCCATCTCAGAGTGCCAAAGACAAAGTGTATTTTTTAAACAATTTTCATTAAGAATATTTTTCAGTATAGCATTATGAATGCAAAATTGATCCAATAAAATAATTACATTTATGTGAATCATTAATTGCACAATATAAAGAGACAAAAACACTTTATATGAATAAAACCATAAGTTAACACTACCATAAACAAACATATAATTATGAAAACCGACCTTGGTTTTTAGAATAGATTAATTTATGTTAAATTAGATATCTATTTCAGGGTATAACAACGTATTTTTCAAGTAATTGCACAGAGACTGATTCTAATTTGGTAAACGATTGGATGAAGACCAAACGTATTGAGGCATACATATGTCGGACATTTAAGACTGTAGCAGATGATGGGTGTATGTATTTTTACTATTATATTTTATTATATCTACAATAAGTATTTTACCCATTTTCGTAGATTATCTCTATTCAATTCTAATATCTTAATAAACCACTGAAAAAAAAAACTCATTATTAGTTTCTTTCAGTACCCCTTTACACAATTCATCTGGCAAGTGTTGAAACTGGACCGAAAGCGCCACTGACTATGGAAAAGGAAAAATACAAAGACGCTTATTTCCAAATGACACGTGGCGATTACTCGCCATTGCTGAAATTAGTCAACGAAAACCTAGAAATGGCAAAGCGGTATGCATCAAATGATGTGGAGAAGAATATGCTGAAACATTACATCAACAGTTTCAGAGAAGGCGATTTGAATGAGCACAAAGAAGGCAGCAGATATTGGATTAAGGATAAAGGACCTATAATTGAAACGTAAGTTCAATAAGCGTTTAGTTTAAGAGGGCACGTATAAGAAAATTATTGTGAGTTAAAGAAAGAATAAGAAATCTACATTTAAGTGCACTATTAGCATGCATCTTTCTGCCTCCAGTATGCAGCATTAGCACATGTGCACTATTAGCGCGTATATTTCTTTATTGTGAGTAAAAGAAAGAATAAGAAATCTACATTTAAGTGCACTATTAGCACGCATCTTTCTGCCGCCAGTATGCAGCATTAGCACATGTGCACTATTAGCGCGTATATTTCTTTATTGTGAGTAAAAGAAAGAATAAGAAATCTACATTTAAGTGCACTATTAACACGCATCTTTCTGCCGCCAGCATTAGCACACAATAAACAGTTTTTATAAATGTGTATGAGAAACTTAAGAGTAGAATATTATCTAAATAATAATAATAAAGAGTGTATATTTATGTAATAATGCAAGAGTGTTTCGTGTGTAGACTATTTATTTCCAAAAGTGATGCAGTGCGTTAAGCCGGAATTATATTGTAACCGTCCTGCACGTACCAGTTTCATATATTTCAGTGGGAAATGGAACGTAAGACGATGGATGAAGGAGAGGCAAGGAGTGTGTGAATGAAAGATAAGATATGAAAGAAAGATGGCGATTTTTATAAAAGAAATTGTAAAAAATCGTGAAAAATAAAGGTTATCCTGGAAAACATCCATTTATTTGCCCACCTCTCCGCCGACGTCCACATTTCTGTTATCGCATATAGTACTGTAATATTGAACTACTAATGATTTTAGCCCCATACTTCGCCTCGAACGAAACCGATTATCTACCGACTGAGCCTGAAATTTTCGAGTGATTTTGATATTTTATTTTTCTTGTTTTCTATCCGCATTTTTATTTAAATTCTCACATTCAGGTATCAGGGCTTTATAGAAACTTATCGGGATCCGAGCGGTCAACGGGGCGAGTTTGAAGGTTTCGTGGCGATGGTCAACAAGGAGATGTCGAAGAAGTTCGGAGCCCTAGTAGATGGTGCTGAGCGTTTCATCAAACTGTTGCCCTGGGGTGAGGACCTGGAGAAAGACACTTTCTTACGGCCGGACTTCACCAGTTTAGATGTTCTAACATTCTCCGGAAGCGGTATACCGGCCGGCATTAATATACCCAACTGTGAGTATTAATAATGATATTTGATTTGCGCTAAATTAATGAATGAATGAATATCAAATAGTAAAAATTAGTAACGCAGACGCAAACGGCGGTTTTATTGCTAAAGTAACAATTTATATCAGGCTACTCTTGGCCAAAAGAAACTTTGAGTAAAGAAACTGTGGGCTAGTGCATTAAAGAAAAAAAAATGAAGAACATTTATAAAAGTACAAGTACAGATGACGCCAAACAACTTGAACAAATGACCTTGCATGCGCAGAAACCGATTTTAGGCGTCGCGGTATGCGGTGCGGGGCGCGGCGTGCGGAAGTAGGATCGCATCGACCGCGCCAATCCACGCTATTGGTGGATCAGTCAACCATCGCTTCCCGCTTTGTGTTCACGTCTCATCGCTACTTCAGTACACTTGCAGGCAATAACATCACGACCTCAAAATATGTCTCGTCGACAATCAAACACAGTTTTAAAAAGGCAAGCCAGAAAGATGGTATACGATGTGTATTGCTTTTTAAAGAAAGAAGAAACATCCGATTTTGAAACAATGAAACAGACATCGGAGGCTCGTAATTTCTCACTACTTCTATACACGCAGCTACTTACTTCACGTGTATCATTCGTGTGCACGTTTACCACTCAGTCACTCATGCAAATAGGACAGAAAAAATACAGAAATAAATAGTTAACGTAGGAATAAGAAATTCTAATGCATAGGTTTTTTTGCTCGTAAGTGTACATGCGCAAACTTTCCCCCACCACCACACTTTTTGTTCAAGTTGTTTGGCGTCATCTGTAAATACATATGCTTCTACAGACTACAGACAGATAAAACCAAAACAAAACAGAATTGAATAACAGACAATATTATTTAGGAAGATGAGTCCTGCTTGAGGAAATGTTTCTTGACTAATTTAATAAAAGAGTCCCATCCTTTAGTCAAAAAATTATTTCAGTTCTTATCAATAGATATTAAGCGTGCGAATTTGTGCTGATAGCTATTAGCTATACTGTATGTGTTTAAAATTATGTGATTGAGGAACTTTTTAAGTGAGCAACATCCAATTTCACTAACCTAAAACAAGGCACAGCTTAGCTAGGAAATGCCTAATCTTACGCATCGCCTAAGCCGATTTGTGTAATAAACATTTTTTCTTATATCCCTTGACACATTTGTGACCTACACAAATGCTTAGCATGTCATAATGCCGGTAGGTTATTCCTAGTCAATGTTGAAATGCATTTTTACTTTAAGCGATTCTAAATATTTAGGTGACTCCTAAGTTTCGTGAAAATGGGTATAAATAATATAGGTATGGACAGGCAAGAACTAGGATGAATTTTGGAAAATGATAAAAATAACTTTTAATAAACTTTGTTTTCAGATGACGAGATCCGTCAGAACGAAGGTTTTAAGAATGTTTCACTGGGCAACGTCATTCCTGCCGCCTACAAGGAGTCTGTTATACCTTTTTTGTCGGAAGTTGACAAGAAGCTATTGGAGCAATACAGAGTCTCTGCATTTGAGGTTATAATTGAAAATAATTAGACTTTTGATGAATGTTCTAGATTATTATTCAACTACTATCGACAGAGTACCTATTCAGTTACTAATATTCAGACACTATTCTTAATACTAACTATCAAATATCATTCATTTGATGCACTCCCTGTTGAATTACATGTGGTTAAGTATATATATTTTACGTGACTAAAGGCTAATAGTGTGATTAGTGTGAATGGTATTTCACTTTTAAAGATTCATAAAATTGTATTTATTTTATAGTTACATTTCGTAGGTTCAAGTTGGCCTTCATGAACTACTAGGGCACGGCAGCGGTAAACTTCTGCGTCAAAACGCCGACGGAACGTTCAATTTTGACAAGGAAAAGGTCAAGAATCCGTTAACAGGTAAATGGATTGCGTATTTTTTAATAAAGAAAACTATAGCTATGAGCTTTTCAATGTTAATACTCTGTAATCTTTTTTGTTTCGGATACATCTAATCATAGAAAAAAAAGATCAAAATATTGAAGATCAAAGAATTTGTTGTATTTCATGAACTTTAAAAAACCGACCGGGAAAAGAATAAAGGTTTTACAATTGACTAAGAATGCAAAACTTTTTGATCATCTCCTTTTTTTATATTGTGCATTACATACTCTTCGCATACGGCACATCATCGGTCTAACGTTTGTTATTTTATAACCTCTTGCGATCTAAATGTTTTGGAAACCAAATATTTATACTTAATCGTTAACACATACTTATTCAAATCTAGAATTTTTTTTATGTTTAGTGAATAGTGTGGTATATACACCAGAATTGGCTACTTGATTGTTTTGGGAAAACAATTAAAAAAATGTCATAGCAGATTTATTTTTATCCAAAATGTGTTATTAAATAGGGGAAAATGTCATGATCATCATCAGCGTCCCCACTGCAGAGAAAATAAATAGTTAAATTGTATTGAGAAAACAATCAGTGGCATGACATTTCCAACCATGACGTCCCGTTTTAATAAAAGTTTAGTTTATTGAAATGTGACGTCATGGCCGTCCGCGTTTAGGTTCTTTTAAAGCTGCAGATTATAAATCGCAAGTTAATTTTGCAAAAATTTAATATACTTACTTTAAATAATGAATGTTTACCATTTCCAATGACTTAATGTAATAACTGTCAAGTAGCCAAATGCTATCACAATTTAGATAATGCCAGTTTCCAATGCGAAGGTATTTGGAGTATATAATTGTAATTGCTTGATGTACAGGTGAATCCATCACGAGTTGGTATACAGAGGGGGAAACGTATGATAGCAAGTTCACCACTTTGGGCTCTGCCTTCGAAGAGTGTCGAGCGGAAGCAGTAGGGCTCTACCTGTCGTTAGAGCCACAGATTCTCAAGTATGCTCAAAGCTTTATGCCCTATTTTATAAACGACCCACTGAAATAGGTTTATTTTATAACATATTCATGAAACTCAAATTGTTTAAATTCACCCGGTCTAATACAGGAAAAAATTATAATCAGTACACAAATTTTTATCTATGGTTTAATATGAATAATAGAGTACATTTATGAAGCCATTATTTTTAAGTTTCATGTAAAAATGATAAAATTGACACTTTTAAATATCAAGTAGTAATCAGATTGTACAGCAGGTGCGTTTGCTGTTGTCTTTTTTTATGAATATGATCTACCATATTTTTCTGTATAGATAAAGCTATTTTCTATATTGACCCCGTGACCGAAATCTATCTTCTATCTATCTATCTAGTTTAACACTATGAGATATAAGTTAATGTGAAAATGTTTTTCATTTTATATCCTTTGTGTTTATTATATAATTATTATAAAACGAATACTAAAGTTAATTTAAACCATTAGCCGCCCCAAGCAAATTTAAAGTGACAGAAAAGCAAACTTCTAGTTCAGACGTGTTGACTTATTTTGGCCGGCTAGCGTTTTATTATGTGGTACTAAAGTTAGTCATCGTATTTAGCGTTTTGTACCCAAATGGTAAAACGGGAACTCTATTACTAAGACTTAACTATCTGTCTGTCTCCAGTTTTTATAGTTGAAATTTTCACATATTTCTATTGCTGCTTCAACAACGAATATTAAAACCCTGAATAAAATAAATATTTAAGGAGGCTCCTAAACAACAAACGTAATTTTTTTGTGTCGCTCGATATTAATAACGACAACAGGTAAATTAAATATTTACAGGTATTTATATAGTAACTTAAAAAATAAATAATTAAATTAAAACTAAACAAATATTTAAGAGAGGCTCCATACAACAAAGGTGACAGCGTACGGAACCCTTCGTGCGCTTGTCCGACAACCACTTTGATATTTAGTTAATATATTCGTATGTAAAAAAAATATTGTCAATCTCTTAGGATATTCGGTTATGAAGGCCAAGAGGCGGAAGACGTGATGTATGTGAACTGGCTGAGTCTACTATGGAATGGCGCCGCTAAAGCCACTGAGATGTACCAGCCGTCCACTAAGTCTTGGCTTCAGGTATTGATATTTTTTCTATTTAACTTGCCTCGTGAGGAGCTACGATACGTGTTAAGCAGCTTTCGCAAGGGCTGGTCATAGGATGGGTGACCATAAAAATTATTATCTCTAACTCCTCCGTGCTTAGGAGCGCACGTTAAACCGTCGATCCCGGCTGCATTTGTAGTCGTTAACGCCCACCAAGATATAAAATCCCTAAAAGCCAGGAATATTGTAGATTATTTGAAGTCTACCAGGCTAAAGGAGTTACTATAGCTCTGGCGGCGAGTCACAATAGATCTTCAAAGTCGCAGTGACTACAGTTCCTCAGGGAAATGCGTAGCCCCTTACAACAGCAAAAAATAATAATAACGCCCACCAATCCGCACTAGGCCCATTCGCGCTATTCGATTCCATTCATAGGGAAGGCCTAAACCCAGCAGTTGGGGATATTAATATCCTTGTGATGAAGATTAAACGTACCTCATTATTTTATATTTTAATTTTCTTTCTTTGTCGAATTAGGGACATAACCTAATGTCATTTCTATTTTGTCTCAAAACTTATTTCATGATAGTAGTTAATAACAGTACAAACATTAATTGTTCCAATCCCTTTCTTTCTACTTCTAATATATTCTAATATCTAATAAATAGTTCTAATATATAATTTGTATTATGTTGCAGGCACACGCGCGGGCGCGTTTTGTACTGATGCGTCTATTGGAATTAGAAGGGAACGGCATCCTCACAATCACAGAGTCAGACCCGGGAAAAGATCTTCTACTCACATTAGATAGAAATCGCCTTCGCACCGACGGAAAGAGAATACTTGGTATTGATTTTTTAATGGTTTTTTTTTTTCTTTTTGTAGTGGTAATTTTTATTATAAATGCGGTTTACATAGAAGATTCAACAACGTTTAAGGACCTTGTTACATTTCGCCTGTGGTTTTTTTCCTAATTTGGTCATTTTGGACGTTCTTATTCTCGGAATGACAAGAGTTTTTACTAATCGATTAATGCAAAATAACTATTGCCGTAGTTCGTAGCGACTTTACTTTTTGTAATTTGCGCTTAACATCTTAATTAAACCCAAATTTACATGGACTGTTAATAAATACGCGTTGGCGCTTTTTAGGCTCCTGGATTGAGCCGCTACTACAAACAAATGAAATAAAAAATAATAATGTTATCTCTTATATAATGGTATAGTTCGTAGCAGCCTCGGAATTTCGAAATAACATTGGATAAATAAAGAAATCCAAAATCTTATAAGCCAAAAACTGAAAGTAGCTTTAAGTTAATATGTGAATTTCTCCTATTTACTATAACATTATTGACCATAAGAATAATATCTATTATGACGTAATAGAAAAAAAAAATTGTCCGGCCATGTAGGGAGTTTGTTTGTATTTGAGGACCTAAAAGTTGGGTCCTATTACAAATACAAACAATTCTAGGTCAATACTACGCCAAGGAACATTGAATTACTACATTTTCAGTTTCATTTTGCCTTTCCGAAACTAGAAATAGTTTCTTCGTGTTATTCTGATATAGGTATATTTTAACTAGGGATATTTAAGTAATACAGTAATAATACTTAGATAAATATTGTCCCTGGGTTTAATATTAAGTGAAAATAAGACGTACTATCCGCATACTTTACTAAAGACTATTATTTTGTGCTGTTAGGCGAGTTTCTGGTGAAGCTGCAGACTATAAAGGCAACAGGCGACGTGAGCAGCGGCGAGGCGTTATTCAATACTTACTCGAGCGTGACCGATCCGTGGGCCCGCTGGAGGGATATAGTGCTGCTACATAAACAGCCCAGGAACATATTCGTACAACCTAACACCATGGCCAAAGGTCAGTCTTACCTTTGAAGTCAGTTCTATTTAAAAAAAATAATATCTATTTAAGTAACGGAAACATTATTTTTTCCAATCTTATCGACATGCCTTGTCATTTCATTGTCTTGTCAGTTTTGTGTGCACTCTTAACAGTAAAAAATGTCTGACAATCATAAAAAAATTAAGATTTTTCTTTATTTTAGAAATGTAAGAATTGATTAAATGTGAAATTTATGCAATTTAAATAAAATAAACTAATATTTTATTGCATTCCAATCATTTTTTTTTTTCATTATTTTAAATATTTTTGTTAAAACCAATGTGAACATACAATTTCATACAAAAGTACAGTTGTATTTTCACGAATTTTAATGGGACTCCCTCGCAAACAAAATAAACAGAATCAATAAAGTCGCTCTACTATTGAAATGATTTTATTATTGACTAAAAAATTGTCAGCATAGCGTTATGAATGCATAATAATAATACATTGTTCTTGTTCCCAGGTGATACTGTAGAACTGAAGCGGTACCCCGCGAGTGCGGAGGGCATGATAGCATCATGGGTAGAACGCTTCCCCTCCACGGATGTGGACGATGTTCTGGAGCAACTGGCCGAGGCAGACGCCAAATATTTCCAAGATTTACAAACGTTACTCGTGTAAACGACTAACCACAATAAACACTGCCACTTTTATATTACCGTCTTTTATTCATTACGATTACGTTTGTATAATAACTATAGTCTATTCATCTTCCTCTGAGACAAAATGTAAACAAACTGGAAAAAGGTTCTTTAATATATCAAAACATAAATGCATTTAGAATTTATTAAAAAAGAAAGTGACATTAAAAATACCTAAAATTGAAGCTGTTCCCAAACATTGGACGTATTATAATACTACTAAATTGAGGAGTAGTGATAAGAAATATTTTACGTAGAAACGTGAAATTTTGTAATTAGTCGGGTTATACCGGCCATTTTTACTCTCGATCAACTCGTTGACTCGTGCAAAATACTTTCGTTAAATTCTTGTTATTTGTTTATTCCAGTTGTTAAGTTTCTTGTTTTCTGTTATTGCTAAGTTTTAAGTTAAATGAAATAAAATCTCTTTTAAATGATGCTCTAAAAAGGCATTTTTTTAAAATTAATGGTATCATAGATGATTTGGTTGACCGTTTTGTGATAGAAGTTGGTACGACTAGTTCCTCAGAGGAAGACGAGGAAGATTCTGAATAATATTATGTGACTCTTACAATTGCTATTTGTAAAAGAAATAAGACTTATTGTATTGCATACCTACCATACAATAATTTGTCCCATTAACAAATTTTATTTACATACCAACATCAATAAAAAAGTTTGAGAAACATTGGTTTGTTTGTTTACATTTTGTCTCAGAGGAAGTTGAATAGACTATTTTCCGTAAGAGCCATCTTTCTTATTCACAAAAGAATACTACATACCATCTTTCTTATTCACAAAACAATAGTTCTTAGGCGTCCCGTTTCGTCTTTACCAGACTGCAGTCATTATCATCAGCTTGTGTGCGTGTTCTAAGGTTTCAGATGAATTCTTGACTATTTTACAGTTCGTTTCATATATAAACAAGTAGTTATGTCGCTGACGTCAGTCCGACAGCAAAATGGCTAAGAGTCCGTGTAAAAAATTAAATCTAACGGGTCTCGCAAAATACGTGACGGAATTTCCGTCTACTGTCTATCTATATAAAAATGAATGTACGCACGTAACTTCCGAACGACTGCACCAAATTGGATGATGTTTAAGATCAAATTAAGGTTAACATTTGTCTATGATAATAAAATTTACTCACTTTATTGAATCTTCATTTAGTTGAACCCTGTTCACATTTTTAAGTTAAACGGTTTTATTTTAAACAGAAAAATGTTGCATGCATATAAATATACTAAAAGCTAAAAAATAAATTGAATGGCTACAGTTATGGGCACCATTATGTATACATTGTTACATTTTCAAAATAAAGTAATCCATAAACTACTCATTTTGTGGATATCTATGTTCACATAAAATCCTGACAATGATACTGTATTATACTTACCAAGACCTTTAATTTGATACCCATATTGATGCGATTGAAGAAAAAATTACATTATCCGCCATTTTGCAGCGGCGGCCATCTTGAATTTTGATTTTGTATAATATCAAATGGCATGTTAAGGAGAATATAATTCATATTCTCCTTAACATGCCATTTGATATTTATATTGATGGGATTAAAAAAAAATAAGTTGTCCGCCATCTTGTAACGGCGGCCATCTTGTATTCAATTGTGTTGTCACCAGAATCAAAGGCGTATACCAAATATTAGATCAATCAGTTGATGGAAAGAGGGTGAAATTTCAATTATTAAATTTTACCCACCACGAAGGAAACAAACGGGGTAAGCAAAATAAAACCGTTTAAAAAATGATGACCAGAACCTACTGCTGAACCAACTACTGATGCTGCTGGTGTGAATAGAGTTCTTGTTTGCCAAAAGAGATCTATCAGAATTATAGACGGTTTACAAAGACCAGCATTAGCACGAGTGCATTTCGCAAAAATCCAATTATGACTGTAATAAATGTATTTATATTTAGATCATTGTTACAAATTCACAGATGGAAATAGTTACGAATAGTTACGAATGTCCATCACTACAATACAGGAAATAAACACAAATGTGTTATACCCAAAGTTAGATTACAGAAAGCTTCAAATCTAGGCATGAGTTTAAAAATTAACAAAGCTGCCTTTGATTTAACCATTGATTTAACAAAGCTGCCTTTTGAAGAATTTAAAATTGAAATTAAATTTTTCTTTGAAAGATCCATTTTATGATGTACTTGCTGTGTTCACTTTGTAATATGTAATGGCAGCGTGATATTTTGTAAGATTGTTTGACATTTAGTACACAAGCGTTTATCACGTTTGTGTAAAATGCTCTGAATTTTTGTTATTCTTTGTATTTATGACATGATATAATTGTATTATGACTCGCCTAAGTTGCGTAATGTACCAAAGGGCAAATAAAAGATTGCATTGAATATAGTTACGATAATAGATGTGGGCGTTGCTTTCCTGTAAGCAAAATGTATGATTAAAATGAAAGCCTTGTGATCAACTATTATAATTTATTCACATTCAATACAAAACGTGTGTGATTGCAAATTTAACATTATCGTCGTCGTAACAATCACAGTATAGTGTTATCATGCAACAACCATGACTAACAAGAGTAATATTAAAAGTCACCACACACTTAATAAATAGTTTTGAGATGATAAAATCAATGACAAACTCATTTATATAAAAATTATTGCTTACAACTCGTCTCATTATCCAACAAGCCATGTATTGGCTTGTTTACAGTATAATATAGAAAATGGCAACAAAACGTTATACAAACTCTGTACTAATTATTTTTTTATTCGGCATATTAGATTCATATACATCTAAGTAACTGAAAGAAAACTTTATTAAAATATAATACATGTGTGAGTGATTCTATAACACGTCCAATCTATAAATACAAGTTATTTCTAACGAAATAATCTAAGCACCGCCTATTTCGATTACTGTTACAGTTTGACTTAGCTTTCAATACTATAATCGTTTATAATAAAAAGTAAACTTAAAGTTTGACTTAGGGTCTCATAAAATTGTAAAATTATATTAACTATGAAATAAAAAATAACCATATTGAGTTAAACATTTGTGCAAACACACACATAAAATCGTGGAATTTCACCATATTCCATAAAATGGACAATTTATCAAATCCAGTCACTTATGTTTTATAAAGGCACATAAGAATTAATTTACAATTAACACTTAAAAACGTTATCCTTTGCAAAATAGAATTTTAAATAGTCTGTAAAATATAATAAATATTGCAAGAATTATTCCCGTCGAGCCCGACAAAAGCTGTATCGTTTGTATGTACGTATGTAGTCAGTCTGCTGTTCGAACATGATGTATTTGTTAATATGTCATATGTATATTAATATATTATTTATCAAGTTCATTCAAATAAATATCTAACATTTTATTTCAATGAATCTGTGAAACTTACTCTATATATAGATAACTATAGATACTCAAAATACTGTAATATTACTTGTCAAATAATAAGTTTCACATTAGCTTATATAAACATGTAACTATAAAAATGGCTATTTAGTCGTGATCGTATCCCTACAATATTTCGCATTAATAATCGTTTGTCTTCACACATTTTAAATGCGCAATGTTTTTAATTATATTAAATCTTATTTAATTCACTAGATTTTTTTTTCTTTATGATGTATTCCTAATTTCTTTTGTGCTATTCTATAGCCGTATCCTAAATTCAATGGATTTCTATACAATTTTTCTAGTTTCCCTTATATTATTTATATAATAATAAATTAACAACTCAATTAAACCTTGAAGATCTATCGATAATAGTTCAAATTATCATCTTTCAATATTAACAAAAATTAGGCACTAAGTCAAATTACTTATTTTTACGAGATTTTTCTAAGATTTTATTATTTCTTCCAGCAATAATCTCTTACAGTACTAATGAGCACAGACTGCGTGAGATCGATTTTTCGATTGATTTATTAACGCACGGAATAAGTAAATGTTTAGATATTAGCGATATTGGCTATGTTAACTATTTGGCAATATATTTTATATTGCCAATATGAAAAAGAAAAATGAGAAAGTCAAAAAATGTTATTACAATACAACAATGTATTAAGGCAAACGATTATAGATTTGTTTGGATACACGACTAATAACTTACGAGATTTCGTTAGAGATTCATCAAAATGAGTATGCGAAACTATGATATTTGCCACTAGAGACAGTCTTACAGCAACTATCCGTTTTGTTATAACAGATATTACCCCACCACGCGTTTGAAAAAATGTCAAAGGACAACCATGAAGAGATTTAATTAAGGAAACATTTTGTTGCTAAATAAAACGTGGAAGATGACATTCAATAGTGTAAACTAGAAATGTGGTAAACGAGTTTTTAGTTAGTGTCTTGAAAGAAAAAAAAATGCTTTTATAAATCACAACACAGTTTCGTCGTTAGTAGCGAGCTTCATCAGTAGTGCCTCTCAGTCAGTTTTCTCAGAGCGTTCTGTACGGTCGCCTTCGCTTTGAGGTGAGACATTGGATCTGAAAACAATTTGTCACGATCTCATATTCGATACATTATGTACATAGTAATACGTCTTTGTGTCTGTATTTCTATACGTTAAGTGTTGAATGATAGGCTGTGTATTTCGAATAGAATAAGATTTCATATTTTACTACGAAGTCATTAATTTGTGCATGTTTTTACTGTAGCTAAATCAATGTCCGTGTATTTATGCAAGAATATAATGAAAATAAATATTGTGCAGATTAGATATTAAGTAAATGTATGTTCTATCTACATTGCAGAAGGGCACATTATACAAAAAGATACTATACAGTTCGACGCCTCTATAAATCCTTGGTATACTAGTTCTTTTTAAAGCATTAGTGTTGTAAAATTTAATTCGAAAGCATTAAGCGTGCACAGAGTAAAATCGTATTATCTTTCACGAAAGGGAAGTTATTGTGAATTATTTACGTAACTCAAAGAGAACAAAACTAATACACACCTTGGCAGTTTCTCCTTTTCGATGTCGGGTTTTCTAGTCACGCTGATAGATATATTTTTTCTATTTCGTATTTTTTCTAGTATATTCTCCGGGCTAGGCTCCTTTTCGCTTTCTTTCAGTATTATAGCTGAATTTCTAGTTCTCTTCGGCCTGTATGTAGCGTAATTCCCCGGAGAATACATCGACAGAGTTCTATTATATTTTTGTGGATCTCTGAGAGGACCAAGGGTAGATTCTTCAATACCGTCAGAATTTTCCAGCAATGATTTAGTTCTTGAATATCTGTGGCCTCCGTATGACAATGGTTGATCGTAATCCAAGTAGCTTCGACTACCAGGACACTTCCTAAAGTCATTGCGGTCGAGAGATCGATAGGTATCGATTTTGTCGTTTAATCCGTAATTTTCGAACCTAGAATTATTTCTAGTATTTACTGGTAGATCGGTCAACAGAGATCGGTACCTTTCCGTGGAGGGAGATAGATCTGATGCGATGGAATACCCTGGAGACAAGTCATATACACCGAGGGGTGGTGATGTAGGTGAAGCGTCATATTTCATTTCTACCGGTGGGGAGTGTATTCGTGCCAGAGGATCGTATTCCGCAGCACCGGGTCCAACTAAACTACTTTTTCTTCTCGCTTTCTTTTCGTTAAACCTGGAATAAAAACTTTTTCTTCGTATCCTATCGATGATATCGTCCTTTTCTGGTGATACTGACCCACGACCGCGTAGAGAATTGTTAGCCGTGGTATCGGAAGGCGACAAAGAATGTTTACCGACACTTTTATCTTCTACACTGAGATCAGACTTTAATTCGGAATTGGATATAGTAGATCTACTCCTCGATCGACTGCGTGTTTCTATATTCATATCGTTGTTTTCAACCAACCTCTCGGGTGCTATGCTGATTTTCTTTTCTATATTTTCTTTCTTTTCAGTCTCCTTGTCTTCTGCAGAATGTTTTAGCACTTGCGGTTCTATCACAGGATTTGTAGGAACTATTTTTTTTACTCTTGGCAATTTGGAGAAGTCTAATTTTAAAGTATTTTTCAAGTTTTTAGGTTCAGTATCTCTTTTAATTTCGGCTCGTTCGTCATTTTCAATAGCCGCTGGCACAACGTTATCACTGGTAGTCCTGCCATATTTATTTTTACGACTTAATCCATTCAATAGTAACGAGGTTGGTCTCCGAGGTTTATCTTTATCGAGAATATCTAACGGTAGCTCTGCATTTGTTTGTATTTTACAATCGGCTATATTCTCTTCTAGGTTTTCACTTTGAGACTTTTCTACAGATTTCACTGACTTTTCTTTCGGATCGAATTTTTTAAACAACCCTAAGACTTTAGATACTGTTGTTTTTGTATTGCTAGTATTAGGAGTATCCAGTGCGGCAACGTCAGTTAATGTTACAGCTCTTTTAATAAGGTTAGATTCAGTAGGAGGTTCCGGATTAACAGGTACAGATTGCTCTCTTTGGATTCTTTTTAACTTTAACGCATCACTACTTTCTGTGGTTATATTTCCATTTTCTGAACTCTTTTCTGGAGAACTAGATTTTGCCGAGGTAAACTTTTCTAATTTATGACCTAGAGATTGGAACATAGATTTCTTTTTTGTGACAGTCGTAGGTTTATTTCCATCTTCGGGAACTTTTTCTTTAACTTTCTTTGTCACTTTTTTCTTTTCAGGTACACTTTTGGCATCTGTTGAATCTTGGTTGCTTCCCACATCAGCTTTTGATTTTGAGGAAACTTTTTTAATTATTTTCTTTTTTACTGTTCCTTTCTTTTCACCACTATCGCCTTCAGTTGCTTTAGCTTTGGCGTCTTCTTTTTTAGTAGAGGTATTTAATATTTTAACAGTCTTATCTTCTACTTCGATCAAATCTTTATTTAAATTATCCTTAACAATGCCATTAGCAACGATGGAGCCATTCTCTTTGCTAGGTTCTAACTTATCATTATTTTCTTCATTTATTATTTTATATTTTTTAAGGACAAGACTGTCACTAGTGGATTTTTTATTATCGAAGTTAGATTCTACTTTGCTTTTGACGGATTCACCACTGCCAATACTCTCTTCGGTTTTCTGTGTTTCAGACTTTTTCATTGGTAATGTAATACTAAAACTAACTTCGACATCACTCTTCATCTGGTCATCTTTTAGTTTAGAATTAGATGCGGTTTCTTTTTTATTATTATTGCGATTTACATAAACTTTTTCCGGAGACGGGCTACTCGTAGGATAACTCTTCGGTCTCGTCAATTTGGATTCCTTTTGTAAACTTGCATCTTTTATTTCATGTCCTTTGTCAGGACCGTTTCTCGTAATAAAGGACACCGGTTCTTCAATAGATTCTTGATTTTTAACGGGATAACTTTTTGGCCTAGTCAGTTTCGATTCTCGAGTAGAGGAACAATCGATGAAACGTGAACTCGATCTCAATTCTCCCGCGTCGCCGCTCATCTTTCTGTCCGGCGAATTTCCATGGGGGGCATCCGCCGCGGTTTCTTTGATATTATCTAGAATGGGGAAAAACGGTGTGTTCGAGCGGCTCCTCTCCTTGTTGGTTAGAAGCGACACGGGCGATAGACACTTTTTAAACGCTGGATCGTCCCGGAACGTCGGCGGGGCGTCGCCGTAATCCGACGTCGGACTTCTCACGCCCGGGGATTCGAGCGATCTGTTCTTTTTCTCTCGTATCTCGCGCAAAATTTTCTGCGTCTCGAGCTCCTTTTCTTTCCGATGCTTCGCGTAAACGCTCTCGTCCGGAGGGGAATCGAAAAAGTCCGATCTCAGAAACCTGGAGACCCGGCGGCGGGGCTGGTCGCCGGTGAGTCTCATCGAGTGGCGGCGGAGGCCGAGCCCCGTTCCGCCGTATGCCGCCACGTAACTCGGCTCCGATAGAATGCTTCCGTCTGAAGAGTACGAGTCGTCCAGGGACGACGCCCGCTCTGGCGTCAGGTACTTGCTGAGGAGGGGTCGATCGGGGGTGATCCGCGGAGTCACCGTCGATCCGATACGCGTCGACACTGGCTCCGGCTCGATCGGCGGTGCCAGGTCCCGCACAGGCGACGACCGCCGGCGCAGCCGCGGCAGCGTGCAGAACTGTCGCACCGAGTCCACGTCACCAGTCGTACGGTCGGGGGAACGTAGCCGGTGCGACGACAACGACGCCTCGACTTCGGGCCGCGGCGACGGAGGTTCAGAATTTTCGGGAGGGGCGGGCCGAGGGGAAGGAGATTTAGATTTAACAAGAGGCGCGGGTTCGTCGGTTTTCATCGGGGTCATAGGGGCGTCCTCGTCTGTCGGAGGCGATTCTGGTGCAGGGGCTCGGGGCGCGGGCGTTTGAGGGGCGGAGGCGGGCGCGGGTGCGGAGGCGGAGGCGGGCGCGGGGTCGTGCAGGGAGAGGGTGCGGCGCAGTCGTCGGGCGGCGGCGGGCGGGAGGCTGGCGAGGAGCTGTCGCTGCAGGCGGCGGGAGAGCGCGGGCGTGAGGCCGGAGAGGGCGCGCATCTCCTTGTCAGACAGCCGGATCGAGCTCAGGTCGAGGTCGGACAGGTCGAGCGCCTCGGCCGCCTGTTCTTTGCCGCCTCTCTTCCTACCACCTGGAACGTAACCGAAAGACACGCGTATCGATCGTGCGGGAGGCGCGCGGGGCCGGTGTTCGCGCGAGCCAGCCGGGCCTCGTCCGGAGCCCCGGGTCTCGTAGAACATACGACGATTAATGCGAACGTCGATGCGGTCTGTTAATGGTCGATTAGTATCTAGGAGCTACGCACTGAGTGATCTGATTAGGTCAAACTAAGCGTTGAGGATGCGAAAAACGGAACACAAAAAAAAATGCATTAAAATGTTGCTTTCGACATTGCCATTTACCAGAACGCTCGAGGGGACCGATCGCATAGGCACAGTATACCACGATATATATAAAGGCATCTCTATTCTGGTAAAAAGAGCGCGACGTACGGGTGCGAAACACAAAATGAAAAGAAAACACATAAAATTATGAAGAAATAAATAGAGTTTAGTACCTATTCCTGTGTGGCGTTTGTGGCGGGTTTGTGGTTGGCGCTGGTGCCGCTGTGAAGTGAAGATTTGGTCGGAGCATGCAGTGTAACGCGCAACCCAACTGCAACCACACCAACACAACCTCACTACCGCTGCTGCTCCTCGCCATCAGTATTAGGTTTCCCTCTCTTCCCCCCCAAAAAAACCCCAACCCCGTTCCCCGAGAGAGCGACACGCTTGTCCTAGTTTGGCTGCAGATAAGTTGTCTCGCTCGAGAGCGCGGCGTGTCATAGCGCACGTTTCATGAATGCATAGGACATTCGTACGAGTGACGAGTGATCGTACGATAACATTAAGTGCTACCACATCCACTATCTACACATTTATAATATGATCACGTTCCAAACTAATCGATTAACGGTCGGTCTTTAAACGACATTGCGTCGAAGTTAAAATATGGCTGAAAATTATATTGACAGTTTAACATTAAAAATATATTTATTACTATACAACTGTATTGCCAGAGGCGATGCGACAAATGAAATGCCTTTTCGCATTACATGCATTTTACTACAAGATGAATTGAAAAAAAAAAAAACTTTATGATTTTCGATAGCGACGCAACATTTTCCTGCTAGTGTTAGCGAGTAGGAGAAAGTCAACACCTGCACAAAGAATGCATTTTGAATACAAATATAACACTACAATGCAAAAAAGGTTAAAACTGTTGATTAATATTAAAAAAAAAAAAACTGTTAATGGAGTCAAAAACACACAGTTATACAACGGACTATTGGATGCATAGTCAATTATATACGACACTACGCACGGCAGTATTGATGTGGAAAACGTCGCAAATATCAGACACGTTGGTAATCGATTTGAGTGTGACGCGGTTCTGAGATCGTGTAATGATCGACAGTTAGATAAATTTTTAGTGCAAGCTAGCTTTGTTGTGAGTTCTGTAGCCGGGCAGCCCGTCCGAGCGCTAACTACTTGCGTTTGTGCTAATGTACAATGAATAATTTACATGCTCCATTTATTTTGAAAAGCTTTATTACATAGATCGTTATACTTTTACGAGACATTATAAAAAAAAAAGTATATCCATATCGCATCGTCTGCGTTCTTTTCCAAAAAACGCTCCAAAAAAGATTTTATATACATAATAAAACAATAGGATTATTTATACAGTTATTTAAGATAACAAATGGAACAAATACTATATTTATTTAGTTTTGTTTGAAATAAAAACTACTATAAAAATTAAATAAAAAACACCACAATAATGGACGCGATATCGCTACCACTGATCGGAATAGGTAGATTGATTTTTAGTACTTGTATTATATGTCTCATCCATAAATCTATGTCTTATCCATGTTATAAGCATCATAGAAAGAATAAAAAGGATAAGACATTTTCCTTCTACTGCCATTACTTCTACATAACCTATTGCTATTGGGTCCTATATTATATTGCCTGAAATTATCTTTAAAGCTTTTATAGCTTATGATTAAAGGAATAACTTTCAAATCGGTAAAGATTCTAAATTCTAATCATCGTAGTCCCTGAACTATAATGTATAAGAAGTGTAAACATATCGCAAAGCCACGGTCACAGTGACTCTTTTTCAATAACGCATGGTGTAGCGGTGATAGTGCAATGGGTGCGAGTGCGTGATAATGGCAACGTTTCCCTGGAGGCGGCCGCGTGCGACTTACCTCTAGGCAACTGGCGCGGCTTGTTGAACATAGAGTCGAAATTCTCACGCAGATCTCGCGCTCCCCACCCTTCGCGGCTGCAACACATAACGTTAAAAATTCAACTTCTATCAAGTTTTAACTCAAATGTAAACTCAAGTCTAAATTTTTATGACGGAATCTACTAAGAGTACATAATTTTCATTAAATAGCAACAATAACATTTTTTGTGGTTATAGATGATTGACATTCTTCTCATTTTCTATGGAGTTGAATTAAGAGATTTTTTACAATTGAAAAAGCAAGTAATCCCTAATCAAAGGGGTAATTTTGTTTTTTTTTTATTTTCCATTACAGTAAATCGGGACTCACGTTTCTGATATACTTCTTTTGTTTTCCACATATCTATGGGTGCTGCATGTATAAAATAACACATTTATATTAAGACCCCAAAACAAAGAGATTAGACCTAAGAGCTACTACACAAGAATATGTAAGTGGAAATGCAACTCTGTAATTAAGAGAAGGAAGATCGCAATATACTATATACTAAAGGACAGCTATAAGCAAACCTTCGAATCGGTCCACTATGCTCCCTTTCTGCGCTAATTACGCATATGCGAATAGTGAGAGACAAATATTTATTTAGATCTTCTCTTTTACTAGTCGAATAACGTCTCGAGGTCTAGGTCACCGGCTCTAGTGTTTGTACATTTTCTTAAATCTTTAAGTCCTTTAATTATTACTATAGGAGGCTAGCGATACAAAAAAAATGCAACCGATAGTTAATTAATAGTAGAATCATTAGGAAACTATAAATCGCGATATTAAAGAAGTCAGTAAAATTCTATTAGAGTTCTAAAGTAACATTTATTTAAAATATATAAGTATGTAGTGAATTAGAAACGCAAAAAAGACAATTATAAAATAATTAAAATATACTCACAATAGATGTCTCCTTGGTAAGTGGGGGCTGCATGCATAAAATTAACATATATTAATATTTTAGTCGGATGAAAAATAAAGAAAAAAGAAAATTACATGCGTATATATTACATTATTGTTAAGTGGAGGATGATATTTAACTAACACATTAATCGTTGTTAAAATAAACAACTTAAAACATTTCGGTTTGTTTTATGAAAGAGAAAGGAAATAGACAAAAAATGCACAAATCATGGACTAAGTTGAGGTTCAAGATATTCCTTTGCTATACAAGGGATGAAGACTGTATAAAAAAAAGAAATTCTGTAAAAAACTGACTAACCGTCAGTCAAATAATAGAAAAATATTAGATACGTATTTTATTTTTTGCTTCAATTTAAACAAGAAGTGACTCAGATAATAGAAATTAAATTTGAGTTCTGTTTTGTGGAAAATGTACAAAGCGGGACGTCCTGTGAAATTCCAATTCAATGTGTCGCCGTAATTTTTTGTTTACGCGAAAAAGAAAAAAATACGTGTTTAATACTTTATCTACCTGACGGACAAACAAACAAAATTAGTCATCATCCCTTTAATCAGATTATGATGAATAATAATCTGGAATATTTTTTGCCTTGTAAAATACAAAAGAGATGCCCAAAAATGTATGAAGTCTGGGTAGTCCATCGGTCATTTGCACAAACGTCGATTAAGGTTTAATGACGCCTTTAAGCTCTAATGACTGTCAAATGTGTATCGGTAATGCCGTTCTAAACTAATGACATTTTTAATGGAAGTTTATAGAAATACTATCAACAGTTAATAAACGCAAGACTAATAGACTCTCATAAATCAACAAAAAAATAAGATGACATCTATCAATAGCTTAGACGTTAATGAAATCAAAAGAAATTAAGCACCGATCTGTTAGACACGCGATCTTAAGATCTTTAGCAATATATTCAGTACAAAAAATATTAACTTGTTTTATATAATATCTCAATTATTATTATGAGATAGTGACATATGAGATGAGATAGTTATACCATTTGAATAGATTATTATTAAAATGTCAAAGCGAGTATCTCATTGCTTAGTCCATAAAATGTAATACTAAATGCTGCATACACGTAACGATATAAGTCACATATGAACCAGTCGTATCTCTATGCATGTCCGTTGAATAGAGATGTAACAAAAAGATACTGACAAAATATGGTTTCAATTGTTTTCCTTTTAAAACAAAATACCTAATTAAATGAACTTTTGGTAGCCTTTTTCTCACGGATCCGGCAAACCGTACATATTTGTCTTACAAGTTACATGAAGGCACATCGTTTTACGATGTGTCCCATATTTGGTACTTTAATAAGTAATCTATAACATGAATAAATGTGTAAGGAGTATATACTACATTTTAAAAAGTGATTGTAGTAGTGCAAGAATATCGTTACGTGTATAGCTACCATTAGGAAGCTAGTCGAATGTATGGTTTGAGAGATCACCTATTGAAGAAAGGTGTCTGCAAATTGTTGAACAACGAGTGCGGATGCTGCGGGAATCCAGGACCCTCCTCTCCGTTCAAACGATTGGTGAGCGCTCGCACCTGATTTATGCCATACAAAACATTCTTAACATATTTTACCTACGATAATATTTATTAACCTTAGGGTCTGTGGAGATCTTACGGATGATCAGTCACGCGTCTCACGGAAGTATTCGATAGTTTGCCAGTTCTGCCCTTTCATAACGCATCTTCCATCAGATATAAAAGAATATGTCATAATTCACTAATAAATATATAATCTATATTATCGAATCCATGTTTAAATATCTTTTTATGTTGACCCTACCAATCTAAAGAACAATATTCAAATAATTTCCTGTACTAATAAAATAATATAATCGAAACTAGTATCATATTTTTTATTGAAATCATTCTTGTTCTATATAGTACCCGATGTAGAAGTGTGGAGAACAGATTCTCAGCAGTGAGAAGATGGAAGCCCTCATCTTCTTCGTCTTCTTCGCCTGAACTCACGGACTCGGCGCGGGCCGCTCTCGATGATCTAAAAACGTATACGTCAATGTGCACTTTAAACATAACAACAACACAACAAGACACCTTCTAATAAAAACCTAAAATTGTTCTTAGTATTTACAGCACTATATCAGACACCAGAAAATGTCATGAGAGTCTGATTTAAAAATTATTTTAATATATATTTTTTTTCATCAGTCAGTAACATTATAATTAAAGTATAAAAAATGCATCAAATTCAAAACGCTGAAACGCGAGGACAGACGACAAAGCCTATGCACAGCACGTCCATATTACGAAAAAGTTACATTGCTGGAAGAAGATCGAGTTATGCTTTTAATAATATCAGTTATATTACCAAAAGCATAACTTCGAAACCTGGAAATGTCATATCTCTAGTCGTAGACTGTGACGACACCAAAAAATCTGGCGTTAAAATATAAGTTAAGAATTTAATTTTTTTATGAATATTTGAGCTTGATACAAGATGAAATATTTTATATTATGATAGATTGTTGATATAGCTCTTAGTAATAATTAGTTAACAAATAAACATACCTCAATCTATGCATGTGCGTATCATCTTCTTCTTCTGATTCTCCTCCACTGACAAGACTGCTGTAAAAATATATTACACTCGTATCATAATATCAAATCATCAAAAATATCAAAAGGTCTTAACATATAGAGAATTCAAAACAGCGACATATATATAGTGCAAAGACTCTAAGAGGAACAGCTGTCAGCTAAACCAGGCTGCGAAGATTGGAATGTTGACAGCATACTAATTGAACTAATTAATAGATTGTATTGAGTTTATATTCATGCTTGAAAGCCAAAATATGACTTCCCTGGACTCGGGAACATTTACCATACGAACAATGATCATTATTGCAATTCAATTATCGTCTCCACCTACCTCAGGACGGAACAATCATATTGCCCACACTATGATGAATATATTAGCTAGGTTCTTTCTTCCACCGACGTGAAACCCATTTCACTTTGATGGAAGAAAGAACCTAGCTAATTTATCCAAATCAAATCTCTGGTATTTAGTAGAACCGGTTGTTGTTCCGCATATAGTACAAATTGGTATATAATTTTTGATCAGGTATGACAACAGCAACTCACATACACAACGTAGCGGTTGTCGGTCGTCCTTCAAGAATATAGTTTTCGAATTTTCAGATGGCATGCCAAGTTGCCTTTTGTCGAATAATTATACTCGTACGCGGTACATAATATACTCATGCACGGTGAGTAGTGCGTATACATGTGCGTACACTGTATGATCGCAGCCGATAGAGTACTCGTGCGCATCATCAATAGGCTATTAAAGTCCCTACTACTGGGGGTTCAATCGAATCAGTGTACTATTGCGCTAGTGGACGGTGTACTACTGCGCGGGTGGATAACGTACCTGACGCGCGGGTGGATAGTGTACTAGTGCGGGATAGCGTGCCTGACGCGCGAGTGGACAGTGTACTTGTACGCGGGTGGATAGCGTACCTGACGCACGGGTGGATAGTGTACTAGTGCGGAATAGCGTACATGACGCGCGGGTGGATAGTGTACTAGTGCGCGGGAGGATAGCGTACCTGATGCGCCTGGGTCGCGGCAGGCGGGCGGCGGGCGCGGCGTGCGCGTCGGGCTCGAGGCTGCGTTGCCGCGGAGTGACGTATCCCTTGCCCTCCACCGCGATGGGTATGATGAACTCGCGCGCGGATTTCTTGATCGGCTCGCCAGGGGAGCTGCACGCCTCACTAGCGCTCGACTCGTTTGACACCAAGCGTCTGATAACATTGAATAAAGCAATCCTTAAACCGGTTGACTAATTGTATAATTTCAAAATCTATTGCAATCATTTCCAAAGGTGTAAATTATAAATTTACACCCCTATCTTCATAATTCATGTTATCTCTCTCCATCCACTGGTTATCTGTAAGAAATCGCTCTAAGCGATAAGGCCGCCAATTGTTACATAATAGTGTTAATTTACTACAAATTTGTATCAATCGATTGTGCAATGTGAACAATAAAGAGTTTTGTATTGTGCATTGTATTGTATCACATACTCTTTATATCCCCTTTCAGTTTACCTACCGCACTTCAATGGAACAATATAACGTTTGAATTCGCAATTGCATTTTGGAACGAATAATAATTTGAATGATCAAGCAATCAATTCTTTCATTTGTCATTTCTCAAAGCTTTTTACTTATAACGCTTACTTTAACAGCATGGAAGAGTATGATACTATTCATTCATATTTAGACGTATCTAACTAACCAAATTTGTAGTTAATTACTAAATAAAATTAAAAAATTAAGAAAACAAGAATACCTTAACGGTGTTTGGGCTGGTTTAGGCACGGGTTTAGTCGGAGGCTGCGTGGGTGTTTGTGGGCTTTGAGGCGGCGACGTGGGCGATTCCTCCGCCACGTGTATGGGGATGATACGCTCCACTGACACGCCCCTAATAAATACAAGAACAATGTCAGCTTTCTGGCAAAAACTACCTGCAGAGCTTCTGAAACTTAACAGAACGAATATCCGTGCGATTGTACATTGGCATAAAACTAATTTGGCTCATCGACGTCTCTCCTCTCTAAATCAGAATGATCTAACTAGCACAACAAAAAGCGATTCGCAAGCCTGACTAAATGAACTTTTCTAATAAAGCCAGAGCTCAAGATATCATAAATAAGAGAGAGAGAGATCACGCTAAACATCTGTCTCGCTATACTAGCGCATGCGTAATTAGCGTTTCCGGTTCGTGCGCGAGCCAACTAGAGCTTGGCCAGTTTTTTATATAAATAAAAATGTGGGGAATATTGAAATAATGACTGCTCAAATGAGAAAGTATTTAAAAAAAAATTATTTCCCGAAATTAAACTAGATGTCGCTAAGGTACGTTCTTGATTTCTCCACGACAACCTTTCCGGTTTTCTTTCGTGTTTAAAAGTAAATTAGTTTTCAAAATTCAATAAATAACTCATATTCTGTTTATACTTTTCGTATTTGTATTGATATCTAAGTTCCGAGTTTTTCAAATTTCAGTTTTTTAATATATTGGTTAAAAGGAACGGAAATGACTGTCTTTGGTCCATACGTTTCCTGCAAAAATCAACTTTTGCTAGGGTCGCCATCTAGTGGAGGTGCATTTTTAGAACTGTCGTTTTTTTTTTAAATACTTCTTCATTGCAAAAAGAAAACATAAAAAAGTGTCTACTGTAAAAATCATTATCATCACCAGCCTATTAATGTTATTGAATCAAATAGAATAAGGAGAATGCTGTAAAAATAAAAATACATTACCTATTACGGTGATCTTCTACGCGATGCTGCGCTTCAGTGCGGAAAACGCGCGAGGGGGCGGGGCCAGCGGACGGCGAGGTAACCGGCGCGGTAGCGGGGGCGGGGGCGGAAGCGGAAGCGGGCGGCGACACTAGCGACGCCACGCCCGCGGACGACGACCGCCCGTAAGGCATCGGCGGTTTACCTGACACGAAATCTTTACCTCAGAAACCTTGCACGCAAATCGCAATTGTATGATTCCAAGACATTATATATTTTACGATGCCTGCTGTTCTTATTTTAAATATCCATATTATTTTACGTTAATCTATGGTGGATGGAAAACTATTTGTTTGATTCGTATTTATTGAATCGTAGTATTCATATAGCTGATCTTTTTCATTCCAGTCCAGAAAATTTCAAGGATTCTTCCTCGGTTTCCTTCACATGGATAACATAATTTTCAAAGTATTACCTTATCCTTACTCTTCAGGAAGAACATTCTGAAGACATAATATATAATATCTATACAATTATTTTACAGCGAATCCCTAATATTAAAATAACTATAAATGTACAAAGAAACTGGACCCGCCCAGTACCTTTGATCTTTGCTTTGATTATCAGTCAGACGTTTGCCTTTTATATATACGACTAATAAATTATTTAAATAGATGTTAATAAAACTTGATACAAACAACAACAAAAATGAGTAGTAGTAATACACATAATATTAATGATAACGCAATAACTTATTTATTCTTTAAAAACAGACGGTATCCCAAATATAGAAGAAACAGTTTTCACAAAATAATATTACTCACCAGTACGTATGGCAGTTGTGATTATGTCGCGAGCCGCGCGCCTGCGATTTTCTTCGCCGGCTTTCTCTTCGACCAGTTTGGCCATAGAATTCTGCAGACTTCTACAACAACAAAATCATAAAATTACCATCAATATCAAATCACGACCTTTCGCCACAAACATGAAGACCATAATCAAATCAAACCAAATTCCTTTCAACTGGAAATGTCTAATTTACGTATTGGAAATCATGATTCCCTTTCCAGAGGTAGGTGGCACTGTGTACATATTTATAAAAAAAAAATACGTTTGTGCCTACTCAAAAATTCCAAAGGTGTATAGGTGGTTATTAATTTATTTTTTATTAAGAGTTTGTTTCTTTTCATCTTTTATTGCTTGACTTCGAAAGCATATATCGGCACATTAAAAAATGTCTTTTGCTACTACCAGAAGGTCGGTAATGCTCTAACTCTTTGGTACTAACGTTAAATTCTGTACAGTAAGAAACCAGTGATGCAGCTCTATGGCTTGTCTGCGTAGAAAGTTACAATTCGAAGCACCAAATGACGGCCAATCAGAAGGATTCAAGTATCACGCTATCGGCCAATACACCAATATATATAGTATATAATAGCATCTGACACTCGCCGAGTGTGAGTGAGATGAAAACCAAATGCTTTAATGTTTTACACCTTATGGTAATTGCAACAATACACATTATCGATTTTAAACCTTTGTTCATGCTCAAAAGTAAACCGAAGGAAGTCTTATCTTAGATTTTTTCGATACGAGATTAATCCCTTAGTTTTCTATAATCGATAAGGCGATCATAGTACGTCGGAATTGGTAGACATTTGCACAAATAAAGACACAAACAAAGAACTTACTATAGTCATATTCGTTAGGATAATGTTCCTGAATTTCTCACAGATTACGAAGTTGATTTTTACCTTCTAGCGTCTTGCAGTAGAACGGAGGGGTCGACTGGCGCAGTAGCGTGGGTTGGTTCGCTCTCAGTCTTTTTGACGCCGCCACGATTCGTCTCCTCAACGGGCGTCTAGATAAAACAATAGATTTATTGAAGGTAATTTTATTCAAAAAATGATTGCAAATCAAAATTAATAACGTACATTATATGACGTAGTCAACCTAAATAGTCGAGTGGTACGCACGACGGTTTCAAGGTGTCGCCTTTTTTGATGTCTCGAGTTCGATTCAGGTCGGGTCAAAGTAGAAAATGGACTTTTCTATATTGCCTCGAGTCCGGATGTTCTTTTCCTTTCACCTTTGTTGTCTCAGATACTCCATAAAACAGGGGCTTTAGCTACTCATCTTGGAATTTTGCAGAGTAACGCTCGCAGACTGCATTCGGAATGAAGAGATAAGAATGATAGTGTCGATGTAAAAATCAACAGAAACATGCTCCGTTGGTTGGGAGATGTAGAAAAAACGCCTGATAAAAAAAATTACAAACCCGAAATTGGAAGGATGCAAAAGGCGTGGAAAGACCACGACACCTTTCACGATCAAATCAATCGTGTGCTCTTTCTTAGGTGATGTCAAAAGAGATAAAAACCGTGGATGAGGCGAAAGATGTATGAAAGAATCGTACATTTGGCGGGGTAGGCGTTCGATCCTCTCTGCCTATCCCGCGAGGGATACTGAATATAGATCTCGGAATCTGAACAATGAAAAGATGATGTACAAGTTGTTACGTACCTGTGCCGGTTCTATACCGATCTGCTGCAGCCGAACGGTGGTGTGTACAGGTTTGGGCGTGAGATCTCTATCCTCGCTGTGAGCTTTGGGCTTTGCAATCTTCGACGTGACGCGACTCTTCACAATATCCACCACTGGACATGTTTGAACAATATCAAAACAAAACACGTTATAGGGAATTATTAATTAACCGTGATGAAAGTGAAGATCAGTTCACTCCGTAATATGATTAGGACGTCCTTAATATGATTATCAAACAAGAATTAATATTTATCGAGCGCTAATTATAAGAAAAAGAAAAGCAATGGCCAAACGATAGCAAAGTCAAGACTCTAATAAAATTATTGTCGTCTAAAATCTATCATTATTAATCTATTTAACATTTTTAAGGAGAAGGGAGCACGTATTGACATCTTTTACGTAAGATCACAAAAACCCACAAAGTTAAGATAACATCTTAAAAGTGACTCCAAGGGCAAATTGAATAGGGGTGACATCTTTTTATTTATATTTTTATTTTATAGATATACAATACATGAAATATTTCTAAAAAAATATATATTTAAAAAAGTATAATAAATTAAAATCAAATAATATATTTAATTTTCGAAATTTCCCCCCAAAACGACAACTTCTGTCATGGCGACGCTATGACGTCACGCTCTTCTAAAACTAACATCGTTCTATGTATGCGCTGTTTGCGGTCATGTGAGTTGTCAGTTGTCAGTATAAATTTTTTTTTTTCATAATTAATTCAAGCAATAATATGAAAGTCTGATTATCGGTAATAATATATTAAACACTACCAGAAAAAAATAATGTATTTATTTTCGTTTAATGTCTACACCCGTATTAAATTTACCCCGAGAACGATGAGAGTGAAAATGGTTGCAAATTATTAAGTTAAGTAATTAATGTACCTGGTTTTACCGCCGGCCGTTTAGTATCCTGAGCCGATGTTAGAGATGCACGTCTCTCGAACTGATCTTTAAAGTTGCCGACGTTACCACCTATAATAAAAAAATCACGTTTTGTTCATATACAGCTTCTATTTCACCTTTTATTTTTCTCTTTTAGCATTCAATCAATTTTCAACCTTATTAAAAGGGTTGTAGAAATCAAGATGTTCTGAGAAGTCAAAATGCAGTTTCAAATATTAAACAACATCACATACATTGCTCAGATTCCGATGAGTAGCTAAAGCCCCCGTATTATGGAGCATCTGAGACAACGAAGGTACCACAACACCCAGACCCGAGAGAATATAGAAAAGTTAATATTCTACATTAACCCGACCGGGACTCGAACCCGGGACTTCAGAGATAGCGACCTTGAAACCGGAGTGCGAACCATTCGGTTAGGGAGGTCGTCAGAGGTGTATCAAAAACACAATTATCTTCTATTTTCACCACTGACTGTTTGGACGAAAAATAATCAATTCAAATTTGTTTATTATTATTTTTTTAATGAAAAAACATCCTGTAACTGTCGATATATATGTTAAAGTATCTTAGAAATCAAAACAGCAATTTTACCTGGTAGAGAGAGCTTCTTAGGTTTGGTTGTAGTCTGGTTGGCAGGCGCTGTTTGAGACAATGATAGTGATGTGAGTTTATCAGCGGCCGATACTACGGCATTTGGCTTTGGTTCTTCTACCTGATTGCATAAATAAACAAATTATTATAGTTAACGACTTTTATATAGAAACCTCTAAATCTCGTATTATATAGGTAGGTATACCTACTATACGAGGGTAGATCTAGGCTCGACGCAAGATAGAAAAATAACTTTTCTTATACTAATTGGACCTTGAAATATATTGAATATTTTCTCATAGTTATTCGAGCACGTAGGCCGACAAATTTTTTTAACGATTAACGATTTTATTGGTACATCACTATTAATATTTAGTAAAAAAAGTAGTAATACACAGATTGTCATTTTACTGCACTAAAATTCGAACTATTGGCATAAGTCATTCCGTCAATACGGTGTCAACTAATGTACCAGCAAAGAATGCTAAACTACAAAGCGCGGCGAATGTTCTCGACCAATCAGAATGATTCAAGTTACAGCCTCAACTTAATCCCCTTTGAAACGGAAACAAAACGCATTGTATGGTTGTTAAAACAAGACTGATTATAAATTTTAAATATATATTCAGTCATTAGATCGGAATTAATAGGTGTAATCTGTGAAAACAAAGATTCACACGACATAATGCATTAAGGTGGAGAACTAGACAGTTTTATATAGCCTGACGCGTTGTTGACTGTACGTATATGTAAAGCTCTGGGCCGTCATGTGCTCTTTAAAGCAATGCTAATCCGTACAGCGAGCGAAACACCGCTATCGTTCCGTATAACGCTGACCCGCTCGCTGTACGGATTAATCATTGCTATAAGCGGTATGGTAACCCTCCTGTTCGACTGTTACTCAATATGAAAGTGATAATATTTGTGTATGTACCTTGGTTTCTTCTTGTTTCTCGGGCGAGGGTTTTTCCTTGACAACAGTCTGTGAGGCTTTCTTCTTGAGAGCTACATGTGGTTTCTGTTTGTCGTTTAGCTCTTCATTTGCGGGAGGCTGTTTGGTCGCATCTTTAGCGGGTTGTTTGTTGTCAGTGGGAGCTGGCGTTATTGTCATGGTAGCTGAACTCTTCAATGTGGGTTGTATCGGCTGAAAGTGAGCATGTGTAAACATAACACTCATAGATCGATATTAAAGAAATCGTGGACTATGCCTAAAAATATTCGTAGGATAGAGCAAGATAAAGTTTACGATATGTGAATAAAAATTAAAATACTATTTAACGTGACTGTACTATTTAACAGCATTTCTGCTGACGATTTAAAATGACATTAATAAAACACGAACTATTATTAGACAACCAAATTTTGGTTTCCAAGTCTTTCGAAACATGACCCTGGTTTATATATTTACCGTTTCTTCTGGTTCAGGTTCCTCAGGTTGGTCACCGGCTGTTTCTTCAGGCAACGGTTCTTGCGGCGCGATGTTTGCACAACTAAAAAGAAAATGTTAAACAGTCATAAAACGCTATGATAAATACTTTTCATAATACTAATACTCGTACTTAGTAACCAAATTTATTTTATTTATTTATTTATTTTATAGTTTATCGTATAGTTTTAAAGACTGGGAAATATCACTATTGAATTATATGAACAACAATACTGAATGTTATTATAAAACATTAATGTTGTCTACAAAAAAAAAACTAATTTAGTTTTTATAGATATCGATAAAATACGATGCAACATTGAACAAAACACTAAAATAGATAATTTCCATTAATTAATAAGCTCATACCTAGCAACTCGTTCCTTTTTCCTCTGTAAACCGCTCGCTGACATAGCAAGCTCGAGTTTACGCTTGTTGTCTGTCGCCGATACTATTGTGCGTGTTGGAGACGGTTTTATGGCATCTTCTCCACCTTCTATAGATTGATATAAGGTTCAAAATAATGGTATTAATTTTCTATTAAATGTTTATTTTGGGACGTATAGTTAGCTTGTTGAATATGGGTATGTTCCGATATACACTGCGACCACTGAACAGTATGACGTCAATTTAGTATACTGGAAGCCCGTTCCTTTATAGCTAGTTATACTGGTGACTTTTTAAAACGGAACGCAGTCCAGTATACCGTTAATCCTATTTTTTGGCGCCATTTTCAAATTTGTTAATGGAAGGTGAATATAAAAAAAATATTTATCAATTAAATCCATCTTATAAATAAACGTAAGTATTTTTTTTTGTTTATTTAGAAACTTATCATTTTCTGATTCTGTTTCGACTGATCACGTGTTCAAAAGCACTGCGAGCACCTTATCTCGAAATCTCCAGTGCTCACAGTACAAATATGGCGGCAATTTATGACGTCATAAATTTCCCTAGGGTACTGTAGCAGTATGTTCCGTTATGGACTGTACTGGCAGTCCATAACGGAACGGATTTTTCAGCAGTAAGACCACTGCGCAGTGCTCGCAGTGTATATCGGAACATACCCTATATCACAAATAAAGAATCACTTTCCATACGTTGATTGACCTGTCACATGTTTTTTTAAAGATCGAGTCTACCTACAGTTAGTGATAATTTAAATTAGTTTTTGCTTAAAATATAATTATATTTTAGCATCTTTTCATTTGTAGGCGAGGGAGATTTGTAAATTGGAAATGTTTTGAAGTTATAACAGCTGTCAACCTCGAGATAATTGTGAAGCTACTTTAAAAATGCATAAAAATCAAAGCTTTTTAAAGTTTGACTTAGAAATAATTCTAATTGTAATTATTAATGTGCACTTTTTTTTATTTTTTTCGTTTTACATGAAACGAAATGTAGCGAACCGTCATTGGGTCCGAATCGCATTCGGGTACTCATCATAGAATTATTTTTTAAAAATTAAATACCTTGCCATTTTTATCCTTACTTTAATATTTAATTTTCTGTTATGAAATAAATAAAAAATAAGCTGCTTTTGAGATATATCATATCACTTGACGTGTTAGTAAATTTTTAGGTCAAAATTGGACATGATTGTTTATTTATTTAGCGACAGTTGGTATTATTACTTTTTCCATTATACACGTAATCAATTGATTTGATTTAATAATTAAATTTACAATTTAACAACACAACACATACAAATAGAAAATTTATTTTTTAAATAAAAAGAAAGGTATGATAAATACTTAAAAATTGACTTCAATAATACGATATATTGTAAACGATGACGACTAATATTTGTTTGTTTTTTCGTCATATTGTTGAAAAATATTAAACACGTATTTTTTTTCTTAAATTACTGCGATACATTGGGTTTAAAATGTCACATGACGTCACGCTTTGGTACGTTTTCTACAAAACTGTGATGTAGCGAGCCCCACTCCTCAACTTTAATGCCTGTTATCTAAGCTATTTCTTGTTAAATTTAAGTAATAAAAAATACGTATATAATATTTTTCTATTATTTAACTGACAGACTAAATAGAATTTCTTTTTTTTTCACTCAGTCGTCATCCCAATTGTGAATTAAGCTGAAGAATTTTTGTTTTTAATTATTTGCGGCTTACCTGCTACTAATTCTAGGATCCTCTTCTCAGCTGAGTTGCTAGGTTCAACCGTCATCGATGTGGAATTTGTCAGATCCGTGCAACTTTCTTCCGGACCTAGTTCAGTCTGAGGAATAGTTGGTATTTAGTTTAATAATAACTTACGACAATGACAAATTATTCTAAATATTTTGACAGCTTCCAGAGTTTATGAAGTCAATGTTGCAAAGAGTCTATGATAAGGACATTGTCAGATAATGACTGTAAATATTATTAAGGGATCTCGACAATCGGTACATGAATTGCCATTTCAATAGTCCGCTTTTTATTTACTTTGAGATTTATCACCATATATCCTTTTACACTGAGAATAGTTTATTACCTAATATTATTATAAGATATTATGTTACACATTCCACATAGAGTACGTATACAATAAGATTAGGCACTTTAATCATTTAAAGAGGAATGATATTTCAGTTTGTCTATTAGCTACGTCTAATATGTAAAAAAAACATAAATACTCGCACTTATGTCGTTCAAGGGTAGGTATCTGGATATAAATTTATCCATTTCACAAAGAAATTACTTTCTGGAAATGAGACCGCCAACTGAATTGTTTAATTTATTGTATCCATATGTTTTTAACTAGCGCTGTATAATATTTTATTAATTCATTCGAGGGTAGTTGTACAATTTTGGTCATATTTTGATCTGGTAATAAATTATAACGCAGAGTATAAAAATAAAAAGGAGTTATATAAAATGTATTACCTCCCCGGGCACCACCACAGAGTTGGAGTTGGAGGGGGCGGCGGGCGCCAGGGACAGCAGCAGGTCGAGACGCACAGGAGTCTCCGCCGCCAACACCTCCGCCTCCTCCAGACATGACGTCTCACATCCCATATTCACCCACCTTGGAAGTTAACACACGACCCAATTCAAGGATATATTGTAGTATTGTTTAAACACAACCGAGTAATTGGTTACTTGACTGTTTTGGAAAAACTATTCCAAATCATGCACATAATCATATTAAACTACTAATCGTATTTATTTTTCTTCAAAGTGTTATAAAATAAAGGACGAAAATATTTATTAATCAATACACATTGTCTCACGAAAACAATCAGTCACGTCACATTTCAATAAAATAATGAGTACTGGCTGGATTTAGATTCACAAAAAAGACTCGTTAAGTTTATTGAAATGTGACGTCACACGATGCTCCGTCATGGCTGCCCGCGTTTCAGTTCTTGTAGTTCACAGATTACAAATCGCACGTTAATTATGTAAAAAAGAAAATAAACTTACAATTTATTTTTAAACAAAACTACATACGTACAAGTTACTATTTCCAACATATTTTATTTATTTATTGTTATAACTGTCAAGTAGTAAATTAATAAATATTTTATAAATACAATTACAATAATTATACCATAAACATTCAAAAGGATAGCATTTTTTATATTCGTGATAATATAAGGCGAATACAAATATGCGTATTCATTGCAGCATTGAAAGGAATGAATCAGACTAAGCATCTACGAAATACATACACGCGTTATTATATTGCGTATGTAGTTCAATACTGGGAGCTTGTATGCTTTAAGTATTCATGTTGATTTTTATAATATCAAAATACATATACTCGAGATACTTACGAATGGTCACATATGTAAGCGATATCTGCACGTTTCAACGGATCTACGGTGAGCATGTCTCGGATAAGGGGTGATGCGGCTGCAACAAATCATTACATTATAGTTATATGAAGCGTTAGTGTTTTAAGGTGGGGCTAGATCAGTACGATGTTGCCTTTTTTCTTCGCTGCATCATTTTCTGTCCCTCAGAAACGCCATTGGCTAGAGCGAGAAAGTTATGAATAGAATTAAAAAAAAATGTTTAAAAAAGTAATCGTTAAGATCTCTATATTTACTTGCCAATTTATCTATATCTATTTAAAAAAAAATAGAACCGAATTCAAACTTTTAACCCTACAAGGCTCAATTTTTTTTTTGTTGTGGAAAAAATATATATGATGTAATTAGTTATAAGAAGTTAGGAAAAAATATATAAAAAAATAATAATCCAATATTTTACCAGAAAATCATTTTTTTATTTCAGTTCCATATATGGTACACTGAACCTTAACGATACTATTTGGTACTGAACTACAATAAACGTAATAATTAGGAAACAATATCTTATATTAATTATCATGAGCTTTTTTTATTTTATAGTTATTAACATAATAAAGATGTACATTACAAAGCCTGAAACAAAATGAAATAAGAAACAATTATGTTTAAAAAAGCTTCTTATGAAAGTTTCAGAAACAATTATTATCTTTATTCAGGCAAAGTTCTGCGTGACAATTCTCACAAGAAATAAAGTCTTCCTATGCAACCAGGCTATTTATATCTTTGTTTTTTTCACCCTAGACCGTAAAATACTCAAACCCTTCACGTCTGACGTCACGAGGAGGTAGGATTGCAGTATTGGGGTTCTTTCTTTTCTTCTCAATTTCTTCAGACACAGAAGCCCAAACATACATAAACTTTTGCCTACCTCAAAATCGAACTTCTTTTGTTTTAGTGGAATTCGCGTATTATTCTGTTCTCCAACTCTTTTGTACAATAACCAGCTATTGATCAAAGAAATATCAAGAAGATGATAAAATAGTCCCAACCACAAAAAATGTCGAAGGGATGTTTCAAAGTGTATAATTGGTGACTGTAAGCTTGTGTCTCCGGTAAACGGAGAATGAGGTGAATGAAAAGTTGTTTTTCTCCAAATGAATCTCCTTTTATTTTTTATTGCAACCAAGGGTAGAACCAAGGGTTTTAGTTGATGATCTCCCAAGTGCCTGTGATTGTGTTATAGCACTTGTAGTTATCCCTAATGTGCTAGGCTGCAGGTCTGATATTTCAGGCCTTCACAACATGAACATCCTCGTTGGCAGGAGACAAAGATGGTCTTTGCGGCGGTAGTGAAGTTTCCTCGTCGCTAAGTGATTTCGATATCAGCTTTTGGAATAACTGTAACTTCCAGGGTCAGAAAATCCTCCTCATCTTCACTCCCAGAAGGGATATTAAAGAAATCTTTAATTTCTTCACTACACAACCCTCTTCGCGACATAATCTATAAAAGATAATAAAATAATAGTAATTATTTGGCGTAAGTACGAAATAGTAAAACGAGCACGAAAGCTCAACGTACCGTATGTGGCACATAGATAAAATGACGATTTCAAATACTATTACTACAGTAATATGAAAAAATAACTTACCTCTGCATAATATACACTCCCTTATTTCTCACTTAATTTTTTTGGACTCAGAACTATGCGATTACTAATTTTTAGAAATTGGTGAAATCACGAGAGTGGTTAACGTGAAACTTTTACTTAATTTTTTTGCCAAACTCTCTTAACAGGAAGCAGTGGCAACATCTATGCGCAATGCTTTGTATTATTTTGTTGCTAAATATCCAACGGTTGTGTTCGGATTGATAATAAATGTCGCTGCACGTTTCTCATCGCTTTAGGGACGATATAAATGGTTGTCCCATATGTGGCACTGGGGGCCTTGTAGGGTTAAATAAATGATAAATAAGACTTATTCAAGATAATGCATTTAATCACGTATCATTTAACGTGCTCGACTTCAACAGCATTTTCTTGAATAAGTAGCTTTTGAGATAAGTATTATTTACTTTTATTTTTTTTTTAAGTTTAAAGTCGATTCTATTTCTTTTAAGTTTTTATTTCATGTGTTTTAGAAATATAATATGATAAATAAAAATATTCGACATAGTGAAGGTCTTAGAAAAGTAAATTTTGCTTATTTGCTAGGCATATATTTTCCAATAATTCTATACTCATATTATAAAGAGGAAAGTTTTGTTTTCTTTGTTGTTTGCATTAGATAGGCTCCGAAGCTTTTGTACCGATTTATGAACGTCTTTGATCTATGGGAAGCTACTTAATACGCGTTGGACGTAGGCTGTAATTTAAGCAGGCGAAGTCGCAGGAATACAGCTAGTTTGATAGAAATTGGTTCACAATTCATGAAAAAATCGATTAACATAAAAATCTGTTTATTATATTTGATCAATTTTACGTTGACAATGCTATACTAAAAACTAAAAATATTCTTAATGATAAATACTTAAAAAAATCCACTTGTTCCCTGGCATCCTGAGATGGGATTGCGAAAGGTCATGGGTTCGAATCCGATCTAAGAATGTTTTTTAGGTGGAAAGGACCATGTCTTACCATATCAACCAAATATTTGGGTGATGTTTGGTGCAAAGCATAGTTTGTTTTGTTATAAAAGGAAAACTACTGATTTGATTTCGATAAAATTTAAATGGTACAAGCTTGGTCCATTAAGCTGTCAAATAAAAAAGAATTTTAAAAATCGGTCAACAATTGGCGGAAATATCAGTGAACAAACATGAAAAAGTAAATACATCGAACATATAACATATAACCTCCTCCTTTTGGAGTTTGAAGTCAGTTAAAAATAGCAATTATTGCCATTTTAAATAATAATAGTTTATGTTACAGGAGCCAAAATATTTAGTTTTTTTAATAAGAACTCTAATGAAGTAAGGTACTGTGTAAGAACAAAAAAAAAGTAGGGTAAAATCACAATTTTAAAGTCAACTAACCTACTTTATAATGAGAAGCATGCTTACAATTTAACTCGCCTCGGTAGTACGATGTTCAGCGATCCGTACCGTAAACATTGCATTCATTATTGTTTACCGTTTCATTCATATACAACACATATTGACTTACAATACGATGTTTATAGTAGATTAGATCTTTGTATGATAAGTGTCAGCTTAATATAAGATATATTTATCTACCTTATTTACTTAAGAATTAGCATTCATCCGCTACATATTAGATTAAGGTAAGACTCTTTACTCATGGCTCCACACAATTTGTTCGATATCGAATCATTGATTTAAATTTTGTAAATTATAAAATCTTATTAGAGAAGCTCTATGACTATGGTATAAGAGGAACAGCTCATAAATGGTTTGAAAGCTACCTATCAAGTAGACAGCAACGCACAAAAATATCAGTACTCAACATAAAACAACAATCTGTTAAATCGAAGTACTGGCAAATATCAAACGGAGTATCCCAGGGTAGCATATTAGGGCCATTACTTCTCATATTGTATATTTACTTTACATATTTACTTTATATATTTACTTCAAAATAACATTAATAATACACTCCGACATAATAAATTGGATGAATAAGAATAATTTAAAAATCAATCTTTCAAAGACTAAAGCGATACAATTTCATAAAACAAATCCAACAAAATATTATAGATATTCACTATAACAACGATAGACTTGAAATCACTGACATATAACAAACATTGCCACTGGTAGAATCATATACCTAGATAATGTTTGCACAAAAATAAATAAATTGGTTTTCGCTTTGAATAGAATCAAGAAAGTGGCATCCGTTGAGACAGCTTTACAAGAATATCACGGATACGCGTCTTCACTATTACGCTACGGTTTAATAATATGGGGGAACAGCGTTGACCGACAGAAGGCATTTATAGCTCAAAAAAAAGTGAATTCAAGCAATCTGCGGAATTAGTAGTCGGGAATCATGTAAGCCACTATTCAAAATCTGAAAGTTCTAACAATGCCCTCTATGTATATATTGGAGCTGTGCTTATTTGTCAAAAACACCATGAACATATTAACATGAATTTCGAAACAAAACCCAAGTGTAATTTGACAATATTCAAGGAAAGTTTTACATAGCCATTAAGATTTTCATTAAATCACTACTTAATCTAATAGATCTTCCAATAAATAATAACATGTTCAAAAAAAATGTTATAGGAATATTATTCGACTCAAAAATACAACGAATCTAAACATTAGCATTGTAAGAATAATGATTAATGAATTATATGAACTGGAATAAAAAAAATTATGAAATGTAATTTAAAATCTAATTAATATACTTATAATGATACTATTTATTGACAATAAAACTGACACAAATATAGAAAAAAAAAAAGATAAAATGTATGCGAATTGTGTTACAGCTAGGAATATTTTGCAATTTCCCGAACTTATAAATATGGTCCGGCACACATCATCATTGCGCGACTGAAATCAAGGAGTGATTTCTGAACAAAAAAATCGAGTGTGAGTAGAAAGCAGATCGAGTGCTCGACCGCCCCCATACATATGAAGCGATGTCGCACATCATTAGGACGTAGATGCGTTTCGATATCGATGATTTCTGCTCGATATCGTCGTTCGTTAATGTCGAGTTGGGTCACATCGAGCCACGAGTAAACGGTCCGAGGTTGTATTATCTGTCTCGTCAGAAAAAGAAGTGTAATGATGTTGTGTCAGTAACTCACATGAAGGCGTCTTTGGTTCATAGTAATCGCCGTTGCTGATCTGACGCACGAGCCGCTTAAAGTTGGAGCCGTCGAATGGCATCGCACCGTACACTAGCGTGTACAAGAGCACGCCCAGGGACCAACAATCCACCTGCGTACAAGATAATGTATAATATAACACGAACGTGTATGGTAGTGCATCAAGTAACGACCAAACATCAAATTTCCCCAGATGATTTTAGTTCTACCCTTACAATATTAAGGTTTAACATAATTTGGCAGAATTGTATAACCTGACGTGCTGTTGACTGTATATGATGTTCTCTAACATTTATTTATTTATATTAGCATTTCGATATTTGTTTTATTATGTTAGTAAACAAAGTGTAGGTATATCGGCGAAAATGAGTCATTTACCGGGTATAGTTTGTCATATCTTATATCTCTTTAAGTCAGACAGTTCTATAATCTTAGTAGATACAAAAAACAAAACAAAACTCAGCTACTAGTGACCAAAATATTAGAATCTGTTCACTGATTACAACAGCGATGATGACTGGGTCAAAAACGTAACAAAAAATAGAAAAAAAATCAATAAAGTAATTAAAAATCTTGTAGGGCTAATGAAATCGGAGAACAGGAAATAGACGTATTTCACATATAAAGACGGATCTAACGAACTCAAACACGATGCAGTTGCGTCATTTCATCACCAAGTTCCTATGACCACCTTCCGACTTCATCATCATATCAGCTTACTGGCACCATTATATTGCATTGTCATCTGACTTGCATGTCTATGAGAAATTTCATATCTATGAACGTTGGGAAGTGGATCGAATTTGAGATCCAAGATTTGCGCACTAGCTAACAAGGCAATTTAAATAAAAGCTTGTAAAAAAATAAAATTCTGTTAAGTCTAAGTTAATTCTGTAAAATTCTCTTAAGGCTATAAAAAAATAGATCAGTATTTTTTACCTAAAACCTTGCTTCAATTTACCTAACAAGAAACGGCTTAGATAATATGTGAGCCGTAATCTTTAACTTTAATAAAGATTACGGCTCACACGTCACAATTATGGAGAAAATGTATAAAGGTCATGTGAAATTTCAACTCAATGTAGCGCCGGAATTTATTGATTAAGCATAAAATGAAAAAATACTTGTTTAATATTGTTAAATAATCTACCTGATGGATAGACAAAAAAATATTAGTCAGTATCCATATTTTCTCTTATATATAAATAAAATAAACAAAGACACTCACCTCTGGCCCTATATAAGGAGTTCCCTTAACAATTTCTGGTGACGCATAAAGAGGTGACCCGCAGAAAGTTGATAATAATGAAGTCTCTTTGAAAACATTCGACAGACCAAAATCCGCAATCTGCAAAAGAATGGTATATTAATTAAATTTGACAATGATTTCCTACTTAATTTATATTAGTTCTTTTAGAAACATTCTTGTGCTATCGATAAACAATTTCTTATCAGATTAACTATGGCTTGAATACTTTAAGATTGGTGCAAATCTGAAGGACGATCCGTCAAACGTCTCACGAAAGGATGAGTTAGTACTTCTTCTTCTTAACTTTAATGGCACTTTGCGTCACCACATTACTGCCAACTTCACGTAGGAGACCATTACACGATTAAAATACATTAATTCAATAAAACAATTTTGAATTACCAATTCTATCTTTCTACATAGATTTACCAAAAACAACACGTTAAACGATTTTAATACGTTAATTAAGGAATAATTTTATATAAACAATGATTTAAACATAATCATATTCAGTCTAACCACAGACCATTATTAAACTAATTAATTGTGTTAAAAAAAGTGAGCAAAAGATAACACCACTGATGTTAAATTTTTAATTGATTAATACTGAAAAAGTTAGTTAGAGATTTAACTACAGAAGCATTATCTTTAGAGTGTGTGAATGTCAATTTGACAGGATCTAGTTGCGCAATAATCATTTTGAGAACATTCTCAAAAAAATTGCTACTCAATAATCAGGCGCTTAGCATCTGAACGATTCAAATCATTTCAATACAGACCACACTGTCCGATATAACTTGTATAAGTAATAGAAAATTTAACTTTACTATGCGTAATACGGAAAAATATTTAATATATGCTAATTGTACTACTAGTATATTGAACGTCAAGTTTTTTGGCAAGTTTCCTGGTATGCGTATCATCCCAGACTACGGAACCTATTCAGATATAAAGAGAATATCTACCAATAAATGTTATTAAAACAGTACCTTATATATGATCACGCAGATTCGAACTTTAAGGTATTGATTTTTTACAAAAAATATTTAAGACTGTGTGTTTATATATCTTTTTGAGGGAACTTGTACTAAGACTCAAAATTTATTGATCAACCACTTTTTTATATTTATATAGTAAATCTATTGTCATTTTAAATTTGAAAAAGATGGTTTTGTTTGTAATTAAAACTTGTATTTTGCGTTCCGCGCAGGTACCCGGCGTGAAAATATAGGATGTACGTTATTAATTATTTTGTGCATTCAAAAATCTTTAGTTGGGCATTGTCCAAGAAAACCTGTCTAATCTTCAATGTTTTTCATTAAAATAGTAAAGAAAACATTGCATATGCGTAAATTATAAGCCATAATTATTATATCATCTACAATATGTACTCTTCAATCGATATTAGAGATTCACAAACTTCGAGTCCTACATGAGTATGGAATCAAGTGTGATTTTGAAAATCTATATAATATATACTATAGTAGGTAATCTGATGTGTCCAATATTGGTTTCTAAATTAAAAGACAATATTTTGTTCGCACCTTGGCATTGAATATCATAAAAGTCTGTATAGAATACAGTAAACATATCTTATATATATTTCGCACGCCGGTTTCAAGGTGTCGCCATCTCCGAGGTCCCGGGTTTGATTCCCGGTCGGGTCAATGTAGAAAATGAAAATTTCTATATTGTCGCGGGTGTGGATGTTGTGGTACCTTCGTTGTCTCAGATACTCCATAATACGGACCTACTGGTCTTAATTTATCAGTTCTGACGATCGTTAACTATGAGACGCGACGTATCTTTTTTTTTTGACGCTAAGACATGCATTACTGCATACCCGCTTCACCCAGCGCGGGCTCCACGGTTATGTGGGCCTCCCCCCTGCGGACCCGGCCCAGAGTGGGGCTAATCAAAGAGCAGAGGTATACCCACGAAAACTCAGCGATGTCCCTCGCATGGAAGGCGATGCACGGGATCGGCCCGAAGGGCACACACCGCGCGGTTCGCCCTATTTCGGCCCGACCTGATAAAGGGCAGGTCCCTCTGCGGGTTAGGGGTACCCCTCAGAGACACTCGAGAAACACCGAGGCGAAGGTGTGCAATAGACGCGACGTATCTATCGTCAAATCATATCGAAATCTAAGTTATATAGATAAACAAAACCAACCTTAGCACTACCTGTGTGATCTAGTAATACATTTTCTAATTTCAGATCCCTATGGCAAATTTTATGAATATGGCAATAATACACAGCAGTAGCTATCTGACGAAATAACCTGAAAGCAAAACATTGTAACTATAATATGATAATAATAAATTAACACAATGTTATTTTTTCTATGAAGAAAACAATACTACAGACCTTCTAGCCTCATCTTCTTGTAATACCTTTTTCTGACTAAGATAGTCGTACAATTCTCCACCAGAACAATATTCCATGACGAGTATCATTTTTTCACTGTTTTCAAACACTAAAAATAAATCATATTATTATTAATATGTCCAAGTTTTTCATACTAATCTATACTTAAAATCATTGAAGTTTAGAGTTACTATAGAGAATTTTATGAGCAGGAATATTCCGCTAGCTGCGGAACCAAGATAATAGAAAAAATATTTAACCATATAAACAGCTTGGATTGAATTTTGATTGATTGGATTTCGGTGTCAAATATCTATTTCAGAGATGATTGATAACACTCAAGTCAGTAGAGCTTTCGAATACTCATACTAGAATTGTATATTTCTTCGAGTTTTGTTCGAGTTTGAGTCAATACTAGAGACCAGTTTTGACTCTTATTCTTTTCTTTATATGTACTAGAATATTCGAATATCAAAACTGTGAGCAATTCATAACGTTATTTAGCACTTACAATTTGGACATATTAATGCACCATTCAAATCGTAATCGTTAAGGAAAACACTAGAAACGTTGCCAAATACGCATCAAAAAGTGATGTCTGTCCGTCTTTATCACCATGCGAAACGTAATTTTGTTTACGTTATAAAAACGGAAATATTTGCATAGGAGCCGGCAGTGGTGTAGGTATTAGTAGATTCGAAGTAAACTATAATCTTTTCAAAGTGATCAGTCTATATAGCAGGTAACTTAGATCAGATCTTGAAGCTCTAGGGCTCAATTTTCAAGTTTTGTATTACTATACAAACTTGAGTATGTGTCGACGGTTTTCGACATCGATTCAAATGTATTTGCATACTCGTTCAGTCTTCATTAAATTTGTGATGACGATTACTTTTAATAATGAAAAAAAAGGTTATACAGTGTACAACTGTAACTGCAAATTATTTTCAATCTTAGTGTATTTGATATTAGATTCAAAATCAAATCTAGCGACTCAATATTATGTGGTAACCTGATGTGTTTAATATACTAACCTTCATATATATGTACAATATTGGGGTGCCGTACAGAGGACATGATCTGCACCTCTCGCCTGATGCGCACCAGATCAGCCTCCGATTCTATTTTGCATTTCTTTATAGTTTTAATGGCCACCTCTTGTCCTGTTTTTTTATTAATGCCCAGCTGGACCTTGCCGTACGTGCCTTGTCCTAATTTTCTTACTATATCGAACCTGGAAACAAGAAATAATATTTTGGATGACATGAAATTAATATTTGACGTTGCTGAACTGGACCTAGACCCAGAGGACAAAATCGCGACATACCTATTCATTCTACTTTATGGCTTTCTTAGTTGAATTTGCTCAGAAATAAGGACTAAAATTAAATTAACATAACAACGAATATAGTTCATCGCAATTCTATCTTCTATATAGAGTCGCTGAGTTTATAAATCAAAACTATGCAGGTGTTAATTTATCATAAGACTCGCTATACCAGTCCAATTAAAATATAATATATTGCATGATACCTATACAATAGTTTGTCACTGCGTCACTGGTTCGGAAATTGCCGATAGTTTATATATAGACTAAATAAATAAGAGTACAGGAAACAAAAAAAACTGAATGTACCAGGCTGCTTATCATCTTGCTCAAGTCGTAGGTTTTCTGATCGTGGAAACAGGATGTATTACCCTTAACGTAAAGGCGAAAGGTTAGATTTCTCGTTCTATTTCAATTGGTCTATTTATATATGTAACTTTAACTTAAATCTATACCATTTCATTGATTCTCTATGGATGAAGATTAATGCGAAGCGAACCTTTCTACCTCTGCACGCCAGCTTCCCAGCGGCGAGATAGAACCTTATAATCCCTAAAAATATTTACAACCTTTCAATCAATTATAAACTGTGGAAGTGTATTATAATTACAATTTAAACCAAACCACAATGGTTAAGTATAGGATGGAATAAATCCACATAAGAAATGAAATTTATCCATAAAGGAATATCACAAATTGTTATCTTTTATCCATGACTTGCTCTTTTTTATTCTAACGGAACAATCGAAAAATGTGACGACAAGACAATGCTGTTGAGCTGATTATTGAGTTAACGACCTCAGTGTTTGGAACACAACATGCCATTTATACGATGGATTAGCGTCCGGTATCTTGTCATTATTAATGCAGATCATTGATACTTCAGACGCTTTGACTGTTATATTCAAATAATGTTTTTACATTATTTTTATGCTCACTACGTCACAACTATGTCATGTGTCATTTCAACTCAACGTATCACCATAATTATAAAGGGTGATTTATTAATAGCGCAAAAAATGTAATGATCCCTATTGTTCTATAGGTAAAGTTACACATACACATTATGGTATCAATAAAAATTCTAATGAGAATGAACATAAATAAAAAGACGAACGACTTAAACCTGCATAAGAAATTACTATTGTTCAATAAATATTTGAATATATCAAACAATTGTATATTATATTTGCAGTTAGTTGTCACCGATCACTGCCCACGCGCATCTAACTGCATGTGGAATCTGGCAACTCGACAACATCGTCGTGACGAAGGATTAAACTAGTATCGTTTATTGAAACGATTGAATGAAACGACCTCGACTCACTATAAGCATTCACTGTGCTTCACAACTTTTACCTTGACGATATCTAAGATGTATTCAAGTATCGCATGTAAATTGTAAAAGGTCCAAGTCAAACTGTCCGACAAAATTTTTGAAATTGTTTACAACAAGAATTACTAATTAAAAAATAGTGTAACGAAATAATGATAGTAATATAAATGAAAGTATCAAGACTTATTAGTACGTACATGAAACAAAAACATCGTAGCCAGAAGACAAGGTAAGAAAAAGACAACTTAAAGGCAATGAAAATGTCAATCTATTTCTCGAAGCTTTCGGATAACATTTCTGTTTTTTACAGCTACTTAATCCATAGGAAACATGGACTGTTTCCTGTTTGGAAAAGTAGTAAATTAGAATTATATTAAACTAGTTGTGCCCGCGGCTTTATGCGAATGGAAAGTAACCTAAGGTTCTTTTCTCATGGCTAGATGCGATGTTATTCGATATGAATGAACGATATCACACGAATCGCATGCACTTATAAAATGTATGGAAAAACTCAAGTGTTTGCTAGATTGTACTATCTGTCAATATCGGTCACAAATCTCATGGTCACTTCAAATGTATGAAGGTGGTAGAACGCTCGATCTGCTTTTGATTTTCTGTTCAATAATATCGAGGAACGATTCATTTGCTCATACTTACCATATCATCAAAATATATTGAATTTTACAAAAAAATACGGCAATATCCGTATATAAACAAATGAAAAGCTCGATGGTGCCGGATAGCTCGTTTGATCTGCGATTGAGGAGGTTAAGCGACGATTGCAAAGGCCGGCAATTGGATGGGTGGTCAATTTTTTTGGTGGTCAAAAAAGAGATAAGGCAAAAAGAGCATATAAGAAACGTCCAACTAACCGCAATCTTATTCGTTTTAAGGTTCTTCGAAATTGCTGCAGTCGTATGTGTAGGGATGCTAAGCGACGCTTCTTCCATAGCTCTCTTACTGATCGCAATCCTACTGATGCCTGGCGGTTTTTGCGCTCTGTAGGAGTGGGGAAATCTACTGCTACTGTGTCTACCAATGTAGATTTAAGCGTCCTTAACAGACACTTCTCCCTTCCTCCTTCTACTATCGATGGTGACATAAAGGATTCTACGCTCGCAGAACTTTCACTGGTTCCGAGGCCAGACTGCACATCTTTTGTCTTTTCAAAAATATCCGAAACTGACATTAAAAATACCATTTAAGCCATTTCTTCCGAGGCTGCTGGCGAGGACAACCTAAGCGTAAGAATGTTTACCCCTATTTTATCTTTTCTCCTTCCTATACTTGTTCACATACTTAACTTCTCACTTGAATCCGGTACCAATCTGGTTTCCGCCCTGGTCACAGTACTGTAACAGCTTTAATAAACATTACTGATGATATTCGTTGGGCTATGGAGAATAAAGCTCTTACAGTTCTAATTCTTCTAGACTTCAGCAGTGCTTTTAATTCTGTCGATTTTGACATTCTTCTCGCTATTCTTCGTTCTTGCAATATCTCTCCTTCTGTTCTCTCATGATTTGATTCCTACCTTCGGGGACGCACGCAACGTGTGCGTCTTGGTAATAAATCTTCTGATTGGTGCGACCTCGGTGCGGGTGTTCCTCAGGGTGCTGTTCTCTCACCTCTCTTATTTTCTATTTTCATTAACTCGGTTACTAAAGTTATATCTTCCAACTTCCACCTCTATGCAGACGACTTGCAGCTTTATCGACACTTTAAAATAGAAGACTGTAACTCGGCACTGGTAGCTATTAATAACGATTTGGATCGCATTAGTACTTGGGCAAAATCGTTTGGCCTCATGCTTAAAAAATCTTGGAATTACAATGGATTCAAATCTATCATGGACTGCCCATGTATCTGAGGTTAGTCGTAGTTTCTGTGTTCAAAAAAAGAGTAAAGGATCATTATCTTTCCTGTTGTTGATATTGAATAGTGTAGGTATTATTAATCTTTATATATTATAGATATATATATTATTATTTATATAATGTTTGAACCGTTATGTATTTTTATTTTCTCTCTTTCCCGGTATTTGAATTTGTTTTTTTTATTCCATATTAATTTATTTAGGAGGTACACACTGACTACCTTATTGTATTTCTTTTTCCTGTTTTGGGCCTGCTGGTAGAAATTTCAATTTGAAATAAGCAGTGCCCTTGTACTAATGTCTGTTACATTTGTTCATATGAAATTGTATGTGTGTACAAAATAAATAAATAAATAGATAATCCAACATTTTGTGGCGGCGGCCATCTTGTATATAAAATTTTGTCATAGTAAACAGTATTCTACTACTCAAGCCCTTTTATTTAATGTCCGTATTGAGGGAGTCGTGAAAAATATGTAGGTAATCCAACATTTTTGGTGGCGGCCATCTTGGATTTGAAATTTGTCATAGTGTTCAGTATTCTACTACTCAAGCCCTCTTATTTGATACCCATATTGATGGAATGGTGATAAAATATGTGATCCGACATTTTGTGGCGGCGGCCATCTTGTATCGATTTTCATCAAAGTGAAGAACACTCCCGACTAATACACCTTTTAAACAAAATCAAAATGGGTTCATCCGTTCGGGAACTATGATGCCACAAAAAGACACAAACACACCACACACACACACAGAGACATGTCAAACTTATAACACCGCGTCGTTTTTGCGTCCGGGATTAAAAATATATTGAATTTAGAAAAAGTTGTTTCATATGCGGATCTCCGATAAATTTGATATCGGTCGAATTGCATCGAGCCATAAGTCTAAGTTAATCCTCATTACGTAAGTCAACTTCTAGTGAAAGTCTCTTCAAAATCGGCCAAGCCGTTTCAGAGATTAGCCAGAACTAACAGACAGACAGATAAAATATATTATTTTTGTATATGTACCATGTATACACACAAATGTATTTAGTGAAAAGCGGTTATTTTAATATTACAAATATGCACTCCAATTTTATGTACTAGTATAAGTGTATTGAGAGAAGAAGTACCTTGCTTTATTTGCATTTCATAATATAAATATATATTTTAACTTTCTTATACAAATATACCTAGGGGTCTTTCGACCTATGCTGAAAATAACAAATGTGTATTAGAAATAATTCAATAAGCTATATAAATTCCATATAAATCGAACTTCGTGACCAAAGTTGGAAGTCCCACTATACTGCTCTATTTACGCTCGCTCGAACGTATCTAGATCGAAAAATGGCGCGAAGAAATGCGACACAGGTCTAACGTTGAGGAGCGCTCGCGCGGTACTGAGCTCAGACGGCCGCTGCATCTTATTTTGTAGTGATTTTGCGTTTACATTTATCGTATTTATTGAAATAATATAATAAATTTATGCTTTAAAATTATAATAACTTTGTTCCTTATGAAATAGTCATTAATCTGGCATAAATTTTGTTAAATAATATTGTTGTGGCTAAGAGAAATTCAAAGTTAACTTCAAGCAATTTTTGATGTTTTTTGGTTTGCAATCCAGGACTTCAAAAAAGTGTCTTTGCGCATTTTATGAAAAACTTTCTCTGGTATTTTGGATTTAATTAAAAAGATGAGCAAAATTTCCAAAAAGTTGAGCCACTAATTTCTATACCAAGAGTTATTCTTCACTATTCAACAAGTCAAAATTGTTAATTTGTTTTTGTTTCCGAGAAAAATCACGCAGAAATCACAGTTGCGATGCAAAAGAATTTTATTACACGCTCAAGTCGCTCCTAAGTGATGTCCTGACTAACAAATAGGATCTATTTCAGATTATATACATATTACATTTATTATATATACATTTATTGGTGCTTTAAAAACAAACGACTTCGTCGTTTCATATAACGTAATTTATATCAGACAACATGAAGAACATTAACAGATGCTTTGCTAACATATTTCATTATGATTATTCCCTTGCTTCATACCCATTCATACAGATAAAGATAACATTTGCATAAGTTTGTGCGATCAGTAGATATTGTAGCTGGATATTGATGACGTAACTGGCAACCTTTACGCCCACTGACCGCACCGTTCGAAGTACACAGTGTAGGTGAACGATACGGTACCCTAAAACGAGGTCACCCGCCACGTGACGTTATCGACAACAATATTAAATAGTTCAACTAATTCTACTTTAAGAATAAACTGAGTCATGGAGAAAGATAGAGCATCTGACGACGAATTTCTGACGTACGAGCAAAATGTAAATAGATCGTGTCGGTTATTCACTCACTCGCCCACCATGGTTGGTGCTAGTAAGAATAACTAACAGCTTCTGTTGTAGTTTCTTCGAGTGTGAAATGACGTATAAAATATTTACGAAAAAAATAAAAATCCACGAAACCTTTTCACAATATTGTAATATATTGAATTTGGTTTCGGTTTCATAGTCCAGGTTACATATTTATAATATACTTTTTGACGTCAACGTTAGACAACAAAGGATACATAAACAAAATCTTAACTCTGGATATTATCATCAGCAGTTAAGGAGGACTTTAGATATTATGACCTTTTTATTGAGGTAATTAAATGCTTTATGCACTGTCCCTACCGCTTTACAGGCGGTGTGGAGTGTGGGGGAATCTCCATCCGCACAAACGTACCTGTTAAAGTCCCTAAAAAAGGTTCAAACTGAATGAAACAAGTAATAAGGTCGAGGATAATTTATTTATATTAGGGAAACTATACCTATATGTCTTTGTCAAATAATCATAATACCGCGATTTAAAAAGTCAATATGAATTAATGACATATATTATGTCAAATAAAAATGCAGATTTAACAGTACCCGAAGGCTAGTCAAAAGGCTGGGATCTAGCAGGGAAACACCCAGCTCTCGAGTTAGTAAGTTTTACCTCAACGGTACCTAAGTGAGTGAGTTAAAGGTACCTCACCTTTGTTTGAGCCGCAGCCGGTGATCGTGGAGTCTCACATCGCCGGTGTTCTCGATGCCATCCATGATGTTGGTGGCGCGTTTCACTTCGCCCACCACCATTGTGACTGTAACAAAACAGATGACTGTTAAAAAAACACTGTCCATAGTAATGATAACCATCACAATCGTTATCATAATAATCATCCTTTGGAAGAACCAGCACTAATGTCACATGGCCGTTTATAATTTAAGAGCTGTTTTTCCACGAATTCACATGTGTAAATTAAGAAATAATTTTTAATATCCGTCCAGTAGTTTCTAAGTTTTTTCGATGCAAACAAACAGACAATCATATCTTTCCTTTTTATAATATTAGTATAAAAGTATAGATTAATAGAAAGTTTACTTAGTCTAAAAACTAAATTGGTAATTAAATGTATTTTATGAACAACTGAAAAACATTATTTCGGTAAGAGCGATGATGTCTGGGCAAAAAAAAAAAGAAATTCTATCTAGTCCGTCAGTCAGATAATAGAAAAATATCAAATATGTATTACTTTTGCTTTAATTTAACAAGAAATAGCTTAGATAATGGACATTAAAGTTAAGGGGTCCCCCTCTCGCTGCACCACATTTGTATAAAATATACAAAAGCCTGACGTCACGTGATATTTCAACTCAATGTATCGCTCTCATTTATTGATTACGCAAAGAATAAAAAAATAGATGTTTAATATTCTTCTATAATCTACCTGCCGGACAAACAAACAAAAATTAGTCGTCATCCCTATGACTTATTTAAAAAAAACAACCTCGATATCACGACGTGTACTAATTGTAAATGACAGGTTTTCGAAGAAAAATTTGGTGAATAAATGTGTTTTACTGTCGTTTATGGTTTTCAGGAATACATAAATTTGGTTTAAGATTTTCTCTTAAATTCTGTGAATTTTACAATTTTCTTTAGAGATTTTCGCGCAACGATGGCGCCAGTAACGTAATGACACCGACGTTTTTATTATTTTTCCACGAATCGTGGAGAACAAGTCGGAGCTACACCTCAGCGCGTTTTTTTTTTGTAGTAATTAGGGAAAACACCTCATTACACTCATATCTGAAGAATGCGTTTGCCAATTAGGCGTTAGCTTAGCCATTCGCAAACATATCGTACGATGGGCAGAAGTATTCAATCACTCGTTTATAAAACGAGTTCCGTTTTCGCGCCAACTGAGGATGATTCATGCCAGCTGATGAATGCTAACTAGGTGAAAATTTTCGTCACGATATCAGTATGAATTATTGCTGAGACAGTTGCTTGGCGTCTAACGAGAAAACAAATAGTAAAGATTGGTCATGAGCAAGACCGATTCACGCGTAGTGTTCCGCACAAATATTAAACTTCATATAAGTAAAGAACTTAAGTTTTACTTTCTGATTGACAGACAACACACAGCCTAAACTACTGGTCGTAGAAACTTGAAATTTAGAAGGTACAATACTATTATTATATAGAGCAGAAGTTCCCAAACATTTTATTCTCGTAGACCATTTTAAAAAATTAGCTGGTTTCGGTAGACATTTTTAACCATATTCCCAAAATTCGTCCAAAATGTGAAGATCTAACGATGGAAATTGTTTTTATTTTACGCCAACGTAGACTTCCGTGGACCCCTGGGGGTCCACCTGGATCACTTAGGGAAGCACTGATATAGAGGTATATTAAAGGATGAAAAAATTTAATATGAAACTTCCATGTTTTTATTTATTTATAATCCAGCGCATAAAGGGATGATAATACGAGTGAAAGTTTTTATAAGAAAAAATAATATTGGAGTACCTACACAATATAAAACAAAAATTACAATTTTTTTTTATAAAATTATTAATATTTTAAAAGTTTAATTTTAAAATATTAATAATTTTGTAAAAAAAAAAACAACTTTTTATATATTCTGAGCTAAGCTAGATGGCGTTAAGTATATTCTACATCGAACTATGTTGGTCGATGTTTTAAAACAAAATGTTGTACGAACTAGCTACTATCCAAAAAATGTAGTAAGAGTTCGATGACGCAATTGTTAGCGCACTCGGTCTGCAATATGGTTGTTAAACTTTTGGAAGGGCCAGTCATAGGATGGATGAACAAAAATTTATAATCTCGAGCTCCTCCGTGCTTCAGAAGGAACTTTAAGCCATCGGGCCCGGCTGCATCTGCAGTCGTTTACACCCACAAATCCGCATTGGGCTTGTGCGGTAGATAATAGCTCATTCTCCATAATTGATTCCATTTATAGAGAAAACCTGAGCCCCAGCAACGGGTTCATTAATATGCTGGTGAATTTGCTTTAGGGGAGACCGGAGTTGGTTGACTATAGGGATAGGTAGACTAACTATCAAAAACTCGTCTGTCGCAATAGCCTTGTACGCGGTAGTGAGTCGTGAGAGTCCGTTACCTCCCCCCGCTTGGTCACCGGGAACGCGGCGTAAGGCACGCTTTTCGTTTGAGAGAACGAGCGAAATATTGAAAAACAATGCACGTAAGTAATTATTTATGCCGTAATGTTATTTGTTATAATGCCTATTTATTCATGGTTATTGATTGTAAAAGAATTTATAACTAATGTGTGATTTATGTTCTTTCTTTTATGTATTATTCTATTTGATTTCGTCGCCGAACTGAGGCTATGGCACGTGGTTAAAAATTAAAAGGTGGTTCGGGGCTAGTAGACTAACGCATAACGGGGCTGGTTGACCACCTGTTCAAGCAGGTCTGTAATATTTTGAATATTCCACACATAAAATGAAGTAGGTGTTTTTGAAAGTTTATCCCAAAAATTGTTGTTTCAGGACCATGCGAACACACAAAAGAAAGACTAATATAGGGAGCACACCCAAAGATGTAATAGACAGAGCATGTCAACAAGTTATCTTTGACAAAAAAGTATAAATTCTACAGTGAAAGAATTTGATATAACATGTAAAACACTTCCACGCCACGTCGTAAATATAACTTAAAAATTGAAAATAAATATACGATAATTACATTTCAAATAATAAATATAATTACATATGATTACTTGTTACCAAATGGTTAAAGTTTATAAGGAGTTGTTTCGTTTTCTTTTAAATTAAGCGTCTAATTGTTTCCTTATAATGTGAATTTTGTTGTGTTTTAATGAAGTAGCGTAAGGTCGCTTATTGATTTCAATAAATAAATTTTTTGTGTTTCCTTTTTTTCCATTTCCTTGTAGATTTTTCCCTTACAACTTTATAGGTCAACTTACCCCAGTCGAATAGTCAACCAACCCCAAGCATGGGGTAGGTTGACCAGTTTTTCCTATTGTACAAGAACTGGCCTGTACCCTACATCATAATGAATAACGTGCTTTTTGCCACTTTTTTCCAAAGCTTAATAGTTAATCTATAAACTGAATCTATTTTTAAATTAATTTACTCGAAAGTAAAAATGGAAACCTAAAAATTGGTCAACCAACCCGGTCTCCCCCTACTAGATGGCGTTTATTCTAAAGAAAACTACGTTATCGTTTGGTTCAACGAATTTTGCGTTTCGATTAAGTTTTGTGTGAACTTCAGATTTGTGTTTTTTTCCATCTGTATTTCGAAGTGGATAAATTAGCTTTAAAGTGTTCAGAGATAAAGTTCTGAAACATATTGGACATTAGTCGGTGTACATGTGTAACCAGCTCCCTGAGATTTGTACAGGCGCACTGTGATAATCGAAGAGTAGCGCTGTAAGACTTTGTGATGGTTACTTAACTGATCGATGTTTAGCCTTGCAAATGAATGGCGCTATTTTATTATAGAGCTAACCGCCTAATTGGACGGATGTTATACCCAGTTAGCTACGACATATACAGTATAAATTAACTATTTTTTTTATTAGTTCACAATTTAAACTAAAAAAGAAATCAGCTGTAGGTAAGACATATATTGTTCTCATTCTATTTATTTGGGCAACTGTCTGGTAATTCCTTATTACATGATGTAATGAAAGAAAAGGAGAATCGCTTAATTATTCCAAACTAATATTATACATGCGAAAGTAAGTCTCTGTATGTTAACGCACTCACGCCTAAACCACTAAAAAGAATTGACTTGAGATAGGACAAAAGTTACTTTATATTGTGTTAAAAAGATTAAAATAATGTAATATAAATCATGAAACTTTATATTCAGGCATTTTGCACGATAAAATGAATAAATAATTTTAGTGTTTATAGAAATGCTGCCTAAAGTAACAATACTATGCGAACAAAGTCGCGGGCAAAAGCTAGTATACAAATAAGTGTTATTCAACAACTAATTTTAATGTCAACCGTGATTTATGCATTCATTGCACATGCTAATACCTTTGCTAATACGACAACTATGGCACAACCACACGATACGCGGACGCGTGCGCTCAGCTACAGCTTTCCAATGCACTCGCCTAGAAAGTGCTATAATGTACTGTTGCCGTTATAATAATATTATACTAATGATTAATGGATCTATAGAAGGAAAAACGTACCACAACTCCCGACTTACTTAGAGTAATTGGTTAAAAATTTATTAACGATCGAAATGTTTTATTGGAATGTCTTTTCACGGATTCCAGAAAGCCATTGACCCAGTACGCTAAGGAATAATGTCGGATAAATAAAGACGGAACGCTTATACAAATCATGTTTGAAATATTTTACAGAAATGTAGCGCAATTCACCTAATTAGATTAGAATCACTAGTGATGAAAATCGAATATTTATATAAATTTTCATCACAATCGCCTTGCAGTTTGGTCGTGAAAGCGTAACAGACTGTTATTTCATCTGACGGAAGTGACAATATTCATACATTCTGTTTTAATTATAGAATAATGTAATCTAAACAATATTAAGAATCTATATCTATTTAAATATACATAACTCAAAGGTGACTGACTGACATAGTGATCTATCAACGTACAGCTCAAACCACTGGACGGATCGGGCTGAAATTTGGCATACAGATAGATGGTATGACGTAGGCATCCACTAAGAAAGGATTTTAATCAATTCTACCCCCAAGGGGATAAAATAGGGGATTAAATTTTTTTATGAAACTTTGTCAATTTTAAACCGATCGAGCTGAGACTTTGCATGCATAAAGCTACTATGACTTAGGCATCCGTTAAGAAAAGATTTTGATTAATTCTAGCCCCAAGGGATAAAATAGGGGACGAAACTTTGCCAATTTTAAACCGATCGGGCTGAGACTGCATGCATAAAACTAATATGACGTAGGCATCCCCTTAGAAAGGATTTTGATAAATTCCACCCCTAAGGGGATAAAATAGGGAATGAAACTTTATTACAGGTATTTTAAACGATATAATGAATAAATATTCGTTAGAAATGCTGCTCAAAGTAACTTTACCACGCGGACGAAGTCGCGGACAAAAGCTAGTTATATCATTAACCACTGTTAAATCCGTCCATTTACTAAAATATCGGAACAAGTATTCGACATCTAACAGCGGCGGATGATAAGCGGTTGAGTAAATCTTTTATTTTCGAGAAATCAATAACATACCTAAATCGTTTCTTGGAATTAGCATTCGTAATTCACTCTGTACCTTTCAAGAATTTCTCTGACAGTTTATTGTTTAAGTCTTTTTTTTCTCTCAATATTTAACGATCAGCCCCGCTTTGTTTTACATATACGTTGCTTTGAAATCGATGTTTTCGGAGCAAAATAATGTGTTATTTGGTTTACTGAAACGAAACACTAGTATGGAGCATTATTATTTTTTTTTATAACTTTTTGGCATATATATTTTTATAAATTTTTGGTACAAGAATTTATTTTGTACTAGTGGCCGCCAGCGTCTTCGTCCGCCTTTTCCATTATTTCTTCGCTCCTAATAGTTGTAGCGTGATGTTATATAGCCTTAAGCCTTCCTCGATAAATAGTATATTCAACATAAAAAGATTTTTTCAATTCGAACGAGTAGTTCCAGAGATTAACGCGTTCAAACAAACAAACTCATCAGCTTTATAATATTAGTATAGATATAATTATGAATATAATTATGCTCAAAGAAAAATAATAACTAATTCAAATTCATGTCACGTGTGGCATGGGATATTATCTTTTATTATAACTCTAGCATACATCAATTGGGTATGTTTATTTCTTTTCAAAATATTTAATAACATCAATATATTTATAAACAAATAATATAAATAAAGAGATAAATGATCAAATTCAGAAAATAACAAAAGTAAATTAATAAATTAAAATGTTAAACTTCATTTAGATTACACATTTTTCCCTAGCGCTGTCATATGAACGTTGCCAGACAAAGGAGAGGGATACAAGGTGCCAAATATAATAAAGAAATTGGTCATCAACCTGACATCAGATGATTGGCCAACCAACGACAAAATGGGCCTTCAATCTAAACTCTATTTGAGCCACAATGGACAGAGGACAGCTAAATACGACGGGCAAAACGTATTTCCCTTCCTCTGTCGTGAAAAGATTAGAGACTTGAAGTGTTTTACGTCAATTCATTTGAAATATAAATGGTTATTTAATAGTTTAAATTTTCGGTTTCTTTCAAAATACTACGATCGTTCGTTCGTTGAACTAATAAAGGTCTTGGTACATTACATCGATTGAGCAACGATTCTCTTCTAAACTTTCAAGTTACTTCATTTTGCCCCACCAAAACCATTCTATTATACCACATGATGAGGCAAAGTGGAACGCCTTAAAATCCGTGGGTCTGTTTCTCCTATATCTACGAAGTAGTGCGTTTTGTTGTATGAGAAGCTATTGTCAAAGTCAAAATAATCTTTATTCAAATAAACTTATTAAAAGTACCTAATTTTGAATATTTATATAGGTAGCTTAGGCCCCTCGCCCACGGCGACTTTTTGTAGCGATGCAGTCGCGATGCTCTCGCGCGTAGCATCGATACAGACGCGAAGCAGTCGCTAGCTGTGTGCCCGCGCCCACGGGACCAGATTCAGTCGCAATGCAAACGCGGTTCGGTCGCGATGCAAACGCGATTCGGTCGCGATGCAGATACGACACAAAAATCTTTAGAAAAATCATATAACAACAACTGATGACCAGATGGTCATAACAACTGATGACCAGATGGTCATCAGTTGTTGTTATTTGATTTTTGTTTTCTGATTTACTCATTCTAGAACATCTCATCATACTCAACACTCATCTGCGTTTTTAATGATAAAGTACGGTATATGCGAAGTCCGACTCAAGTACATTGTAACACATTTTGTGTGTGCGGAGGCTCCAATACTAAAGTTAAATAAATAACTTACCACAATCATTCTTTTCTTTATTGGTTTTTTCTCCAAATTCTGCATTGAATAATTCATTTATCTCTTCCCATGCCTTTCTTTTTGCAATCTTATTCGAATACTCAGGAAGACGTGAGTCCCGATCGCGATGCAGTAGTGCGTTAGTAGCGCGACGCGGTCTCGCGCATTTATATCGATACAATCGCGATGCAGTAGTGCGTTAGTAACGCGTTGCAAATGCGACTAACACGCGTTAGAAAAGATGCAGTCGCGCGTTTAGCGAACGCGCGACTGTATCGCTACAAAAAGTCGCCGTGGGCGAGGGGCCACGCCACCACATACTAAGCAGTACTCCGCGGAAACATGCAGATTATGTATAGCGAAATACTTTACTTTCAACACTCACATAATACTTTAGGTTACTGTCCGTATGTTCATATCTTAGGAAGAGTATCTTAAAAGGAAACAAAATAAGTCAGAACGATCTCACGTAATCTCGTTGAAGCAGTTCTTTTTAAATGTTGTTAATTCTATGTCGTTTTAAGCATTCATGGTTATTCATTCATTTACATTAGAATGAGTCTTATACGGGATTGCTACCATGTACCTTGTTTTATTGCCACTGCGCGGCAAATATCTGAAACTCAATAAAATGTTGCAACAGCGCCAAAATATCAACTATCCATCGATAAATATCGATGTTAACCCTCTCAAAAGCACAATGTACTGTTGCAGACACAGCGTAGTCGGTGTAATGTGTGACAAACTTAGGGAAATCCAAATTCTAAACAGCTACATGCGACAATGAAACGTTATATAGGATATTTATTCAACGACATGCGTATTTTAAAAATAATAATCGCATTTAACAATAGTGAAACGAGTCCGCATGGCCGCCTTTGTTTTGGATGGTTGGAATCGTGCCATCGAAAAATAAATTACGTTTATTTAACTCGAAGAATCGACAATTAATCATATAATAAAATTGTGTATCAGGGCTAATATTCGGACATCAACCTGGGTGAAAGTAAGCAATGTAAAATCTGGACGATACACGTATACTAAGACAATGTCTAATCCAGAAGAAACACTAAACTCTCGGTCAGTTTCACAAACGTCCATTAAGGTTTAATGATGCCCTTAAGCTCTAATGAATGTCGAATTTATATGTGTAATGCCACTTTAACTAAATGACAATTTTAATGGACGTTTGTGCAACTGGCTGTCTATCAATTAAATCTAATAAAATAAAACACTCAACCATCTTCTGCTACAACAAAAAAAAGTACTAATCCAATAGGAATGACGACTAATTTTTGTTTGTCCGTTAGGTAAATTATTAAAGAATATCAAACACGTATTTTTTTTTTCAAATAAATTACGGCGATACATTGAGTTGAAATGTCGCCTAACGTCACGTTTTAGTACATTTCCTACAAAACTATAATGCCTAAATTGAAGCAAAAAAAATATACGCATCTAATATTTTTCTATTATCTAAGTGACGGACTAAATATAATTTATTTTTTTAAACCAGTCGTCATCCCTATTTTCAAGTGTTCCATAGTTTAAAAAAGGTATATTTTATCTACACTTGATCAGTTATTGCTAAATGAATCAAGTACAAATATATACGAGTACTTATATTGGCAGAATTTTTGTAAATGAGATTTAATTCGTTCAGGTATTCAGCCAAATCCCTTCCAGAGGAACTTGAAATCTGACGGGCACAAGATACATTAAAATTCAGTATACTTCAAATTCTAGTTCAGACCTTGAGCAGATCTATTTATAAAAATCGGAAACAAAAAGCACACAACCCATAAGAATAATAGCGAAAGCAGTGAAATGCTATTTTTCTGCCCCCTATTCCATAAAAAAAAAATATATGGTTTCCCACGCGAAACCAAGGAAATCGTCAAAAAGTAAGTAGGAATAAATTGATTCACTTCCTTTATTGACGTCTAAAAAATCCATATGCCAGAATAAATTCTTATAAAATTAAAAAAAAAATCTGATTACGACTCCTCTTTGTAGATTATTATAAAAATTGTATCAACAACAACACACTTGAATTGTCAAAGACAAAGAAATAGCGTAAGCTCTTAAAAATCTGTCAAGAGAATTTTGACGATCTATCTATCCTTATATACGGCGTGGATAGTTAGATACTGAAGCAGTTTAAGGCACAGCTCTAACACACATCTCTCACTTCCTCGAGATTCACGACTCTTTTTATACACGCTCGGCATTCTGACATCACCCTCCGACAATGTGCACTCAATCTGATCACGACAGATGAGTGTTGGCCTCTCCTGACCTGTATATCCTTCCACTTTCGTGTTATATTTAGTTTCATCGTTGTTCTCGATGTTTGGGCTATTAACTCTATGAAACTACAACTTTCCCAACGCTATAAATTCATCACTCTTTCTTATCCCTTGATTACAGAAGCAGAGCAGGCGTAACTTTGAGAATTCTACGACTACATTTATTTTACAATGACTCTGTGCTGACAATGAACTGCTTCTAGCTTTAATGCAATCTGCGTTTGGCTGAGTTGTTACTGTTAAGATGTTTTCGATCCATTATCACCACCACCAACTGCTGAGACTCAGGCCCTCCCTATGTATGTAATAGAATTTGGAGAATAGTCCATAATCTAACAGGAGGGCTCAGTATAGATATGTGGTTGCTAACGACTGCAGATTCAACCGGGACCAACGGCTTTGCAACACGGATGAGCTCGAGATATTAAATTTTAGGTCACCCATCCTATACCCGGCCCTTCCGAATTTTTTTGCTTAACAACCATAAACAAAATAAACGTGTTAACAACTGAGCCATCGATCTATCCACACACATGGTGCATTTTTTTCTAAATAAACTAAAATCATTAAAATCATACGGGAACCGTTCCCGCTACTTTAGCTAGATTTTATGGTGGTACATATTTATGTTTCGAGATCCACAAATCAATAATGGCAAACATGATGCGGGGGAAAAAAATATTGATCCATATATCGAATTTCCCCCAGAATATCGAGCATTGTTCCATCAGATTTCATTTTTCCTTCGAGTATTTTTCCATACAATTTATAAATATCGCGTAAGCTCGTAAAAGACTCACATTAAACCAAATATTATGAAACTTGTAACAATATAAATAAAACAAATAAAATAATAACAAACATCAGACGTTTGTTATTAAAGAGGATAATTCTATAAGTATATTATTAATTATTAAAACATGAGGATTCACACCCTCAAGTGCGTGACAGTTTTCATTAGTTACCACATGTTAATGTTCACATTACAATTAGAAAGCTGAAAAGAATAGTTAAATTAGATGATACGTTTACGCCTATTAGTTTAATTTTAACCATGGACAAGATAGAGAGTAACAAACAATAAACCAATCTAAATCCTGATGCTATATGACATTTGTGAGTAACATTTAGCGTCTTGAATAATTTCGCTATTTTCGTTCACCTTCAAAAATCCGACTAATTCGAGATTTCCCGTTGCCGTTCATACTACGAAAGCATAAAGAAATGGTTCGTATACTTCAGTATTTTTTGTAACAGAGGGCATCAATCAAATCTACAATGTCACCATGCCCGTAAAACGATCATCGTAGACATTTCTAATTTACAAAATGACAAATTATTTCCGAGAAAGTTGCGCCGCAACGTATTCTATAGAGCAAGAGTCCCCGCGTCCTTGTTTCGTAGTTTGAACCATCAGTAACTAGGCCAGTTAGATAGGTGTCAATGTTTGTCGGTCGGAAACACCGGCCGTTACGGCGGCATTGGCGTCATGTGGACGGTCACATCCCGAAAAAATGCGTCGCAAGTAGCCAATTAACACGCGGGATAGTGTAAGGCCGGCGCTACTATAAATAAACACCGCACGTCTTAGACATCACCAGGGGCTCCCTGCCGGCCGTCCTCGTCCGGCACCGAACCCGAAACATCCAGTGACATTAGCACAATAGCGTCAAATTAATGTTTCCGATAGCTCTTTCATCATTTTATGATTGATGTTCCAATTTTTATCATAGGTAAAGTTAGATCAACCTAAAGATATTTTCGATATGACGACTAGATAAAAATATCTAATCGTTTACCTTTCTTACACTGCAATCGTTAATAAACTCTACAATACTATTTTCTTATTCGGGAATAGACAAAAACGTATTCAACTTGTAAACAGGGATTTTATTTCGATTATCCCGGAAGCAATCAGTAGCGCTACCATGAGTTGCTATCGAAAATTCTCATTACGTTACCGCAGTCGCTAGCGAATAAACGCACTTCGAATAGTATTCGATAGAAGTTGTACCATGAGTCACATTTACATTTACTATACTCGCTAACGTTAACTCGAACATTCGAATAGTTTTTGTTACGTCACCTTGTCTTGCGTCTAACTTCACTCCAAATGTAACTGTCTCGTTCTAATTATGCTGAATAGAGTGAGAAAGGATGACTTTGGGCAAAAAACCGGCTATTTAGATCTTCAAATTTAAAAAGTAGATAAAACCCTACTAATTTTAAGCGTCACTGATCATTCTCATAACGCAAAGTGTAACTGATTATTGAATTTATTCGGTTATTTCCGTGTTGTGACAAATCATTGAGTATTTCTGTTTCTTGACTGGCGGATGTTTTGGTAAATTGTGTATAATATCTAAACATTAAATGCGGGCTAGTGTATCACAAATATAGTTATTTGTTGAATATATGGAAAGGAATGTACTTCAATACATTTCTATTATATTATTTAATACCTAGAATATACTTTGTACAGTAAAATGTAGTCTTCCAGCTTTTTTAGATGAAATATTTGTTCAAGTGTTCAGATAAAGTTAAGGAATGCTGAGTGCTCTTTATTTTGTTAAGGTAAATTTTAGCGGGACTTTAATTATATAATACATAGTTTTTTTTATAATTTATCAAACATAAAAATTTAAAATAGATGCAGTTTATGACATTTTTGAAATATAGTAAGAATATACAACCTAATCCAATGCTATCAGATCTAAACCCCGTTACATTCATTTATTTATTTTTGTTGTTATCCGTATCACGTATCCCTTTTTAATGTTTTAACAGAAATGGTGACCTTAGTAAACCAAAACACTCCTTATTAAGCCTATATTATTTGATAATATTATTCTCACTAATATTTCTCATATCTGCTTCAAATTTTCTCTGTTCTTGTCGTTTGTCTTCATATACAGCATAAGATAACATATTCCATGCAAGATAATGCCTAGTTGACATTATTTGGGTCAATAATAACTAAAAATAATCTAAGAGTAATAAGTTTTCACGCTACGTTTTGCAAGTGAGAGAGTTAACTACAGTCGCTACGGTATTTCTCGATGACGTTTATCAAATTTGTAACTCATGGTACCGATGTTCTATGGGATAAGCTACGAAACGTAAAAAACGTTAGTCGCTAGCGATTGGCTTTCGATAGGTAAATTTACTATAGGACTCATACTAGCAATCTTTAGTTTCACAAGTGACCGCTAGGAGCGCTGTACAGTTCTCCATACAAATCATTTACGCAGTCGCTAGCGAGTACGGTCATTGTAAACTCATGGTAACGCTACAGTAGGTCCCGAACTCCCGTCCGACGGATGAAGGAGAGAACGGCGACGAACGGTACGTGCCCCGTGGCGGGCGTCAGTCGGCGATCGGCAGCCATCGCGCTATTTCTGGCCACTCACCAGTTGAATAACCTCCAATCAACTAACTATTCGCATTTGCCTACTATAATCCCACTAACACATTACAACGCTCTATCTCTACCCACACCGTTTTCAAACAGGACTGTTCGCCACTCCAATGTGTCAATGTCAGTCTTTGTTAATCTATCGGGAGAACCAAACTACACAGCTAGTCTAGCTGGGGTTAGCCAGTGAGACAAAAAAGGCTTTTTTGTAAATCCCATATTTTTCTAAGTAAGAACTGTAGTCACAGTCTTTTCCTCAGTGCCTCATGCTTACGTGCAGTCTAACCAAGTTTGCCGATTACTTTGTGATTATATGGGAATTACTCATAACTTTGTTACTAGTATGTTATCATCCAGTATGTTCTTTGTTACTAAACCAGCTGTTTTTCCGCGACTTCGCCCGAGTAAACTATTAGCCTATGTCACCCGCGATGATAGTTTCCCGTAGGAAAATTGTTAAAGTCAGTCTAACAGTTCCGGAGTCTATTCAATGCAAACCATTAATTAAATCATATATATTGCTGATGGAAATCTGAAACAATTAAAGTACGAGTACCATAAAACAACGCACATATTCAAATCCCATCTGTTTTAAATAGAAAATTATACTCTTACCATTATCGATCTTTAGTGGTACTGCAGAATTGTAAAGTCAACAGATTTGTGAGAATTGCACTTGTGCACGAGCGCTAGTCAGCTATCGTCTAGTCTATGCAACTACTTTGGTTTTAAAAATGGTTTCAATAAGTAGGAGAACGAGGCCAGTAAAATGAGTGAGCCGTTGGCATTCCGCACGACAACGAAATTAAATAGAATATTCTCTTTACATTGTTTCTCCGTAAGTATTTATATTCCCGACTTCTAACTCATAATATTGTAATCGGATTTAAAACCAGTTTAATCACTATGAAGAAAAAAATAAAATGCAAAGAAAACTATAAATTTCAGTATAATAATAGTTAATAATTAGCTTTTATTGACATAAATAAGTTAGTTATTATCTTTGTTCTGCTCTCACAATTTTCAGAAGTAAAGCTATCTCTTATCTCATAGATTTTGAGTAAATATTCACACACAGCTTACAAATGTTTGGATAAGTGGACCGTCACCAAAAAGTGATATATCTGTGTGTCGCGTACATATCGACTAAATATTATTAAAATCCGAAATACACCCCTACGTGAGAAGACAAATATAACTCCCCAAATTTTATGTGTCTAGGACCAGTAGTTTAGGTTGTGTGTTGTCGATGTTAAGTCAAAGATTCGTAAAGTATTCTATAAAGCTTTCCGCCAATGGCACAGTCTGAGTAGTCCTGTATCTAATACTGATATGAATCTCGGAAAAGGCTCCAACGAATTTACTTGGTATGCTTGGGGTTTCGGGGGCGGTAAATCGATGGTTTTATTTATTAAAAAAAAAATTGATTCTACCGGTCATCTAGATACATATACAACCTTCCTCTTGAATCATGAAAATCGCATCAAAACCCATTTTAAGGTATAGATCTCAGCGTACAGACAGCGGGAAGCAACTTTGTATTATACTAAATAGTTTGTATGTACAATTATTTATACTGTCCCTATATTTTGATAACTTAAATACCTATGATAACTTAAAGAAATTACGTCCAACTATAAAGTGAATTAATATGAATATATTCGTCTCGATAGCGCAATGGTTAGCGCGTTCGGCCTGCGATACGGTTGTTAAGGAACTATCGCAATGGCCAGTCATAGGATGGGCGAGCAATAAATATTACCTCGAGCTCTTTCGTACTTCGAAAGGCCCGTAAAGCCGTTGGTCCCTGCTGCACTCACCAATCTGCACTGGACCCACGTGAAGGGTCATGCAAGGATTATTCTCCCTATTTCGATACCACCCATAGGGAAGACCGTGCCTCAGCAATGGGGACATCAGTACCTCAGTTGGTGATGAATTTGATTTTTTAGAAAAGGTATCAATGTTTCAGTCAATTTATAGGTCTGGTCTGTATTATCTCAGTATTATTAAATATTATTAATTTACAATTTTATGAATCCGCTTGGCTTCTCCATAAAACCCGTTATTAACTAGACAGTCGGTTTCAAAGACATGTATAATAGCGACATGACGCACAAATTTGCATATTTTTAGCAGACTAACTAGACCTTGCACCGTAGAATAAATAGAAGACAATTGTTTGTATTATGAATCGACTTCTTGTGCAAGAATTTTGGATGAAACGTAAATAAGGAAAAGCACAAATTGAGTTGCTCAAAGTCGTGACTTCGTGTCATTTGCCGAAGAAAAATAGTAACCATTTACCATCTGTATTTTGTATTTCCAACTCGTTACCGGTTGGGTATCGTATATCATGTCTGAGGCTAGAAATCCTTATGACAAAAAACAAGGTAATCTGTCTGTGTTGTTATGGATTGATTAACTTAATCATAGAGCTTTATAATTTAAGTAGATGCTTACTTCCTGTTGGTAAGCTATGAAAAAAGATACAATAAAGTAAAGCGTAACCATGTAATTTCCAACGACAGATTAATTCTACTCTACTCAGCCTTTAAATAGTGCTGAGTACAAGTTTTTACGTCGATACTTGCAATCTAATGATTTAAAACGACCCGAACTAACTTCGTACTTCAACAGTCAAAACATTTATCGAAATCGAATGCGTTATTTTATAATCTTTGGAACATTTACGACTTTCAAGATTACAAAAAAAAGTTTAAATAGGAAAATAGAACGTAGGCTAGATTGTAAATAACTCATAACAAGGTTGTCACTAGTGAAATTAAAAATATCTAGAATGTATGAATAGTAGACTTGCAATGAATATTCGGTTGGAATTCAGTATTCGGCTTATTTGGCTGCTTTTGTTATATTCGGCCGAATACCCGAACACTTAATTACCTAATAATTATATTTTATTGTAACGAGACAATTCGTAAAACAAAAGAAATTATTGATTTATTTTGTAGATATATTATTTTAATATTTCTTATAATCATGAAAGTCAAGAACAGATAGTATACAATCATCTTCTGCATTACAAAATTTTATGATTTTTTATGAATTTTCGTAATCAAAGTTTAGAAGCGGAAGATTATGGTGTAAATATATTAATATTTCTGCGTTTTCAGGAATTAGTTTACTTATTTTTTTCTCGTAGACTAGCCAGCTTCAGAGAAAAGACTCTCTGAATAAACACAGCTTCCTGGCGCCGATAAATATTTTGCTGCAATCTTGATCAAAAACAGAAACTTATGTTTTCTTGCTCGTCGTCACCACGTATACGGATTGTCATGCCGATATGTTATTTAGGCAGTATTTTTTCTGCTATCACTTCTTCGAAGCATTCCATAAAAGTTGAGTCAATAGTCTGGCCCCCCAAGGCAGAACAACGAGCGACACTGCGACATTGTCGCAGACAGCCGAGTAGGTCTGCAAACAGTTCGGCAGACTTACATAAATAAAAAAATTACACTAGCAGAAACAGAATTTTATTTTCAGGTTTTTATGATCTGTCGCAGACAGATCAAAACCCTTCTGCTATGGGGGTCTGGCCTAGACTTTGCTCTTTAGTTTTCATATTCATAGCCAAAGTAGGGGACGAATTCGCGCTATCGTCGATGTTTTCTTCACAACTCATCTTTAGACTAACGATCATGACACTTTTCGGGTAATTTTCATCAGTAAAGTAGACTTGAGGTATGCTTATATAAGCGATTTCTTTTTAGAGGCCATAATGGATTATTATTTTTATTTATTATCATTATAAAAGTGGGTAGGTAATTATTTTATTGTTTCTTTGTTGAATCTTTGACAAATGAGTGCGACACACGTTGATATAAGTTTTGGCGCCACATACCGACCGAATACTTATGCCTAATATTCAGCTATTAGGCCAGGAAACTCGCCGAATATTCGGTATTCGGCATATGGCCGAATATACTATTTGTTGCAAGTCTAATTAATAGGTGCACACAGGGCCGCCACATCTCCAAGTCGGGCCCGGGACCAGATTCTGGCCAACCCCCCCCCCCTTTTTTTTTCGTCGCGCCACTTTTACTAGAGAGCCATCTCTAGCCATATGATAATTGTTAAAAAAAACTATTAAACCTTCTCTAACTCTACTTCTAACCAAACAATAAATCATTTATATTTCCTACCAAGGTTCAGTGTTCGAATATGAACACTTGAGGGGACTGAACTCTTACATCACTACGTTTTATTCTATATTTAATTTAATTTTAATCAAATAAATTGAATTTTCAATTCTTAAGTTACACTTAAGAATTGAAAATTCAAGTATTCATAATACCAACCAATTATTTAATTACCAAGTTATTACCAACCAATTACAAAACCATAAAAATGCCATAACTTAGCATGAAACGAAAATTCTATATTCGATCAGTCATAGAATTTTTTATTTTAACTACTTTATTCCTCAAAAGTACGATTGTGGCAGAAATTATGATTGACTAAATTTTATATAATCATTAATCATCACATATAATTAACTTTATTTTAATGTTATGGACGGATTAAAAAGGAAAGTCTCTGTATACAAGATGGCTGAAGGAATTAGTTGAAACAATGATTGAATCAAATATAATCTTATCAGGGCCCGTCAAGTGTAATACACTCTGTTTTATATAGGCCTAAAAATTCTCAAATATTTTATTTACTAAATACAGGACCGGACCGGCCCCCCCCTGGGCCCGGGCCCGGGGCAACAGTACCCACTTGCCCCCCCCCCCCCATGTGGCGGCCCTGGGTGCACAACACAGAAGGACAAAGAGCAATCGAGGTTGTCCGCCACACAACGAATGCCATGGTATAAGATCTTCCGTTGATAGATAACATTGTGCACACGGGGGGACAGATTAAGCGTAAAATTACCGACCTTTACCATCTTAAAATATGTTATCGGTTCTCTCACCTTTAGTTAAAGTTCAAACTATAAATTCTCCAAGATATCGATTTCCTATAGGCTGTATGACGTCTAGTCTGACCACGCGTAAAATTACGCACGCCTAGCCCTTCCAGTATATAAGTATACATAGATAAATATTTGAAACATACTGGTTTCCATAGGACATTGTAAATTTTACAAATCAGAGTCGATTCGTATAGAATCGGACTTATGGTAAATCTGACTTTTGCGTACTTCTTTTGACTCGGACTTTTCACAATTTGCGTAATTCACTGAATAGAAATATTTTAAAACCAGATTATTGCGTTATTTCTTAAATCAGAAATGGATAAATGAATTACTAGAATGGGATCTCATCCTTTATCGTGTTCATGGTTTTGTTGATTTTAATAAACCATGGAGCATTCAATATTTGTTTAAAAATGTAATATGGAGATCGGACAGCAATTAGAAAAAAAAATAAATTGCTTAGTTAAAAAGTCCATAAGTTTTAAGATTTTTTGCTGAACAACAATTATTTATATTTTTAAATGAATAAGCATAAATATAATTTTCGTTTGTAGTATCACTATCATGTATTAATTGCCATATTTTTGATTATTTTATTTATTAGTGAAATTTGTGATGGTTGCTTGGTGTTGTCCTTTTCGGTCAGGAAAATAAGAGTGTACTCAATAAAGAAAACATTAACTCGTAAAAACCATTACCAAGCAATTCCATTATTGCCTCTTTCACTATGGTAAGTTGGCAGAATTTCTGTGTAAAAAGGCAATAAAAATAAATAAATAAAAGTATTGTGGTCCGTGTCTAACGTCAAATGGAACACCAATCGAGAGTACATGATTTCGTTTGTGGGTAAATTGGTAGTAAAATTATTTAGGAAAAGCATGGGAAACGTTCAAAGTGCTTCCCATGCTTTTCCTAAATAATTGTGAAAAAGTTATTGAAAAGATCTGAACATGCACGCCGTGTTCAGATCTACTTATCTGCTACTAATCAATATTTTTCAATTTTAAACATCTCCATGTACTTGATGGGTACCACTGTATGAGAGCTTTGGACAATCACTAAGATTTTGATATCTGGAGATATAACTAGAACTAGTATTTTTTTATAAGAAGTAAATAGGATATTATTTTCATGAATTTATAGTCCTGTAAATATTTAAAAAAGCTAGAACACATGAACAATAAAAGAAGTGCTTGCATTATTTTTAAACATGTTAAAAAAAGTTTTTGTCATCGTATATATTATGTTTCACAAAACTGGTTCAATAGAATACTTCTAACATTTTTAAATGCTTATATAAATACTTATGTACTCAAAGTAATAGAGATCACTTATATTTACTTAAAGCCAAAATATGCACTGTGTTAAGACTGAAAGAAAAGATAACAGTTGGGTTGGATGTATATCTTAATATTTTTAAGTATGTAGTAATAGGAAAGGATCAAATTGATTATTATTAATGTACAGTAGCAATTTACTAAACAGAATAACACTTCTTGTTGGATGACAGCCAAATCTATCAACAAGTTGTATGTAGTCAAAGGAGATAAATTTTATTAGACTTTATAATTTCTTTGGGTGTCACTTACTGCTAATTATACAAAATTATTGTTAAAATTTCGAAATACACTGCTTTTTTTTTAAAACTTTTATAAATTAAGATAAAATTGTTGTATGTTATACAAATTCTATAACTATATAACTATTTATTTATCTAGTTTGGAAATCTGATCTTTTATTTTCTTTTTTAAAGAAGGATTTAAAACAGATAATATAAAATATTTTTGTGTATACCTTGTGAGTTATGAATAGAAGGATCTAAAACAGATAATATAAAATATTTTTGTGTATACCTTGTGAGTTGTGAATACCTTGCCATAATAAGTACTTTAAATTATATATATCACAAAATTTTTCCATAACACATTCCCATAACACATATTTGGCAACTTTATGGGCCTATAAAGACAAATTGAAAAATATAAATTTGAGAAATTCACACAAAACATAAAAACTTTTAAGTCATTCTAAATGGATTATTTATTTTTATTAATATAATTAATTATCAAATAATTTGTCAATTTTCGCCTTTAGCTAGTATGTTTTAATTTATCCATTCAAAAACAAAGATTTAAATGGTAATACTTTACTTCTGTAGGTCTCTAAACAAAGACATCTTTTATTATTGGTTGTAAATAAAAATTCTTTTCGTTAGTAGTTTTCAACGGGTTAATTACACATTTTGTAATAAATAATATAAAACTATATTCAAAGAGCATACAAATAAAATGCTTATTTTGTAATAAATTATTTTTATACTTTCATATCTTATTGTAAAACAAACACAACCCTATGTTTTGTTTTCCTTTTTCTAAAGATAATTAAACTATTTATTAGATAGTAATAAGTCTTTGGACAGATGTTTCTGTACTATATTACAATGTAATATTGGAATAAGTTCTTCTAATTCTTATCCATAGTTTTATCGTGTCGGTATTGGAGTATGAATCACTGTGCTAAAGTTTACATTAGTAGGTATTGCCTGCTGATGTCATTCCAGCTCAGCGAACACGGTCTCTCCCTACATTTGGTTTCGAATTTGAACACGTACTGTTCTTCCAGGAAATTTAAAATAAAACATATGCTTCGTAAAAGGTAGGAACGAGGTTAATACTGTCGCCCAAGTGCGTCTAAAAAAATGTAATTCTTATGTAATATTTCTATTTTATACGTTATTTTCCCTTGAGATCAGAGTTGAACTGACATGATAAAATTAATATGAATATAAGAAATAATATTTAATGCGTAGGAAGCCCAAATACCTTTACTTTATGTGTAGGTAATCCAATATCCAGAAGAAAGTTGCAGTCCTATTTACACACGTTAGCACTGTTATTCATGTAAAACAACAAACCATCACAATGTAACACTACACAAATTTTCACTTATAATTATTATATTATGTGAAAATATCACATAATGCGCCATTTTCGCATATAACCCGAAGGACAGCAGTCGGCAATCGCTGCCATCTTTTTTGTCAAATATCTAAAACTAAATATAGCGCCTCATACGAACTCTGGTGTTATTTTTAGAAAGTACAATGAAACTTTCTATTGACACATGTTGCGCCATCTATCGAAACAGTATTTAACTTAATGTTATTCGCTAGATGGCGGGCCCAAGACATGTTTTGCTAAATATCTAATTCAACATTATTGGTATAGATGGCGCTTAATAGAGCCACAGAATATGGGCAGCATTTTTTTCTGTGTGTTGGCAATAGTATTTTGATCACAAGGTACTGATAAGGTACATCCGTTATTTATCTGACTAAAATGTAAAAAATATATGGCGCAAACTTTTAATAAGCATTTACTCTATAAAGTAAAAAATAAAAAATAATTAGTACGTCAGGGAAAATATATTTAGATATATTTTTTTAAATATATTTAGATATACATATTTTCCATTACGTACGTTACGATAATGAACATTTTCTATTAAATCTGTTTTATCTCATCTATTTTTAGCTAATAAGTGTTTCATGTAAAATAGGTTTAAATTGTTGCCTTGAAAAATTACAGTGGGTAGCATTAAGGCTGATTTATATGGTTAGTTATTCCAAAGTCGTTGCGTTTACCATCTACTATGCTCTTGCTTTTGCTCGACTGCGATCTAATAGGTCGAGTAGGCCGGTGCTCTAAAGCCGGCGGACCTGCTGAAGCTACTCAAACGTGTTTAGCCAACCCGTCTAAACCCTCTGTTGTACCTTCACTTACTGAACTGTTTATTTATCCCTCTAATATTATGCAGATATACTCATACATACTCATTCAAATCCATCTGTCGTTAGCATTTAGCAGTTGTACTGGGCTTTCTTAAGAGTATTATGTAGAGATATTGATATATACTAACTGACCTAGACGAACGTTACTGTGGCCAAGAGAGATAAATTATTGAGATAAAAACCACCCTATCTTTTAAATTGGACCGAATGACATTACATGTGAAAGTTTAAAATCGGTTCAGTCAGTCGTTTCGGAGTTTATCAATGACATTAATCGTGACACATTTTATATTATGCATACAGATAAAATATTAAAAAGTACTAACCACATAATATATACAATGAAATGAAAACTGAATCATACATATTTAAGTATTAATAAAAACCACCCACACTTTGGGCTAATTGAAACAAAGCAGTTCGAAGCCGGAGATTGTAAAAATGTCTCGTTACCTAGTCGTTGTGGGCCCGCGAAATCCGGATGACGTCAGTTCGATTCGTCAGACATCCTCTTACTTTCAGTAGACCTCAATAATATTTATACTTTTACTTAGACTAAGTGAACGACATGCAATAGAATTAAATCTTAGTCTTAGCCATAACAATAATTTTCCTTTTTTTGCATATGGCATAGTTATACTTACGATGACTTTTTCGTTTCTGTTTTCAACAATTTTTCAACAATCTAACTTACTCTGATAACTGCAGATGATATTTCGATATTATATGTGGCCAATTTATTTACTAGCTGTTTCCCGCAAATTCGTCTGTGTTAATTATAAGTCTATGTCACCCGCGTATGATATAACTTTCCGCATGTGAATTTTTTTTTTTAATTGGTCCAATAGTTTTGGAGTCTATTCAATGTAAAACAACAACAATATTTCTTTATAACATAATCAAATATTTCTTTTATAACAGTAATATAGATTTCAATAATTTCTAAAAAATAAACTCTTTCTTTGTGTTCTGTAATCATAAGCAAAGAGATTTTAACTATATTTATTTAATTCATTATTCGAATCTCAGACACCGTCTCGTCAATAACATATTAGTCACAGACTCGAAAAGGAAATTTCGTAATGTGGACAGTGAGAAATTGGTTGCAATAATTATTACGCATTAATTTGACCCAAGTTGAAGTTTGCATTAACTATGTACATAGTTTTACAAATTAAATTAACGTATTAAAGGTTATTTTTCCTAGGTTATAAAAAAAATAATTATAATTAAATCAAAAAGTATACTTATGAAATTAACATGTTCCTAATCAATAGTTTTGACACTGGATGGAATAGAGCTGAAATTCTATAAATTAACAAAAAAGACAAAATATATGTTTTTTTAATGAAATCTTCACCAACCTCGGGTTACGGAGATGGGACTCCAATCCCAACTTTTCGCAATCCTGGCGACTGCCCTCACCATTGTGCTATCCAAGACCAATAACAACTGACGAATTTTTCATGCACTTGTTACTTTTCGCTACTAATGAGTGTATTTCCATCTATATTCGTTCAGGTCATCCACTCAACAGCCGAAAGGTTCCTGAGGCTAGTGTATTTTAAACACTTTTTCTTTAAAAATATTTATCAGTATAGCAATTATCATTTTGCATTCATGCAACATTTATCAAATATAATAATTATATTCTCTTTGTAAAACCATAGATATTTTAAGTCATTAAGCTTTCTTTCGGGATCCCAACAGTAGTTTCAAGCTTGGCTAGTTACCAATGTTCATAAACGCTTATTTCCAATTAAAGTATAGGAAATGGTTTTTAACAACATATTGCATTCTAGTTTGTATGTAACGGTATATCGTTCATCTTGTTCTTAAGTGAAACTGCTTTAGCTCTCTAAACTTAAACGTAGTTTTATTTTTAATTATTGTGAAATGAATTGTTGTATTTATATTTTTTCTTAAATTACTTATAACTTATATATATTTTTGTATCTTTTGCTACTGCTCTTTATTACAACCATACATTTTCATAAAAATAAATATTCAAGCTATTTGAATTCGAACTCATGAGCTTCTAGGAAGCTATAGTCGGAATATAAACGCTGATATATTATTACGGTTACAGATTTAATTTCAGATACCAATAGTTTCGGTCACGATTACGGAGCATGAAACCGACGTGCGTGAATCCTTATCATAATACAAAGGACAATTACAATACGTTCAAAGTTAAAATTAACTCGATACAAAAGACATCAACGCGTTAGATAAAAATAATTTTATTGAAAAATTGTTATATGTCTATACATAGTAGAAAACAATGTCGCTTCCCCTTGTCTATACATTAAGATATTTTAAACTGCACAACTGATTTAAATGAGTATGCGATTCATGGGGAAGATTTATAAATATGAAACAGAACCACGCGAGAAATGCCGCTGGCGAGAAAACAGTAAAGCTATAAAATCGTACAATTTTCATGACAGCTTTTAACAGAAAATGTGTATTTATAAGGAACTAGCCTATGCAATGAATTTGTATTTCGTTAGCCACTATTTTATCTGCGAGTAATCGATCGTTCTGTATGAAGTATTAAAAAAAAATCATATATTTATATGTGATATTTGGTTAAGGTTTCTCAATAACTCTATACAAATTGAAATTTTCAACGCACAATTGACCTGGATCTATGTGGACAACTGTGCTGTGATGATGATGCCAAAACACATACTCATATTCAACTGTAGAAAGTTGTTATTTGCTCGCATGAGTTGGTTTGTTTAATAACAACCTAATTAAATTCGTACGCTTTATTCAGAATAATAATAATTAAAATACACACTTTCAATTTTTTTTCTCGATAATAAATAATTTAAAAATTTTGCATTCACAATATTATATTGATGAATGTCTTTAAAGTAATAACTGCTTGAGTAATTAATTCAGCAGTCCTATTGGGTCTCATGTAGTTTAATGGTTAGAACAGTCACCCGGATTGCGAAAGGTTGTAGGTTCGAGTCCCATGTCCCCAGTCCCATGACAACCTTAGTGCCTTAGAGGCTTCTTTTTTTTTCTTTACGATTAATATATTATCAATATAGCATTGAGAATGCAAAAATGATCAATTATAATAATGATTAATTATTAATATAGAACAAAAAATCTTTTATATATATTATTAGTTAAAGTACTATTTTTTACGACTCCTTAATCTATACTAATATTATAAAGAGATAAAGTTTCTAAAGTTGTTTGTTTGTAGGAAATAATATTCGAAAATACTGTTCCGTTCATGAAAATTATTTCTCTTACGAGAACATCATACACGGGTGAAATAAACCATAATTAACGTGGGCGATGTTGCGGTAAAACAGCTAAAAAATAAATAAATATAACTATCATAACTACATTATAATATAACTATCAACATCACATACATTGTGGAGATCTAAATAGCTTGCACGCCACACCATGGCTCTGAGGCCCGGGATTCTGGTCGAAATATAAACTTTTCTTTACAGCCTCGATTCTAGGGGTTCTATTGCATTCGTTGTTTTAGATTCAGTCCTATTTTAAAGCGTTTTAGCAACTTAATGTATGTTTTCTTCACTGTTTTCTTTGCAACTGTATGGTGACATATATATTTTTGCGATATATTAACAATAACTCGGTCATAAAGGGTTGTAGTTACAGGGAAATGATTTTCCATAATTACACTTAGCAGAATTACTGGACGTCTATTGGTTGATAAGAAGAACGAGCGAAAGAAAGTTACCATCACTAACATAAGAATGACATTTACAAAATCCATGTTATTACCATATCGAAAATAAATTAACACATAAATTAAACATTCTCATTATTTATAAAAACAAAATACAAATCGCTTGTCATACAGTGTTTTGTTTCTTATACTTTGTCGTACTAGTATGACTAAATATTTCGGCCTAGTATTTTTCCTATGACCTGTTGTATATCCTTGTTACTCAACGATATTTACGGACGCGCAGCATTCAATAGGTTAACGTAAGACGCGTGCTCGCGTCACAATCGCCGCATGGACGGCTGTTAGCGAGGGACGGTGAAAGCGGTTGCGCAATGATGCAGCATGCAGTTGCAGCGGTCTCCTAAAAACCATTCAACTACAGTTTGATGAACTCGTTCCGTCTCATTATAAAACGAGAACTTAGCGCCAGCACTACTCTGTTTGTCAGTACACGAAATTTACTGCAAAGAAACGTATTCTTCGATAATTTATGATGCCATGGAGGTAGAATCTGAAACTGTTTTAAACACAGATAATCACTGATGTGATTTTAACTAAACTGTGAGGATATTACAAAATTTTCTTAAATGTCCGTTGTGAATGTGGACAATTTAAATAAATGAAATTACATTTCAAATCAATATCATATAATTTTAAAACCTTATGTAAAAACACGAAACATATTAATTTAGATTGATATTATCCTCAAAAAAGACATTAAATTCAAGCCTTCTTTGACATTTTAAAATTAAATAGATGAATTTGAATATGTTATTAGTGTCACAGTTTGTCTATACAAATTCTATTAAATATTGTTCTAATGGTACACTCCATCGATCCCATCCCCCCCCCCCCCTCCTAACATGTGACGTAATTTATGGATGGCCATCATTGCAATAGTTGAATAATCCGAATTTGTGTAGTTGTTACAATTTTGTAAATGATCTTCCGTTTAATAAAGTAAAGTAGTTCAAGAAGACCTCTTTTAATTTATCTACGAGTATTTAAAAGCTTACAGCGAACAAAGCCGTCCCGTCAGCGCTTGCTTTATTTGTAATTCGATCGTTTAGTTATTAAGAAACAAAAAACGTACACAAACATAACATTATACTACTTAAAATAATTTGTTTAGTTTATTTTCATTGCTTTTGGCATCCGAACAAGCGGAAAGTGGTATCGTCATTTACGCGCAACTGAAACCATCTTAGTTTGTTATATTATAAGTGAAAAAAAAACTGGTCAAGTGCGTATTGATACTTACAATGTAGAATCTCGTAGTTACCAGTTTTATTTTCTCACTATTTTTTTTTATTAAATAATAATAGGTAAAGGATTTTTTATAATAATAGGCAAAGGACACTTACTGATCTATAAACGTAAAGCTTAAATTACTCGGCATATTAAACTGACGTTTCACATGCTTATAAAAGTAATTATGACAAGTTGGCTGGGAAAGAATTTGGTATAATAATAATTAACTCCTTAGAGGGTTAACAAGGGGGTTTGAAGCCGTGGCGGGTGAATAGTTAGTGTAATTATTTATGTAACAATTTATGCAACAGTCGGCCATTGGATAGGTGACCAAAAAAATATCATCTCGTGCTCGTCAGTGATTTAGTAGGCTCGTTAATGGCTTAGTGACACTGGTCAATGGGGTGACCGCACCTCTGCGAGCTCATATCATTGATCATTAAAATATGAGCGACCAATGAATGCAAGTACCAGAAATCGCCCGCACGCCTCGGATGTCGATGACCAATATAACCAAGCCATAAGCCGTTACTCCCAGCTGTTTATACTCACCAATACCTAAAGCTGGAAAGTCTCTACCCAGAGCACATTACCAACAATAGGGACATTAATAAATCAATAATTTTAAGCTTATTAACCAAATGCGAAGTACAAGGGGTTTCTTTTTCCTCAAGGAATCCTAAAAACTATCTTGCCGCGAACAATATCAGCACTGAGAGCATTGATGTAACCGGCTGTTGTGGGGGACGGCACTTTTCTCTTTAGTTTCTCTTGAATGCGCCCGCGCAGTTTATGTTGCACCGTTGAAGAACGCGCGCGTCTGTGCTAACGTTAGCATTACGCGATCGTGCACGGTACCGTTAAAAAACAATTGTGTCTGCATTAACGAAACTTAATAAGTTAGCTGTTAACGTATAATCGAAATTGTGTTTGTGTAATTAGATATTAATAGAAAGTTGGTTGATCTGTCTTCTTGATAATTCCGGCAGCCGAAAGAATTTTAAGAGTGCACCAAAGGCTAGGAGTAAATGTAAGACTGATTCTGTAATTATAATTAATTAATTTACAATTAGAGTGAATAGAATAAGTTCGATAGCAAATTAATGGAAGTTTTATTATAATTTATTATCTTTAAGTCATAGCGAAATTTAAAACAGATTACTTTGAACGCTACTTAAACATTGCGCGAAGTTATACAGATATATTGACTATAGAAAATACAAATAATACTAAGTGTTTCTCTATATGACAAACTTTTAAGTATTGAAGAAATTGTATAATTGAATTTAAAGAATATTAACCGGTTGAAAGCCAATATCCTTACTAATATCTCCGCATTGTTTGCTTGCGTACTGGAAGCGGAAGCTTTCACTTTTATGTTTGACTTAATTTGAATACGCCTTAATTTATCTAAAGGATTATTTGCTGCAATCTTACAGTGTTTCGTACCCATAGGGTAAAATGGGACCTTATTACTATAACACCGCTATATAAACTTTTAAACTAAACTATCGAAATCTATCGCGTTAATACCCGTTATTATACATATATTATATTATATATATAACATCGCTATATATTATATAACACCGCTATCATTAATTGTGCTAAACAAATGAAATTCTGAATTGAAAAAAATCACAGATTATGTATTTCAATTGGCGCTATAGCAACAAATACTATAAACAGGATGAAATAAATATTTAAAGGGGTCCCATACAACAAACATGAATATTTTGCTGTTTTTGGTACGCTTCGCATTTGACCGGTTTTTATTATTTCATATTCACTACAGGTGTATTGTGCTTTCCTTTTTAATTTCTTTTGTTAGGTATGCATGAGGAGACAGTTACTCTAATGTTTCTTCGATATCGATATTATCGCCATCCCAATATAGAGGAAACCCACAGAATAACGTCTTTCTGTGTTCTGTGGAGGAAACCTAAAAGAATCAAAATTATTTAAAGAGAACGATTATGTTTTTATTTTTAAAAATAAATTGTTTATTTTTTAAATTTATTTTCTACATTGACCCGACGGGGAATGGAACCCGTTACTTCAGAGATGGCGACAACTCGAAAACAGCATGCAAACTACTCGGCTGTGCAGGTGGTCTCTGTAGAGCAATGTTATTTCTAGGAGGAACTAATCTATAAACAAACCACTATCTTTACAGTTACACCAATCATACACGGAATTAATAATGTATTAATTAGCACACAAAAGCAACCTTGCTAAATTGTTTCGTAAAAGTGCCGGTGTAAAACCGCATTAGTAGATCGTCAGTATAGGTACTAACATAGCACACTTACACGGCATAGCTTCGACCCGGCGGCGGGCGATTTACTTGCCATTTCAACACCCGTTGCACAAACGTTCATTAAGGTTTAATGACGACTTTAAGCTCTAATGAATGTTCTCGTTTTGAAATAATAACGGTCAGTTTTAAAAACGTCCATTAAAATTTAATGACGCTTTTAAGCTCTAATTAATGTCAAATTTGTATGGGTAATGACGGTTTCAACTAATGACAATTTCAATGGACGTTTGCGGAACTGGCTGTATATCAGACAGATTATTTTTCCAAAATCTGAAGTGAGCTTTAAAGTTTTCTTTAGGTTGCATTTTTGCAGTTTAACAAACGCAAACTAATAGTTATTTCTAACTTGTAATATTAATCAACTAAATTAATACTTAATTCTAACTTAACACCTCATTACATTTGTGGTCTCCACCACAAATGTAATGAGGTTATTGCTCCCAATAAATCCATAGCAACTACGTGTGGCAATTACCACAAAGAACATTAACCATTGTGCCACAATCTGTAAAAAAGTATATCTGTAAAATATACATAAAAATCTAGAAAACAGCAAAATTGATAAGTCATTTGTTTCGACCTCGATTTCTTTGAGTGCCATTCAGAAAGAACAATCACTATTAGTTCCCACGATATGTCCTCATTGATTATACATAAAACTCATAAACTGTTTAAAAAGTTGAATACTTATACTTTCAATTGCTTCAATATGGCTCATAAACCTAAAATCACTATATTTCAATTAATTTTATGCAAATAAATAAGTCCAAATAAGCTGTAATTATATATTAAAAATGCACGTCATATTTGAAAGGCTTTAATTGCTATTAAAACGTGAATAATATCTAGCTAGCTGTTCTTTTTAACAGAAAAATCAAGCAATTTTTTTGGTCCCGTTTCTGCTGCTTCAAGGACGTAATAACCTAAGGAATTGCTTATTGCTTAGGAATGGTTATATTTCAATAATTGTAACTGCTTAATAAATTAAAATATTTTGTACACGCAAATTTTCCAATTTGTTACATCCTGAGATTTATATTACAACAAACTCTCAATCTCACATAATACGAGGGCGGGATGATAAATAGCTAGCCTAGCATAGAAAAACTTGAATTAGTGTGTTAAAAGTATATTTACTTTTCGACATAGTCTCCTTGAAGCGCTATGCACTTCATCCATCTATGCTCTAAAGCCTTGATGCCATCCCTGAAGTGGTTTTCTTCAAGCCCTTCAAAATAACTGTCCACGGCAGACATCAAATCGCTATTATTTTCAAACCTTTGTCCACCTAAAAAATTATACATAATTCTTGAGTCAAAATGTAATGCGCCCGTTCTTTAGAGATGCCTACAGTATCAGCTATCTCGGAAAGTTTCAATCTTCGGTCAGCTGCAACTGCATCATGAATTTTTATCACAATTTCTGGAGTTGTGGCACTTTTTGGACGTTCTGGACGATGTTTATCTTGGGTGCTGGTATGGCCACGTTTAAATTCAGCCACCCAATATTTTATAGTCGCATATGAAGGAGCATTTTCTCTCAAATCATCCTTCATCTCCGAAAAAATCTCTCCACCTTTCAATCCTTTTAAATGGAAAAACTTTATCACAGCTCGTAGCTCAATTTTATCCATATTGCAGAAAAAACAAAAGAATGCTTTTTGAAATGTCAATATTTAAAAGATACTATACGATGATTTGAAATTTGGAACACTGGCAGCTAATGAACCAACGAGTAAAATACTAAGGAGATTTTATATCGTTATTATACAAAATATGGGTTGGACTAGCTATTTATCATCCCGCCGTCGTATGTACTTATTATTAAAAGTTAACACCTCTTTGTGGTTTAAAACTATCATTAGAGTGATTTCTCGTTTTATAATAAGACGGTTTGAACTATTGTCAATTTTATCGCTTACCCTAGGAACGGATTATAAGTTGAATAAAGGTTTTTAATACTTTGGGAAACAATAGTATCGAAACTCACTTTTGCCACACTTTCATTAAATATGATTACATCTATGTATAAGCTTCCTTCGTTCAAACCGTTAATTATAATAGTTCCCATTGTTTGTCACTCTCATTGTTACCATCTTTCAACATTCACGTCACTCCCAGACTCACAAACCGGATAATTTACGACACTTCCTTTAATTGTTTTTTTATTCTTGAGTTACTTTGTACCTCTGGTGAATATTTTTATGACTACTTTTTGAGATTAAAAGTGTAAAATGCAACAAAACAATGTAATCATCATCAGCCTATTATTATATCATTTCCACTGAGGCACAGCCTTTCCTATAGACTAAATAAAATCGAATTTACAATGCTATACTGAAATATATTCTTATTGAAAAATCTTTAAAAATCCACTTTGTCCCTGGCACTCTGAGATGGCCTTGACCTTCGCAATCCGGGCGACTGCTCTAACGATCGAGCTACCCAGGACCTAAGAGGACTGACGAATTATTCAAGAACGTTTTACTTTCCGCTACTACAGAACCTATTTTCATCAATATTAAATGTTTTAATTTATTATATTTGATCAAAGTAAATGGAAATTTTAAATATTTGTTTCGGCTGTTTGGGTGGATTGCCTGGAACTCTGAAATGGGACTCGAATCGAAAGGTCATGAATTCGAGTCCCATCTCTAGTGCCAGATACAAAGTGGATTTTTAACCATTTATCAGTAATAGCATTGTAAATGAAAAATTGATGACATATAATAAGAAAGCATATGTTAAGCTTTTTTATTTAAATAAGTTGGAAAATGAAGTAACACATTTTTTCCTTATATGCGAATGTTAATATTACTTGTTTTTAACTTACCTTGAGATAGAGCAAATAACAAACGAGTAAAACAAACGAGTTTGAGCAGTTGTTTTACAGCCTATTCTATTCGACTTGAAGTACCCATTATATTTTAGTATAAAAAGCACAGTAAAAACCAATGGAAATATTATTTCTTACACTACAGAAGCATTTTGTAAATGTCGGTTAACAAAGATGATTATATTTTTTTTTGTTTACCCGTTAATTAAATCAAATTCTCAAGTGGTTGACAATGTGATTGAGGGCACAAAATCCGATCAGTAGAAGATTTTAGTTACCAAGAGAATACACATGTCCTAAAATGTTGATGCTTAATGTAAAGAGCTCAAACGCTCAGATATCATTAGTTATAATTTATGGTGTTATGTGAGTTTCTTTAGGTGAAAACTAATGTGCAAAAATTTATGGGTACTGAAAAACCTAAGAAATAAATGATTAATCATTCAAGAAGCCTGATTATAAATAAAATATATGTCTAACGTATTTAAAAATACATAATAACATCCACATAAATTTATCTTAAGTTTCATTTCTTGTTTTGTGCTTAATAAGTTTGCACTTAATAAGTTAATTTTAGATTGACTTTATATTTTTTTTAAAACTACCTGTTTTCCCGCCACTTCGCCACTCACTCGCTTACGATGAAGCTTCCCGAAGACACGGAGAATTTTATAATCAGTTCAGTAGTTTCGGAGTCAATTCGATACAAACAAACAAACAGTTTTCTTTTCACATTAAATCTTCCTGAGGCTCACTCACAACTTCTTTATTTTATTTGATAATGTCATTTTTATCACAACTGTACATGTGTGTTAGGTATATTGGATAAAGGTTCCATGAAAGCCTTTTTTACGTGATTACTCTGACAAATAATTGTAAACAATATAAAATTACATTAACAAAGATATTTGACTGCATATACATGGATTTGTAATACCGACCACAATTGATTTATCTAGGCTTTCCACAATTAGTAGAGCCACCTTGCAATATGCATATTATAAAAAAAGTTATCTGCAATATGTACCTGTATCTAGCGCATTACAGTCTACAAATCACACCAAAAAAATGTTCTTGGAACAATTGTAATGCACAACAATCGGTGGCGGCTTACAAACGTCAGGTGGCGAAATTCAGTGTGCGTGATAAATTTAACAAACACGCCGAAGATTTGCGAAAGCATCGACTCTTCGAGACCGCCGGTGCAATAGGCAAGATATTTGGTTGCCAACATTTTTCAGAAATAAATACGAGTAGTATTTTAAAATTATTTCTTAAATCATCATTATCGTCATCAGCCCTTTTACATCCCCACTGCAGGGGCTCAGGCCTTCCTTATGGATGGTTAAGGAGGATGAGCCATGACCCTCCACGCTGGCCTAATGCGGATTCGAATATATTAACGACTGCAAATGCAGCCGGGATCAACGTCTTAACGTACCTTCCGAAGCACGAAGTAGCTCGAGATAATAATTTTTTGGTCACCCATCCCGTGACCGACCCTTGCGAAAGTTGCTTAACAACAACGATCGCGGGCCGCGGCGCTTATCCTCTACGCCACCGAGCTACTTAAATATGAATTAAATAAATTAATTTAAATAAATTAACGTTTGCTAATTAGATACCGACACCACAATAGGATATTGTGTAGGGGTTATGTATTAATATATTAAATCAATATTATTACTTAATAATGCGCCCGGCAGTCATGAAATCAATATCGTGAAAAGTGGTACAGATCAAGCTCCAGATTGTATTTTTGCAATAAAACATGAAATAGAAGATGAAATTAAAATTATAGCTACATACATGAAAATTACTAATTTAGGTAGCTTAAATATGTTATTTTACGATATTAATTACATTTTATGTTTTAGATTTGCTGTTTTAAGGGAAAATTGCATTGTAAATAATAATGGAACGCCAACCTCGAAATCAAAACAAAAGTGATTTAAATAAAAATATTTTATCTTTCCTAAGTATTTGTACTTTCTTAAAAGTTATAAGACCCCAATAGAAATTCAAATATTTATTGTAATTTTTTAGTATTTGATTTTTGTATCATTTTCCTTTTGATAAAGCTTGAAAGCAGTTTAAAACCAATAAAAACTTTTTATAAAAGTAGAACTGACTTTAAACTTTAAAAAGTGATAAATAATACTTATTTGAAAAGCGACTTATAAAGAAAATGCTGTTGAAGTCGGACGGAGGTATTATTCTGTAGGTTATTTATGAATTAATTCTTGAATAAGTCGCTTATTTGTTAATTAAAAGACGCCCGAATTCAAATGCGTTTTCTTGAATAAGTCGCTTTTGTCGATTATAGTCGATTATTTAAGTTCTACTTTTTAGTTATTATCACAGAACCGAAAAAAAGTTTTAATACAGGCTATGATCATCTTTTTACGATCCACTAAGATGTATTAATAAATTAATGTCGTACTCTCATTGGAGTAATTAATAAGCAATATTAATAAAACCAGTCATGGTGACCTGGTTATCATTGAAAGGGATACCCAGTACATGAAGTTAATGGACATAACATACAACCGTTATAATTAATCTTAATAACATGATTAGTATAATTAAATGATTTGTCTTTTTTTCCGTATCAAAAGGAAATGAAATTGCGAAATCTGAATTGATAACTTAAAAAATTTGGGTAATTATGTTTTAGTTGTTAATTTGAAAGAAAAGTTTATAATTGTTTAGTAGCTTTTATATATAAACATTATAAGCTCTAATCTATGTAAGTCCAATCAAGAAATGCCCAATGCGCTGTGTGCTAATTGTTCAGTGTGGTCACTTACAGACTAATCCTCGTCTAATCATCTCACACACCGAGAAGACAGCTTACTTTACTAGCTATACAATATTAAATATACCTACACCCTATTAATCCTACTAATATTATAAACGTGAATGTTTCTTTGTTTGGATATTTGGATCTTTGTCTGTCTATCACGCCGAAACTACTTAACGAATTTTGATGAAATTTGGTATACAGATAGGGTGTACGTGGGCGAAGCCGCTGGCGTTACGTTATATACCAATCATAAACATAGTTTGTAAAAGACTGACGTCTAAAGTAGGCAATAAATGGCTTGCATTTTATAATATCAGGTCCCCACACTCAACAGTCTTAAACTTTGTCACAAACATTACTTTGTAATGTTTCTTTCTTATTTTAAATTACAGTTTATTTAGACGTTATTTTTTGTATAATACCAATTGAAAGATGTTTGGTGGCGGCGCCTTCTTAATGTAAATAGGTATTAATGTAAAATAGCGAAGTGTGGTAAGCCTTGAATTAAGTAAATCTACTTTAATAGGCGAGTCGACTGCGAGTGGCGATAATCAGAAAACAATCGATGGTACGAAGATCACCATTAGTCACGCACGCCAAGACGACACTATCATGTTTAAGGTTTACTTATGCTGATAGCTTACCTACTAATGATGAGGATCTTTTTATAATAATCGAATCTTAATGCTTAGCCGATAGTAAGTAAAACAAAAAAGGTATAACGACGCTTCTTCTTCACGACTTCGCCCGCGTATTTATAACCTATGTCTCCCGCGCCGCGTGTGATGTAGTACACCACGGGGCCGCGTTATGTGTCTATGATCGGATCAGTATTTCGGACCTCCCCCTACAAACAAACAAACAAAATTAGAAACTCACCTCTTTATTAGAGGAAGTTGAATTTTATATTTGATCTCTGGCGTCTACGTTGTTTTAGATCGCGTTATACGAAGGTTTTACTACGTAATTTATAATCTGGACAATTTATGTAAAATATACATAGCTTATAATAGTATAAGCTATCGTTATAGAACGATAATATCCATTCTATCGAGGAGACATAGGATGAAGCATCAATAATATTATTAATTTTCCAGAATTTGTTTTATAGTTGCGTGCTGCAACGTTTGTTGCTGTAAAAGTAAAAAAAAAAAAAATAGTTTGGCCATTTAAAATTGCTTAACTGCGAGGTGACCTTGTAATTAAATAGCTCAACCCCTTCAAACTTGGGCTCGTAGTTAGTGTGGTTTGAATGACAATGAGGTATTCTTACCAGGACAAAACTATAACATCATATAAAAAGCAGAGAAACCTATAACCGATTCTTTTCAAACCATATTTATCAAGATAAATGTCTTGACATTTACTTACATGCGTGCATATAAATCGGCAGAATCGGACAAGCAATAATTTACGCCGGCGCAGTCGCAGAAACCTATTCTTAGTTTCTAAGATAAATAGGTCACTAATCTCAAACACGAGTTATTATATAAGTGGTGTTGAGTTTGTAACAGCAATAAGAAGCGTAACCAGTGGCGTAGCTTGCTTTGTAGAAGGCCCTGTATTACCTATATGTAATTAGTTGGGTGGCCAAATGCAGGACAAGAATTTGTGTGTAAAAACAAATTTTTGTCCTGCATTTGACTCCTTAATGTGTTTACACACATTAGGGGCCTCTGGAGCCTGGGACATTAATACGGTAACTACCCCCTTTGGTACACCGTATTTACAGAATTCAATAAACAAAAACATAAGAATGTTACAGTATTAGCAATAGTAAATTAACTGTTATAATAGCATCAAGCGTTATAATTTGAACGTAGACGTTACGAAACGGATTTGTATTAGTTGACACTTTCTAGCACTTTGTATGCTACGCTGACTTAATATGAATAACATGTTACGTTACAAGTTCATAAGCCAATAATAATATTTGAGATCGGTGATTAAAATAATTGTTTAGAAAATTTGACTGTTCACGAGTTTGTCGATCAGTTGATGAGACCTCCGTGGCAGAGAGGTTTGTACGCTGGTTTCAAGGTCTTATGAGGTCGAGGTTCGATTTCTTGTTGGATTAAAAAATATGGAAAATGAAAGTTTTTATATTCTCTCGGGTTTAAGTATTTTTTTACGGAAATGTATAATAAAGGTGCTTTGGCTACTCAATTTGGGATTTTTGTAAAATATACATAGCATATAATACATATATACATATGCATAATAAACATATGTATGTGATGTTAAGTATTAAATCTTATTTGTTATTATTGATATTCCGGATCCTTTTTAGTGTTCTGTAAAAAATACGGGAACCATATTACTAAGACTCCGCTGTCCGTCCAACTGTCTGACCGTCTTTCACTCGCGGACCGTATTTCTGTTGCCGTTTTAAAAACAGAACAAAATTAATATTTAAATCTCTCATAAAACAAACGTGATTTTTTACACGTTTTCAGTAGGTATATATGTAGGAAAACTATTCCTGCTAAGATTCTTGCCGTATAAATCTGATACTCGACTGGCGATTGAATTAGTTTCTGTCACTGCAATAGATACTTATTCGTGTACATACGCGTGCGAACTTATCGTGTACGAACTTAGAGAATATTATTATACACGAATCACTTTTACTTTCACATTATATTGAACGAGACGAACTCATTCTACTTTCGGACATAATTTGATATAGCGTTAGAGGTCACCCATTGAACTATCGAAAGTATTGTTAGCAATAACCTAAGGCAATTAGGAGTATTTTACTACACAGCCTCTCACACATACTCACAATCATCTTCATACCTAAAGGACTATAAATCAATTATATACGTAGTTTATAGGAGACTGACACCTAAACTATTCAATAAATTGCTTGTATTTTAGAATCAATCCCCACCCTTGACAGTTATCACACTAAAAATTCAATTTAAACGTCTTCTATGTCATAGAGAAATTTACTACAATACTGTTTACTTATACATATAAGTTGATTTATATCCGATACGTGTCGCAGGATTTTGTTGTTATTTATTTATGTATTTATTAAAAAAGGTTCACACACTAGGTTACAATCGAATAAAGTCGAAAAAAACACCTATAAAGATAAGAGCAACTCTGCACTCCAAAACCGTGTGTACACATCATTATATTAAAAAAATATATTAATAGGTAAGCGTATTGATTAATGTAGGCATTATATTTCATTTGACAAGATAATATAGGTAGTTCACATAACATAACTGCACGAAATTATCTAAATTATTGCTGCACTTTCATTGTGCGATGTGATGGCTGGGCGTGAGCTCTCACAAACGCATTATGGGAAAATTAACAAATGTTCAGTTTCATTTGCCGCGCGCGCTAGCACGCCCACCGCCTTTCTTCGTAATTCATACGAAGAAACGCTTAATAGTTAACAGCCTTTGTTGTTTCTATGCATATTATATTTCAAGATCTAGAATACCAAATTTTATATACTAACTAAATATCCGCTCATATTATACAAATGAATATCTTAATTGCTGTTTTTTCGGCAGTGCGTCACTCGAGAAGGCTGTATATACTCAATTTAAAAAATACGACATAAACTTTCAGGTACTTCAATCTTCAACTTTGTTACGCTTTTCACAACATAAAAAAAAAAAAATTGACGACCTCCGTAGCCAAGTGGTTCGCACACCGGTTTCAAAGTGTCGCCATTTCTGTTTTTCTTAATTTTGGGGGTAATTCATTAATAAACTCGAATGTCGATGTATGATTTGAACCTACAATCGTAGTGGGTATTGCAGTCCGTTATCTGTCAGGTTTTGTTGAAGGCTACCTTCGGTTGGTGAAATGGTTAAACATGCATAGCACAGATACCAGTTAATAGAATTCGTAACAACTGCTCTACTAACTTCATTAACGCTGCGTATAAAAGATAAAGAGAAAGGAGCCCTACTCTATTTTTCTGAAAACAAAATTTCGAATAATTTAGAAGCGATCCTATGTACAGAGCATCCACTGCCCCGTTTTTTAACATTTGGCAATTTAAGGCTTTCTAACTAACGCATATACAAATACTTATATGTATGTAACTTTACCGTGAACAGATTTTAAAATGTTTCATTATGGCAAAATTAATACCGTTAATAGTTGCGATGTGTCAAAGTTCACTTCCTCTTAACTCTCAAACTGACCAAATCCCGGTTATAATCTTAAACTGGCCGAAACCGGGCGACCTGCTCAGTATTTTTTGCGCAGATTATTTGTGTGTATAGTACTAGCCCAAGTAGATGATGATCTCGAGAGACGTGAGAAATAAATTAAGGCCATACTAAGTGTAGGATATTATATGAGCATATCTTACTCTCAAGCCTCTCTAACATTTCTCGAGTCTTTCGAATAACATTTCTCGTCATAAGTCAAATAGTGTTTAAAAAGAAACTAATTTTCATTATTACTGGTAAACTTTATTGTAATTATTTTAAAATTGTCAATTCACAAATTTATATATCACACATATTCATCAAACATACTCATTGAAAAAAAAATACGAACAGGAAATTTTATTTAGCATTTTTTTTTCTATCTAGAGAATTTTATGTTCGAATTCGTATTTTGACTTTAGTATTGATATCTCCGTACCAATTCCCTCGCAGGGTAAGTAAAGAGAACAAAACGCCACAACGCCCGGTAGTTAAATATATCTTTATCCAAGTAATTTTTAATTAATTAATTTTGTTTCTGCACAATCAATTTAAAATTAGTTAAATTTAGTTATCTCTCAAGTGCTCCATTATTAATTGTGATATAGTGTAAAGTAATAAGGGCGTAAATAGTCGCTTTCTCTTCTCGTTTCGGCATCGGTGAACGATAATTCGGTCGTCGGTCATTCGTCCCGCCGAAGGTCGTGTCGTCAATTCGTAGAACTATAACAGAGAAGCATCAGGATCAAAGTTTTTATGGAAAATAAAGCATTATAGGTATCTCAATCCTCTGAAATTCTAAATTTTAAAGGTCATATTGTCGTGTTCGCGTTCGTGTTATTCAGAAATAATATATTTAAATTCTTATAAAATTCTGATGACAAGAATGTCAGTAAACCTTAGTTACATTATAATATAGATATACAAAAACTGACCTCTAAAAAAGCTGAATAGGAGAAAAAAAAATATGAGATACTTCTTGTGAAATAATTTTGTGTAGGTGTGCCATTAACTAGACTTTTAGAGAACTCGCGAAAAAATCTATTGGTCATATTTGATTTTTTGTAGCAAGCAACCTTTTTTATTTGATAAAAAATAGTTTATTAATATCTGACATATAACACTGAAGTAAGTATCTCTGATTATTTCTTTTTTATAACTCGCTTTTCGTAATTTGAAATTTGAAGTAATATGCTCTTTCTGTATGTAAATTCGTAAAAATTCTTAGAATAATACATACATAACATGAGATTGTAATTACAAACTATTTAAATTATGTTTAAAATAAAGTACATAAAGCTTATATATATAAATATTACTTATTAAGATTTCTCTTTGCTAATAATCCTAAAACATATAGTCCATTTTTTATAACCCACGCCTAGAGTTCCATTCATCACAACAAATCTCTAGAAGAGATTTTTATTTATTTTATTTCCACTCCAAGAATGCTGGTATAAGCGCCAGCAGAGTTAAAAGTAAATATATCTAAGTTTTACATATTAGAGAATACCTAGAAAGGAATATGTAATTGTTTTATAAGTACCTAATTTTAAAAATCCTTATCGAACTGTTTTACACTCTTTCTTATTTTTTGTTGTCACAGTTTTTTGTTTATCAAGTCTATTCAGCCGTTGCATTTACTACACCGAGGCACCGAACCCGTCACAAAACTTTATTCTTGAATTGACATTAATTGGGATTGTCTAAAGCAATAGTTAGACATAAATAATACTAAGTTTTTATGATGTTTCTAGTCTAAATCATTCGAATTATCATTTGCTCCGGAAACGATTGCGCTATCTCAACCGATACACCTTTAAAAGGGATTGTGATATATTTTGACAATTAGCCCACCGCTGTTTCAGTTGTATACAACATGCCAATTGTATAAATATTTTATAATTAATATTCACAATACTGATATGAGCATGTCAAAATAAGAGATAGAAGACTTTGAATATGATTTACCTACCATAATGAATACAATATTTTTTCTGTATGTTTAATATAATATAAAATTGTATTTTTGGTACTCGATCTGACCCTGGGGAGATGTGCTCAAGTGAAAGTAAGCTCACTCTCTGCCCTCTCCGCGCCAGACATTGAACAATACATGACCACAACGAATTAACTCAATTTTGTTTTCTATTCAAATGTAACAAACACCGCCGCCATCAAACGAGTTCGATAGTGATTGAGACTCTTTTGAATCGACCATTTCAGTCTATGTCGATTTAAAATAAAAAAAAATAACCAAACTATTGCAAGAAGTTCTGCATTTAAAAATATGTCAAGTTTATTTGTTTGTTTGTAATGTTTAATTAACATGGGCTATTAAATATTTTTATGATGTGTCTACATGATTATAAGTTTTTTTCTTTATAAAAACAGCATTTTTATACTTTATAAAGTTGTCATTCACAGCGCTCTACTGATTTATTTATAGACGAGCAATTTAACCGCATATAATATTGTATATGTCACCCGCGTATGGTATAGCTGCCTGTAGCCATAGACGAATTGGTCTATGCCGCAGGTTTGTATTCCAATAGTTTCGTACCCTATTCAATGCAAGCAAACAAATAAACAATGAAATCTTTACTCTTTTTGATCAGTTTTGCATTCACAATGCTATACTGGAAAATATTATTGATGAAAATTCTTAAAAAATCCACCAGCTCATAGTACCTGCGGCTGGTGGATGTATATATATAATAGGTTGACTAGTACAGTATACCTCAGGCATTAAGTCCGCCTCTGCATGAAGAGTTAAACGAATAAAAGTTAATAAATTAAGACAAAGAATATTAAAAAAATATATCGTCCTCATCATATTTTTTTTACGATAAAATGAATTGTATTTTTCTTTACTCTTATTATGCAAGAGTCCACTATCAATACAAGCAGCAACTATCTGGATTTAAAAAAGTTAGTTTCCTCTATAAAATATTCTAGGGGGCCTAAAAGAAGTAAACATACGTCAAAAATCTTGCGTAAATATAGTTTTCAAAGATGGTCTGTTGCTAATGTGTCGACAAATGAAAGTCTGCTGAATTTGCATAACGAAGAGCGGGTCGGCCGTAGCGATAACTTTGCGCCGCACCGTTTCGTAATACCCAGCACTGTTCTAAAATTAGCCGGTATTTTTTTGTTTTCGAATCACTAACACCTGTATCTTTAGTGGAGTAGAAGTTATTAGTATAGTAATAACTAAATATAATAATAATAACTTAACCAAACATTTTTATAAATTAACACGAATTTGAATGAAAAGTTAGAATACTGCTATTATTAGCTATTGACAATTTTATTCTAATTCTCATCTATTGGTAATTTTTTCAAATATTATAGTATAGATAGAGTATAGATAAAGAAATAAATAAACATTCAATACTACTAATAATTCATTAACTAGAATATTAAAATATCATATAATACTTTAAAACCTTCGCGTTGCACTATATTAGATTACCGTCTTATACAATCTAGTAGTAAGTATTCCTGTTTTTACCCGATTACGGTGAAGCAGAAAGGAGGGTTATGATTTTGGCCGGTATGTATGTAAGAATGTTTATTTTATCGTAATTTTGAAACTACTTATCGTAACTGGACAAGTGAGGTATCATTAGCTGCATCTTAGTTGTTAGTTGGCTATGTGTGTAAGCGCCCTCTAGAGAGCGTAAAGTAAGAAACAAAAAAAAAATCTTGTAGGGTATTAAATGAAAGGGATTAATAGCTTTTGCTTAAATACATCCGAAAATTAATTAAATCAAAAAATTACTTCATTAACAAAACCCGACTACATTTTAATCACGCTCTAAAAACTTTGAAACAAGATATTCATTTTATAGCAATAGCTATATTATAATAGCGTTGACCAAAAAAGAGCGTAGTCGCTGTAGATTTTGAACTTATTTTTTTACCCATTCTTTTCATCCATTCTGATTTGTGTTAATTGTAAATAAATAAGTATTTCCTTATCATTTGCCGGAACATTACAAAAGATATGCACTAATTAGGAGAGTAAGAACAAGGAAATAGTAAAATCTGTAATAAAAACTCTTGCACATTTTTTTAAATATATTTGAAAAGGGATTCAGATGACATAAGATTTTTAGCTCTGGAATGAATGAATGAAATATGCTTTATTGTACACCAATACAGGACAAAACAATCGAATACAATTAAATTTAATGCACAATTGGCGGCCTTATTACTAAAAAGTAATTTCTTCCAGGCAACCTTTGCGTACAGGAAAAAAAAAAACTGAATCTAAATTTGGGTAGCTTATGGTGTCTCAAAACTTTAGTAGAGAAAAAATATATATATATACATATATTTAATAAATGAATTAAGTAATAAATACCACAAAAACAATAAATCATACATACATATAATATACATACATATAGCATATACCTACATAGATAAAGGAGATTAAGGATTCAAGGTGAGTGATAGATAGTACTCTTTAACCAGTCTTTTAAAAACGTGTATGCTTTGTGCGCGTCTGATAACCTCTGGCAATGCATTCCAAAGACAGGCCGCTTGGACTGAAAATGATTTATTCATGAATTTACTTGCATGCATTGGTATTGATAACTTCAAATTCTCCGATGACCTCAAAACTCTAACGTGCGTGTTGTGAAGGAATTTAAAACGTTCCGAAAGATAAACCGGTGAATAAGGATTGAACAGAATACTGTAAAGAAGGGAAACAATATGTGCATTCCGGCGAAGACGAATTGGCAGCCACTTGAGCTTAGCACGGAAATCGGAAACATGATCATATTTGCGTAAACCAAATATAAATCTAATACAAACATTTTGAAGTCTCTCAAGTTTATTTAACTGCTCTTCGGTAAGGTCTAGATAGCTGACATCGGCATAATCTAAGATTGGGAGGAGTACAGACTGTGCCAGCGCAATTTTAGTGGCCAATGGAAGAAAATTTCTAAGTCTTTTTAAGGAACCTGCTGCAGCAAACAACTTACGACTCAATTCTTCCATTTGAAATCCCCAAGTAAGATTTGTATCAATCAATATCCCCAAATTTTTAACACTCTCACAAAGAGTAATCTGAACACCGTCGAATATGATGGCTGGTAGCTGTGCATAATTAATCTTATTGGTCAATGTGGAGTTGCCAACTATAATAGCTTTTGTCTTAAGAGGATTCACTTTCAATCCATATGATTTACTCCAACCACAAATCAAATTTAAATCATCGTTAATAATACTAATGGCTTGAGCGGTTTGATCAAGACGGGTTTGCACATATATTTGCAAATCATCTGCATAGAGGTGGTAAGATGAAATTAACTGATAGGAAATTGAATTAATAAATATAGCGAAAAGTAATGGAGAAAGAACGCCACCCTGAGGCACCCCAGCAGAAACATCACACCAAGTAGAGAAAGAATCTCCAATGCGTATTCGCTGTCGGCGTCCAAACAGGTAACTACGAAACCAGTCAATGACCACTGGAGATATGTTAAGAGAGCTTAGTAAGCCGAGCAAGATATCAAAGTCTACAGTGGAAAAAGCGTTGCTAAAATCAAGTAAGCACAGAATCGTAATTTTTTTTTCTTCCATACCTGATCGGATGTCGTCGGTAACTTTCACCAAAGCAGTTGTAGTACTATGCCCGGCACGGAATCCAGACTGATAGGGATTGAGGAGGTGATTCTTGTGAAGGAAAGAGGTCAACTGATTATAAACAAGACGCTCTAGAACTTTGGAAAGGAAAGGTAGAATAGAGATGGGTCTATAGTCAGTAAAGGACAACGGCTTGGGCTTCTTGGGTAACGGAATGATATGAGTATCTTTCCAAGCCGTTGGGAAAACCCCAGTGCTTATGGAGTGGTTGAGGATATGCGTTATGAGTGGTAGGACTTCATCTAGGACAAGGAGAATCATCTTCCGGCTAACACAGTCACTACCCACAGCCCCAGATGACAAAAAACTGGTAGACAAGACTCCCAAATTTGGATCTGGTGGCAGATTATCGTAGCCAGGGGTAAATAATTAAGTCAAATGTATTTTTAAAATAAATTTATTTCATAAATGTAAACGTTTCCGTAATTTTTTTTTATAATGAATGTGTCCAATATTATTGTTTTGGAGGTAGCTAATACTCTTAATAAAAAGACAATCAACACCTTAGTCTTATGTGAACACGGAACCTGTAGGGTCCGAAACGTCAATAAAACTAAAAACAAACGCGACGAAACCGTTTAAAAGTTCTTTAATTTATGGGTAGTGCGCGTAAAAAATAAAATAAATCAATAAGTATTCAATGAATTCAATATTCAATGAATCAAATGACCACACCGACTTCCTAATTGCAGCAGCATTTCCTGCCGATGACGACATAGTCTGTACCAACGCTTATTAGCTAATTTTCCACTGCACTCGCCATATATATATATAGGTATATTTTTTTCCAATTTCAATTTATTCATTTCAAAGAAATTTGATACACAATCATTAATATTAATATCTATTTCAGAAAGACATTACAGAAAGACATTTCAGAAAAGATTACATTTTTATAATAAACATGAGTGGATTTTTAAAACATTTTTAAAAGGTGGCATTAGTAAACGGTGCTCTAATATTTTAGAATATACTCATATTATTTTGTTTAATTTAAAGCTTATAATTTCTTTAATAATGGAAAGTAAGCATTTTTACTATATATCTTTTTTTAAATTATCTCTTAATAAAACACAAAATTTGAACTTTAATCAAATTTAATAAATTAAGCGTAAAGGCAAAGCCCAATTCTACTATATTTACGTAATACTCTCATCTCAATAGTCTCAACTATGTTTTCCTCACGAATCAATATCTGTAGGTATATAATAATAATGGACTTCAAGTTGATAGTAAGTTACAATGACAAAACACAAGTAGATAGTTGCGGTTTTATTGAGACGTGATTATTACATAAACATTATCAGAACTGGCGTATAAATGAGATAGGGAAAGATATTTGATTGATTTATTTATTAAAGGTTCACACAATAAGTTACAATTGAATAAAGTAGAAAAAAAAACATGTATAAAAATAAGAGCGAGACTGCACCCCAAAAGCGTACATACACAGCATTACATTAAAAAATCGTAAACATCCAACATATATTGCGAGAATGGCTATATATTGAGTATGACGAAAAGCGCTTCTTTAGATGTTATTACTTTGTATAAACCCAATCTAAAGTTAGTGTTATTTTTTGTAGTACACGCCATCTCAATTATAATTATTTTTGATTACTAATTCACAATTTCTTTTGTCTAATAGTCTTCGCAATTACCTCTTTTTTACCTTTATTCGTAGGTACTCTTTTAAGTTAGAATATGATACATTAGTACACCCTTACCTAGGGGTAATTACTCCCACGTAGGCGAAACAGCCCAGAACAGAAAAAACACACTTAAATCATGTTTAGTTAATTCATTGTTTAAAATATTGCATTAAAACTCAAGGACTCTAATAAAGATTTTTTGGCTTGTAATGTTTGTTATCGATACATGAGTCGTACATTTCTCGAGTCAGCATTTTATTTATTATTCGCAATTACAATTAATATTTTTACCTACTTTCACATCAGTTCGTTGCAATACGTACCCCTAACTAGTATCATTACCTTGCTTCTTATAAATAATGATTTTCAGTTAAATCAGTATTTCTATCAAGATTACCATATCAAGATCATCACCATAATCAGTTAAAGGTGTATAGACAGTACATTTTTATTATTAGCGTTTTAAAGTTGGAGGTAAAATCATTTCGATTAAACGAAATCTCTCAATCAATCATAAGTATACCGATATATTGAAAAGGTTTGAACTACTGTGCTTATACTGTATATGTTATTGGTAAACAGCTTAGCTATGTCATATCTATCCTACTTTAAGGTAACCTAGGTAACAATGTCATAGCGATATCCAAGGTTTTCCATAAATATAAAGTTTATATTTTATGAATATCTTCTTATTTATATACGTTTACAAATTACCTAATTTAACCGTAATACTGTTTCAGAATCCAATTGCATACAGTATTCTCCAACCATAATAGTCCAATAATCTGTTATGGACATAATAACAGATAACTTGTTTCCTGGTGGTCGACAATACGAACATAAAACGATTTCATTTAACATTATGTATACTGGTCAATGTCACCCAGTAACGATGGTCATTATGGCATAAATAAAATAGCACTAAACCTAGTTCAATCTACGGACATTTCATTATAAAACATCATTTATCATGTCTATCCTACTTTAAGGTATCCTAGGTAACAATATCATGCGATATCCGAGGTTTTCCATAAATATGAAGTTTATGTTTTATGAATATCTTCTTATTTATATACGTTTACAAATTACCTAATTTAACCGTAATACTGTTTCTAAATCCAATTGCATACAGTATTCTCCAACCATAATAGTCCAATAATCTGTTATGGACATAATAACAGATAACTTGTTTCCTGGTGGTCGACAATACGAACATAAAACGATTTCATTTAACATTATGTATACTGGTCAATGTCACCCAGTAACGATGGTCATTATGGCATAAATAAAATAGCACTAAACCTAGTTCAATCTACGGACATTTCATTATAAAACATCATTTATATAAATATTATTACATTCAAATACTTCGTGTGTTTATAAGTTTAGAGACAAACTTTTTACTGAAAAAAATAAAATAAAATGTTACTGGCTGTTATTTTTTTTACTGATTTTGAATTTGAAATGAGAACTTTTAGTTTATTTGTATCACAAATTCATTTGTTTATATTTTCTCGTGATGGTGGGAACGCAACAATTACGTGCAATTGTTATTTCGCTAATTAAGGCGGGGAAAATGATGCAGATTTTCCGCGATCTGAAAAGTTTTCCTGTAAGCCGTAACTTCGACTATTACACAATACAGCGGCAAACAGAGACAAGTACTCTGCAAAATCGCCAAAGGAGTGGTCATCCACGCTCTGTGAGGACGCCTGTGAACATCAAAAATCATCCGAGAGCAACTTCGCCGAAATCCATGTCGCACTCGGAAAAACTCGTCTGCAGACTAATATTTCGCGCATTTCAATGAACAGAATACTGACATATGATCTTAAGGGAAAGTCCTATAACCGTAGAAAAGTACTGTTTTTAAACAATCGTCTCCGAAAGTTACTACGAGAACGTTGTCCATTGCTGCTGAGGAGATATGATGCCAGGAAGATACTCTTCACCGACGAGAAAATTTTTACTATCGAAGAAAAGTTCAACCGACAAATTAACTTCTGCACAGAATGTCTCGCGCACTCATCATTCGGCAAGTGTGATGGTATCGTGGGAAGTTTCGTATGAAGGAGTCACTGCGCTCCATTTTGCCAACAAGGTTTCAAGGTGAAAGCCACGAATTATCAGAATGACATTTTAGAGCCCGTGGTCTGATACGTTATTTCACAATAAGGATTGGGTTTTCAGCAAGATTCAGCGCCATCCTATAAGGCAAAAAGCACCCAAACTTGTTTGAGAGAGAATGCCCTTCATCGCGACGGACGAGTGGCCCTCCTGCAGCCCCGACCTCAACCCGCTAGATTATTCTTTATGGACTGAATCACAGCTCAGGGTCTGCCGAAAGTCCCACCCAAACTTGGAGTCACTGAAGCGAACCCTTGTTTCTTAAAGCAAAGCAAATTCCGCAAGAATTGATTCGTGCCGCCATAGATGTCTCGCGATCGTTGTTGTTAGGCAACTTTCGCAAGGGTCGGTCACGGGATGGGTGACCAAAAAATTATTATCCATAAGGACGACCTGAGCCCCTGCAGTGGGGACGTAAAACGGCTGATGATGATGATGATGATGATGGTGATGAAGTTCATTTTAATTAAAGAAAAGCATATAAAATAAATTAATAAATAAAAGTAACTTATGAAATTTAATTATAAATATTTTACATCATCACAAATTACTGTGCTGGTTAAATTGATTTTGGAATTTCTATAATTTTTAATTGTAACGTAATAGCTTATGAAATATTTTAATTTTAACAATGCTGTGCTTCAGGCCGGGATTTTTTCTAACCGGGACAGAAAATTGGTAAACACCTAAAATTGGTATGTAATGCTGATCGAAATATATATGAGAAAACAATAAAATAAATTTACGGGCCATATAAATTATTGTTGTTAAATGTTCTTTCATAATTTGTAAGATACGAAATAAAACCTTATACAGTTTTTATTGTAGTTAAATTTGACAAGGTCATTGTTGAAAGACAACGAAAATTAAAGTTGTGAATGTGACATTTAAAATCTAAGGTTTAAGTTTTCTTACTTTTAATCTAACTAATAGTTAGAATACGCTCACTTATCATTACGCACTCGCGGAAAACAAAGTAACAGCTGTTAAACGAAAGTTGGATGTGTACTCTGTGTAGAGCGCTGAGTACAAAGAATAAGCTCTCTTCATAAATACGCACGGAAAATGGTTTGTATATGAGTACGTTCGTCATCGCACGCACAAACTTACAAAATTTATCAATGTTAGAAATGCTCGAGGCACGGAACGAGTGGCAACTCGCCAGTCGTGCGTGGCTAGTACTATATTATACTTTACTAGTATTCCTCGTCGCTGTGTTGCCGCTCTTTAAGTTTAACTTCATATTCCTTTGAAAGGCTTCTCTGATGTCTGAATAGCAGTTTCCAAATACAGAATTGTCTTTCTGCACATTACCTAGAGAACAAGATCGGTGAGTACAAGTCCTACAAATTGCTAATACGCTAGAAACTTGTCTAATAACAGTAAAGATATCATAAAATACAAGAGATATTTTTTTTATTAATTGTTGAAATGTTTATGAATAATCCCTAATTATTATTTATTAAAACATTTATGAATTATATAATAAGAATTTAATAACTTTTAGTTTATTAATCGATTGCAAAAAAATGGCCAATTTATGTGTTAATATCGAAGTATATAAAAAACAACAAAATAAATAATTTATTTTGTAATAACGCAACAACAAAAGGAAAGGACGATTTTTAAAACATCGCCTCATCGCATTTCGAAACACATTAGATATATTCATTTTTATTTAAATCTGGTTTACTTATTGTGGAAATCATAATAGCAGTTAATATAAAACATAATAGCATAAAAGCATAATAGCTAATTTAGTCAACCATAACAAGTAACAACAAATCGTAACAATAACAATCGAAAACATAACAAAAATTGCGTGTAGCACAACACAACCCAACTCAATAAGTATACGTGTCAACCAATGTTTATTTGATAACGATACTCATTGTTGAACATAATTACGCCACCAGAATGGCCGTCAGACGCATTAGCAATATGCGGGGATTATATAGATACCTATCTAATCTACTTACTTACTTTATCATACGTAAACATAATTTTGTGTAGCTATTTACCTGTCGAAAATGTTCATGAATTATTTCTGTTCAAGATTTCGTTTAAGGATATCAATTTGTATTAGGTCCTTACATATGAAATTGGCGTTTTGTGGTACTGGCCACTTTAGTCACAAATTTCTCCTCCTTGGTTGCAAATTCCAAATACAAATTTATACAGCCAATAAATTAATTAAATAATACAGCCAAAAACATGTATTGTGTTTCGTTAGGCGGCATTCATTTGTTTTTTTTTTCTTCTAATTATCCTAATTGCGTCACCCAGTATAAAAAATGGAAAACTTGAAATATCGCGTTATTTACAAGTTCCACCGTGATACCAGTGCTGCGGAAAGGCTCAAAGGGTTAATGATGTGTATGGCAGTTGTGTCGCAAAAGAAAACAAAGTGCGTTTTTTGGTTCCAACGTTTTCGTTCTGTAAATTTCGACCTGCAGAACAAGCCGCGTGGACGGCCGAAGATCCATGTTAATAATGAAGAATTGAAGGCTATTGTGGAAGCGGATCCATCGCAAACCACGTCCGAGTTAGTTGCAGAATGCGGTGTTAGTGATAAAACTGTTTTAATCCACTTGAAGCAAATTGGAAAGATTAAATAGCTTGAAAGGTGGGTACATCACGACACGAAGTGAGTGAAGCAAACCGGCAAACGCGCTTCGACTGCTGCGTGACATTACTTAACCGGCACAATGATGACAGGTTTTTAAATCGAATCATTACCTGTGATGAAAAGTTGATTCTCTACGATAATCCGAAGCGCTCATCGCAATGGTTGGACCCTAGCATGCCAGCCAAATGCTGCAATGCTGTTTTGAAATTATTTAAGAAAAAATACGAATATTGACCAATTCCCTCCCTCCAAGCTACTGGTTCTAATAAAAAATGTGAAAATGTTTACAAAGAAATTTATAAGAAGGCTTTGGTTTTAAAAAAAAATATTACGTGTGTGCTGAAGCACAAACTTTTTGATATTATTTATGTTTTTATAGGTTTTTTATATTTCGTTTTTCTTTTGATAGAAGTCATTGTTTTGCTGTATGTCTTGTCAAATATACCGATTCTCCACAGAACCAGCAGCCTTTAATTTAATTATTTCAGAATTCTTAATAAAGAATGATGCGCAGTGTAAAAACGGCTCTACGTGCGACCTTGCAGGAGCGAGCACCATCTGAAGAAGGCGAATTGGCGGAGGCCAAATTTATAGTCAACTCCCGGTCTCTAACCTCTAACCATGTCTCCTGCGAGACTCAAGCTAAAGAGGCGCTCACAACTCTGCACTTTTTGGGATCGTCAGCAGGAAGCAGCTGTGCAGAAATCGAAGACGGAGATTTAGTCGGGCAGGTTGGAGGCGAGCATTGCGTCTGGCTGACCACTTTTGGCGGAGATGGCTGGTGGAGTACCTGCCAACACTAGCTCCTAGGAGGACTCATGGGCACACTTCGAACATAGCTATTGGTGATCTAGTGTTGGAGGATCGTGGCCTCGAGGCAGAATGTGTGCTGTACACCCAGGCCGGGCGGGATGGGGTAATCCGTGTGGCGGATGTATGTACCTCCGCAATTCTTAATAACCTGTTTTCAGATCATTTAAAAATTAATGGTCACTCTACGTGTAAAGCATGATTAGTCTAGTGACTAAGGGGCGGTGATTGATGGACAATATTAATTACTACTCAATCAAACCCGTTTACAAGTTGTTTTATGAAGCGAGCGGAAATATTAAGATATAATCCCCATTTATACAGTTATAATTATAAAGGAAATTCAATCAAATTACACTTATCTACTACCGGCCATTATAAATCAGTTTATTTAAATCACATTTTGATCGCAGTGTTCGTAATATTTCCAGTTTTATTTGGGTTCGTAACGCCGGCGAACCGTAAAATTGGAGCAAATAGTCAGAGCTGTTTCAGGTCAATAGCTGTGACCGACATGTCCGCTAGCCATTGTTGAAAAAAAAAGAAACGTTTAAAGTATTACTGTAGATTTACTTACGCTATTTACTTCTACGTATGGTGTCCTGTATCATTAAGATTTAACACACATTTTTAAATGATAGGAAATATATTGCCCAGTTTTACTAAAAAAATGTTGAAAGAAAGCATGCCGGTTTCAAGGCGTTGCCATCTCTGAGGTCCATGGTTGGGGTTCTTGGACGGATCAAAGTAGAAAATGAACTTTTTTATATTGTATCCGGTCTGAGTGTTGTACTTTCGATGTCTCAGATACTCCATAATAATTTTTGAAGAAAACAAATTTTCTTAAAAACTAACTAATGAAAAGAAAATGTTTTATGCTGGCTACAAATCTGTCGTATATGTAGTCTTTGCTAAAAGTATGATCTCAAAGCTATTCCAGAAACTATTGTTGATATTCATATTACATATCACATTTTTTTTATCACCACGTTCTTAATTCTACATAGTCTATCTACTACATATCAGTTGTATATTTATTTAACTTATTATATATACATTGTTTACGCATTAGATTTCATTATGAATTTAATTACGCATACTATAAAACAAATACGCTTCCCGCTGTGTGTACTTTTTTAGCTGATGATACTCGTAATAATTAACTAATCAAAATACTTTTTGATTGAGCTATAGCTATTGACAGACAGTGTAATTAGTAATGTTATGGTCATGAACAGTCATTGTGATTTGATATGCGTCTTTATTTATAACTTAATTAAGATTCATGAATGCGATTGTTACGAGAATATTAAGAAGGACTTTTTATTGTCATCTACAACAAATGAAAAATACATACTTCCTATTTTATAACAAACAAGTATTTAAGGTAATTATAACAAAGAATGCCATTTCCATAATTTAATCAGCCTCTGATTTTTAATCTTCAAAAGAATTAATTCATTTCATTTAGGAATTCGTTTGGTATTATTAGAAAGAAGGTCCAATGCATTTTCGTATTTTTTATGTGTCTGAAATGTCAGAGTACGTATTGTAAGACAGATTGGTAAATTATTAAAGACACTCGGGTACGTGTCATATTTTTTTTTTCAAATTGCTACCTGTGCGGATACTTACCTTCTACATTGCATATAGTCTCTCAACATACACAATTCTGTAATCACTATGAATATCATATGTGTACAATTTCGAATGAGTAAAGAATTTTATTTTATTTTTTTAATTTCTCACAGTCAACTTTGCTGTCAACAGTAAGCCTTCCGTTTCTGAAAACTATATTTCTTAGTTCCTTTTTGTTTTTATGATGGAGAATTGTTTATGTTCTTCGCCTAAAAATTGTATAAAAGAACACAATGTTCTATGATAGTCATTACATGCTGACAATATATTTTTAACCTCTCTTGAGAAATCCCGAAAAAGTAAATAAGCACAATTTTTATCTGCTTTAATTTACGCAGGCGAAGTCGGATACAGCTGGTTTATTTTGAAAGAAATTGGTGATTGAACCACTACGTTGTGACTGATTTAAGTAGGTACTACTAGTGACTAACGGACCATACACATTATGCATCCTGGAATCCTACTTACCTCGATTTTCATCAGAATTTGCGACCAATTTATTAACATTCCAACCACGTGGAAGAACTCGACCGAACGATCGTTTGCATTCATCGAACACGACGCAACGAACAAACCATGTTTCGTAATGTACAATTTATTATGCGAAAACAGACCAGGAAATTTTTTGTTAATGATATAATTATTATTTCGATAATACTTCTGGGACTTTGTTTGTGATAAGTAACGATTTTAATTGTGTGTAACTATCCTTATAGGCAGTAGGCATATATTACGATATAAGCTGTTTTAAGTTCTAAGTCCAAACTCTTTACTTTATTAAATTTATCATATCTTTTAATATCTTTTTTTTTTCTTTAAAGATATTTATCAATATAGCATTGTGAATGGAAAATTGCCCAAATATAATAATTATTGGATTCACAATTATCTTATTTTATCTTATCTTAACTCGAATGATCCACTTGTGAGTCCACTACACATCACTGGCCACGAGCTATCAATGATGGTTATCGTTTATCGTAGTATTGCTTTTTAAATAGCAGATGAAAATGAATAATTCTTTATTTAGTTAAGCTTGTCACAAGCATGTCTTTTGTCTGACAAGAAGAACAGGCGAACGAAACTTACCAGAACTTAATCATGTAATTTATCAAATTATTACATTATTAATAAAAGTAACATAGCATAGGTACATACATATAATTAGTCAGTAAGGAACAAAGCGAAGGCTATTATTTACATGCATTACGGTCCTAAAAATAATCATAATAACGTTATGATAGCCTTTACTCATAAGTATGTTCATTACATGATTTTTCAATTTATTTTTAGGTAGGTCAATTACATTCAGTGCCGAATTAGGCCAGAGCGGGGCCTGTAGCATTTTTTTTTCAATTGTTTTGAAGTCTGAAGCTTGGTAGATTGTTTAATGTCAATTATTGTGTTGTCAACAGACTGTGACTAACGTGAATGGTGGGGCGCATGGATGGCGACGCACGCCTGGCGGACGCTCGCCGTTCTCCTCGCGGCGACCACACTCGCGCTAGCTGGATGTGAGTACGGATAAAGGCTGTTTTATATTTGTCGCTATATAAAACGAGCACTTTAATACGGTGTTTAAACCATTATACGACGAAAATAAGTTAATCTCTATTTTAAGTTTTATCTTCTTTAGCCGGCTTATGGTTTTGACCAAGTACTGACTTTAGTCCTCGTTTTCTTGTCAGAAACGGATTTCTCCGTAATTCGATCAATCAGCAATTTTACGAGAAATAGTTTAATAATAATTAAAGCCCATAGGTGGTTCTCATTTACTACCAGCATTTGCTGAAAAAAAAAACATAATAATATTAGATACGTATAGTAAAAATAGTTTAGTATGCCATGTAGTATTTCAAATGCGATAAAAGCATATTTCATTGACTTTTAGCTTTATGATATCACTATCATCCCAAGCCTATTATTGTCCCCATTGCTGGAGCTCAGGCCTTCCCTATGGATCGAATCGAATAAGGAGTATGGGCCATGTCTCACCATACATACCTAGTCCGGATTGCTGGGTATTAACGACAGATGTAGCCGGGACTAATGGCTTAACGTGCCTCCGAAGCATGAAAAAGCTCGAGATAATAAATTTTTGGTCACCCATCCTATGATCGGCCGTTGCGAAAGTTACGTATACGCATTGAACTCCGAGAAGTTCGAATGTATGTATCATCGAGATGAATTTACGTAACCGAAGACATGTTCAACATGGTACCTACCCTTAGTAATTGATGTTGACATTATTGTCACAAAGAATATTTAGTTACAAATGTAGAACCAGCTTTATAGGCATTATCACAAAATTAGTGAACGGCGAAGGCCCTCACGCATTGCGTTGCCCACTTCGGCACTGGTAGCGCTTGAATTGTTAAATCTCTTTGTGTTTCTCACAAAAGGCAGAACATATAACATTATTTGTTATTCTCAAATAATTATGTGTAAACATAGGCCAAAATTTCTCTAATAAAAATAGATGCTTTTAAATACCATGTTATTAAAAAAAATTTTTTTTATTTTTCTTAAGCTAACAATTGCAATAAGATCCATTAATAAAAATAAATATTACCTAGAAAAGTAAAAAGTTACACAACCGTAAGTACGTAAGAAACAAATGACATAGTTATATCAAATGTAAAACGTTAATGATACATTCAGTTAAAATTAAATGAGCAATTCAATTGTGGAACTTCACTTGAAGACGCCCTTGTTTATTCACTTGAAGTTTACCCTTCATACACTGGAATTCATCATTACTGGAAACATCCATATTTTCGATGTAAAATATTTAAATAGGTAATCAAATATTCCAAAGCAAATACCAGTTTCAATACACATAGTGTTATGTAACTAGCCAATGTACACATGCTCATGTTGACAAAATCGTTCTGGCTTTCCCGGCGTACTATAGCTTACAGAAAACATTATTATATAAGCTCTTTTGAAAATTGTTTTGAAGTCCGTGTATAAATCTTTAAAAAGTTACGGATACATCTACCTATACTATAAAATTATAAAGCTGAGGAGTTTGTTTGTTAGAACGCGCTAATCTCAGGAACTACTGGTTCGAATAGAAAAATTCTTTTTGTGTTGAATAGACCATTTATCGAGGAAGGCTTTAGGCATGACGCTGCAACTATTAGGAGCGAAGAAATAATGGAAAACGCGGACGAAGTCCCTGGCGGCCACTAATATAAATATAAATTCTAGGTGACTAAACTGACTGACAGACAACAAAATCACTGAGCTTAGAAAGTTGAAATTTGGAATGAAGATTCCTAAGGGAGAGTAGAGGAGCACTAAAAGAGGATTTTTGGAAATCCCACTCCGAAGGGACTAAATTAGGAAATGAAAGTATGTATGAAACTTTGTTACTACAAGTGCTAGGAGTTTCAAATTTTGCATGCGGGTTCTTTTTAGGACGTAGGTGCTCACTAACACGGGATTTTACAAAATTCGACCCCTAAGGGGGTAAATTAGGGGATGAAAGTATTAATGGAATTTTTTCATCAAAGTCGCGGGCAAAAGCTAGTTATTATATAAGCTCTTTTGAACATTGTTTTGAAGTCCGTGTTTAAATCTTTGAAAAGTTACGTATACATATGTAAGTGTATAGGTATAATATATTCAACATTCATACATTCAATATTTTTTCAATTGTAATGGAAGTAGAAAGAAAATTTATTCTGTGACATACATATTTACATAAAACGAAGTGCCGAAAAACGAAAAGCCTTCTTTTAAGATGGAACACTTAGAGAAAATAAAGATACAGAAAACCTACTCTATTTCTCCGAAAACGAAATTTCGTGCATTTTCGAAACGCTAATACGACTACTTCTATGTTTCGATCATTTATAAATCGTTCCCGCCTCTGTTGATAATCTGCTTGGATGTGGTTAAAAAAAGTTTTAAAGTCATTTTAAAAAATTTACGAATTTTCTAGACAAATAGAGTAAGCCCTCTGGTGTGTCGGATATGGGCGTAACAGGATGAGCCAAAAGTAAAGAAACCTGATAATTTATAACCTTATTTATTATTAATATTAGTTTTTTATTGAAATAAATATAATTTCGGTACTTCATATTAGTCAGGATTGGGGCCAGCACATCACCTTATCTCGGAGTGCTTCTTCCTATGCTTTATATTACAGAATAAGAGACTTACAGTCGTATCTATAGTCGAGAGAAGTAATTACTTGAAAAAATGGCACAACTTAAGCAAATATTTTTAACCAATCGACTAGTATTTCAATAGCTAATAATAATAGTATTCTAAATATTACCAAGTCTTAATATATTCAAACTCTTTTTTATTTTGCAAAAATATCTGCTTAAATTATGACATATGCTCAAATAATTACTTCCCTCGACTAGGTATCTAAATACCTACGAGTGTTATACAATGTACAATAGTTAAAATTACCACTGGAGCAGAATCAATAGAATGTGGCCTTTAGCTGTTATTTAGCAGACCTTCAGTTCACTTATCTATCTATCACTGAATTTCTTTTATATATTACAAAAGAAATTTAATGAAATTTGCTTATCATTGTTATAAGACGGAGAACTATTTTAATCTGAACAGCTAATATAACAAAACCAAGGAAAAAATAAGAGCAATAACAAAGCGTAATTCAAACAATGACCTAGATACAGTACTCGGCAGGAACTCAAAACATTGATAAAAAAGCTTAAAAAAGTGGGAACTGATACTTCCATATATACACGGAAAGAAATATATTAAAGAAGCTTCTATTACATTAAATGTACACAAAAATCCATAGGTACTCACGTATCAACGATATCATATTGCTAGTAACGGAACGTTAAACAAAAAGTGATGATCTAAAAAAGCATTCCAAGTAATGATCATTACAATTTTATTATAGAGTGTATCTCGGGTTTCTCACAATTCTCGCGACACGGCAGACCTACTTCCGTGCATAGTAGGTCTTGCATTCTACCTACATACTGCCCTACAATAGGCCGGTGTAACAAGGCTTTTGCCAACAAAAACTTGATCAGTCGTTCACCCGGAGATCGCTGACAAGTTTTAGGTTACCTACTCTACAATCAGGTATGCTATTCTGTAATAAAATCAGAACTCGACGTCGACCTCAGAGTATAGAAGTTCAATTCAATAAAACCTTTATTAGGTACATTTTACGATATGAAATTTAAATTATGAACATTAAACTAAGGTACGCTGACAAATAAATAAATGGCATCAGGCATATTACACGAACGGCAGACTCTGAAGTCAGATTATTAAAATTGGACTCAAACTGAGGTTTATGACAAGAAAGGAGTTGGGGCTCTTAGATGTATGAAATAGAAACATAATTTTGATCCATATAACATGAACATTGGACAAAATTTGAAGGTAAACTCAATAGTCAAGGTATATTGCGCAGTTCCTATTTCAATCAAAATCGAAAAGGAGGAGATTATATACGGCGATGTATGATACCAATATTTTCGTTAATTGTTGATCGATTTAAAAATATTTTTTATTCGACTTGTTGAATCACAGTGGTCCAATTTAAATTTCATAAAATCGAGTAAGTAGTTTACCTTTTACAATTTTTATCTTGAATTCTATCAAATTAGGTATTTCCCCGCGACTTCGCCTGCGTTAATTATAGCCTATGTCCTTTGCGTATTATGTAGCTTCCCTTAGATGAAAGACGACCATGCAAACAAACAAGCTATCAAATCTTTGCTCTTTAAAATACGAAAATAGATTATTGAAAATAAAAAATATTGCTAGTAAATAAACAAAATATCCTATTCTAAGATATATTCAATATTTTTAGTGTTACCTTTTATATGTATAAAAATTTCTACCATTTAATTAATAACCTGCAGAAAAGAATTTTTTTAATAAGTAGCTTTGAGATAAGTATTATTTATCGCTTTTTTAAGTTTGTAGTCGGTTCTACTATTTATAAAAAGTTTTTGATTGAGCGAAGATTTTTATTATATTTATTACTAGAAATTGTTTGTCTTTATAGCATTATAAAAGATAAAGTATAAACTTATTCATGATAAAATCTATAAAACATTTTTATAGCTATGGCTTAAATTACAGCGAGAGAATTAGTCGGTCGCTAAGCAGAGCAACAATGTCTTAATATATTTATCTAACTTTCCTATTATATTTGACCTTACAAAAATTTCGAACTCTCGCCTGCTTTTATAAGGATAGTTATTTTTGTTGCAATGCGTGATCGCAATTCATAAAAGCGAATCATCTATGAATATAGCCTCTATTGTAAAATATTAAATAGATTTTGTATCAGTGGTGGAAAAGACAGTTCGTCAACACATATTGCTTGTTACGTTATATACTCACTAACCTAATAGCAAAGTTGCTTTGAGGTAAACGATGTCTCTCAGAGACATAATGACATTAATGATTTTAAAGCGGTGTGAAACATGTTGTTGTTGCTAATCCGTTAGAATATGATTGAGTAACAAACTTAAATCGTATTTCAAGTTACCATCTTTATGATTTAAATACCTACTAGGTCATCCTCGTCTTATGCGGAAGTTTGGACAGTAATTTCTGCAAGCAATTGATATCTGAAGCTGCCAGCAGACAGCATCGAACGCAGCTTCGAGCACAGCGCAGTCGCGACATTACGGGTTCAATTAAATCAAATCTTTATTACCTTTGAAGTTGGTCTCATCTGATTATTCCGCTAAAAGTCACAGCAAACCTACACGACACGGCACTAACATGGTGTGAGATGTTTCCTCGATCTTTCAGAGATACATGAATCGCCGTGATCAAATAAAAAGTATGAAAACTGTAAAATAATATTTAATTAACCACTTAATAACATAATTTTATAATTGCACTGCCATTATTCAAACACATTTTTGAGATGCCATTTAAAACATAGATACATAATATTGTGACAGCGCTGTAGACTTTGTAATTTTAACATAATATCAAACTTTAACGTTGTATTATTTTCAGACCACATTAGACAGCATAAAATTGGCGTGACAACACTTACTCTAATCACACTATAATAACTTCCATAAGCTTCCATCCTAAATATATAAAACCGATCCGAGCTATAAGTAACCGCCACTTAATATAATAGCGCGGAACAATTGTCCCCGGAAGGTATACACAGTATACAAAATCTTGCACGGATTTTCACTTCGAAACACGAACAGATGAAAAACCTCGTGCACAAATAATTTTCCAAATACGAAGTTTAGGGAGATATAAATACTCCACGCTTGTTTTTTATTCGCATGTTAAATAAATGTGTTATTTTATTATCAGATGCTGAATTAGAAGCATGGAAGGGAGCAGGGAGAGCAGCAACAGATGCTCAGGAAGCGGAGGACGAACGTCATGATGCGGAGATGCTGGCGGCCGTGAGGGCCTCCATGCGAGACTGGGAACTCAAAAGGGCACGAACGAGGTAATTAACTATGTAGTTCAGACCTTGATCTATTTCTAATCCTTTCCTATTAATATTACAAATACAAAAGCTTGTCAGGGTATATGTAAGTATATTTGTAACTCTTTCACGCAAAAAGTACTGCAATGAAATTTGATATGTGGATAATTCTGAGTCTGAATTAACATAAAGGCTATTTATTATCCCACTAAACAGTTCTCTACGGACCACTCGGTAGAAGCCACTGGCGGAAAACTATTAATTTCATAATTCATCAACATTCTTAGTTTTTATATGAGTTTGTATTTTATAACATCTTAAACATTCGAACTTTTTCGCCACTCTTACATTGAAAAAAAAACATCGCAATCATTATACTGTTATTTTGCATTTTGTTATTAGCATTTCTAAATCTTCATCCAAGTATTTTCTATTTCATTTCCTGGATAACAGAAAGTGAATAAAATAGTGGGTGTTTGCAAAAAAATGTTTACTTGGTGTGGTGCTAACGATTTTTGCGTGTAATTTTTAAAACAGTTTCGCCCAGTTCGCGAGATATGTGTTCAGGGGCTTGATACAAGCTTGAAGTCATATCTTTTTGATGAAATTATCGTTTGAACTGCTCCAGTAGTTAAACGCATAATATCGATTTGAAACTATGTTGGTATTACTTAATCACAATGAAATTAGGTAACAGAATGTTACGACCGTCGGCTGATTAAGGAAAACTCAGCAAACGAAAGTCAATTAGGTACTTCCCCGTTCAACCGTGACTATTTCCTATTGTTCATGTTTTTATTGGCATTTGTATAACTAACCTTCCATTTATAGTAGTTGCGTTATTTACCTTACATATGAGAATCGAAAAAAGTACACGACTTGAGGTAACTGCTATTGAGACTAAAATACTTAAATATATTATCAAAATTAAATCGCTATGTATTGCCAAGAGCAAAACTCGAAATCGGTTGGACTAATTTGGTTAATGTATTAATTAATGTCCAAAGAAGATATTTATAGAGATACATTTTGAGAGAAAAATAGTTTAAATGGCGCTTTTCTATACAAATCTAGGATATTCAAAAATTGCAAGTACCTAAACGTTTAAGTGTAGGTATACATTTTCAATGAATTATTATATTTACATTCAAGTTCAATATTATTTGTTCACACTAGGCGTTACAAATACTTGTAAAAGTCAAAAGCTAAACAATCGGTTCACAAATTTATGGCGGGAGACCTTGTACTAAGAACCAGCAAGAAACAAACAAACAAGCAATCAAAATCCTCTTTTTAATTATCAGTATAGAATTATTGGAAAAAATATGTCGAGCAAGTAAACAAATCTTTTTTTCTAAGACTTTCACTATGTTGAATATTTTTATTTATATAGATCTATATGTATTCATATTATAAAGAGGAAAAATTTAATTGTTTTATTAATTCTATTTAATTTGTCGTTTTAATTACATCGGTGTTTGTGTTTCGATATCCAAATAAAAAGTTCCTTAGGAACAACGCGGGTGAAACCACTGGAGGAATGCTAGTATTTAATATTTTTAGTGTTATCTATTAAAATAAAAAAATATCAATATCTTTAACTTTAAAAAAGTGATCAATAAAGACCTCCGCCCGTAATAAATGAAATATTTGTAGAACGAAATGAGTATTATTCTGAGGACCGGCTTTGTGTATCACTCATAATATAAAATAAAAACTTTGATATCTTGCAATGCCTATATTTTTTAAAGTACCTAGGTAATGAATTTCCTTTGGAACTCATAATTACGACTGAGTTTTTGTTTTTTTGTTTAATAAAACACTATAACAACATTATGTTTTATAGGTTTCGTTCATCATTCAAATACTTTTGATATTTGATTTTCATTCAATTAATTTTAATTCATAAATAAAAGGAAAGCCCATTATTCATAAAGATCCCAATTGAGATGTATTATAAACAACAGACAGAATGTTACTGTAAATATGTCTGTATAAGCGCGTTTATTATTTGTTCTGTTATTTATGTTGACTCTACACGCTAACGTAGCATTAGTTACGTACAACCAGTTAATTGCAATCAACCAATGACGGGAGATGGCTGAGTATTTCACATTAGTTTCGAACGTTTAGATTTCTGAAGGAGATAATACAGTGCTTGATGAAAATGCCATAAATATAACGTTGCCGTTATCACAGATTTAAATGCGGTTTAAAAATACGTACATTTACTTTGTTATAAAATACTTCCAAGACACAAGTTTTTAGAAGCCTTCTGATTAACATGTATGAATCTAATGTGATATCAGAATTAGATGGGACTTTTTACCTACTAGCCGAATTGCCAACCGCTTTTTTGAATGCCAATAAAAAGAAGTCATTTACGCATTCGTTTATATTAATCGAAATGTTGAAGGTAGTCTAGCACACAAGCATTCTTAGTCACCGCTCTTAGCATCTAAAAAATACTGCTTTCACCATTTCACTTTGTATAAACTTTCTATGCCGCAAAATCAATTTCGTAATACTTTACAATTTTAATTATTCCATGTTTATAATTCAGTACTTGGAAATTATACAATATTATTTCTGACATTTCTGATTAATCGAGGAGCTCGCTAGTAAACTGATTACAGCATTCGGTCTGCGATACGGAGGTTAAAAACTTTCGCAAAACCCAGTCGTAAGATTGGTGACCAAAACATTATTATCTAGAGCTTTGGAAGGCAGATTAATCTCTTGGTCCTTGTATTGCTGGATCTGCGTCGCCAGTTGTTAATACCAACAATCCTTGCTGGTTCCGAGTGGAGGGTTATGGCCCATTCTCCCGATTCGATTTGATTCCATCGATAGTGAAGGGCCATTATCAGGTTGGTTAAATTGTAATATAATGTTATATAAATTTTAGCTTACGTGTACTTACATTCCTGTACGCATATTAGACTGTATGTGTAATAATTATTATCTCTGTGGCTATTTGGAAACTGGAGGAATTTAATTCTAAAATTTTATGTGCAGCATCCTTATTGTTTAATTTCAAAATTCAAGTCTCTGTTAACTGTTTTTATCCCTTTTTTATTTCAATCAAAGTTTAAAACAAATACGAAGAAGATTTTATTTGGATCCACAATTTACCCATAGGGTTCCGTAGTAAGCAGAAACCCTTATAGTTTCGCCATGTCCGTCTGTCCGCAGTTTAGCAAAAAGCTATTAGTACTAGAAAGCAGATTTTTTTTTTACCTCACCTACAGTTGGCATTATAATTTTTTTTTGTCTTCTCCATAGTGTGGGTTTTGTTGAATAGGTCTTTCAAAAAAATTGCAGGATGGGAAGATCATTTGTCGTTTTAGTAAACCGTTGGTGACCTTTTAAGCTTTAAAAGCCAAATTTCGTTAGAGTCAAGTCTCCCCCTCTTTCGACTAAACGGATGATGGTAGAAATTCAAACGTCACGACGGTAGTACCTATAGGTATATAACGAAGTCAAAAAGAAAACTATCACCTTTAAATTGGCTTTACAAGTATACATGTAATAGTCGACCAGTTGTATTTAACTCGAAAATTTCGAGCAACTCCTTAAAAAACAATAAACATGTATTTTTTTACTTTTTAAATAGACAATATATGGAACCCTTCGTGCGCGAGTCTGACTCGCACTTATAGGATATAATGATCTATAGATATTGATGTATGGATGTAGCTTTCTGTATGTCAACGAATTTTCATGAACAGATTATCATTATAAGAATATCAACTTAGCTTTATAGAGCAGTGCGCGTTAACAAGAATAGAAGTACTAGTACACTTTCAATTCTGAATGTTGATAACCTTGTGTTTATAAATCGTTTTTTGTACCGTTCGGTTGGCAAATTAATTTAATTATTTATCTATTCAAGTTTTGTGTATATGCAATTGTTTGCAAAGTTATGTTTTAGTGTTTAAAATCAGAGTTAAGCGACTGGTAACCTTAACTGCGAAACTCCAAATCGTGGGTCTAAATCCAGCACATGTTAATTTCATAAAATATTTGATCATTAAGTGTCTTTACTGTGCACTAAGTTATCTTTCCTGTTTAGTTCTCAGGTAACGCAGTGTTTTATGTTTTTTATTTAACAGAACATACCTTATACTTATACAGTGCTATTATTAAACAAGGTTTAGCGTCAGAATAAATCTATGTTAAAAATATATCTTATGTTTTTAAAGTTTAAAATGGCAAAAAGTCTTAGTTTTACCAAACAGCTATCAACTGGTCACAAAAAAAAAGCAAAAACGAAAACCTGTTTAAGTGACGTTTGAAATGGTTTAAGTACGGTTTGACACGTGCTTAACTTTAAATTCTCAATTCAGAAACCGGGCTACTTTTATCTACTAAACGAGGATGAAACCGCTGGCAGAAAGCTAGTAACTTAGGTATATAGAAGAAAAAATCATTTGGAGACTGTTATATAATCTTATGTGCAATTGACTGTATGTGTACTTTACTTAGTTATGCTGATAAAGGCATCTGTACACCATTGCGTTAACTACAAAAAAATCGAAATTATATTTTCTTAACGTTCCAACCATAAGTGGGTAATAAATTTAAAGAGTCATACGTGTCAACATGCTCTAAGTGGTAATTGTAACTTTTACGCTAACGCGTTCACTAGTGAGCGCGTTAAGAATTTGTATGGAGATTTGTAGATCTTGGTAGTTACCGCTAGGGGCGCTGTACCGGATTCCATACTAATATCTTAACGCGCTCCCGATCGACAGTGAACGTAAACGTCAAGAAAACTTACACTAAGCGCTGTTATTATTAAGGTTTTTTCAGACAGATCCGTTCCTTAATTATTATTACTTCTTGCAGGAGTAAAAGATCTCAAGGCAGCGTTTGTTATGGCGAATTTGGTTGCTTCGAAGATGCGGGCCCCTTCGCTTACCTGGAAACGTTGCCCAGCTCCCCGCAGGAAGTCGGAACGCACTTCCTCATGTATTCCACCGTCAGCAGGTAGTCACACACACCTACAAACTGTGTTTAAGGTTCATCATCATCATCATCACCAACCCTTTTACGTCCCCACTGCAGGGCTTAGGCCTTCCTTATGGATGGTTAAGGAGGATGGGCCATGACCCTCCGCTGGCCCAATGCGGATTGGAGGGTATTAACGACTGCTAATGCAGCCACGCCCAACGGCTTAACGTGCCTTCAGAAACACGGAGTAGCTCGAGATAATTTTTTGGTCACCCATCCCGTGACCGACCCTTGCGAAAGTTGCTTAACGACTACGATCGCGGGCCGCGGCGCTTATCCACTACGCCACCGAGCTACTCTAGTGTTTAAGGTTACGTAGATGTATTTGTAACAAGCTCAAGAAATTAACTGTCACAGGAGACGTTTACGTGCACTACCCATGCAATAGAAAAAATCTGTACAATCATAATGAATTAACCAGGACAAAGTTGTGGTCTATAACAAGTAGGAAAGCGTTAGTGAAAGGTTTTTCTAAATTCACAGAGGTGATCAGCCCCTGCTTGCGGTGTCGGCGAGCAACATGTCCGCCGCGTGGGGTTGGGCGGCGAGCGCGTTCGACGCGGCGCGACCCACACGCGTCATCGTGCACGGTTTCGGGTCCAACTGTGACAACGTATGGGTCTACGAAATGCGCTCCGCTTTAATGGCCGTGGTATGGGATTATAAACATTCTTCGTTCTATATCTTCATCACTTGCTTAGTTAGATTCCGCCATTTTATTTCTAGAGTTCTTCTCACGGAAGACAGTATCTTTTATATGCAGTTTTGTGTTACGATAAGCTAACAATTCCTATATTTTACCCCTTTAAGTGAATTGTTGATTTATATTGCCTAGTCTCATAAGGTATTTAAACTTACACTTACAGGAAGAATGCAACGTCGTATGCGTCGATTGGGAAGGTGGTGCAACTATGCCGAATTATCTTCGTGCTGCTGCTAATACAAGACTCGTTGGGAAACAGCTCGCAATGTTGTTAGAAGGTAGTCAGCTCAAAGTGCCATCTATCTAGCTACATAAATATATTTTATAATTCAATATTTTAAGTGCCTGCATAATATTTACGTTACCTATATTCTAGGTTTAGCAGAACATATAGATTTGAGATTTGAAGACGTACATCTGATCGGATTCAGTTTGGGTGCTCACGTAGCTGGTTTTGCTGGTTCAGAACTGAGGAACATTAGCAGAATAACTGGTATGAATATAAATATAACATAAACTGTTTATTTATTGGGCTTGAAATACACACAGTAGCACGCCAGGTTACCCCAATGTGTCAAATTATAGCAATTTCAACTCTATCCTCAATGCGTTAAAGTTTAAAATTAAGTAAAGAAATTTGACACATTTGAATAACCTGACGTGTTGATTGCACATGAAAACAGCGTGTATAGTATTAAATCATCATCAGCCCTTTTAGGTCCTCACTGCAGAGACTCGGGCCTTCCTTGTGGATGGTTGAGGAGAAGGAGGAGGCCATTACCATCCACGCTGGCCCAATGCTGATTGGAGAGTGTTAACGACTAGTTAATGCAGCCGGGACCAACGACTTAACGTGTACTCCGAAGCACGGAGTAACTCGAGATAATATTTTTGGTCACCCATCCTGTGACTGACCCTTGCGAAAGTTGCTTACAAACAACTATCGCGGGCCGTGGTGCTTATCCAGTTCACCAAGGAAGTACTCATATAGTTTAAAATAATATGTACTTATACCATAAATGATACTTATACTCAATCAATCTGAGTAGGTACTTATAAATGGAAGTCTAATAGTTTGTTTATTGTATTCAGGGCTAGACCCAGCGGGTCCTCTATTCGAGTTCCAAGACCCTCGCGCGCGACTCGACCGCACCGATGCCAAGTTCGTCGACGTAATCCACTCCAATGGAGAAACGCTGATCTTCGGTGGTCTAGGCGCCGCTCAGCCACTTGGCCACGTCGACTTCTATCCTAACGGAGGACGGGTCCAACATGGTTGTTCTAATTTGTAAGTTTTTGCATAAAAACAACCAGGGGCGTAGCTAGCGTCGTATCAGCCGAATCAGTACCTTTATCAATAACACGGGGCCACCGAGCTATCCAGTAACCGGGCCCAACATGTTTAGGAAAAAAATTCATTAGGACTCCTCCAACTAATTTTGATACAGGGCCTATTCAAGGCACGCTACGCCACTGAACACAACCCTCATTCCATCTGTCTTCAGACTACGCTCAGTAACGCCTTGCTTCAGTTTAATTTAATACCTGCCAACCTGTATGGTAGAGCCTCAAATAATTTAGGACTTAGACTGGAAAACAAAATGGCAATAATTGGACAACAAATAGGTCCGTATTATTGGTTCAAGAATAGGATATTTTTTGAGATCTCCTCCGATTTGTATAAGAGAAGTAAGTGATGACAGTTTCTTTTCTATGTTAAATGATCTCTAAACTTCACTGAATAGAATTCAAATTACAAAATCTTTTCATTTTGTACTCTACTCTAAATCCATTAAAGTTAATAAATCAAGTGTAGAAAATTGACAGTTACATATAGTCTGACGTCCTGTTGACTCTACAATCTCTACTTGCGGCGACACAAGGCATCAAAAGCATGTACTATTTAATAGACGACCACGTGCGTCGTATCTTTATCCATAATAATAAAAAAATTACGTCACTCTACCATTAAATGGATAACTTGAATGATTATCCACCCATCTGCTGGTTGGACCGACAGCGACATCGTGCGCGGTCTTGGCCGAACGAAGTCGATCGTATATAACGAGCCGACCGTCTACCGTGGCATACATGCGGCATTAGAACCAAGCAAACAGTGACCTTAACCATTGTATTTAAGTCTGAATTTCCATTAGCACTATGTCAAATGCGCTCCGACGCCGCCCAGTTGGTGGAGACCGAATATACCTAAGCCGGAAAAACATCCTTTTTTAGTTTAGCTTTCACATTCTTTCTTTTTGCTTTGAGTATAAACAAAATGCGTATTTTATGTACCTACCACGTTTACGATCTTTGGTGCTTATGATTATTGTTTCTCGTACGTCAGGTTCGTTGGTGCGGTATCAGATCTGGTGCTGCCGTGGTCGGCGCCGTCGCCGGAGGGCCGGTCGCTGTGCAACCACCGTCGAGCCTACAAGTTCTTCACGGATTCAGTCTCACCTAAATGCCATTTCCCTGCATTCCCTTGCACTGATTACGACACTTTTCTTGAGGTTCAGACATTTATAATAATTGTAACTTAAATCCCCTAATTATAATATTTCAACATGGTTAACCAGCGGAATTCTACCCATAATAGTGAATAGCAAAGCTAAGATAAATTGAATTTTTAGCAAGTTCTGGGAATGCTATGTGGAGAGGCGAAACATATAAAAACACGCATGAAATATTTATTACTTTAAATCAATAAAAACTCCTTTACATGACAAACTTAAAAATTATACTTAATTGTTTCAGGGTCGATGTTTCCCTTGCGACGGACAACGACGCTGCGGTAACATGGGCTATTACGCTGACCGATCCCTTGGACGAGGACAACTGTACCTGCTCACCAGGGAAGAAGAGCCTTTTTGTGGTAACTAACATCTTGATCAACTTGTAATCTATAATGGAATCAAGCAGGGAGAATGGGCCATAACTTATTACACGGGCCCAGCGCGCATATAGGTGTCAACGACTACACATACAACCGGCACAAAGGGCTTAAAGTGCATTCCGAAGCACGGAAAATTTTCGGTCACCCATCCAATAAATGACACCACCCAAATCGACAATATCGAAGTATTTACAAGTAGCTAATAAGACTTTATCAATAGTGGTAATTATTTTTATAATAAGAATTGATAAAATTGCTGAATTTTCGATTTCGTAGTTGAGACAAATAGACTTTAGCCTTTTTAGTGTCATAGGGAGAATGCTTTATTCACTGTCCCTGATGCTTGATAGGCGACAGTGGGTGTGTGGGACTCTCCATCCACCCGCCCGAAGGCTAGTCAAAACGTGAATGACATACCCACTAATTTCTTACAATGCACATTTGAGGGAAGGGCGTGGGGTCTTTATAGACTGTTTCACACCCAGACCCCGAAATTTAACATACAAAAAAAACAAGGCCGTGTGCTAGACGTGCCCTAACTGTTGCGAATAATCATTCATATATATTCTGTTTTGTTGTACAGCACATCAATATCACGTGTCGGTGTGGGCGCGCATCGAACCCGGAGAGAAGCCTACCTTCGGCCGGTTGACACTCACCCTACACGGAGACACGGGCCTCAACGAGTCTTTCCCTATGACCAAGTAATAGTAACAACTAATTTTATATTTTTTATTTTCAATTAACTTTACATACACATCTCGAAATAAGGTCGAAAACGCATATTTGCCGAGTACTTCGTCGAAATTAACTCAATTTAATTTTAGCCTTTTTTAATTGGTCATACTGCCTAATTAGTTTAATATCTGGTAAGGTAAATGTCTCTTATTTGGGCCTATGAACCAAACTAAGATTCCTGGGACAATTAAACTTTTGATGAACACTAAGATTTTTCCTGAAATAGTTTTAATTCCATTTATTTTAATATAAAATTATTTGCGACCGTCTTGAGTCATGTGCCTCAGCAGTGTAACTATACTGGCTATGAACAAAAGATTCATTATCTTTACCAGCTTACACAAGTCTTTCCTATTGATGAGAACAAATTAGGAGAACCTCATTCATCACGCAGCTCAATTTCGAATTGGTAGATAACGACTGAAGATGAAGTCGAGACCAATAGCTTAACGTGTCTTTACCCCTCATAAGTTCGCTCCTAGTTTAAGTACCTAGTCCGCATAGTAGACCAAACTCGATATCCACTGTGCCATCTAGTTTTTCAATAGATTAATATCATACAATAGGTATATCAAAATGTCCTCGATCGAAATCTATAACAATCCCTTCCAATTTGATATTTGAAACATAATCACGAACTTCACGCTGCAATTATCAAGCAATTGTGATCGCAACTTTTTTTATAAATATCGAATGAACGATGTCAATTTAACGTTAATCGGAATCGTCTAGGCTAAGCGTTAGACGCAATCGAGAAACGTAAAACTAAATGTTAACTAGAATTTTTAGACGGGTTTAAGTAAGTTTTTATTGTGTTCCTTGTTTGTTCAAATCATCATTCAACACAAAAGCGATTAAGAAAAGTTGTATGCTTACATAAATCGTTAAGTCTATAAAAAGGATTGGGATAGATAGTGAAATTAGACAGATAGCCGCCTGACTAGAATATAAACTACTTGAATCTAGCCTTTGTACTATCTACCTAAAGTTCAATATTATTATATATCTGTTATCACCAGAGGTCGGAATTAGGTAGAGTTATTTATGTACTTGCATCGAAATGTTGATATTAATGTGGACCTTCCCGGGATTTCTTTATTTCTTTCTTTTATTGATGTAAGTTTGGCAACGTCGTGCGTGCAGTAGTTTAAATTGTGTAAAAGTAAATAACTTTTTATTTAAAAAATCACGGGATTTTTTTCTGCTCTTTAAAATTAATCTCGGGATTTGAGGCATATCCACTTTCTTCTTTCGCTGTATGAAATCAGTGTAAGTACATGAATAACTCTACCTAATTCCGACCACTGGTTATCATTGATGGGTGACGGAGACATTGCAACAATAACATTGTACATTAGGTAGCTAATACAATGGTAACATGCAAGTAATTGAGATCCTATTGAGATACGATTATTACTTAAACATTTGTAGTGTCATTAATAAACAAGGTTTAGCATTGGAGTAAAACGTTGAGACTGCATTTAGTATTAGTCAAAACTCATATAATTAAACAGAGACTTAGCAAAGGTTAACCTAGTACGAGGTTATACGGGAGTACTATTTACTCCTAGAAGGTAGCAGGATTTGCTTATTCTTTGTAAAATAAGAATTTGGACTAATACTAAAATTGCAATTTTAGCGTAAATTTACTCTGACGCTAAACGTTTTTTATTAATAGCACTGTAGCGGACTGAAACGGTATTAAAAAAAAATTGTTCCCGAAATCAAACTAGATGTCGCTACGGTACGTTCTTGATTTCTCCATGACAACCCTTCCGGTTTTCTTTCATGTTTAAAAGTAAATTAGTTTTCAAAACTCATATTCTATTTGTACTTTTTCTTATTTGTATTGTTATCTAAGTTTCGAACTATTCAAATTTCAGTTTTTTAATATGTTAGTTAAAAGGAACGGAAATGACTGCCTTTGGTCCATTCGTTTCCTGCAAAAATCAACTTTTGCTAGAGTCGCCATCCAATGCTTTTTAGTGCTTTCGTTTTTTTTAAATACTTCCTCATTGAGCAGCTGTTGACTGTATGACTATGGTACACAGACGCGAGAACGCATCAGTGGGCGTGGCGCGGTTCTCGCGCGTGGTGGTTCCGCACCCCGCGTTGGGCGTGCCGCTGCGTGCCACGCTCACGTACGCCTCATACTCGGGCTGGCTCAGCGCCGGCGCCAGGCACGTGCACATCGATAAACTACTCATCGCGGACAGCTTCGCTAAGACGTGAGTAGATCTGAGTGGTAGCAGTGCCGTATGAAGCCAGAGCGGGGCCCGTAGCAAATCACGCCCTCAACCAGAAAAGTCATCCTTTCCTTTCCGAATAACGCAACCCAACTAATCTGACTAATCTGTTTTATTTAACAGTGTATGTTCATACTTAAAAATATGACAAGTCCAAAGCGTGGCTTATATTACATCTTGCATTATTAAACACTGACTTGAAAAATTAATTAATTGCGCGAAGCCCCCAAACACGCGGGCCCGTAGCATTTGCTACGTGGTATATCCGGCCCTGAGTGGTAAGTGTAAGTTTTACGTTAACGCGTTCACTAGTGAGCGCGATTAGAATTTGTATGGAAATTTGTAGTTCTTGTTTGTTATCGCTATACTCCATTCATTATAGCATTAGACAGAAGTTAAATAAGGTTCTTTTTATGGTATACTTTGTGAAATAAAATTTTAAATCATGTTACTTTTAAGATTGACGGCTTATTTGCTACATATCCACTTAAGTACCAGCTGCTATACTTAACAGTTGTCGTTTAAGCTATCTGTAAAACAAAATTATGAGTATTTGACTAACTTAAAAGATTTAATAACCTTTTATAATAAAAAATGTTCATCTTAAAGAACCTAGAGAAGCAGGGTTGGATACTTTCAGCACGATTCTCATGTCACTATAACTCCACCAAATTTAAAACGTTGCCTAATCCCTTCAAACGTTTCGGTAGTACAGCTTTTTAATTTTGTCATAGTCAAAATACGTAATCTGGGATTCTCATTAATGTGAATGTTATTGCCTTTCTTGTTGTTTTACCGTATTCCGTGATTGAGTTGTTTTCTTATAGTTTTGTTTTAGTTGTTATCTTTTTGAAGTTAAGTTTTGCGAGATTCCGGTGCAGGTCCGAATGGCCTACAACAATTACCTCTGACATTTCAGGAAGTTTTTTCCGATATCTGAATGAATGTTACACAAGTAATACTAAAAATTTCATTTTGTTTACCTTTCTTTCCTGGGTATAAAAATAATTATATTCTATTCTAATTATACACTTACAATTAGAATTTATCAAAACAACAGGTAGATAGTTATAGTTCCACACTGGCTTGGGAGTAAAAGATGAATTTACAAAATTCTAGCCTCTTCGCAAAAGAAAATGGAAAATTGCCCAACTCTTTCAGACTACCTAACGTACAAAGTTTCAACAAAACTATTATATAATTTTTAACATTTATCTTGAAAATAAAATGTTCTGCACTGCTGCTTCTGTGACCCTCTTTTTTCTAATGTTATAATGAATGGAGTATAGATGAAAATCTTAACGCGCTTACGATTGACGATGTATGTAAGCGTCAAAAAAAACTTACACTGAGCGCTCAGGGGTGCAACAGCCTGACGATCTCGCTATAGCTCTAGCCCTAGCTGATAAGAACGTTCTATTGATTCTATCAATCAATATGTTAATATTCTTACACGTTTTAGTTTTAATATTTACACAATTATTAAATGCTTTTGGTTGTTTTAGTTGACTTATTAAATTTGAATAAATTCATAAATTGTAGAAAAAACAAAGTTATTTCGAATGAAAATTTACTCTGAATAAAATAAAATAATAAAACGTTTTTATAGCTATAGTTAGAAACAAGGCTAGAGTTAGGCGGTCGCTTTGCAGAGTTGCGACCGTCTGACTCGTAGTTGTACGTACGTGTAAACTATGTTTCATATTTCATATATGTGAGGATCTATAGCTGGCTGTCTGTAGGAATAGGAATTCCTATCATAATTTCTGTTTGTTAGCTGTAGTTTATTGAATGCGAATTATTGCATGCTATTTAACAGTAATATATTAGATACTTATATTCTTTGACATATTTTTAAACCATTATTTATGCAATAAATAAATAATTCATTGATAAGGCTTTACTACGATGTAATAAATAAATAAGTGTAGCAATAGGATACGACATCTTATCTGATATTATAACGATATTTCGTTTCATTTACTATTTGATATGTCTTTTAGTAGAAAAATTTGGGATAAATAATCAAGTTGAAAACACTGTTGTCTAATCAGTATTCTTAAAGTACATATTGAATTGTAAATTGAAATAACGCTATAACATCGCTAAGATGTCGTATCCTATTGCTAGAATCATAGCTAGACTTAGGCGGCTCTGCAAATTGTGAACTATTTGATAGCAGAGTAACTTTATAATGTGAATATACTGAATGTTTTTTTAACTATAATAAGATAATATTATCACCCAAGAAGACTAATATACTATTGAATAGCGTTAAAACTAATTAGAACAGCAATTACGCCAAATAACTCACTCACTAGTAAGAAACACTATATACCATCAAAGCCGATATTAAAACCAACACAGAATAAAGTCTGAATGTCTACTGGCACTGCAAAATAAAAAAATCAAAATAACAAAAAAAAACTTTTACAGGTCATCATTTTGTAAGAAAGGACTACAGCTGCAATCTGAGGAATCCATAGAATTGCCTCTTTATCCAGGAGACTGCATCATACAACAGGTTAGCTCGTACATAATTATGTAGTATTTGTAGAAACTCGAATAGTACATACTTATACTAACGTAATCACTTTTCACAGGACGGTAGCCCACATAACGGAACAAACGAGGAATTTGAATACTCTAGCAAACAGAACACGACAGGATCGATAGATCCAATAGACAACGAGTTACCGGAGGATACGCCACAGCGACCGTTCGTTCTTGTGGACAATTCGGAGTGGACAGGTGGCGACACCGGTCGAGCTTTCGGCATGACAAACGTCAAGACTGCGCCCAGCGGCGTCGTGGAAATCGCTGAGCCAGTACTTCGTCCCCGCCCGCGTAAAACTCCACGCCAAAGGACTGATAATGACGAACACGAGATATCCGAACCAATCCTACGAGCTACGCAACCACCACGCTCCACGCAACCTCCAGCGCGCAAAGCGAAAAACTATGAAGCCCCCACAACGCCGACGTACGACGCCATGGCGTGGGGCGATCACGCCGAAAAAGATGAGTCCAGCTTCGCAGTACAGTTCCTGCCGTCTCGTTTAGCCTCATTCATTTCGAGAGCCGAAAGATACGCTAGAGACACCTTGCTACCACTAGTTTCCGCTTACGCCCCTCGCCTCCCGATATTCGGATCGCGAGAAGTGGCGAAACCGACTGCGAGGTACATCCCTACGGAAGATTTAAATACGACCGCATCGGTTCCGGTACCAACGCCAACGTTAGAGATGAAAATAGAGACCCTGAGATCTGTTGGGCCGCCGGAACGACGAGAGGTGGAGTCGCCTGAGGAACCGGACATTCCCGTGGTCATATCGACGACCACCACAACTGAATCGACTACCACGACCACAACCGAGAAACTCCGTGCGGCCCCCACGGAGATGCTGAAAGTCGTCTCAGGGCCTACGGCGTTGACGACCACGTTGCCTCCTGTGGCATTGCGCAGTGACAGCGAGAAAATAGTCATCGTATACCCCAGTAACGCTAGAGACGAACGTAAGATTCGCTCGCATTCATATCCGGAGGAACTGCAATTTGAAGCGTTATATCGCCATACTTCGGCGCCTTCGCCGGTGAGAGTTGACTTGCCTACCTTCACTCCGCCTACGTCCACTTTGTCGCCTAGTTCTACGAGATCGCCAGACACGGAAGCGAGGTATATACCAGTACTGTTTCCTAAGTCGAAAGTAAACTAAATAATGTCTATGAGTATTAAAGAAATATCCGATTAAGTATTGAAATTAAATTAACATGGAAATGTCAAGAGGCTAATAAGCTAAGTTATATTGTACAGTGAACAATATAAACTATGATGTGTAAGTACATACGTATGTATAAAAGTTTCTATTAAAAATTAGCCCAATATAAGCGTTGTTGAAAATTGAAAATGCCTATTTTGTTATTTTTTTATAAGAATGAAAATTTGTAAATATTTAGGTAAATATATTGTATAAGAAAAGACTTTTTTTTATAAAATAAAACTTATTTATTATAACACTGGTGCTTACATTGTTTAAAAGAAACACAAGTTATTTTTGGTCTAATTAATAAACATGAAATTAAATTATCTCTTTAAAGATTAAACAAAATGCTTCTTCTTTTTATAAAATAAGTAATGGGTTGACGAAACAAATAATTAAATTTCTATTTACCAATTGTAATAATGAGACACTTTATCGATTATATAAAACACATATTTTTTGTCTAAATACAAGTAGGTATATTAGTCAACCACATCCTAAAATCTGCAAACTGTTTGTATTGGCCAAGAGGGTGTCTATTCATTTTAAAATATTTTTAATAAAATTACAAGACTGCGTAACCATCTGCAACTAAATCCTTTTCCTTTAAAGCTCAAAGAGTGCCTTCTTTCACTCTCTATCTTTCTTGCTCTAGGCGGTTCTAAGCGATAAAAAAGGATGGGGCAACGGAAAAAACGACACCATGTGGTAACACGTCGTTACCACACACGCTCGAACTAATACATTAAATCTTGTTACAGTCGGTGGCTATTAAATTGGCACATAGTAGATTTGTTCTGTTAAAATGAATACTAAAGTAGATTTAATTTCCGTTAGGCAGAACTTAATGTAATTTGTTTTATGTAAGATTAACTTAAATTAAAGCTATTTTGTTACACACATTTTACATTAAAAAAGAAATGTAAAACTAGAAACGCCACAATAAATTCAGATATTTCATTGCGATTTAGGCGAAGGGTTATCGCCACCATCGTATTATTTTATATAAGAATTCAAGTCAGCGGGAGGTCACAAATTTAATTTATTCATTGACATTATAAAAAGCTCTGGGGTCATGACCCCCTGAAACTACCTTTAGTTATAAACTACAAACTCTAAGCCACCTATTAGATACAGTTATTTTTATCATAACTGCATAGATATAGATGCACAAGTGACGGGCAAACAATGAAAATACTTGTGCAGACAAATTCAAATCGTGCCCCTAAATTATCAAATTACTAACGATGCGGTATCTGGAGTAGGATTTTTCCCTCATTCCCATTTCCCTCAACTAAAAACGCAATATCAGTGTTCATTAATGCCTCCGGCTAATACCAACATCATATTGACGACTCTCCTTCAAAGGAAACTCAAGCGAATACCTTGAAATTCTACTTCATGTATTTATCGGAATGTTGCGTGAGAATACGCGCGGATGACTTGGCGTCAAGGAACAGCGTATTGACGGCCTGAATATGAACTGGAGTGATGCGGGACGCGCCCTCAGCGCGCGCTGATAACATGGCGGGCGTCAGTAACTGTGCCGCGTACCTGTTCCAACCATGATACACGTCAACGTGGCATTTCACACTCATATTTTACAACAAATATTGAATTAGTGATTTTATGTGATCTATTTACATATTATATTTTTAATGAAAAATGTTTAAAAATTCCACCCTGTCTTTTGCGAAAGACCATGGGTTAGAGTACAAGCTCAGGGTACCAGGACCAGGGTGGATTTCCTAAACATTATTCATTAAAAATATTTTTAAATATAGCATTGTGAATGCAAAATTAACTAAATATTATTATATTTAATAAAATGCTTTTAAAGGAATATTAATAATGTACTCAACTATGGATCGGAATGGATTTGATAAATAGATACTATAAATGATTGCAAAACAGTTTAGGAAAATTGAAATAAATCAAATTTATAATTTGACTATTAATACAATTATGATAAAAATGATTAAGAAATCATTTCTGATAAAAAAAGAATCACATTAAAATACTAATGCCACCTTTTAAACATTAAATTATTGAAATTAATAATGTTGTCACACTGGCTTATAACCAAGCAATTTCCTCAATCTCAAACCTTTAAGTTATGAGACTAAATATACGTTTATTTACTAAATCGGATGCGAGGATGCGTCTCTTAATTGTTGGTCGCGGAAAGTCAAAACTGACAAATATATGAAATTAAATTCGACCTTGTACAATCGACGGAAGATCCATCGCATACTTCCGTGTGACGCTTAATGAAAGTTCAATGAGATTTGCATCGCACGGTTAAGCGATTTATGTTCAACCGCAAACTGCACTAAAATAATAACAAGAAACTTGCGAATCATAAATAAATAAGATCTTTCATACCTTAATGTGCTTTTAGCACCAACTTCCGCTAATGCAGACAGAGCCTCTTCTTCGATAGCTATACCTTCAGTATTTGCCCGCAATTTCAAGATCTATCGAACATATAAAAACCTTAAATAAAACAATCAAATGAAACATTACATTGAATGTCGATATTTTAAATATATTTACCTGTAGAAGCTCAGCTTTATTGTATGGAAGTGTGCGAATTATTAGTAACCTATCTAGGAGATCTAAGGGGATACCGTGTGGTGATATTATATCTTCTGTCCCCCTGTAAAATAAAAATAAATTACAACTAAATCTTAGGCACCTGAGATTGGTGAATAATTTAAGTGCTATACTATAATATCCAAAAAATATATTCCAGTGGCCAAAAAAAGATAAGTATATTATAGTAAACATTTTACATTCACTTTACTGTGATAAAGATGGGTAGATCCATCTGTGCGAGTGCAATAGCAATATGTTTGAGCAGGAGTAAAAGAGACATGTTATGCTGGGTCATTGTTTGAAATTCTCTTTATTTGTAGACCGAGCTACAGTATTGTGAAGGTAAATTTGCCAAATAGTATAAGTTAATTATTAAATTTGAGCTACCTGACTATCAAATTTACAATAAAAGGAAATATATATTATATTTTTTAATAATAATAATAATAATATTTATTTGCCTTTAAATGAGGTACATCTAAATTTTTATTTTTAGTTTGGGGTAATTTTCAAGATAACTGCATGACATTGTTAGCTTACCTTATTTGACATTTTCCCCTATTGGTTGCAAATATAACTATAGGTGCAATAGCAGATTCTAACGCACGATGTAAGTATGTAAATGTTTCGATATCTAACATATGGACCTGCAAAAGTAATAAAGTTATTAAATTAACAATGTAATCCAAAATGAATTGCAACAAGTTTTCATTCAAAGTAAAAAAATTTTTGAACAGCCAACATTAGTTTATTTTTCTCTTCACATGTATCTAAAGGTCTTTTCAAACTAATACAATCGACATACAAATTTTATCTAGTTAATAGGCATTAGCCTATGATTTGATTAAACCAAAAACAAAAATCTTGTAGCATACCAAATGTTACTAGATCAGTCTGCAAGCATTATTGAGTCTCTGAATCTATTTACCTCATCAATGAATAATACACCCGGCACCAGCTCAGCAATGCCTTGATCAATATATTTATTCACTACTTTGTTTATTTCTTTCCTTAGTTTATCTGAAAAGAATATACCTCATATTTGTTATCAAATGTTTAAAAATATGTTTACAATACTTTAATATTAGATGCAATGCCTCTTTTACCTGTAATTTCAGTTTTCTTGGGTTTCATGAGTTGCCCCATCATAGACATAATGTCATGACCGCCTTGAGGTCTTGCATTAGCGCAGTCCAAGTCATGAAGAGTTACATCCTGGACTACTTCTTTCTTTTTATGAACATCCCCTTTTGGTAGTGGTACATATTCTTCTGCCTTAAACAATTAGAACCGATTCTTTTAGCAAACATTGTTTGATTTATATCATGAAAGTTATAATTTACATTTCGTTTACCTTAACAATCAATATAAATAGGGTTCTTGTTGTACTTGCTTAAACAAAACATATTTTGATAGTAAAGAACATAATGAATTGTGTTGAGTTTAATATACCAAAATCATTCAAAACTTACATCCAGTTTCTGAATTGAGAAAAATTCAAAATCTCAACTTATAATCTTCAAAAATAAAATGTTTTTCTTTACTAGTTCCTAGTTTTATCAATCTGGTATCAACTGATCATTAAAAAGGGTAATACCAAAAATCAAAAACCTGTAACATTTAAGTATAGTTTGAGACATGCTTAACTTTAAATTCTCAATTTAGAAACTTGGTGTTAAAATATCAAAAGAAAATGAAGAATTCATTCATATTACCTCTAGATCAAATTCTGTAGCAAATGTGTCACTCCGACCCTGACGTTTCACAGCACCAGAGTTTGCCTCAATATATATGACATCACCCACTTCCACTTTTTCTTTTTGTAGAGATTCATAGATTGTTGGATCTAGTTTTAACTGTTTTGTGCCCTTGGCTGTTTTGAGTCCAATTATGACATGTGATACTGTCTTTCCATATCCTTTAAAACATTTCATAATAAAAGTGTGGAACTTTAATCTATATTTTTCCTAACCAAAGGCTATCTACAGGAGGCAGAAATGAAGTTTTCTGTACTAATTAATTAGTACACACTATTGTCTAGATCTAATATTCTTCATGTAAAATACTTAAAAAATCCACTTTGTTGCTGGAACTCAGAGATGGGATTCGAATCCACAACATTTTCATTAGAATATTTTCAAGTATAGCATTGTGAATCCAAAATTAATCAAATATAATAGTCTAGATCTAAGTTCCAAATAAGTCAAAAATTCTTGTCCTAGTTTATAGATTTTATAAATAGCTTAACTATGTTAATAAATTAATTAATATCATCATACCTCCAGCTGGATTTTCTGTTTCGACTGGTGTGAGCTCTGTAACTTCTCCTTCATACACTTCTTTGGTTTCACGTATACGTAGACCTATGGCACGGCGGAAGTTCTCCATCAAAACTTCAGTTTTCTTGATTTCTGTACTGTATACTTCACTACCAACCATTGGACAGAATGGTACCTAATTATTTAATTGATTATTAGAAATATATTGTTTTATTTTATACAAAGAAATACTTCATAAGCTTCCTTCCTAATGGATGGTTAATGAGAATGGATCATCTTCTATGCTGGCCCAATGCGTATAGGAGGGTATAATACCAACACCTTAACATTTTCCAAAGCACAGAGTAGCTAGAGATAATAATTTTTTGGTATTTTTATGACCAAAAAATTCTTGCTCTCCAATAATAATAAATAAGAAATACAGTTATTAGTAATTATCACCTTAAATATAACCAACACTCATGTATGCATTTAAGTCTTGCGGTTCATTAGCCATTGCATGGGCATATTTTACTCGCATTAGTCGGGTCTGTTCTGTTCATGCTGTTTTCGTTATTACACTAACCTAACATCACTAAAAATTATCTTTCACTTTTCAGAGTTTTCTTGTCCTAACTATAAGTTAAGAAAACTATATCTAAATATATATAACTCAAAGGTGACTGACTGACATAGTGATCTATCAACACACAGCCCAAACCATTGGATGGATCAGGCTGAAATTTGGCATGCAGATAAATGTTATGACGTAGGCATCCGCTAAGAAAGGATTTTGATCAATTCTACCCCCAAGGGGATAAAATAGGGTATGAAAGTTTGTATGAAACTTTGTCAATTTCGAACCGATTGGGCCGAGACTTGGCTTGCATAAAGCTGCTATGACTTAGGCATCCCCTAAGAAAGAAAGGTAGGGGATGAAACTTTATTTCAAGTATTTTACACGGTATAATGAAAAATGCTGCTCAGAGTAATTTTACCATGCGGACGAAGACGCGGGCAAAAGCTAGTGGTTAATAAAAAAGCACAAAAAAAAAAGATATTTGTTTAAATCAACATCTTATTCAGTGTTCACTGAAGCCTTAAAATCATATAATTACAAACCTTTGTTCCCAACTCTTGAGCAATAGCCAAAGCAATGGCGGTTTTGCCAGTTCCTGGAGGTCCAGCCAATAGTAAGGCTCTCCCTGCCATTTTTTTACTTCTAATCATATCGACGACAATTCCAGCAGCCTGAAATAAGAAAAAAACATAGCAAAAAACTAAATCCTACACTAAGAAAAGATAACCGCAGGACGTTCTCTAAGATAATTTTTTTGTGAAACAAATGTGGAAGAAATCATACTAAGGGCTGGAAGAGCTTTAAACACCTGCCTTACCATGGTAACTGAGATATTATAACCTCTATGTTAGATCAATACCAAATGTTATAATTAACATACGCAGCTATGTCATCAAATATTTGTTTGGATCTGAGAATAACTACGGTTTTCTTTATGTTTAAAGATTTAAAAAATCACACCTCTCGTGCAGATTCCTGACCCACGAGACCGGCAGCTATCTGAATAGGAACACCATTTTCATCTAAACCCAAGCCTTTTATGTGACTATGTGCTGATATTCTTTGAGTCTTTGCAGTGCTTTTTACTTCTTCTATTTTCATCGTAACAGAATTACTCAAAACAATATTTTACTCTAAGAATCGACAATCAAACAAGACGACAAACAAAACCGGAACTATATCCACAGACTTAAAAGAGTAATATAATACACAGACTTAGTAGGTATATGTAATATAAAAAGACTATATCACAGACTTAGTAATGTATTACCTCCTTCTTGGTCTGTTGAACTACTAGACCTGTGTCGATCGCGATTAATCGAAACATTTTGATTTGATGACAACTATTGGGTTGGCACAAAAGTAATGAGACACACTAGAATAATCTATAACATTTCCTTTTTAAAATCAATTTTTTCGATAATATTCTAGAATGTTGTAGAACATTCTAGGTACTTCTGGTGTAGGGTATATAAAGCCGCGCTCGCGATTTGTTTAGTCAGTTTGAAGAAAAATGGACGAGCGACAAGTTCGAACACTATACTTATACGAGTACTTGTTAGGCCACAGTGCGCGGGCTGCGGCTGATAATATCAACAATGCATTAGTCGCTGGAAGAACAAGCCATGCGACGGTGTCCCGATGATTTGACCGTTTTAAATCAGGAGACAGGAGCCTTGAAAGTCAGCCACGCTCAGAGCGACCACCCGCAGTGAATGATGACGATTTGCGCCGCGAACTGCAGTTGAATCCGGATGCTACCACTCGTGAATTAGCGGAAGCACTTAAATGCAGTCACCACGCCGTGGAACACCATCTGCATGAGCTTGGTTATCGAAAAGTTTTGGCTCGGTGGGTACCGCACATCCTTACAGACGCCAGTCGTGCAGTCCGTGTCGCTATCTGTCAGTCACTTTTGCTGCGACCCCGACGTAAAGAGTTTTTGTCAGATCTGGTTACTGGAGATGAATTATGGATTTATTACGAGAACGATACACGTCGTGCTTTTTGGCTGCCTCGAGAAGAAACGCCATCAACTCAACCGAAGCTGAGTCAAAAGAACCGCCGAAAAATTCTGCTTTGCTGTTTCTGGGATGCGCAAGGCATATTGTTTTATGAGCTATTACACAATGAAACTATAAACGCTGACAAATATTCAACCCAGCTTACCAAATTATCTGCCGCTATCAAGAAAAAACGACGAAAACGAGTCAATGTAGTTTTACTGCACGATAACGCTCGACCTCACGTCGCATCTGTGGTTCGCCGGCAGTTGGAGAACTTGGGCTGGGAGACGATACCCCACCCACCTTATTCCCCAGACCTCGCCCCATCAGACTATTATTTGTTTAGAGCCCTGAAGCAGCTTTTGCGAGGTAAACAATTTAATGATTTCTCTGACGTAGAGGCGGAGTTGAACAACTTTTTCGAGGCACAGCCATCAGAGTTCTGGGCAAAAGGCATCCAAACTTTGCCGGATCGTTGGCAAGAAGTCTTAGATACTAATGGTAATTACATCATTGACTAAACTTTTTTTATTGTAATAATAATAAAAAAGTAAATACTTAAACCAAGTGTCTCATTACTTTTGTGCCAACCCGATATAATCGAGTGATACAATCATTAATAAAAAAAAAATCAAATGTAAAGGACTCGATCCTTTGACCCACACCTTCAATCAAACAGTGATGCAACAAGCATCGCCACCATTCCACGCGACAAGAAATCCACGCCCATCATCTGGATGGTTAGAAGTCCTCAACTGTGCGTTTTTCTAGAAGTTTTCTGCCTCGCACAGCCAAACTCTGGACCAGTTTGTCGCCAGCGGTATTTTCGGACCGATACGACCTTCAAACTTTCAAGCGTAGAGCATATTCGTCCCTCAAATGCCGGCAGCGCACTTGTAGCTCCTCTAGTGTTGCAGGTGTCCGTGGGTGGCGGTAATCACTCACCATCAGGTGATCCGTCGACTGCCCCATTCCATAAAAAAAAAGCAAAATACCTTCTATCTCTTTTTATTTACACAATTGATTACCTTTATCTTTCTCACTTTGTTTACGTACATAATATGAACCAAATGAAACCAGTTCGTAAAGGATCGTTTGCGTCTGTAATCCGGGACCAGCGGCGACAACATTTTCAACCAGGACAGAAACTTGATAATGCATTATATTTGTCTTTATTTATTTAGAATTTGGCTGATGCCATTTGGAGAACAACCCAGGATCGAAGGCCAGGGGAGATGTGCCTCCTCTCTTTCCCCTTAGTCCACAAGAGACACAAATAAAATTAGAAGCAATACAAAAATTATGTCAATATTAGAGATGAGGCAATTTATCGATTGTTCAATTGACTTGATTTATCCGTATTCAAGTTTGTAATAAAGAACAAAAAGCGGAGCGCAGATTTCAGCTTGTTTTTTTTATGTGCAGTATTTCCATATGTGCCATTATGCCTCCACACGTCAAATGATATTTTAGGAACCTAAAGGTTGAATGTGTGGTTCCAACTGTGGTGATGGAGACAACTGGTCAGGGAGACTAAAGGATAATTGTCTCCCTCCGAGCTAGGTGTTGTTAGCCCGGGGACCGCGGTCCAACCGATGTAGGTTGGACGTTCTCTTTATGTTAATTGGTGATGAAACTTATTCTGTGCGATGAAGGTTTCTTTGTTCTAAATGTCTTGTAGTTATTAATTTATGCTGCTTGTATTGGTACAGCGCCATCTCGTTACTTGCTGTTGAAACTTATTGCAGTTCGTCTTGCTATCGATGGCTGTGACGATGCTAATCTTCTCGCTATCAATTCTTGTGGCGATGTTATTGCGATGAATTAGATGTCGCTATGTACCAGTCGCCACAATATTAATATAAATACCAAAATCAATTCAGTCTAGGCTGTTAGACAATACATGTGAAAGTCAAAAACTATGCCAATGGTTTACAAAACTACCTTGTACTTATTACTTATTTGCACGTTGTACTTTGTACAAACGTCATTCTAGCCAGAAGTTATGTTATTTTGTACGAGTTCATTAATAAACCCTGTTCATCCATTCACCACAAATAATATAAAAATATTATTGAGACTTGATTTTGTTTTGTTGATGTAAGTTCCACTAACAACTAAGAACAACAAAACTAACTTACCTTGTTGTTATTGTTTTCAGAACTTTTGTTAAATACTATAATGAAAAATACCTAGACCTGCTATGGCATAAGTATTTATTTTTAAAAACTATTTCACAGTAATATTATACTATACTATAGCTAAATGCTACTTTTAATAATTTTATAGCATTCATTATATTGATTTCCATAACTTTACAAAAACCTTCTCTTTGGTCTAACGTCATGAGGAAATATTTTAAGAAAAAAAGAAAGCACTAAAAAAGCCGCTCAATAGATGGCGACTTTAACAAGATCTGTTTTTTGCAGGAAACGAATGTACCAAACATAGTTATTTCCGTTCCATTTATCTAACACATTAAAAAACTGAAATTTGCAAAGTTCGAAATTTAGATATCAATACAAATACGAAAAAGTACAAATAAAATATGAGTTGAAAATTAATTTACTTTTATTCATGAAAGAACCGGAAGGGTTGTCATGAAGAAATCAAGAAAGTACCGTAGTGACATCTAGTTTGATTTTATGAACTTTTTTTTAAATACTTCCTCATTGACATTTAGATCCTACAATTTGTGCTGCCATCTAGTGACATAAAAATTTGTAGTTTCTTTATTTTTTAAAATACTTCCTTATTATGATAGTAATACTTATTTAGTTATTGAAATAAGTGTATTACTGATTTTTGTGTCTATTATAGGGATAGTATTATATATTTATTACAACCTTGCCGTATATTGTAAATGTCCTTTGAATAAAGTTTTCTTGAATGCAGCGACTTAAATGTCAAAAGCAGCTGTGTTATGCGACTAAATAAAAAATATCCGCACACATTTTCTGTCTTGTTTTTTATGTTAATACAATTTATGAGACCTTCTCATTTATTGCGATAAAGTGACATTCTATGACATCCTACTTTTGTTGTTGGAATATCAAGAAAGTAGGTATGTTTGTACGACTGCTGTAAAAATATAAAAACCTATTTATTTCTAAACTATTGTACTTTCGCTTTTAATCGTAGGATTGTGTCGATAATTTTATCTTACCGAAAATTAGTACGCATTTTCGGAAATTGCAGCAGTGAATCTTAGAACAAAGTTACCATTATTACTGTGATAATGAAAATTTAGAGCTGTTAAATAAACAATTAAATAATAGGTAGTGAAACTATCATGGAGTATACAGCCCAAAATTTGGAATATGCCGTTTCTGTTTTTTATAATGGAGAACAAGTTGATCGGGCCAGGGCCCATACATGGCTTACAGCCGCGCAAAGGGTACCTGAAGCATGGAATTTCGTCTGGGAACTGCTTCAACCTACAAAGGTATTGCCGGCGATAAACCTTGGAGAGACTAATAAAAATATACACTCAAAAAATAACTCCAAATATTAAACTCTTGCATGTTTTATACAGGGTACAGAAATACAATTTTATGGAGCTACTACCCTACACACTAAAATCTTGAGATGTTGGAATGAAGTGCCACCAGAAAGTTACGAGGAATTGAAAGAAAAAATTCTACAAGCTATTTTCACATATTCAAACGGGCCTAAAATTGTGACAAATAGATTATGCATAAGTGTAAGTATAGCAGAAGAAAACAATAATTTAATTATATAATAGTATCTCATAGAAAACTGAGCATTTTCATACTTTCTCAAAATTTGCCACAGCAAAAAATTATCTTATTGGCTAATGTGAAGTCTAATAAGTTGAAGTTTTGTATGAAAACTTATAATTCTAAATATGTTGTACTTAAGAAAAATTAAATATTACACATTCAATAGCGTGAGACCTTGATACTGTTTCTTAATCTGTGGTATTTTTCAGTTAGCAGCATTTACCCTCCAACAAGGCACAACTGATTTGGCAACCCTATTGAGGCCACTATCGACTGCTGAAAATATGTCTCTGCTACTAGAAGTGTTAACTGTGATACCAGAAGAAGTAAGATAAGTTTGATTTCAACAGTACTAATATCTGTACTTTGAAATTAATATACTTACTACAGTAACTGAGGCATAAAATATAAATAGAATAACACAATATATGTATATTGTGTGGTAGAAATTTCACTCTTTTTTTTCTTTTTCATCTACTGAGTGTTGTTGCTAATTTACTTACAATTACTGCATGTAATGCTAATATGCTTTGTTATCATAAGTCTTTTACCCAGCTGCTCCCCGACCAATGTCAAGCTGTTATTATACCAATTTTCCCAATCATACCAGTTCTCGCAATTACTACCTCTCATACTTTAATTCTGCATACTTTATAGTGCATAATACTTGAATGTTAAGTAATAGTTCATATTTATTTATTTCAGTATAACAGCATGACAATGGGATCAGCACTCCGTGCCAAAAATAGGGCATCATTGCATCAAGCATGTCCAGCAGTATTAAATGATATGCTTAGATATCTACAAACAGTTTATAAGTAAGTTTTCATTGATTTATTCAATAATCAGAAATTATATTTGTAAACATAACTTGATTATATTATAATGTGATCATATTAACAAATTGCCTAGTTTTTGACCTTCTAGAGGTCTCAAACTTGTTCCGAGTTAAAAATCTCTGGTCCAGAAAATAACCATAAACATAGACAGATAAAGTTACTCCTGCATTTTTTTATATTTGTATAGTTTAAATTCATATATCTAATTGTGACAATTTCATGTAACATATAACCCTTTCATGTCGCAATAGTGTTTATGAAAGGATTAAGGAGGGAGACTGTCAGGCAAATTTTCACCATTTATGTAACTTCACTTTAACTACATGTAACATCTAGTTATTAATAAACTAAATTTATTATTTATAAGTAAAAAATATGTTCAACTTATATAAAAACTATTTGGAATGTTTATGCCAGTGACTACAGTGCAGAGCCGCCATCAGAACAAATAGTGCAGACATGGCTGAACGCGGCGACATGCGCTTGCAGTTGGTTGACGCTGGGCGGTGAGGATGCTATCGATGCTGATGCTGGTGGAGGCAGCCTTGCTGACCGCATGCCGCTGTGCCGCGCTCTCATGACAGTCGTCCATCTTCTCTATACGTAATTTTATTATTGATTTTTTCACTGACTTCAAAAAGAACTTGTGCATAGCAGCTACCACTTCAGAGAAATATTCAATTAAAAATTCCTGAAAAACAATCACAAAGTATAAACATTAACTGACAAAACTCAAATCACAGATTAGTTGTGTTGTGTTATTCAGAAAGCAAAGGACGACGTTTCTGTTTCGTTTGCAAAGTTACTGATTTCGATTATTTACAATGAAATGTTACAAATCAAGAAAATTTATTTCCACTTACTCAAGCAAATCAAGTGCGTCGAACAATTTGCTACAAACTCCGCACTGGCTTAATTTATCATTATCTATTATCAGTAAAAATGAATGAAACTTTAATGTTAGGCCTTAATTATCTTATTAGGAGTAACGAATGCGTGAGTGACAGCGCGCTGGACGCATGTGAGATGTGTCTGGCAGCGTTGCGGGCGGCCGGCGGGGGGCCAGAAGCATCACGCTATCCGAACTCGGCCCTACAGCTTGTAACTGAATTAGCTGCACTCGCTACCCCCATTATGCAACGAGACAATGTGCCCAACTCTATCAACGAAGTACGTATGTTAAAATCTTTTCCCTACCGTGTTTCACTCCCGAAAACTTATTATTGTCTATACTATAGGTCCTGGATAGCTCAGTGGCTAGAGCAGTCGCCCGGATTGCAAAAGGTCGTGGGTTCGAATCCCATCTCAAAGTACCTGGGGCTGGTAGATTTTTAAGTATTTTTCATATAAGAATATTTTCCATTATAGCATTTTGAATGTAAAAATGAAACTACGTGTGCGTTGCTGCAGCATACTTTGCTCGAGATAATAATTATTTGGTCACCCATCCCGTGAGCGACCCTTGCGAAAGTTGCTTAACGACTACGATCGTGGGCCGCAGCGCTTATCCACTACGCCACCGAGCTACTCATTCTATGATAATACAATGCTATTTGATTCGCAGGAGTTGTTATCTGGTCTGATAACGAGTTGCGTGGCATTGGGCGAGTGTCACGCACGCGGGGTGGTGCGGTCGGCGGAGGGGGCAGAAGGAGCTGCGGGGGGGCCAGCGGGGCAGGAGGGGGCGCGGGCCCTCATTCAGCTGCTATTAGATGCGCAAGCCGCGCCCGGACACTATCCCCTACACGAGACTAGATCTAACCTTGTGTTCGGATTCTGGTATACACTGCAGGTGATCTAGTAGTCAAACGCTTAACTCGCATTAGCATAGTTTTTATCCCATTTAATTGCTTATTAGAAATTTTGTAATTCCGTAATCGATCGTTAGATGGCACTGTTCTTTTTTTTTTTTATATCTTTTAATCTTCTACTCTATGTTTTTCTACTGTCTGTTTTGTGTACATATCGGAATGGCGTCATAATCGACGACCTTTTATTAAAAAAGTTTAAATTTTTATTTAATTTTAAGGCGAGAAAATGTTTATTTTTATGAAATATTTATTTTATAACTTTATTAAATTAAAATAAACACTTACAAGTATTATTTCAAACAGACTCGAATACCCTATTTTTGAATGTATATTTATTAAATTCCTTGTAAACAAACATTTACGCTGAGTCAAAGTAAATTTCAAAGTATATTAGAGCATCCATCAAATAACTTTGCTGTTGTGAAGTTAGTCACGAGTAGCGTTTGCGGGAGACTGCGCATAAAAACTAACTTAAGAGGCGCATATTTTGATGGCACAAATCGTACGCTTTCAGTAATTCCGAAGTTGCTACACGTCCAAAAATGTGACAAATACTATTGCCCATTCTCACTTAATAAAGTTATCCAAATTTGACACCTGAATATTTAGTAATCGCCTATGGTGAGAATTCATTTCACGAATGACTAGGAGAACGTCATTAAACTGCCTAAAAATAAGACATGCGTTATATGGCGCCTTGCGCTAGGCATTTACGTAATATTACGGATCACCACAGATATCTAAAGACCTAACTGAGATAAATAACAACATATTTATTTGGAATTAAACAAATCGGTTTAGGCGTTTCCTACTTAAGTTATTCCTTGTTGTAGGTTGGCGGAAACGGGTGTTATTCTCAGTCATATACTGTATGAAATTGAACGCACATTTTATAATATTTATTTGTATACAGGATGAAATTCTAAATTTAATGGACGACACGGAAAAGATGAATCCAATATGGCAAACAGTGTTCACTCGATTGCTCGACGCACTTGTGTTCAAATCTGAAGCTCCAGACGAGCAAGCGATGTCTAGAGATGACTTGGAGTTATTGCGATGCTACAGACAAGACATAGCTGATACTGTGGTAAATTTTTTACTTTCTAAGGCTTAAGATTTTCAGTATTCAATGACAATTGAGGGTATATTAACTACACTATTGTCAGGTACTTAAGAGTTCATAGCAATCGTACAAGAGCTTTGATTCACCACGTTTATATATAAATATTGGATATGTAAAGTTAGTTTGATATAAATAAGATTGGCCCTAGGTGCCACCCCGGAGGGACATCATATTTGTCGTAAGAAACTCTTGATACTTGCAACCAAAACTTGTGGTCTGTTATAGAGGTAACACTTAAATCAACTGAATGACGGTGGACTGACTCCATTTAGGTTGAATTTTGCTAATAACATGTGATAGTTGACCCTATCAAACACTGTGCCTAAACCGGCATACAGTCCATCAATTCATAAGCCCCTAAAGAGACACATTTAGAAACCGAAAATGTTAGGGAACCTACTCTTTTTCTCCGCAAACGAAATATGTATAATTTATAAACAATAATACAACTCTATTCAATCTTGTTTTTTGACAATTTAAAGTGGTAAATCTAGCACTGCCTCTGATATGCAGATAATCTGCACAGGTATGATTTTATAAAATCATAGGAACATACCGATATTTCGTTTCTAAACAAACTGAGTAGGCCCTCTGATTAGTCACGACAGTAATGAGATATTGTAGTTAGTGAATAGATTTTTTTATATGTACCAAAGAGGTAGGATATTAAATCCGAGTATTTAATAATGTAAGTCGGCATGCGTTATGTATGAGTGTCAAATTGCATTTGAAAGATGTACTGCTTCGGTGTGCTGGGCGAGTGGTGTTGGTCCCGCGTGGAGGCAGCGTTCGACGCGTGCGACAGCGAGGCGCGGCGCGAGGCGGCGCTCCACGTGTTCCTGTCACTGGCGGACGCGGCGCCGCACCAGCGCGTGCCCGCCGGCCTGTTGCCGCTGATGCACCACGCGGTCGCCATAACGCACACGGCGCGCTCGCTGCGCACACTCAACACCGCGCTCGACTGCCTCGGTGAGTCATGTGATGGTGCGGTGACGTCATATGTCACTAGCGGACGCGGTGCGTGCGATCGTATTATATAGCTTTTATTGGCAATCAAATTTTCCCGAGATGATCGATTAGAAGTCTTTCGTACTAAATGAAATTCTATTATGATCAACAAGGAAGTATTTACTGCGGGGAGCAGATATGGTAACAGATGTATACGGTCCTTATAGCTTCATCAAACAGAGAGCTCAAAGTATATAGATCGCGTGTTCCTTCTGTAGCGCAATCTGCTAACAGCCAGTTGAACAAACATCCATTAAAATTGTCATTAGTTTAAATCGACATTACCGGTAGAAATTTGACATTCATTGCAGCTTAAAGGCGTCATTAAACCTTAATGAACGTTTGTGCAACTGGCCGTAAGTGTGTACATCGAACTTGCCGTTCGCTTCCTGGGTCTCAATTCTGCTAATGTTAACGTAATAATCATATCTCAATGGTGTCTCGATTAATTGCATTTTGCGATTGTAATATCTACATAGAGCCCAATATTCATTGCACAAATCAATGTTTGTAATTTAATAACAGAAAAATATTGACTCGTCATAACTACGCTAGCATTAGCAAAATAGTGATAATGAATATTTTTGTTTGTTTGTCCGTCAGGTAAATTACTGAAGAATATTAAACAAGTTATTTTTGGCGCAATCAATAAATTACGGCGACACATTGAGTAGAAATGTCGTCATGTTTTTGTACATTTTCTACAAATACTGTAATGTAGCGAGTTTCCACTCCTCAACTTTAACAGCTATCATCTAAGCCATTTTTTGTTAAATCCAAGCAAAAAAAAATAAAGACGTATCTAATATTTTTCTGTTATCTTTTTCTATGAAATTTTTATTTTAACCCAGTCATCACCCTATGTCCCTATAGGCAGCTACGCGTCGTGGCTCTCTTCACTGGGCAGTCGCGGCAGTGCGCTGGCTGCGGAGTGCGTGCGTGCCACCGGCGGCGCGCTGCAGCGGAGCCCCGCGCCCGCCGCGCTCGCCCTCCGCAAGTTGTGCGCCGACTGCGCCGCGCCCGCCGCACACGTCGCACCAGACATCGTACGCATAGCGCATGCGCACCTAGAGGTACTGTGAAGCGATCAATAAGGATGATGACACGGTAAAATAAATAATTGTACGCTGATTGTGCTGCGCACGTCGTACCAGACATTGTACGCGTAACGCTCGCCCACCGAGAGGTATAAGGATGAAACGGTAAAATAAATAGTTGTACGCCGACTGAGCCGGGCCGCCGTACACGTCGTACCAGAAATTAAAACATTTTATAAATAAAATTATAAATATTTATTTTAAACGAAATATTATATATTATATTATATAATAAAATTGTTGTCACACGCTAGTTAAAATGCCGTCCTGTTGACGATTTGACGTTTGTTTATTTACTTGCGTGTGACATTATACGCGGCGCAGTGGCGGCGTATAACAGACAGCGTTTCTCGCGCGGTTTCGGAAATTTAAACTTTAACTTTGATTTTTATTGATAAATATAGTAATATGCTCATTATGTAATAAGTAATAATTTAAAATGATACATCAAAATTAGTCAAAACCTTGTTATGAACAAACTTGACGTCTTCACGTTCGTTTTTGTGCAAACGTCGTTGGTGTCGTGTGGGCCAGCTATAACTGGTGGGGCGGTGTACGCAGGAGGAGTGGGGCAAGGGTGACGTGTGGGTGATGCGTCAGCTGGTGGGGGCGGCGGGCGCGGCGCTGGCGGCGGCGGAGCCCGCGTGTGCCGCGCCGCTGCTGGCGCTACTCGCGGCCGCCGCGCAACGCCGGCTGCACGCACAGGTACAGATACCAAGTTAGCAGGATAATAGGCTAGTTGACAACTTTTTTTTTAATTATAAATGCATAGTTCATATATCTGAGAAATAATATAGAAGTAACAGCATGTCTGCGATTAATAGTTTCGGAGATACGGTCCTATGTTTGCTAGTCGGCCTACAAGACAGTGAGTCACACAGTGCTACGGTAGAAAAAACGGATGGGCGTCTAGTCAATCTTTATAATATTTTTATTATTTGTGCGTTTATGTTTATAGCTGATATAATGAAAGTTGTAACGTTTTATGTAACTTATTTAATGTCATGTGTATTTTAGCAAATTTTTGTAGTATATTTTCCCTACTTTTTTCAAGTTTACAAAATCTAATATTTTCCAACTTAGTGTTATGAAATTTATTTTGTTAAATATTTACAAGTTAAAATGGTTTATTTTTGCGAACATATAACATAATTTTTCACTTGTACGACACAAGCCCATTCTGCTAATGTTTATGTAATTATCGCATCTGAACTGCTTGCAATTTACCATTCTACTATCGACCTGAAGTCCTATACTAGTTGACCAACTAGTTTCATCAAATATCTGTCAAAGTCGTATGTCACGTACCGTCAATCACTTTTTGTATTAGATTGTTGTCTAAAACTTTTATCGTGTTGTTCTTGGTAAATCCACGTAGAAAGTTTTTTTGTTAAATGTGTGTTTATCGTCATAATGATAATAATAATGTTTACTGCCATTAATATTACTAAGAATTGTGGCTGACCCAAAATAGTAATTGAAACTTAGAAGAACTACCTATTCAATTGTAAAAAATATTTCTGATATAATCTATATATTTTTCTAAATTTTCTTGTATACGATCCTTACAATGAGAAACACATTAAAAAAGTTTCTTATGATTTTGTTTTATGTATTATGTCACTGAATGAATAATTTTCTTTCTTTTGACTTGACTATAGTCATGATCGGCATAGGAAAATCTGGAACTATAAGACAAGAAAATTTGTTCTTAGGATTTTAGTGAAAAATCTGCATCATACTTTATAAAAGAAAATAGTTTCCAGTACGGGAATGGAACCCGGACACCCGGACATTAAGAATAATAATACATTATTTCTACTTAGATATCGATTGCGTAGGTCTGAAGCAGTTAATTTTATTATGAAACATGATATCTGTACATACTCACCGTCATTAATATTACACCCTGTATATCGCAGTCGTTAGAGCCGCTACAGTCGACTGGGGCAGGAGAGTGTGCAGCTGCATTACTGGCAGCGTTACAGCCTCGGCCGCAGCTTGCGGACGATTTGTTCCGTACATTACTTCCGACTTTGCCGGCGCTTGCGCAACAGCCTACTCTAGTTGAGGTATATTTTGTGTATTCGTGTTACTTTTAAACATTTTTAGAACCTTATTTCCTCTCTTATTTGATATTTCACAAATATATATATATATTTAATGTGACAATTGCATTGTTACGATTTTGTTATCTAAGCTACGTAATTAAGAATACTTATAGTGTGTTAATTAAAAGCAAATGCAATAAACGACGAATTGTAATTTTGCTCTTGTTACGTTTCAGTCAATGTTCCAGATTTTAAAACAGACCGTGTCGACATTGTTGGATGATTGCAAGCCTCATATAGGTGACATTGCGCAACTGACTATTGCAGGGTTCGATCACAAACCTTGTCCCGTCGGCTTGGATGTAGTCAAAGTTGTAAGATTCATTCTTTATAATCATTATTAGTTTAATCACGCTGTTGTGCGAAAAAATATGTTATGTAGACAGAAAATAATCTTTTTACTTATTGTCGAGTTACATATATAATACTTTACTACAAACTGAAAGACTTCTATAAAATACAGTAATTTTGTCAATCTGACTGCGCGTTGCACAAACTTCCATTAAATTTTACATTAGTCTTAAGCGACATTACACATTTAGAAAATTTATTAGAGTTTAAAGTCGACATTAAACCATTATTGATGTTTGTGCAACTGAGCACTATTTTACTATGAAATAACGTTTATTAAAATCCGCGCAAAAATTGAAATTGGCGCAAACATCTATACATTAATGATTTTTCATGAATTATATGGCAAAAATGAGCTGCATTCCTATTAACATGGAAACACATTTATGTGGCATTGTTTCTGCTGTCCCTTGCTGTTTCATACATTAGAATGAAACGGATATAATTATGTCTATTATGCTAATTAATTGTTAGGCTTCGTGCTTGATTGGATACAGAACTAATTTATACGTATTGTTTTCTGTCATTATCCTTTTACTAGTCTAATTTTGTTTAAGAATTGTATGGTGAACAGATAGTGTTGATCATGGGGGGTGAATGGCCGGACTGCGGTCGGTTACTGCACGCGTGCGTGTCTCGGACGGCGCGGGCGGTAGCCCCCGAGCCGACGGCGGCGCCCGACTTAGCCGAAGCCCTATTCTCATTATTGCACGCACTGACCAAGAAGAAGCCGCAGCATTTGGATTGGATCGAGGATTTGCTGCCTGAGCTTGTCGATCTTGGTGAGGAATCCGTAATTTCAATAGTATTTTTGACTGTGGTTATTTTTAGGACTAGAGTGGCTCGATGGCGTAGCGATAAGCGCCGTGTCCCGCGATCTTTTATGTTATGCAACTTTCGCAAGGGTCGGTCACGGGATGGGAAAAAAAAATTATCTGAAGCTACTACGTGCTTCGGAAGGCACGTTAAGCCGTTTATCCCGATTGCATTTCAAGTCGTTATTACCCTCCAATCCGCATTGGGCCAGCGTGGAGGGTCAAGGCCCATCCTCTTTAACCATGCATAAGGAAGGTCTGAGTCCCTGCAGTGGGGACGTAAAAAGGCTGACGATGATGGAGACTATTGTCCTGTTTCACAAACGGGTCAATCAATATCGTAAAATACTTTTTTAAATCACAACTTCGGTTATGTTGTTAAATCTAAATGTTTGTAAAACGAGGCGATCGAACCGAATGTAAAGCGATCTATGGAATACTCTCTCTTACAGTGCCTCTTTTACTGGTGCAGGTTGGCCATCAGTTGCTTACAACCGTCGCTAGTTCCCGCGAGTCGTTAGCTATTGTCGTCCAGCTTTTTAATGAAGCTGATTTATTAGGACAAGTGCAGTGGTTTCCCGTTGCATTCTGTACCAGACATTTCAGGGAGTTTTATTTACTCTTCTAGGGCGCTAAAGTAGGTTCCATTTCTTTTTTGCTGCTTCATTCTGCTTTGGAATGCAAACGGGACGTCTTTTCACAATTTTAGTGTTTATCATCAGACTTTAAAGTCCTAACTGCTGGGAGTCAGGCGTTCTTTATGGATGGTTAAGAAGGACGAGTCATGACCCTCCACTTTGACCTAATGCGAGTTGGGGGTATTAACGACTGCAATCGCAGCCGGGAAAACCAATAAAAATATTGATTTCTTATGTTTTCACGCTCACTATCCATAAATGAAACTACTTTGAAACGGTTTCATCGCGTTTGTATAAGACTCACCAATAAAAGAAAATACAAAAGCGATAAAACAGTTTAAAAGTGGTTTCATTCAAACTGAAATAGATGATATTATATTCCAGGTTGTAGATCTCTCTTTAACTAAACAATATTCGTATTATATACTTCTTAAATCTAAGAGGGGTATGTGATAAGTAACTGCTAATGAAGCTCATTTATCGAACGTGAATTATTTGCATATTAGTGCATTCCATCCAAATCATGTTTATAACGTGATTTTTAATGTATACATACTAAGAATAGAACAGGGTAGAAACGGCGATCCTGGCCGAAAAGAAAGGAAAAAAGAAGGATAAAAGAAAGAAAATAAACGCGGAATGAAAGAAAGGTCAGAAGCGAGAACTGGAATGGAAGTAGAAAATTAGAGTAATAAGGTCCTGCTAAAAAGTGGGGATAGGGTAGGATTCTCGGTCACGAAATGTAAGGCCGGGCATTTAATAAAAAAAGAATATATATACATATTACGAAATACTAAATAATAGTTGCTTAATAATAATCGCAGGTTGCAACTGCGTACGTATGTGGGAGGCGTGTGCGGCGCGCGCTGCGTGCGGGTGGCTGTCGTCGCTGGCGGGCGCGGCGCCGCGCGCGCTGCAGCACTCCGCGCCCGCGCTCACCGCCGCAGCGCTGCGCTGCATAGGTACGTCTATATATATGATACCCGTTTTCTTTTACATAGAACAATCACTCAATATTAAGAATAACATAAGCAGATTTGTCATTTCACCAAACCTGTAACGATTGGTTATGCCTTACTAAGCTTAGATAGGCACCGTTTGTCTTAGTTTTGCATGCTTCAGTTCTTTTTTTTATGTATGGCCTATTTGCGTTCCAATGTCACGTTAGTGACCTTTACACGTAAAGAGACATTAACAGAAATATTTATTTTGTGGTAATAACACAAGAAAAATTATACGTGGTCATGTATTTACACGAGCACCCAAGTTGTCATTGTCCATATATATGTACTGTAAATTCAAAAAATATCATTGTTTATATCTTAATTCTAATATACAAACTCTTTGATTCCAACTTACTAAATTGATGTTATGGCCAAAGAGTAAATGTATCTGTCACATTACGCAAATGCCCAGCGCTAGGCGTCGCACAAGGCATGTACTAATTAAAGCGTTGCTTAATGCCGTTAGACTCCCTGTCATCCAAATGTTTAGACGTCAGATTTGAGCGACTCCTAAATTTAGTGAAAACGAGCATAAGTTCCGTAAATTGCTAATGCGCCAAAACCTTGTCTAAGTACCCGCGTGACGTCATATGAAAATAGAAAGTATAGTTAGCATAAAATGCCAAGATAATTTATTTGTTAATTATTTATGAATAATTCCTAAAATTTTGTTATAATAGTTTGATAAATTTCAGTTTGATAATATATGGAAATTAAAAAAATGTATATATAAAGTTTACTTTGCAAAAACCACGATACCAAACGGAAAGGACATTTTATTAAAACATAACACACTAAAAATGAAATGAGAGACTTATTATTTAACTTATTGTGAAAATAATAATAGTAGTTGCTATTTTATTCAACCATAACAAAACTTAAAAATATCAATCTAAACCGACAAAAATACCAATATGACGAGTGATGTCAACACAACCCAACTCAATAAGTGTACTTTATTTGTTAACGGTACTGATTTGTTAATGTAATTACGTCATCAGAATGGCGGCCAGGTGCATTAGCAATTTGCGAGGATTATACTCGTACTCGTACAAAGTAGCTCGGTGGCGTAGTGGATAAGCGCCGCGGCCCGTGATCGTTGTCGTTAAGCAACTTTCGCAAGGGTCGGTCACGGGATGGGTGACCAAAAATTATTATCTCGAGCTACTCCGTGCTTCGGAAGGCACGTTAAGCCGTTGGTCCCGGCTGCATTTGCAGTCGTTAATACCCTCCAATCCGCATTGGGCCAGCGTGGAGGGTCAAGGCCTATCCGCCTTAACCATCCATAAGGAAGGCCTGAACTCCTGCAGTGGGGACGTAAAAGAACTGATGATGACGATGATGATACTCGTACTAACTAGCTTTCCGCCAGCGGGTTCGCTCGCGTGGTCCCTAGGGAACTATTTATTAGGACACCTATATCATTTTTCATTAAGAATGTTTTCCAGTGTGAATGCGAAATTGATGAAATAAAATAATTACAAAATAACAAGTGCTTGATAGATTCGTCAATCCTATTAGGTCCTAGGTAGCTCAGTGGTTAGAGCAAGGTCGTGGTTTTGAATACCATTTGACTTTTTAAGCATTTTTTATTAAATATGTTTTTCAGTATAGCATTGTGAATACGAAATTGATCAAATATAACTTAGAACAAATTTTCTTCTTTACCGAAAGTTTAAATATTTGTAAATATATTTCTTACGGTTGTTTGGGTGGATTGCCTGAACATTGATATTTCATTAATAACTTCTTTAATGAATGAAATATACTTTATTGTACATCAACATAGGACAAAACAAATGGATAAAATCAATTTAAGTGTATGCTTTCTGCACGTCTGATGTCCTCTGGCAATGCATTTCAGAGACTGGCAGCTTGGACTGTAAATGGTTTATTAATGAATTTGATTGCATGCATAAGCGGTTGTCAGAGATGTTTGACGTTGTTTCCCAATGGCCATGGATTTCAAAAATCTGCATTTTCAACGGACTTATGAATAAATTGGCGTTGTGCATTTCTACACACCTTATTGCATTGGTTGCTGAGATAAAAAAAATCTTGTGATCTAAAGAATATATCAATAACTATTTATATAATTTTTATGCAGTTGAGATGAAATATACTTGTCGTAAAATTGATCCAAAAAACTTATTTCGAATCATCTTCGGGATTTTTTTTCATTTTTCGGGAAATTTTCGGGAATTTTCACAAAATGATTTTCATTTGGCAAGTATAAGCATAGTCTTAGAATAAAATTGGTGATTTCGTACAGTATCGCCTTAAGCACTTGTTTTCTTTAACGGCTGTTTGTGCCAAAACGAAGAAGAAACATATGTATGTCAGGTGGCGCCACCCCGCGGAACCACATCGAACCGCTGGCGGAGCTACTGCTGGCGCTGAACCGCGCGCAGTGGGCGGACGGCGCGGGCCTGGCGGACTGGCTGCGGCACGCGCTCACCGCCCAACACTTCCCCACGCACCACGCCACCGTAGACAGCAAGAGGAAATTCATCGCCGCCGTCATCAAGTATGTATACAGCCCGTTGCACATGCGTTCATTAAAATTTCCATTGGTTTAAAGCGACATTACCCATACAAATAAGCCGGCTTGACCGGCTGATAGCACGGCCTCACAGAAAACCGACGTGAAGCAACGCTTGCGTTGTGTTTCGTCGTGTGAGTGAGGGTACCGGAGGCCCAACCCCTCCCTATTCTCATTCCCTCTACCCCTCAACCCTTCCCTCCCTATGATCATATTCGTCCCTCAAAGAGGCAGCGCTCTTGTAGCCCCTCTGGTGTTGCAGGTGTCCATGGGCGACGGTAATCACTTACCATCAGGTGATCCGTCTGTTCGTCTGCCCCCTATCGCATAAAAAAAATAGACGATGGTTGGATATTGCCATCTGAATCTATATAATATAACGCTATGTTATACTATGTAATATATTTTTATTTGTAATCATGTTTCTGTAATTTGTAATTTAATATGAATCATTGGGTCTGAAATGCGCCACCTAGCGGGGGTATTTATCATTCTGATAAATACCCCCGCTAGGTGGCGCATAGATATAATCACTCCGTTTTTATAAAAAGTATTGATATCTTATTAACATCTATTTTGATTTGAAAAAGGAAAAATCGTGTGTATTTAGGCTCAATTATTAAGCACTAACGTTATCTCATGTTCATTTTTCTAAAACCCATAATAAAAGTGATGATCAAATTAAAGTGAAAATAAACAGTTAAATAGTGTTTACAGCAAGGTAACTATTTCTACGTTTGCGTCTGGAGTTGCAGTGAACAAAGTGATCTGTGGAAAACTAGAATCTAAGCAGTGTTTAAGTGAAGATTTTTAAATTATTGTTCATAAAAATCCGTTGCACACTGGCCGTTGAGTTGGACTTTGCACTCGCTGGAATTACCTGCTAATTGTTCTGCAGTCCGTTTGCATATTGGTATAACTGTATAAAGTTTTTCGTCAACAGCTGCTAACGTGCGTTGGCCGAACGGTACACTGTTCGCCTTCATTATCATTAAGGCCCGCAGTTCGGGCCTGGGAGAGCAGACGTTTTTCTTGTCTTTTTTTGTTTTTTCCTTTCTGTTACCGAACATAAAAATCTTTCGTAATGGATTGCCTGGCATGTCGCAATAAGATAAATCGCAGCGAGGTTTTAGTCTGTCTTAGTTGTAAGGGGCATTACCACTATAAATGTCTCAATATGAAACAGCAAACTTACGTAATCACAAAAAACAATTGGCTGTGTCCCAGCTGTAACACTGTCACAAGACGACCAAAGGGCGACGAAACACCCACCCGACGGCAGTTCGAGCAATCACCGGTGGAAGCTAATATGTCCTGCGACGATTTCAATGTCGACCTTCTTAGTGGATCAATCAATTCGTCAGTGGTCGCCGAACCTAGCATGAATGACATTCTTAAAGAAATCAGGGCATTTAGAAGCGACTTTTCAACAGTTAATTCAAGCATTCATGCTATAACCACTGCAATACAGCAATTAAATGAGTAAATTCAGCGAGATGGAGTCTCGATTTAGTGCCATTGAGGATAGACTTGTTGAAACGGAAAGAAAGAGCTCTGTAATACCCCAGCTGAAATCTGAGTTAAACTCTGCAAAGGAAACCATCGTGGCGCTTGAAATGGAGAACCATAAACGGGATCAAACTGCACGAATGAACAACCTCGAGATTTCTGGAGTGCCCGTTGCTGCTGGTGAGAATCTCCACACCCTATTACAGGTCATCAGTAATAAGGTTGGACATACATTGGATGAGCAAGATATCGATGGGGTCGTGCGAGTCAGGCGTTTCGAGGTAGGTGAACTGACAACTACTTCAGGGTCAAACAACCCGCGCCCACCCGCCATAGTTGTGAGATTCACGCGGCGTCTGGCGAAGGACAGACTATTGGCAGCGGTGCGCTCGCGACGCGGTCTCTCCACCACAGACATTAATCTTTCGGGCCCCAAACAAAACATATATGTATCGGATCACCTGACCCCGCGGAACAAGCTTCTACTGAAACGAGCCCGACAAGTGAAAGCCAGCTTGGGATATTCCTATTTGTGGGTTAGAGACTGTAGAATACTGATGCGAAAAAACGATAAGTCTAAAGCTATAGTTATACATAACGAATCGGACTTATCGAAGTTAAGATGACTTATTATAGTTTCATATAAAACCAACGTATTTTATGCAGTCTTTTTATGCCTAGCTTTACCCACGTTAAATAATGACGGACTTAAGAATATGGCTAATTTATATTTAATTTTTATTTTGTTTATTTTTTGCATCCATTATTTTAACTTTACCAATTATGAAATTGTTTCGATATTTATACAATATATACAATTTAATAATATTATAATTATTAATTTTACCAAGTATGAAATGATTTCTATAGTTATACAATATATACAATTTAATAATATTATAATTAATAATTCAATGTTTGATAATTGTGTTAATATGGCGACATTCATTTTAACTTTGTTAATAGTTAACTCCCATTATTTTAAATTTTATAATTATAATTATACAATAACTTACAATATGTACATCTCATGCAAATTTAGACGATATAAACCTCTTAATAAAATTATGATTATTACGTACGAATCTGTAATTATGCAGTGATGGGTCCCACAACCAGAAATTTATTATGTTTCTATCAAAATGTAAGGGGCTTGCGCACGAAGTCGCACGATTTTCATCTACAAGTGGCTGCATCTGACTACGATTTAATATGTATAACGGAAAGCTGGCTGACATCTGATTTTTATGACAGGGAATATTTTGACAGTAGGTATACTGTATTTAGATGTGACCGCTCGCGGTTGGAGAGTGGCGCGGGGCGTGGTGGCGGCGTTGCTGTCGCGGTGCGTACTACCTTAAGACCGCTGCGCAGAGACTGGCCTGTTCCGCCCCGCGCCTCCTCCGACTGCGTGTGGCTATCTATACCATTAAACGCAAGCAATGGCATGCATTTGAACATTGCGTGCGTTTACATACCGCACGGCCCGAGCCATCGAGACGCGTTGGAGTCATTTTTCGCTTTGTCAAGTGAGATCTTGAATGACCGACCCGATGATATTTTTCTATTGCTAGGCGATTTTAACATTTCTTATGCGATATGGCAGGACAGTCACACTCTCAGGAAACTGCTGCAAGACGGCGGTGACATGACGGTCAATATCTTGAGAAATTTCTTAGCTTTTACCGGTCTACAGCAATATAATGGCGTCAGAAATGCTAGTAATCGTATCTTGGACCTGGTGATGAGTAATAGGGAATGCAATGTGGCGAGTTGTTGTCACCCCTTGACACCGGAGGATTTACATCATAAATCTATTGAAGTTAGTATTGATATCAAAGATTTCACTAAATTAAGGTCTGCGCCAATCTTTAGTTATAATTTCCCCAAAGCTGATTATCAATTAATTAATTGCGAGCTTAATAAAGTGAACTGGATAGATTTTTTTAATAATTTAAATTTGCAAGAATCTGTGTCCAAATTCTATTTACTTTTAAATAATTTAATAACAAAATACGTCCCTAATAGATTAATAAAATCTCATGGAAATTGTCCTGTATGGCACACCAAACCCCTTAGAAAACTTTTAAATGAAAAAAGAAAATTCCACAAGCTATGGAAATTGTATGGGAATCCTTTAGACTACCAAACGTTTACACTATTAAGGAAAAGAGCCAGGCATATGGAAAATGAGTGTTACAAGAGTTACATTAACTATGCAGAAAATAAAATTAAATCTTCTCCAAAATACTTTTGGTCTTATATTAAAGCTTTAAAAGGCAATAATGGAATGCCGGATACTTTGTATTATAAAGAACAGAGTAGTAGTGATGGGAAAGATATATGTAACTTTTTCAGTGAACATTTTCATTCTGTTTTTTTGAACAGTGTAGAAAAGGTGTCATCCAAATTAGTCCATCCACCAATGAATGCACTGTTAGATGTAGCCGAAATAGAGATATCATTTGAAACATTAAATAAATATTTAAAAAATGTCGATATCAATAAAGGGACTGGCCCGGATGGCATACATCCTCTATTTATACAGAAATGTGCAGATTCGTTAACAAATCCTTTGCTGTATATTTTCAAGTTATCTTTCAGTACCGGTACTGTACCAAAGGAATGGAAGCGAGCATGGATAACACCGATACCTAAGGGTTCCATTAGTCAAGACGTGGTTGACTATCGACCCATCTCTAAGTTGTGTCAGTTCGGAAAGATACAGGAGAGAGTTGTCACTGAACAAATGCTCGGTGCCGTAAAGCGAATAATCACTCCATCACAACATGGTTTCTGCAAGAAACGTGGTGTCGAGAGCAATCTGTTGAGTTTCACGGACGTCTTATTGGGGGAAATGGATAGTGGTGGTCAGGTAGATGTTATTTATACAGATTTTGCTAAATGTTTTGATAAGATTTGTCATTATACTCTTTTGGCTAAACTTTGGCAGCTCGGTATCCACGGAAATCTATTTCGTTGGCTGAAATCATATATATTAAATCGTAGTCAGGCAGTGGTTCTGTCGGGCTATACCTCCTCATTCAAATATGTGCCTTCGGGAGTTCCCCAGGGGTCCCATTTAGGACCCCTGCTGTTTGTTTTGTATGTGAATGATATCTCAAACATCACGATAAACTCAAGTGTTCTTCTATACGCTGATGACGCCAAAATTTTCAGAGTAATTCGTGATGGACGGGATTCCATTTCCCTGCAAAATGATTTAAATGCATTCGAAGAATATTGCAGTATGAACAGTTTATTTTTGAACCCAAATAAATGTCAAACTATCACATTCACAAGAAAGAAAAATCCGATAACTTTTTCATATAAATTATGTGGAAAGGTTTTAGATCGTGTGACAGAAATTAGAGATCTTGGTATTATAATGGACTCCAAGTTAACATTTGTACCACACATAGAAAAAGTGGTAAATCAATCATTTAAGGTTTTGGGATTCATTTTACGCGTGGGTAAACCTTTTAAGTCTTCCGCAACATACAAATTACTTTTTAATAGCTACGTGCGAAGTCGACTTGAGTTCGCAAGCCCTGTTTGGAACCCTTACCATCGTGTGCATCAGGATAAAATTGAGAAGGTGCAACGAAAGTTCATTAAAACATTAGATTATAGAACTGGTAATTTACACATAGACTACGAGTCATCTCTTGTTTCCCATAATATAACTTCCCTTAGGCATCGCAGACATCTTATAGATATGAATTATTTATTCAAAATTTTAAATGATATAGTCGATGCCCCGTCCCTTTTAGAAAAAATATATTTTCGAATCCCTAGGAAGCAAGAGAGGACAAGTCGTAAAAAAGCATTGTTTGCTGTGACGCAAACTAAAACTTGTTACGGAAGCAATAGCTATATAAAACGAGCTTGCACGCTGTACAACGATGTTTTCAGTGATGTTGATATTTTTGGAACATCCTTAGCTAAATTCAAGCGCTGCATTGCCACTCATATGCAGGGATTGGACGTATAATTGCCATAAATATATTATATATCATTGCTTACTGGTAAAACAAACTATTGGGATTGTCGCCTGACATTAATTACTAATTAAATAGTCTGTGACTCACTTATTAAATTAGGTCATTCATTCCAATTCGCCTGTGCACTAATTTAATTGTTGTTATATTTATATATGAAACCACGGAATCCATTGAAATAAAGCACTATAAGTTATCATGGTGATGTTGCTGCTGCAGCTCTGAATTTCAGAACGGCGGGCCTGTAATCAATCAAATTAATTTACTACAAAATAATTAAAATGTGATCCACATACTCACTCTAATGTGTTGCTAACGATTTGTTACCTTGAGTTTTGGCCTGTCTTGCATATGATGGTGGGAGCCGGCAGTAGCATCATTCCTTAGCTGTTTGAATCTATTTGATTTCGAGGGTCTTGCTTGTATTTCCTGTATAAAGTGTCCTGGTATCACGATAGCCGCTACACTAGAAATTAACAATGAATAAGAGGTCACGAACATACATAATTGTACCTAGACAATATTAATAATATCAACTAGCCGAAATAATTGTTACATTTCATTTAAAACAAAAAAATATATATTTTGTTTTGATTTAAAATTATTATTCACTTGACATAACTATTAATTAATATTAATCTCATAAGAATTTCCAATATTATTTTAAAATAAATTAATAAATACCTTATTGTTGTGGCCATCTAAAGTAACTTTAATTCATGTATGCAATTAATTTCACTGTACAATCGAGACATAATGTTAAATAGCATGATTGGGACTCACAAAACAATTGAAAATGTATTATCAATTGTTATAAAATAGCCCGCATGTAGTGATTGATTTGGATGCCTATTGTTTGATTTCTTGTTAATTTTTGCATGTCCTTATTTCACACAATATGTTGTGATGGGCGCGACTAACAAATGCACAGTATTACGTCCATCTCTGGCTGGCTGCAGCCATGCACTGTCCGTGTCCGCTCCACTATGCCGCCGGCGCCATTGAGTCTCGAATTGTTACGTAATTGCGTAGATACTGTTGCTGGGTGCATTGTGAGTTGTGCCTATTACTATCTCTCATAAACTTTAAGCCTAAATGTAACTATATTTAATGTAGGGAACTGTAGGTTTTTTTTTTTGTTAATATCTTGTGATCATGTAACATATGTATAACTGTTTGTTCCTTAAATAAAAAAAAAAAAAAAAAAAAAAAAAAGAAATAAAGATTTATTATTATTAAAGGCGTCATTAAACCTTAATGGACGTTTGTGCAACTGACAGATTGTGCCGTAAATTGCTTATGCGCTAGTACCTTGTCTAAATAACACCCGCGTGACGTTATATGAATAAGGCGGGTAAACGAGTCCGGTATTCTGCAAAGAGGACTCGATTCGCGTTAGGACTCCTCTCATGAATTACATTTCCATCACTATCATTGCTTCTCGATAAATTTTTAGAGCGCATTTTTTTAGTAGGTTTTGGTTCCCACCTTAGATCTCATCTATTTCCTTAGGCTAGATTGAGGTCAAGAGTGAGCCCATTGTAAATAAATAAAAAAAAAGGTTAGTTATATAGTTATGGATGTAGAAAACTTTTTTATATTTTTATTTTATAGATATACATAAAATAAATTAAAAAAAGGGTCATTCAAAGGGTTTAAACTAATATAGTTCTATTATGCATACGGTTCCATTCTCTAACTTTTGATATGAATAAGATCGGCGTGACGTCATGTGCTGTTTGCGGTCACGTGATAACAAGTATAAAATATTTGTTTTTCATAATTAATTTATGCAACATTATAAATATTAAAAACATTTATGTGTAATTATCGGTAACAGTTTATTATTTATTACCAGAAAAGAAATATGTATTTATTTTCGTTTACTGTCTACACCCGTATTATTTATAACAGTGGTTTGGATTGAGATGGGAAAGGGACATGGTGCAATGCGCGAAAGTTAAGGAATAGTTTTAATCTGTATTTTTCACTAATTACATTTTTATATATTTTTTTATTGTTTCAGAGAAAAGAGTAGCAAGAAGAGATTATTAGAAACTGTTCAAGAATTTTCATTGGTGTGTAGAGGACTCATAGGAACAGAATATGCGCGGCAAACTCTCGCGTCAAAGCAACTGATCACCTAAACACAGTATTGTTTAGATATTTATTTTTAGTGATACATCACAAGACAGAGTATTGTAACTTGGTCGGAACTCATAAAGTAACTAAATCAATTTACAAAAATTATTGGTTGATTACCAATAATACGCCAATCATTAGGGACAATCACAATAATTCCAAACTATACAATAATGGAACTTTTTCTTAATGAATAAAATTTTGAAATATTGTTGAAATTGCAAAAACTAAACTGCAATTTCGCGCTAGAATTATCGTTTATTGTCGTGATCAAGATTCTAAATGGTCTACAAACTAAGGATTGTTCTAATGATATCAAAATCATATTTGAGATCAATTTAAAGCTTCAACTTTACATTATATTCAATACTAGATGGCGTTGTTCGTTTCGACTAGTACGAGTTATCATTTCTCCAAAAACGAAATTTTGTTTTCGAAATCGCTAATACGACTTTAAAGAAATGTATTTTTCGATAATTTATGGTACAACGAAGGTAGAGCCTGACACTGATGGACAAACAAATACTCTAAGGATATGATTTTACCAAAACTATAAGAACGGCTCAAAATTCTAATTTTCGTTCGTGGACAAATAGGATAGGCACTCAGGTGTCATGTTAATTCATACACGTTATGAGTGGCGATTCTGTTACAAAATACCATGTAAAGTTTATGTGTGGTCTGTATCTAAGTAATGGTTACAAATTTCAAGGTCAGTTAAACCCATTTGATCTTACAGTAGTTTGTAGAACTTTGTATTTTTTTTCTGCATTTCTTCAACATTAGCCGAGTCGGTTTAGAAAATAAATAGATATTATTTTAACAATTTTCCGGGCGTTGAAAAACGTTGCAAATATTGATTTATTATTTCTTAATAAGACAATAGTATTTTTAAAGAATAAAACCTTGAGATTATTGTTGATTTTAGTCTTATTCTGAATGGCGTACAATCCAATTTTCAATTTTAGAGAACATGATAAAGAAATAAGAGCTTACCCAGGAGTTCGCAATTCAAGTTCAATACTGCAAACGTTTTATCTTTTGACAAAACTAGGGCCTTGATTCTGCTAATGTTAGCGTTATTATGGTGAGTCAAGGACGCTTCAATAACAAGTCTTCTAAAACAGGCAGTTCTTGTTTACTAAATCACCAAATAACAATGTCACTACTGATTTGTGAAGAAGTAGCATCAATGGCAAAATTAGTTCATTAACATTAACAGAATTACTGCTTAGTAACTATCACTGTTTGTGTTTAATGAAACACATCTAATTTGTGTGAATTCTATGAGCTCGTGACAAAAACGTGCAAGAGCTTTATATAGCTTGATATTTCAGTATGTTGAAGTACTAAAAATTACATCACTCAGTACCTCAGGTCAGCCCAGCAGTACCACGTTATTTCTTAATTATCTCTAAAAATTATTACTTTAGCCATTTAGAAAAAATAAATACAGTTTTAGCGCTGCAAGACTAACGTCACACCAGCATCACTAGAAAAAATCGTTTCTCTTGGAAACTCAGTAACTTTATTATTTGTATCTATTTCGTAACGGACTGATAAATAAAGGACTAGATTGATCAAGAATTCATTTCCAATTTGAAGCGGTTGGTACTGCTAACCACACCTAGTGTGGTGTGGCAATGTAAAGTACTAAAAATGATAACATTGCGAATGTAAAATTGATCAAATATTAATGATAACACATATTAAAGATACTTTTTTATAGTTTCAATTATTCTTAATATATAAAAGTAGACAAAACTGCTCAATCTGCACAAACATGAACAGCAGCGACTCAGCAGTGCTAAAAATCATGCTTTAGAAAGGTCTCGCACATTTTTGTCACGAGTCTGTTACTGTATAGAATCAAAAACGAAACAAAAATGTAATTCAGATTGAAATACTGAGGTAAATCAGTATAGTTAAATACTGTATATAGATACAAAAAAAAAACTTTTATGTAAATATTAATTATAGTAAGTTATTTTAAACTTCTCTATAAATAAAAATAGTATTAAAAAGATGTTGTTTTTATTTACAAAAGTACGTATATACACTACGCCTTTAATATAACTTTTTTATATAAAATATTTTTTTATTCTAGGAGACAGCGAAAAAAATTCTTTAACATGCTTTTTATACTAAAATACCAGATCTTTCACAATATTATACAACTATAGGTATACCACAACAAACGAGATCACAGAAACTATTACTCATATTGCTTATTGTCTAAAATTAGACACTGCGCTCCACACTGTTGCCCCCCATATATAATCAAAACTAAGTTTAATCTCATTCGCTCGTTTTGGATAGAACAAGAACAGTGAACAAATAAACTGGAATGTAAACATTTTGCCTAACACAGACGTTTTATAAAAATCATGTCATTCATACCACAATAGTTTTTTTTTCAAGTATTAATAAAATACAGGAGTGATTCATTCATATTATATACAGATGGAGACTAAAAGGTACAGTTAATTCATAGTGTACAACAAAACTGAATTGATTGATCTAGATTTTTATACAAGAACAGCATGCCTAGGTACATAAGGTGCATAGTTTTGGTATACTATAACACGATCAAATCTGAGGAGTCCAAAAATGAGACAGAAAAGCTTTGCAATTACTTAAAATTAAAATAATATTAACAATTTTACACTATCAAAGAGTATGGTAGGTAAATCGAAATAATGTAAATCTCTTTATCAGTCTACCGACATAATTCATAATAGATTAAAATTACAATATACTCTTATAAGCAGTGATCATCGTAAATAGATTAATTCAAATGAATATCGGTATATAGAAAACATAATATCAATCAATTAAACAGGAATAGCCATATTAATCTTTTAGTTTCAGATTAATGACGCCAATGAGGTACTTTTGGTAGTGAAAAATAAGTCGCGAAAGTGAAAACATATTAAAATTGACATTGAAATAAACATAGATATTTTGATTGTAAGCCATTAAATCGCATGCTTATTTATTAACCAAAGCGAGATTATTTTTCTGTAACTCGACCAACCATTGTGTGACGTCGCTCCGATAAAATCTTGTCAGATTTGTTATCAATCGATCTAGTAACTTGATTCTATACTAAGATAGCGCTGTTCTTACCTTAATCTTTTTATTTTGTAGCCAAATCGTTAGATTGCACAGTTCTTGTCAAAACGGCTTATTTCGTTTATCCACCCTGAAACAACCACCCTAAGGTGGATACTCGGAAACGCGTGTTCATCTATCCACCCTGAACGGGGTGGGTAGATAAAAGTCACTTTTGATTGTTCTTCCGATTTTTTTTACCCCAACTACAGTGGAATAAAATTGTCTACTAGACGAAAGCTTCTGTCGTGTATTTATAAAAATCACATTTTCATTAAACAAAATAAATCATTTAATGTTAAAAAACATATTAACCCACCCCAAGATACTTGGTTACACAATAACTACACAGGCGAGGGAAAAAACGGAAGTAAAATTATGATACATTATGATATGACGTTCAGGGTAGATAAACACGCGTTTCCGACTATCCACCTTAGGTGATTGTTTCAGGGTGGATAAAAGGAATAAGCCGTCAAAAGAAGTTTTTAATATGTTAAGTAATACTCTACGCGGCTATTTTGTGTACTTGACGGTGTGAAGTCATGAATGTGGCGGACAGCGTCTTCGCATTTATAAAAGTCTGTATTTTCATGATTAAAATATTTTTTTAAATGTGTTTATTTTTCCGAAATATTTTGTGTATTACAAGTTAATCAAAATGTATGCGATTGTGTCTCGGTGTTTCAACAAGCCGCCTACTACGCCTACCCCAAATCACCTCCCACCGAGCTATACTATTTAATATACTTTTTTAGCGCCTGCGAAGTAACGAGTTGTCCTTCCCTCTGTAGATCTATTCATCGGGTATTCTCTCAATGGACGAAAAACCCTGTAGTGAGGGGATGAGACCTGGGAAGTCACCGGGACGACCTATTCAGACAGGCGACGTAAAAATGCATCTTCGTAAATGTACCCGTTTATAGGATTAAATGACACCCACCTCACAATGTTGTTAATCACAGTTATTAAAAAAAAATGTATGTCTAAATATGAATAATTCATGATAAACACATCGAATCTGCTATAAAATAATGTATAGACAATCAAAACTTTATTCACAATTTACTTATACTTATTTTAATGACTAATCACTATTAATATCAAAACGGTAGTTTAATCCATTCAACTACAAAGAATCAAAGACAAACTGCTTGAGACTTCAGGTAAAACAATACAAAACAATTTACAGATCTACCTCAATTACTATATTAATATAAACACAAGAATACTTTGATCTACATGTACCGCTTTTAAAATTTTGGCTTTACATACTTTTGACTACGCACATGTAATAATTAGATTTCATATTGTATTGGTACTTTAAAAAAATATATATTGATACAAATGCTTTCATTCAATTATAGCCTCATGGCACTTTTTAAAGTAAAATTACAGCAGGAACTATTACACCTTAGAAATATTTACATCTTTGTCGTATAACATAATTCCATCTCTACTCAATATTTTATCGACACTGGAAAGCGAACACATAGTAATTCACAAAACCAAATTATTCTTTAGAGCAGAAAAACTTATTTTATTCGATAAATAATTCCTATAAACATCCATGGTAACAAATAAGGTGTTCCTTAGTCAATTTATACGGAAAGAAGATATATTTTTTGGATAAATATAAAGATTTTCCACTCTAAATATCCATTTTAATTTTGCAGGTTACTCCGTGTTTGCTTCTTTCATTTTTTTTCTTCATTTCCAGCGTCGATATCTCACGAATAATCACGACCTTTACTTCAAAACACTTTTATAAATCACTGTAACACTTCCTTTATGAGCATACTCCAACGACGTTTGAACTTAGAACGGCGAGCCATACGCACTGCCTTCGCGACACGACGCCTCACCAGATTCGTTATAAACGCGAATCAGGAATCGGAATCGTCCCGACTCTCTATTTCACTCTTACTGATTTCGACGTTGAAATCTAAGAACTTATCCGGCTCGCAATGTCTGTTCTTAACACGCAGGAAGTTGAGCGCCTGATCTAAGGTCAGGTGGAAGCAATCTTGGCGGCTGACATTCAACGAAGAACTCTCTAAATCGCTGTGTGTAGATCTACAGTATACAAGCTTTCTAGATTTGTGTTGTCCTATAACGGATACCTGTGAAAAGATATTTTCTATCTTAGCACTCGTAGTAATAGGAGGCGGAGAGCAATTGAAAAAAAAAAGTTTGGTTAAAAGCCCATAATTTTTTTCAAAATAGTGGTGAATTATTTTTTTGCTAAATAATGTATTATTATTCATTTAAAAATTAATGAATAAATAAAAATATAATTTAAATCTAATAAAAATATAATCTCTGTTTCACGTGAAACTAAACACCAGTCAAAGCGCGTTACGTCATTCATGGAAATAGGTAGTGCTTCCGGCTGTCTGTAGGCCGAGATCTTTTAATTTACACAATGGATTTTAAAGCAGTTTTTAACAACAGACAGGAGTGAAGAGGAAAATGTATATGTATAAAACAGGACTATACGAGGGAAGCTGCTAGCGGAAAGCTAGTTAGTAATAAAACTATCTAGGAAAATCATGGGCATAATGTAGTATATTTTAATGATTTACTAAATCTTTGAAACACAGAAGGTCCTTGTAGGTTACAAAGTTTTATTTGTTTGTGTGTTTAAATATAAAAACAGCACATGATAAATAAATTTACTAAATATCTCATTTTTACCACACAAATGACGTTCCGTCTTCTGAAGCACCGTATCTGCGGCTTTTTAAACGTTTAAGAAATAAATATATGAATGGGCATCATTATTAATGAAAAAAAAGGATTAAACAGTTAAAGTTTCTAACTTTATTTGTTTATAGGCGCAAATCTTTGAAAATACTGATCCAATCATGAAAAGTCTTTCACCTACGGTAATCTCCATCATAATAAGGCTAACGAAAAACAGCTAGTAAATGCTAAAGTGTTTAAATCGGTAATAAAACACGCACGTACCTCGTAAGTAAAGTTTTTGGCGTTACACTTTGGTCCAATGTAGGCGACGTATACTATGATGCCCCAGGTGCGTATATCGACGTCCACTCGGAGCGAGAAGTACTCGTGTAGAGCCGCTATCACCCACGTGTCGTGCTGCTCAGAGTTCACCTTCATAGAGAACTTGTGTTTGCGACCGATCTTCAGCATTGTCATGTGCTTACTCTGGTATAGAGAATTATAATATTATTTATTGTATACTTCCACTGAAAATATTATTGATAGCAATATTGATAAAATAAAACCTTAACTGCACAAAACAGATGCGTAGAGTAGAAGATTAAAAGATATTAATAAAACATGAACAATTACATCTAATGACTGATAAAGGAATAAAAAGATATTAATGAGCTAAGAACAGCGCCATCTAGGAATTCAAGAAATCACGACTTTTAATTTTAAGACAATTAGATAATTGTGAGATCTTAAGAAGAAAATCATAATCTCTGTTCATAACGATGTTTTTACTTATTGTGCAATTTCGTGACGTATTTGTACGTGACGTAAATTTTAAATTATGCAAATAACTAAAAAAAAACAGAAGTAAACCTATTATTGCATACATAAATTTAAACAATGTTGTAACAAATCAAAATGATTAATGAAGCTCCTCCACAGCTGGCCCCGTGCTAGTCAGATACACACCTGGAAGTGTTGCGCCAGCTGTTCCCTGGGCAGCGGCGGGCGGTCGCTGCAGGCGGGCGCGGGGCACGCGTACCGCCGGGCCCCGCAGCTGGCCCCGTGCTAGTCAGATACACACCTGGAAGTGTTGCGCCAGCTGTTCCCTGGGCAGCGGCGGGCGGTCGCTGCAGGCGGGCGCGGGGCACGCGTACCGCCGGGCCCCGCAGCTGGCCCCGTGCTAGTCAGATACACACCTGGAAGTGTTGCGCCAGCTGTTCCCTGGGCAGCGGCGGGCGGTCGCTGCAGGCGGGCGCGGGGCACGCGTACCGCCGGGCCCCGCAGCTGGCCCCGTGCTAGTCAGATACACACCTGGAAGTGTTGCGCCAGCTGTTCCCTGGGCAGCGGCGGGCGGTCGCTGCAGGCGGGCGCGGGGCACGCGTACCGCCGGGCCCCGCAGCTGGCCCCGTGCTAGTCAGATACACACCTGGAAGTGTTGCGCCAGCTGTTCCCTGGGCAGCGGCGGGCGGTCGCTGCAGGCGGGCGCGGGGCACGCGTACCGCCGGGCCCCGCAGCTGGCCCCGTGCTAGTCAGATACACACCTGGAAGTGTTGCGCCAGCTGTTCCCTGGGCAGCGGCGGGCGGTCGCTGCAGGCGGGCGCGGGGCACGCGTACCGCCGGGCCCCGCAGCTGGCCCCGTGCTAGTCAGATACACACCTGGAAGTGTTGCGCCAGCTGTTCCCTGGGCAGCGGCGGGCGGTCGCTGCAGGCGGGCGCGGGGCACGCGTACCGCCGGGCCCCGCAGCTGGCCCCGTGCTAGTCAGATACACACCTGGAAGTGTTGCGCCAGCTGTTCCCGGGCAGCGGCGGGCGGTCGCTGCAGGCGGGCGCGGGGCACGCGTACCGCCGGGCCCCGCGCTGGCCCCGTGCTAGTCAGATACACACCTGGAAGTGTTGCGCCAGCTGTTCCCTGGCAGCGGCGGGCGGTCGCTGCAGGCGGGCGCGGGGCACGCGTACCGCCGGGCCCCGCAGCTGGCCCCGTGCTAGTCAGATACACACCTGGAAGTGTTGCGCCAGCTGTTCCCTGGGCAGCGGCGGGGCGGTCGCTGCAGGCGGGCGCGGGGCACGCGTACCGCCGGGCCCCGCAGCTGGCCCCGTGCTAGTCAGATACACACCTGGAAGTGTTGCGCCAGCTGTTCCCTGGGCAGCGGCGGGCGGTCGCTGCAGGCGGGCGCGGGGCACGCGTACCGCCGGGCCCCGCAGCTGGCCCCGTGCTAGTCAGATACACACCTGGAAGTGTTGCGCCAGCTGTTCCCTGGGCAGCGGCGGGCGGTCGCTGCAGGCGGGCGCGGGGCACGCGTACCGCCGAGCCCCGCAGCTGGCCTCGTGCGCGGCGCGACGCCTCAGCCGCACCTCGCGCCCGCACATGTGGCGGCACGGATACCGTACCATCTCCGCCACCTGTACAATGCCACCACCCTCGATTTATTCTTGGTGTTGTCAAAAAAAAAATCCTTGTCGAAACAAGTCAAACCAAATTATGGATTCAAAAAACCGCAACAATACATTCTGGAAAAAAAAAACATGTTATTGAAGAGCGGAGTCTCGTAGTACAGGCGTTGTCATGCTTAGAAGGGGACTCCAGTAATTAGTAATAAGTTTATTATCAGATAAGTTAAATAAAGATTTTTTTCATTATCATTTTTCAAACCAGCCCAAACTGAAAGGTTTTTCTTTGTTTGACCACAGCAGAAATTAAAAAAAAATCTTATTTCAATAAACATAAACTGTAAAATACAAAGCATGTTATATTACATGTGTGTTTACAGTATACGACGAAATTGTAGAGTTACATTGATGATACGTTACCCCCTCCATGGCGCGATTGCGTACTGATGAGAAGGTGGTCCGACAAACCGGACAGGAGGCGAGACGAGCTCTACATCTGCCACAGACAAGATGCCCGCGCCGACACTGAGACATCGGCGGCTCCATCCACTCCAAACACACAGGACACTCCAGCAGACGCAGTAAACTCTGCAAGGGAGATGTCATGATTATGAAATTGCCCACTTGTTTGGGTAAAATATTTTAAAACTACACTACAGCACCACCACAGATTTATATTTATACAACGTGTTATTATATAAAGGCAAAAACATATTTTTATAAGTTAATTTAAATTACCGCGCAAAATCAGTCACCTGATACCTCAAGCCGTGACCGTGACGTCACATTTAAACTTCATGATGCTCCGTCAAGTCAAGTCCGCAAGTTAATTTTGAAAAATTAAAACATACTTTTCATTTATTTTTTACAAAATACTGCATAGTTGTTGATTACATTTAAAACCAGTTTTTAGATAGAACTCGTTCTTCCTAGTTAAAACTAGTTTTTTCTAAATGCTTTTGTTAAATATAGAAGTACCTAATCAAAACTAGAATTTTACCATTGATATATTTGATTTTCAAATACAGATACTACTGTCACTTCGAGCTTTAGTTAAAACTAGCACTAGAGAAACGATTAGGATTTACGAAACGATTTGGTGCTACAATAGTTACTAATAACAAAAAAAAAATTAAGCAGTGAAGTTATTTTTGTCCTGTAGGTAAGGCTAGAAATTCTATGTAATTTTTTTACAGATTTTAACAGAGATTAAAAAACAAAGATGATAGAATAAACTTCGATAGAATCACTGACTCGCTTCGGAAAAAGGAGTCCTCTCTAGTAAGAACTAATATAAAATTTTCAGCAATTAATTTTATTACTAAATTAACTAGTTCTAACTATAGAAAAAGCGTGCTATCTAAAAACTATGTACACTTTGTAGCGATGCAGTCACGCAGTAAATATAAAAGTCCGAATTACAAGGAAAACGACGTAGTTTTTTAATATTGAAATATTTATTGACTTTGAAAAAGAGTATAAAAATTGACAACTATAAAAACAAAAAGACGCGAAACGTAGTTCATAGTAGACCTCATGATTTGCAAACTCTAATAACCAGTTACACAAACGTCTATTAAAATTTTCATTAGTTTAAAGCGACATTACCCATACAAATTTGACATTCATTAGAGTTGAAAGACGTCATTAAACCTTAATGGACGTTTGTGCAACTGACCGTATGTTACGTATTCTTCATAGATCGCTATCGCCACAGGTTCTACTTTTCACTATAGTAACAAATAGCTGTAGTCTACAGCGTTTTTGAATGGCACCAAGTCCGTAAGGTCACCAGTAAACACAGGGAGCTCTCTCGGTGTGCCAATACGGCTGGTGTGTTGCAGCAGAACTAGTGACAAATCCTTTAGTGCGCTGACCAACTGCTGAAGTGGACCATCAACGCGTCGACCTGCGGCGGCGGAAACTCTAGAGCCTTTTATCGTTCGAGATTTATTACTTCCATGTTTCTCCAGCTCATTCTGACTGCGTCCGAGCCTCTCCTCAATATCATGATCTGCCGCCAACTTCTTGTTGATTAGGTCAATTTCTATATTAGCCTTTTCCTTCGCAACTTCTAATTCAAGCTTCTTCTTTGGGCCAAAATCGTAGACGATTTACTTTTCGCTTTTAAAGATTTTCACGAGGATTGAACTGAAGCTATTTTATTTCTGACATTTTTGTTACCAGCACCATAGTTTTTATCCCTGGACGTCGACGTCCCTCTTCATGTGACTTTCTTTCCGAGAGTACTACGAGTGTTGACCATTATTTAGTTACGCGGCGGCGTGTAGAACATTAAAAGATATACAGTGTTGTTACAAAAAAGATAAACACGCGTTGAACACGTATTTAAAAATTGTTCTATATAATTCTCAAATAGAACAATTTTTAAACACGTGTTCAACGCGTGTTTATCTTTTTTGTAATAACACTGAATATGTTTAATGATTTATGCATGTTTAATGTCTACTTTTACCTAACGATTTAAAGAGTTCGATCAACAGTTCAACTTAAAAATGCTGATGTCTAACATTACTTACTTCATTATTTCTCTTTGTCGTTAGTGTATATATTATTTGCCGGTGTATAAGAATGGAGCTAAACAATGTAACCGGAGTTTTTACTCATTGTTTTTATGACACAATATTGATTTTTCTGATTAAAACGCAAATCAATTAAAAATGTATACATTTATGTAAGTGTACATTTTGTGACGCCTTGATATTAAGTCGACTTGCTTATGTAGTTTCTACAGTTTCGCATAACACGGGGTGGCATTTTAAAAATGAATATGGTACATAAACGCACATAATAACGTTTTCGGCAGACTGCGCTCATATAAGCTAGTTAGAATAGTTTCAAGGTGACGCTTTTTGAATACAAGTAACCTATCTACCCTTTTTGATTGTAATATCATTGGTAACACATATAAGTTACCATCTCCAACATATTTCACAGTTTATTGCGATTACTCTCAAGCAGCCAATTCCTTAAATAAACACTTATACATAGATAAGAGTAACATTTAAGTTTCGTATAGCCACGGTCACGGATGGAGGTGGTTAAATTGGAGCTTAGCGCTTAAAGCTGCTAAGCATGTGCACGTTGAGGAGTTTGGATGTTTCAATAGCGCTTGTAACAACCTTAATTCAAAGTGTTTCCATTTTTTTCTCAGTTAGGTTATGTTCATATGATATTATCTTCCATCACTATCAATTATCCTATTAAATAGTAGTTATCGTATTTAAATAGTGAACTAAATAATTAACTTACTTGATTAAATTCTTTGACAGTGAATGGTTCCGCATCTTCCGGCGCTGTAATCAAACGGTGATATTTCACACTTGCAAACCTTACACTTATTTCACTTATACTATATTGAATAAAATAAGTTAGATATAGGATTAATTCAAAGTATTTTATCAGAACCTAAGTTTATCATTGCACAAAAACTATGTAAATTACTCGTAAATTTAAGATAAACTGTAGTAAATGCTGTAAAAAATTACCTAGTGAAATATTGTTATCAAATGAATCTAGATTTAAGCATGGTATGATGGGGTTGGCATGTTCTAAAGAATAAAAAACCCTTTAAAATTAAAAGAATGAAAAAAAAAACAAAAGTTATGTTAAAATAAATTTACATAATAGACTCTTGTTCCACGAGTCAAAGTCGTTTAGATTCAACATAATAGCTCACGTAGGTATACTCACATAAATTACCTTCTCTTCTCCTTTCTTGTTGCAAACGTTTAGATTCGTCATCCGCATCCAGTGTTACAACCTACGGTAAATACAATAACATCATGATTAGTTGATAAAATGCTAAACTACCTAGTGTTGTACTTACTGAATACTTTCTAAAAAATTTGAAAGATTTAACCGATTATATATGTTAAGACTAATGTACGCCACCTCGAGTGACACACTAAACAATCTTTTTTAAATATTTAATATAGCAAATATATGACTTTAAATTTTATTTAATTATAACAATACGGGTATCACATTGAAGGTCTTGATGAGTACATTCCAAAAATATATAACTTATTACGATAATTAACGGCTTATTAAAAGGAATAAAATAAATATAAATTATTAAAAAAAAAACTAAAACAAAACTTGCAAAATCGAACTAAAAACAGAAGAAACCAGTTGGCTAACTTATCATAAGCTTGGATAAACTAAGTTCTGTTTGTAATCTAAGAGCTCCTCCTTATTTCTTCAGATTTTAGCACGTCAGGTTAAACAAAACTGTCAAATATTCCCACTCTATTTTAAACCTTAATAAATTGAGGGTGGAGGTGAACATCCATTACGGAAATCTCACATATTATGGTAACCTAACGTGTGTACTAAAAGTGAAACAAACAATTGTTGCGGCAACAATAGAAAGTAAGATCTAACTTGTCACTCACACTGGTCGATGACATCTGCGTATTCGATTTCTGTTCCTAGTTTCTCATTGTTTTATTGACCAATGAGATGTGCATGTAGAGGTCGAAAACTCCGCGTGCTGACCACATCCAGTGTAAATGAGTCATAAATATATATATATGTTCAAATTATAATAATTACGGAAATAATAGACTGTTATCACTATAAATGTTCACCTGGTTCAGTTCAACGTCAGCGTTGACCACATTATTTTGCGTTGTGTTTTCTATGGCATTGTTACCGTCTGCTTCATCCTGAGCATCGATCTCGACTATCTCTTCCTCTAACGACATACCACCCGTTGCATTGTTTGGCGTGTCCACTACGAAAATCGAGCATCACAAATACCACATCAAATAGGGTTTGTTAATCCAAAACAAATACATAGCAATAATAAAAACAAAAGTGTTTTAAGGAACAACCTGTCTCAGCAAATGCTGCTACGATTATGACATCGTAGCAGTGCTGGTATTCGGACAGAGCCTGTGTGTGTGTACATTTTACAAATATTTATTTATAAAACTTTAAATTATATCACTTGTCATTAAATTCAAAGAGATGTAGGGAATAACTTTTAAATTTTAACGAAACCTTACATTCATTAGTTTCTGGACATGTGGTCGGATTCTCACTTCTTGCTGATCGAACTGCTGCCGTATTGCTGGACAAATCAGTTTCTAAAAAGAAAAAAATAAACATTATACTCAATTTATTTATTACTTATGATATATTGCGTCGACGTCTTTTAATTTAAATAGTATTATAGGGGTGTAGACAACTTTTATTTCATATTTATATTTTATAGATATATATGACATATATCTTAAAAAAATTAAAAAGGAATTTCAAACTTTCCCACGAACGCCCTCGCATGGCCCTCTGAAATCTCTAAGTTCCGATATGAGTAAGAGGAACGTGACGTCACGCGCTGTTTGCGAAAGAGAAAAAAACGAGAGAAGTCTATGATTTACAGGGTAACATACCCAATTTATGCACTGATTAAAATGAAACTTGTATAAGTCGTGTAACGTACCGGCTTGAGTAGGTGTGGTAGTCGAGGGCTGGACGGGTTCTGAAGTTCTGCGGTCTGGCAATCGTGGGAATTCCAACATCCCCATGTATGATTGTATCCTTTCCGGTGTAGACGTATTATTACCTGCTAATGTAATACACTAAATTAGAAATACTTAATCATTATTATGACGGATTTAAATCGCTTATACAGGCGACTTCGCCCCCGTGGTTCAGTTTTAAGTCCAGAAATGAGAAAATTCTTTTCCACAACTTTCATCCCCTGATTACCCCCTTAGCGGTCGAATTTCATAAAATCCCGTCTTAGTGAGCACCTACGTCCTAAAAAAAGTAACGAAGTTTCATACAAACTTTCATCCCTATGGAGTCTTCATTTCAAATTTCAACATTCTATGCTCAGTAGTTTTGGCTGTACATTGTCCGTCTGTCAGTCAGTCACTCAGTAACGCAAGAATTGTATATATATAATTTTGGTTTATTAAGGCAATTTTTTTTATTATTTAAATACAAATACTAATTAATAACAATATAAAGAGCAAAACAATGGAGTAAGTATATAAAAGTTTGCTCTTTATCTATATATTTCTAGGTTGTATAAGTTATTCAAAATATCTATAATATATAAAGCTTAGTTTCTATCTATATAAAAATGAATCGTATTTACGGATTGGATGATTCTTTTTTATGTATTAACACAAAGTTTGTATATAAGAAAAATTATATAAAGATATAATTTATTAAAAACGGGTTTATGGTGGTACGAACTCCGCCGAGTCAACTAGCTGTAAATGAAATAATACTATAAACATATCTGACGTACAACATCTATTGGTGAGGGCAGCCTGAGCATTACGATTAGCTTGTAGTCTCCTTAAAGCGTTTTGATGGGCTCTTATAGTTGCAGATGTTAATGTCGGGGAGAACAATGGATTTCTTGATGGTCCAGTTAATCCTGTTGATGAATAGATATGGTTTTATTTGTGTACTATATTAAGAATATTCTTAATCGGTTAAACCATAAATAAAAATACCAAAGACTTCTACATATATCTACTGTCAAATAATCTGTTCGCAATCTCCTCTTTCAACAACATGCAACATGCTCATGAGCGCACATTTGTACTGTATCATCATTTTAGTTCAGAGCACTTAGTGTGAGTTTATTACACTAAGCGGCCTAAGATTTTAGCGCAAGCGGGTTAAAATTTTAGTATGGAATCCGGTACAGCGCCCCGAGCGGTATAAAATACGCTTACCACTCTGCACAGCTTGTTTCAACAACAGTAGTATACATAGAAATCTAAATCTTAACAAATAAAATATGCTCAATAAAAATATACCTCGTGAGGACATAGAGTAAAGGCTTGTGTTAGACCTGTTGGGACGCAGGGCTCCCAGTCTGTTCTGAGTGATTTTTTTGATTGCAAGTATACGCTGAATGTCAGCAGCGGCATTCATACGCTCCGCACGCTCGCGCATGTCAGACGCTGGTGTGTTCGGAGTTGGTCGGGAAGCGTCACATAATCTCGTACTAAACAAGTAAATAAAGTTATGAGATGCAGGCAACACATACAAAAGAGATTAATACTTAACTAAAAATGAATTAGTATAATATATGTATATACCACAATTTATTTAAATGTTTCTTTCAATAGCTCAGCTGTGGTATGTAAAATGTTGCACAGCCTAGACTTAATGACTCGCACTGTCGAAAAGACATCAGATCTCATGGAGAGCCAAGATTCTAATTCTAGAACAATTCGACAAAGAGCTTTTTCAAAATCTGAAACACATATTTTTAATTATGTATATTTGTATAATTTAAAATATCTAGCATGTGAGAAAATCTAACCAAACTTCCATCCCTTAATTTATGAAATATAGGACCAATTTCAAGATTCAATGGAAAAAGTCAAGTTCAGTCAAGAAGTGGAAGCAAACAAAAGATACATAATTTTTAAGTTTTTACTAATAAACTTTAACTTTCTTTTCATTTACAGATATGCTGTATAATATATACACATTATAACTCAACACAGCCTCTAGATGACTTGGAAGAATTAAAACAAAATGATAATATTGTATGTATAGCAAGCACTCAAGAACCAAACATTAATAAAATTAGGTACATTATTCACTCACCGTGATACTCCTGCAGGTATCGGCTTATTTTGGTAATTGATTATTGACCAAAACGCATCAGCTTCATTTCTCTTAGCTGGTGTAAGTGATGATGATGAGAGGTTCTGTGCTGTTTGACCTGTAACAGTAGATTTTTTTAATCTCAAGTATGTTTTTATTTAAAGATCTCAGTCTCATTATTATTATTAAAAATAAATATTACTAAAAATAAAAGTGGCAATTACCACTTGTACCAGGCATGTCAGCTACACTCGGGCGAGGCTCAGCGGCTTGTCTTCTCAGCAAATGCACATCCGGCATAGGCTGGTCCTCATCATCTACATAAAAGTTTAGACAAATATAACATAAAAAAATACCATTATTTTATTAATCTGCAGTAAATACCATTATTTTAGGGTAATTTTTACCTACTAATAAAACGTTATGTTATTTTCATTAGACTGGAAAAAATTACATACCCGAACTCCAGGGATACTCCGTTATACCTAAAGATTTCTTCAGCTGTTCTTTTCTACTGCTCATAACTTCGAATTGATTTACAGACTGCTATTTATATAAATATTTATTCTTAAATTAAATCAAAGTAGCTAGCTAGTATAGTCACAGATCACTATAAACTGACTATAGTATTGAATTTACCAAACCTTGTAGAGAAATTAATATTAAAATAACATAGCCCTACGCAACATAAAGCACAGTCAACTGCACAGAACAATATAATTTACGGTCAAATGATACTTTTGATACCGTGTAAGCATGGAAACCTTTAAAGGCGATACTCGATACTAAGAACGGAAGTACTCGGAAGTACTCATAAAACTGCCGGTATCGTTTGGAGTATAGTTTGATACGGCTTATATATAGTTCTCATTTAGCTTTTATGCCTAAGTCAAAGTCAAAGTCAAAATAATCTTTATTCAAATAGACTTCTTAAAAATACTTTTTTTCCTACCACTCGTTCAGGACGTCTTTTGGCTGATAAAAAGAACGAGCAAGAAACTCACCAGCTCTAATAAGAGTAATGACATTTACAAAAACCATGTCATTACAGTAGATTATAAACAGAGATAGAAAAACCCAGAAATACTAATGATAATAAAATTTCAGAAAAATCCGTAAATTACCATTTACTTACAAAGTTTAAATATTTTGGAAAGTGTTTAATGAGGAAGTATTTAAAAAAACTAAGTTTCCGAAATCAAACTAGATGTCGCTACGGTACGTTCTTGATTTCTCCATGACAACCTTTCCGGTTTTCTTTCATGTTTAAAAGTAAATTTGTTTTCAAAACTCAATAAATAACTCATATTCTATTTGTAATTCTTCTTATTTGTATTGATATCTAAGTTTCGAATTTTTCAAATTTCAGTTTTTTAATATGTTAATTAAAAAGAACGGAAATGCCTGTCTTTGGTCCATTCGTTTCCTGCAAAAATCAACTTTTGCTAGAGTCGCCATCTAGTGGAGGTGCTTTTTTAGTGCTTTCGTTTTTTTTTTAAGTACTTCCTCATTCCAGCGTTGCTATTGATGCGGCAACTACAATGTCTTAAAAAATTTGACATAATTTAGAAGAAAACCATAGCATCAGCTATTGCCTTAGCAAAATCTACGGCAATGTAGCAAGTTCCTAGTGCTAAGTCAGAAAACAATTTTGATTATGAAGAGGAAAGGCCTAATCTGAGACTGAGAAGTCGGGGTAAGTTTTAAATTTATTAGGCTAACTTATGTTTTTTTGATTCTTATTTAATATATTTTTAATAAAATTAAAAATAAACATCTTTAATTTCTTGTTCATATAATTCAATATACGGCAATTTTACTCACCAAACACGGCAGTAAAAAATATCTCTGGCAAAACTGTTTAATTCGTTCCTCAATCATCTCGTTGCTCATAATAAGAATTTATGCAATCTTCTATGCAGTTACTTTGAAAAATCTAAAATTCTAGCATGGTTTAAATGTTGTCGGTAAATACTCGATAATAAATAGTAACGATACTATGGGAGCGATACTTTTATGGTATCGATACCATGTCCCTCGATACCACATGAGTACTCGGTATCGATACCAGAAGCCGATACTTCGAACCCTACACTTAATTCAAAACTGACAAATTAATTCATTCAATTTTAAATTTTAAAATGTTAAAAGTAGAGGTCAAATTTCATTGCAGAAACTCTATACCTATTTACATTGTAGAATGGTAAACTTCATAGACTTAGTAGATGTGTAAACTAACACCAACGCCGCAAATGTAAAATTATACAGAGTACCAGTATAAGTACTTTCGTCCATGGGACAGGCGAAAGAACTAAGCCATACAGCCAAATCTTGGGTTATTATAATAAGTATAGGGTACCAATCAAATGTATTAAATGATTAAGAAATGCTGTTCACCTTGCATTAGGAGTAGACAATATAAATCGAATGTATAGTTATTGAAACGTATATTGTATCAATATCGTAATATTCGATGTAAATGCGCATAGAAACTATATATTTTTTGAAACACTATCTCGCTCAATATCCGATATTTATACTTGGATATGTGATATCAAACCGTATCGCATTATAATAGAGTTGAACCGATGTAAGCGTTTTGATATTGTATGTGAGTGAAATAGCAATATTAAAATAAGTATTTCTTATTAAGCACATAGAGTAGTCACGCTATCTTGTCAATCTCTGCGGTGGTGTCGTGTTTATCAAGTCGTTACGTTTCCCCAAATATAGTTGAGCGAAGCGAAGGCTGGTTCATGCGTCAAACTCGTCAACGAATACTGCCAGTGGGGTTCTACTTAATTTCATCCATTTTCTTTTATTATGAATATTGTTTATTGATATGTAAATGAGTGTGTAGGATTTTTGATATTGCAATGGAAAGTGTAAATTAGATTTCAATAAGACTTCTCAGTGTGAAATAATACAGGGAGAAAAAGCAGTCCTTGCTGAGTTTCTTGCCGGTTCTTCTCTGTACAAGATCTCCCGGCTTAGTTTTGCGAACCGTTGCCATAGTTTTCGACTTTCACAAGTACTATGTAAAAGTTAAGACTGTGGTCATGTAACAGCTTATGATATTTATATTAATACTGGGAGGAACAAAATGACCGACACAGCCGAAAGTTTCAAGTTAGGCTACATGCAAACGTTCATTTTATTTGACAAATATTTAAAAATAGAGGAGGTGTAAAAACGGAGTAAAAATTTTAAATTTCTAAGTGTTGACAGCCCTATAACGCGCATGCGCTATATCGATAATGTGCAGATTACAACGAACTGCGAAATACATTAATTTAATTTAATTATTTACCGATATCTTAATGATAGTCGATGCTGAAAATGTCTACTTCCTCTCTAAAGACTGAGTTAAGCACGCTTTTTTCAATGCCGATGCATGCACGCGCAAAACACATCACATTTCACACAAAACTAAACACAATCTTCACTAAACTAAACTTAGCACTTAAGACGAACACTAGTATCTTATTAACAAAAATTCAATTAAAAATGCACTAGAACAAAACTAAAATTGACAAAAAAGACGCTTCGCAGCGGTGCGTCGGCGGCGATGCGCAACAATACTCCAGCGCAAAAGGTCGGCGGCGACTGATCGGCCGGAAAATACCGACAGAATAATGAAGCCGCCTTGCGGTTGGCGGGTGGGTGGGGCTTTGATATCGAGGAACGAACTCGGTTCACATTTTTTTTTATTCTTCTTTTGATATCACGCATTTTTTAATGTTCTTTTTAAATGCTATTTTAATAACAAATTCCTCAATGTTTTAAAAACAAAGTTTATTTGTGTTAATGATGAATCACTGGAAGGTTTGTGAGTTTATTGAGTTTAATTAACGATTCCGTTGTTAAAGGATCATTACCCTATTCAAACATTTTTTTTTTGGAGAACTGCTCTTTTAAAATAACGATGATAGCAGTTTAATTAAACTGGGACTATTTGACTTTTGAAATTAAAAAAACTTAGGTTATTGAGAATAAGCAGTAGAAATGTTTTACTTTTTTCAAATCAGAAACCGGCTGTTAGTCTGTAAATCGATTTAAGCATTTTGACTACCTTGTTTATTGATTGTCTGGTAGAAATCTGTCTGGTATCATTCTTATAAATCACAAACTATTTTATTTCGTTTTTAGAAATGAAGAAGTCAATGACCGATTAAAAACTTTTCCTTAGTACGTCCCAAAAACAGCTGACTCAGGGTTGAAAACAATCTTTTTTTCAAAAACTTTGTAATTTAATATCTCCGAAACTATTTGACCTAGACTTATAATTTTTTTTTACATCATATTAAAGACAAATAGTACTCTCCAGGAACCTCGGGAGTGTCGGTCGTTCTGTTCCACCAAGTATAATTCAACGTGTGGATGCATAATGGCACATATGGAAATACTGCACATAAAATACAAGCTAATTTCTGCGTTCCGCTTTTTGTTCTCGATTCCAAACCTAAATACGAATGAATCGAGTCCATTTAAGTTACAAGCAACCAATAAGTTGGCTAATCACTAATGTTGATCTAAAAACCAAACATCGTTCCTTTACACGTAACATAATAAATAACTTAAACTTGCAGCTCAAACAAATGAAAATTAATTTGAAAGTTAGATTTTATAAGAGACACGAAACGATCGCATATTAAATTTACTTTAATTACGTCAGAAACAAAATTTGAATGAATATTATAGACAATTTTTCCGAACAGCACTAGTGACATCTAGTTTGATATCAAGAACTAATTTTTATTTTTAAATACTTCCTCATTGATTAATACCTACACCAGTTCCACATGTCTTCACTATTCAGAGGAAAATGTAGACCTTTTAATGAGCTGCCTAAATTTCAACGTTCAACGACTCATTTTTGCTAGTGCACTAGATGACATTTGTAAACGAATTGTAATAGGTCTTCTCCGCCGCGTTCAGGATTTGCTATCTAATAAAGACTTTTATATGCCAATATTTACGTTTATAGAAAGCACCGTCGATAAAAATCTCAATTCAAGTTTTTGTTTTATATTGTAAATAGTTATGTGAGTTTCTTTTGTTAATTAATTATGTAAGGTAGAAATAATTATTTTTTTGTATGTGACTGAAGGACTTGTTTCCATTGTCAGAATAAATTAAAAAAAAATGTAATTGACAGATGTCAGCTTCAAGCTGTCATTCTGGCATAAAGAAAGACTACTCTTTGATAGCAAGAAAAGACCTAAATTCACAAATAAAATAAATAGCGAGGTTTTTATTTCAAACTTGTAGTGCATGTCCGATCTTTATTAGTAGCAGAACTAATAAAAAACTTAAAAATAGTAGTCGTTGCTTGCAAGTCGCTTCATTTGTGCAAATGTCCGGTTACGCATAATTTTGTATATCTACAACAATGGATACAAATATTATCAATTGGACTAACAAAGACGTAGTCGATTTCTTACACAAAGAAAAGATATCTGTCTGTGTTACCGAAATTTGTAGATTGCACGATATAGATGGACAATGCCTGCTTTCTTTCGTAGATCGAGATTTCTACGAATATCCCTTCGATCAGATGATATTAGGCGACAGAAAACGATTTATACTACTTGTAAAAAAGTTACAAAGGAATAATCGTAGTGCTATGTGTGAACTTGGTTTATATGAAGATCAGTTGCTCGCAAATGCATCAACAAACATTAATTTTCTCGGTACTAATCTTTCACATTTAAGTTATAATCTCCACAATAAAATACCACAAGAATTCTATGGACACAATCGAGAATTCATTTCCAATTTCACTCCTGATGTGAAAGCTTCCAAATTGAAACCAGAGGTGTGGAAAACAGCAATAGCATTAGGTAAGTTGATAATATTTCATTCAAATATAAAATAGTGTACTAGTAATTTAATTTATTATGTAGTTTCGAAATTTAAGAAACAGTCTTATATAATCAAGTAGTTGAATAATTTATGGATATTTATTTTATTATAGTGCAATCAACAGTATTGCCAACCATATAGCTAACCAGCCAGGCTATACAAGACTGTTAAATTTCTCTACTTTTTTTTAATTTGACATTGTAGTAGCCCAATGTGCAGTTGTGTATACTTATTTTAAAATTGCTTATCTCTTCCTCTTATGTCTGTTTGTAGGCGATAAACGTCTGAGAGTTTGCATTTTATGCCTACCTTTTAAAAGAAAATTTATTATAAAAAGATTATTAATATATAATATTTTATAAATATATTATATGATGATGTTGTATCAATATTCTTTCCAGGTTATGTCTTCTTGGTCACCTGGGTGACAGCTGTTGTGATGGTAATTGTGCATGACAAAGTGCCTGATATGAAAAAATATCCACCACTTCCAGATCTGTTCCTCGACAATGTACCACACATTCCTTGGGCATTTGATATGTGTGAAATCACAGGTTCCCTCCTCATGGCAATATGGCTAGCTGTATTATTCTTTCACAAACATAGGTAATATTTGAAAAGGTTTTATAAATTCCATTATAATGTTAACATATTTTTACTAACCCATAAGATTACATAATTAACAAATACATTTTAAGACTAATGTGGTCAAAAAAAGGCATTCATTTGATTCAAGTTATGTTATTAAGTCATTAAAACAATGTTATATTATGTATTAAAATGTTGCACAAATAAAAACTTACAGAACAATAAATATAGCAAACTAATAAACCTTAGATTTTTAGAGCAGTGTAATATGTTTAGCCAATATTATATTTACAAAATTTCCAAAAAGAATAGATCTTGATTTGCACAAAAAAATAGTATGAGTAATTGCAATGAGAAAGTGTAAATTTTTCAACCAATAAATACACCGTTATCATATTATAATTTTTTTGTTTTCAATTCATTATAGATAAAATAATTGAATTTGTTTCTACAATTTCATTTGTAGATATTTCTACAAAACCATTATAATAGACATCAGTTGCATTCTCAAATTAAATTTTGTCTAATTGATTATACATGCAATCATGAATCACAATGTCATTGTTTTAATGTGTTCAAATACTTATCAATTGTTTTGTTTGTATTTATTTAAACAGTGTTGCTAATTACCACAGAAGTATAGACATCCTATCCTCCTAATATTACAAATGTGAAAGTTTGTGAGAGATGAATATATGTATTATTGGTTGGTTACTCTTTCACTCAAAGAAAACAATATAACAATGATAACCATCACTTATTGATATAGATTTCTTTATTTTCTTCTGATGTACTATTACAAACATTTTAAGCTTTGCATAAAATCTTTCTCCTAATTATTCATATGGGTAACAATAGTAAACACTGGATCAGAATTTTATGATACTGAAGAACAATGGTGATTACACATGTTTTATTTACAAACATTTTAGTGAATGCATACATAAATTTACCAACAATTATATCTTATGCGTAACTAAACTTTGATCTGTTACTCATAGCTACAACAGTAATAATAATATTGTTTCTCTATTCTGTGATAACTATTTCAAAGATCAATGTTTGGCGTTTTAGTGTTTTAGTCATTAACCTTGTCTAAAGGCTATTAAAACTTTGCTTTTCTTATCATAAACTTGTTTGACAACATAATAATTATTTTAGATGCACTCAGAACTTCATGTGTTGTTAGTTTACAAAAACATTTATAATCTAGTGTAAATATCGCCATTTATATTACTGTACCGACGCATCTACATCATGGCTGGCTCGTCGATATACGCAAACTAGGCAACTGCCTAGGGCGCTCGAATATGGGGGGCACCAAGGCATGGCAAATATTAGTATCTAAAAAAAGACTTAAACATGAGTCCATGTGAGCAGTATTCAAAAGTACGAAATTTTAAGACCAAGGTGTTTCTTTTACTGCCTGCAAAATTACACTCTTTAACCGATGTAGCTATATTAGTTTTTTATTTTGTTGTGATTTTTTTTATAGACGTCGTTCCAATAATTTTCCCGGAGATAAAGATCCCAGGCGGGTCAGTATAGAAAATTAACTTGTGTCTCAGGTCTGGGTTACTATACAACACAATTCAAAATTCTTTATAGTGCACATTACAAAATAGATTAAACTCAAAGTAAATTAATACTATTATGGGACAATTGGCGAGCTTATCGCTTAAAGCGATTTCTTCCAAGCAACCAGTGGATGGACGGCGAATGGATACTCTACTGTATCCTTTTTTGTTTCTGATATTCCATAATAAGAGAGCTCTAGTGTTAGTGTATATGATATTTCATTCAGGTTTATAATATTGAGGCGGTTCTTTGCGCTGGCGGGCACAGTGTTCCTGCTGCGCTGCTTCACGATGTTAATAACGTCACTATCGGTACCGGGGTCACATCTCAAGTGCGAGCCTCGCTCATACCCGCCCGCCGACGACCTCACCGTGTGGGGCCGCCGTCTGCGGCAGGCCTACGATATATGGAGCGGTGCGGGCATGTCGGTGCGAGGTGTACGCACGTGCGGCGACTACATGTTCTCCGGACACACTGTTGCGCTCACTCTACTCAATTTCTTCATCACTGAATGTGAGTTGCTTTATATTCTATTATTATATCTATCAGATTTAATTTATTTTGTATTGAACATAATTCTGCCTCCAGCACTAGATCTGTATGCTTTATATGTACATAGCTGCATATCAGAATACCACAATATGTTAAATAGTCGCAGCAGATTTTATATTCTACTAGCAAAGTAAATAGATTAGGGAAACTTCATAAGTTTGTATAATCAGACGTGTTGTTGACTGTACTTGAGGTACCGGAATAATTAGTGTGCCACCTACCTACATAGGTCAATAGAATATGGATTTTATAATAACAATAAATTAATTGGTTGTCTTTAATAATAGTTTGGTAATTCAATTGTTTTGTAAGAGCATATGAGCTACGGTATGTTTATTGTTGAATATTCGGCTCCCCACCGAGGACGTGGAGGTGGAACTCCGATTGGAAGACTGCTTTTCAATGCGCAATGTCAGACCCCCCTTTACTTACTTCGAAGTAAGAGGATTTTGGCCTGGGAAGAACAGTTGCCCATTGATTACACACACTCTTTGTAGAAAGAGAGAAAGGGTGTGAAAAGCTTAGACAATTTTTTTGTTTTTTTCTTATATCTATCCATTAATAACGCAAGTGACATAGATCATACACCCTTGTTTATAAATAACACGCCTATTATGTTTGCGTTTGTTCGCGTCCGACACGCGACGAGCATACGCCTTAAAATTTTTAAATTAGTGATAGGTGTGACAATAACGCCAGTTATAATATTAGTATTTCGTTCGTCCAAATTGTTATATGTATTTTATAATAGGTATTATTAAAAAGTATGAAAGTAGGTAATTCCGATACCCACAATAACTTATCAGTGCAGCATTGTGAATGTAAAATTAAAAAATAATAATAATTTCTTACTGTTTTAAAAGATTGTCATAATTTTTTATCTCATTTGCAGTTACGAAATAATAAGTAGTAATCTTATCAATTGCATTATTACAAATATATTTTATATACGTAAATAAAACTCAAAACAAGAAGAAAAATTATAGCAATGGAAATCTAATAAGTTGTCCATTTTTGACGTCAATCTTTCATCACCCCTAAGCCTAACGTATTACTTTTCAAATGCTCTATATAAATACTGACCTGAATACATTATTATTTATTTGTCAAAGTAATTCGTTTCCAATATGATATATAAAATGGACACGTGTGATAAAGACAAGCGCGAAGTAAAGATATATCTAAGACAATGGTTTATTTGATATTTATTGGCATGTGTATTTTATTATATTCAGTTCACAAAAAGGTATATTAGTCTGACCTTCATCTACACAGTAACAATATTGTATATTGAAACGAGAGTGCCAAGCTCACGATATATACCAGTGATAATCTTAGTATCACTTTATTTTCGCTAATAATACAAGCGTATGATTTCAACATAAACATCCAAAGCCGTTGGACTAAAAAACATGGTCCTCTTTACGTTTAATTTATAAACGGGTGTGTTTACATCACGTGGATAATTTGTGCTATACAAACTTAATAATACTGATAATCCTTGATCCTGATAGTAACAGAAGGAAGTAAGATAAACAATAAGCAAATAATAGGACAAAACGTCTAAAATCGATAACATTCTTTGATGTACACAATAAATGTTTACATTGGACGTTTTATCAACAAGTCCAGTTAACTAATAAACTACGTATTTACGCTTAAGGTGACGGAGGGGCGATGACGCACTGATATACTTACCTACTTAGTCGCGTTATGTAAATATATAGATAGGAAATAGGCTTGTTTTTGTTTTATTTGGTAACGATGTCAAATGCGTGCGCGCCAACTTGAAATTATTTGTAATTTGATTTTCATCAGCCATTAAAAGATTTTGTACAAAGAAATAACGTCTAAATAAGTTGTACTCAACTGAAAATTAAAAGATCCTATCATTCTAAGGGTTTTTTTTTCATAGCAAAAACGTCTATCTATAAGATTTTCTCGATAGAAAAAAAAAACAAAAAAAAAATTGGCATTTTTTTTCAAAAGGTATTATTTCTTCAAGACGATCAAATAACAAAAAATATTTTAATAAACATAGATACATACTTTGGAAATGCCTATTTTATTTAAATCAACTGCTTATCTTTACACGCGCATATTTAATGAGCGCGGTCTCCTAGACCGGTGGTAAGTGGTTACGGAAGCAAAACTAATGGTAAGTGGCTAAGGGTTAACGACTGAATATGAAAGTGGGATCGATGACTTAACACGTTTTCCAAAACACGGCCAAGCTCTAGATCAGGGGCTCGTAACCTTTCAGTCATTAGAGACCATTTGACAAATTCCACAAATGCTGGGGGCCTGGCTATATGCAGGCGTCCGCGTACCACCACCAGTTGAGGGCCTCTGCCCTCGATAATAATGTTTAGGTCAACTATTTAACGCGAAGTCAAAGTTTCGCAAAGATCGGACCGAAAGCTTCCACATCTTATTGTATTTGCAAACTTATTGATAATGTTCCCATACTTGCTTTATTTGAATGTCGTTGACTTACAATAATATGACTAATTTACAAGTGCATCCTGCTTTGTGTAATGTGCAGTTTAATATCCACTTATATCACCCTTACATAGTGTACTTGGTAGGTTATTCAACTCAATTCGATATGGCACTATATGCCTTCGTTCTTTGTTTAAAAAACGGCTGAAACCGACTCGTGTACGAAGGGTTTCGTAGCATTATCTTTAAAAACTCAAAAATCACATTTGTTGTATGGGAGTCTCACTTATATATTTATTTTATTCTGTATTTGTTGTTATAGCAGCAACAGAAATACATCATCTGTGAAAAATTCAATTGCCATCATGGTCCATGAGATACAGCTTGGTGATAGATAGATATACAAGAATTACAACTATTGACTTGCCATAATTAACTAACGTTATCTGAATTAGCTCCCTGTATGCATATTGACTCTTGTGTGTTCGATCACTAGCCGTTGTATGCGCGCCGGTTTCAAGTGGTCGCTTTCTCTGAAGTCCAGGGTTCGATTCCCGGTCTGGTCAATGTAGAATATGAATTCTGCTATATTCTCTCGGATGCTGTGCTACCACTGTTGTCAAAGACACTCCATAATACGGGTGCTTTTGGAATATGTGCAATGTATGTGATGTTGTCTAATATTTACTTATTTATATAATAACTAGCTTTTGCCCGCGACTTCGTGCGCGTGGTAAAGTTACTTTAAGCAGCATTTCTAACGATTATTTATTCACTATATCTTGTGAAATATCTGAAATAAAGTTTCATTTATCAAAATTCTTAGGGGATGCCTACGTCATAGTAGCTTTATGCATGCAAAGTCTCAGCCCGATCGGTTTAAAATTGACAATGTTTCATACACTTTTATCCCCTATTTTATAGGGGAGTAGAATTGATCAAAATCCTTTCTTAGCGGATGCCTACGTCATAACATCTATCTGCATGCCAAATTTCAGCCCGATCCGTCTAGAGGTTTGGGCGGTGAGTTGATAGATCACTATGTCAGTCGGTCACCTTTGAGTTATATATATTTAGATAATAATGATAGGCAAATTTTATAAGCATCGTTTTATTGTGACGACAGATACGCCGCGCAACTTGTACCTGCTGCACATTTTAACCTGGGTGATGAACATGTTCGGAATATTCTTCATCTTAGCGGCCCACGAGCACTACTCCATCGATGTATTCATAGCGTTCTACATCACCTCGCGACTCTTCCTTTATTATCATACGCTCTCTAACAACCAAGCGCTGATGCAGAACGACTCCTCTAGGTGAGATAATTATATATTATTCTATTCGATGTAAGCAAACAATGAAATCTTTCCTCTTCAGTTAATAATTATAGAATAAAAATATAATAACAAAAATTAATAATCTCTGGTCCCCGATAATGGTTTGAATCCGTAACCTACCTGAGATCATAACATTTCATTTGAAATTTAAAATGTTTCTTATAATATTTCTTTCGAATACTTACTGTAAATATGATAATACAGAGTAAATATAGGTTTCAAGGTGCCATCTCTGAAGTCTCGGATTCGATTTCCGGCCGGATCAGTGTACAGTCAAGGTCAAAATATATTATACACCACAAGTTACCAAAAAATGTAACCATTCAACTTACCATAGATATGGAAAAGTGCAAAACTTCAAAAATAAGTTATACAAGAATTTGACCATTACATATAAGTATGTGTTATTGTTATGACAAGCACATAATCATGAAAATATACCCACACGATAATGAAAAATAATCAAAACTGATCATCGAGATTTATAATGTTAGTGGTAAGCGCGTTTGATCTGTGATTGCGGAGGTTAAGCGACTACCGCAAAGGCCGATAATCGGATGGGTGGCCAAATTATTTTTAGAGGAGTGACTTAGAACGATCACGCGGGCTTATTAATCACTAATCGTAGGCGTATTTGGGTTCTATTCATTAAGAATACCTGTGATTTAGACCTACATGCGGGCCCAGCACGCGTAGCATGACAAACTCGAGGACGTTTTGTCTACACTCAAATGTCACCTTTCTCGGGTGCGCCCATACGATATCTCACTCTCAACCCGAGAAACTGACAAATGAATGTAGACAAAGCGTTTCTCGAGTTTGTCATGCTACGCGTGCTGATAGTAATGGTTGGTAGATTGGTATCATTCATTAAGAATATCCGTGCTTTAACGCCACCAATCCGCATTGGGACCTACATGTGGGCCCGGTACGGAATGCTCGGTGCCACCAACACGTGGACGGGACATGCACGCGCCACCGTGAACACATATATGCACACTTTACTTAATACCGCGTATGCATATAAATAGGGAATTACATGTGTAACTTGTATACAAATTAATGTACCCTAAATTAACACACATTAGGTTTCCAACATTGTGTGGATCTTTTATATAATTACTTATATAATGTCCAAATACTTGTATCTATATTTTTGACCTTGACTGTACATAATTAACTCTATAGTCTCGGGTCTCGGACTTGTGTTGTGTATGGATATGTTGTTTCATATTTCCACATAAACAGTACTTTTGCTACTCAATTTCTCAATCTCAACAATGCATGTGATATTGTCTTATATTTATTATTATTATTTATTTTCATTGTTGCTGGAAAACCTAAGGTGTGTCCATTTTGTGATATCTTTGTAACGCAGTCGCGACTGACAATGACATTCATTACTTGCGACAAACGCGCGGAAATAGACGCTAATGTCAAGGGTAAGATGAAAATATCAGGAGTGTGGACGGACGCTAACCGAGGGCGTAGTAGAAGATTAGTTGCTATGCACATGTAAACCCTAATATATATCTTATAAAGAGTCTTTATGCAATATAGTAGTTAGGTAGTATATTTTCCCTACGGGAATATCTTTTAAGAAACTATTTAATAAGTAAAACTAGTTTTTAAGAAAAAATACACTAGTTTCCACGTTTATGTTAGGTAAACAGATTGACAAAGGAAATTGCATGTTTTCCTTGCGCCCGACCTCGATGGCTTAACTTAATATTTGAAACACGTACGTAAACTTCCGAATGTCGATGAATAAATCGCATTGTAATGTTTTATGATACCAATCCTATCGTAAAAGTTCATTCCCGACCCATTTATAATTATCAGTGAGCTAACATTCTTGGAACTAGGTATGGTACTCGATTTTGTCTATTAAGTAACTTAGATAATGGATTTCTTTTTCGTTGTTTACATTAGTTAAGGTTAGGTTATTGTGCCAGTTTTTATATCAAGTTCTAAGTACACCAATAATGGAACACGTGTACTAATTTCTGCGATACATATATGTACTTGTGGTGATGTTGATAAAAATACGCGCTACGGCCGATATTTACAAAAAAGTATCACTGATATGGTACCGATACGGACAGCAATGATTCAAAAGAAACACTAAAGTAATAAAATCTAAAAAAATTTTTTTTTTTATTAATTCGAGACAACAACAGCCATTCCAACATAAAAAACGAAAGACATTATTACAATTATAATAAATCCGGCCAAAAAGTTGCCCACAATAAAAATAACAGTAAGCCTAACCCCCGGTTTCAATAACCAAAAAACTATCCGTTTTTGCTACCATCCGTAGCATTTCCTACCGATGGTAGCAAAAAAGTGTTTCAATAACATACCGTTGGTAGGTAAAGCTACCGACGGTGTGCTACTAACGGATTGATCTGATACTGATAACCGTTCGTAGGCAAAATGTATGAAAATGGCGCAAACAGGTGTTTCAATATCTTTCGGTAGAGCTGTCAAACTTACTATCCGTAGCTTATCTGTCAAATTTGCCTACCGGCCATTTTCCGTCGGTTATCGTAAAAATATTTATAAATGACACGTATTCCCTTGTTAACTAATAGAAAAATAACAGTTTTTCATTAAAAAATTAATATTGTAGAAGAGCTTGATGTGTTTTGTGGTTCCAATTAGAAGAATTTAAATTGTAATCATGCCAATATTTGTACCTTTAAGGGCTCATACTACCAATTAATCATTGCTCCAGATGCTTTCTACAATATGTTTCTGTTGAAAAACTTGATGATTTACCTCTATATAATTATGAAAAACCTTGTTCTGATGAAACTGAATTTGCCACCTACTTGTATCAAACTTATACACGTTACATTAGTTTATACCCTTTATTTTTTATTAAACACTGATATTGATTTAATTCTTAATAAAACCAAATAAATCAATTTGGATATAACTTATTTATTTTACAAATAAAAAACAATTCATTAAAAACTACATAATTTTTACATTATTCCATTGCATTTATCTACGTTTGTTTTACGATTTGATACAATCATTCCACTTTTTCTAATAACCATTCATTTATCATCCTATGTCAATGGATCACAATTGTTCACTGTCAATTTCATTAATTTTATCTTGCAAATTCAATATGTATAGTAATATATTATACAAATCACTTTATACAATTAAAAATTTATAATAAAGGTGAACTCTATATAAAATTCCCGCTAAGCTTCTACGGAACATAAATCAACTTTACTTTTTGGCATAATTAAAGGCAAAGGGATATAGCACATACGACCTAGTCTAGAGTGACAATATTCACATTGAGGTTCACTTGGACGTTTAAAATGCTTTTTTTTGAAGCAAAATTTGAAATATATTAGAAAATGGTGAGGTACATCAAAGTAACACGTTCGCGTTCTTGTACTACTAATTGACAAAACACTGCTCATAACCATGCACCGTACCATTTCAATGAACTGTGTATTGCACACGTTTATTTATATTCCGAAATTTAATTCGAGATAAAAAAACTTATATAAACAAATGATGTTATTTCAGGAGTTGCAAACATTTTCCAAAAGGTTATAATTATAATTTTATTTTTGCAAATAATAATACGAATATAAGATGTATAGTCTTATTTTCTCGACTTCTTTTTCTCTTTATCGACTTCAATAAAAGAGAAGGTTTCTCATTCAAGTGTTACTAATTTTGTATAACAAAGTGAGGATAAAAATGTAAGATTTGTTGACATTAGCCTATAAGAATTTCATTACTTTTTCAAATTTAAGTACTTTGAATTGTAAATCAATATCGAATAAAATACTTGTACAGTAGGTTGCAAATTCAGTTTCATCAGAACCAGGTTTTTCATAATTATATAGAGGTAAATTATTATGTTTTTCAAAAGAAACATATTGTAGAAACATCTGGACCAATAATTAATTGGTAGTAAGAGCCCTTAAAGGTACAAACATTGACATGATTACAACTTAAATTCTTCTAATCTGAACCACAAAACACATTAAGCTCTTCTACAATATTATTTTTTTAATGAAAAACTGTTACTTTTCTTTTAATTAACAAGGGAAAACGTGTTATTTATAAATATTTTACGATAAATCATACTAAATAAAAAAAGTTTAATTCAATGAGCCAAATGTTCCGAATCGCTGTTTCTTGCCTGCAGCATAAAATATTTTTATCTAAATAAATGGATTTTTAGTTCAAGTAAAAAAATTACTAAAAACTTTTAAAGAGATAAATCTAAACTATTTGTTGTAATGGTAACTCTTTTGTTTACATCAGAATTCCATTTCAGACGATAATTTGTTTCACAATAACACCACTTTTAGGAACCTAACCATATAATAAATAAGTCATTATAATTCCAAAACAAATTTCAAATTTAGTTTCGGTACGTAATCAGTTCACCTCTTTCCTATTGATGTCTCTGTCTTCCTTCTTACGATTTCGATTTTTCCAAGAAAATTATTAAATGTTAAAGACCAACATTTCAGTATAATCATAATATTACCTAAGACAAGGCTGTATGGAAAGATCCTTTTTCCTCGAATTATATAATTACAATTTAAAAAAATGAGCTACCGACAACCGTTCGTAGTTGGTAGGCGCCTACCGATGATTGTGAAACGCAAAAACGAATGGTTGTCGGTAGCTCAAAAAACGGTCGGTAGCTGCTACCGATGGTTGTCGGTATATTATTGAAACCGGGGGTAAGACAACTTATACAACCCAACCAATTATGTCATCAAATTATAACTCTTTATAGATGTTATAGATAGAGTTCTATTATTATAATATTATTTCTCACCCAACCAAGAAGAATAAATTACTTTGGACTTGACTTTTTCCAAGAAAATCTCTGCCACCTATGAAAGGATCGATCATAGCAACAAACAATTAGCGAAATGAGCTATGTGATGTGGACTGTACTATTGGAGTTAAAGAGATAATATAACGTGCGGAACCCGTGTACAGTTCGCGAAGTCGCCGATATATTGGTACATCGGATGCAATCTTAATAAAAACAGTATGTTCATTAAACTGATGTATGATATAATATTGTTTCAGGACAAGAATATGGTTCCCATTACTATCATTCTTTGAATCGGAGGTGGACGGTATCGTGCCAAACGAATACGAAGGGCCTGTTACAATATTGGCCAATTTAAAGCAGTGGTGTATGCAGCTCGTCTCCGATGTCAAACAATCTTCTGTGGCCAAGATCGCTGGGACTAAACTACAAGAAGGTGCTGCTATGGGTGAATACTCTGTCGTAAAATTAGTCGACGGTATCAAAAAGAATCTTAGTTTGATTGAAGAATATAGAAATACCAATCCACGATTGGTTACCTTGGACAAAAATATTCAAGCTGGCATGCTGGACGAGCAAATAGAAAATGATATACGCCACAAGAACATACCCGCGGAATCACTCCTCAAGGATTTAAGTAATCCCCCCTCGCCAACTTTGAAGAAAAATATATGAAGATGATAATACTATGTTTTATAGATTAGAGGCTATTTAAAATGAAAAACATGTTTGTAGTTGTATTTGTACAATGAAATTAGATACCTGATGTTTTACATTTCCATTATAGATTTTATAACGTGTTATTCCATAATTATTTATTTTAACAAGTAAGTTAAACATTTAAAAATTATTAAGGAGATTTATTTGCTCAAATATAATCAAATACGAAAAACCTCGCTTATATGTTATTTCATTAATTCGTCTGACTTTAGAATAGGTATGTGGCATCATAACACCTAAAGATTGGCCATATCTTAAGATGGTAAACCGACTTACATGATAATAAATTTTAAAAGCTGAAGTCGGTTAATAAGAAAATGGTGTTTGGAAAATGATATATATATATAATAATATTACACTGACATTCTCCGCTATGAACAATTCTATTATAATATTATAAATGTGAGTTTCTTTGTTTGGATGTTTGAATGTTTGTCGGTCTAACTACTGAACGGGTTTTGATGAAATTTGGTATACAGATAGGGTGTTAGCTGACTTAGATAATAGGATACTTTTTATCCCACTAAACATTTCCCTAGGGTCCACGCGGGCGATCATCGAGCTTCCATTATTATTAAATGATTACCTTATCATTTTAAGACCATAGTTTTTTTAAATATCATTACTCCTATTAGAGCTGGTGAGTTTTTTGCTCGTTCTTCTTATCAGCCAAAAGACGTCCTGAACGAGCGGTAGGGAAAAAATGTTGGACGATTCAAAACTACTTTTAAGAAGTCTATTTGAATGAAGATTATTAAGACTACTTAACGATCGTTGTCAATATTGAGACTGCACGCTCAAATTAATTAAAGTATTAATCCTAGATGCTCTAGGTATATTAAGTACACAATCAAGAGGAGTGGCATACCATGCAGGAAGCCTGTGTCGGAGGACAACATGACGTCACCTACTGATGACAAATGAAAATTTGTAAATTTTAAAACTGTAAATTAATGTAATGTAATTAGATCACAGAATAATGGTTTTTATATCAAAGTAGGTACTATGGTGCTACTGGAATTCAGTCAGCTTAACAGCGACAAAGACTCTACACAACTATTTTGTTATGAATACATTAACTGACAGAAATAATTCTTTAAATATTTAGATAAACTGCTGATATAAGGCTGCCTCGTTAAGATAAAATATTTTTATGAGATTTTTTAGCTTTCTTTTATAGTGAAAATCTTTTCGACTGTAATAAATCTCAAACAAAGACGATATTTTTACAGCTTATGCCGCCCCGGGCGTCACTTTTAAAGGGGCGGCAAAATTTCACGGTAAACAATAAAATATATTTTTTAAATATTTGAACCAATTCATATTTTTAACGCAACTATAAATTCGGACCGAATGAAAAGAACACGGAATTCTTCATTACTTATTCTGTGACGGATTCGAAGAATAATCTTTCTTTAAATTATATTTAATTCGTATTTTCTTTTATTTCAAATCCTTTTATTTTTTAAAAGACAAGCCCGCTTTTTAAGATGTAAGTACTGTGTTACGAGGGACAAAGTACACCGACTAAAAACAATTATTTGTAAATCACACGAAAAATTATCCTTTGCGGGGATCGAACACTCACTCGTAGGTAATTTTATAGCGACAACTAAACCACTCCACCAACCGTGCAGTCAAAATCTAGTCTGTATAATGCAAAATAATGATGACAGTATAATTATATAAAATACCTCGTGTGTTCACAAGTTTTGAGACGAAATAAAAGTTGCGTGACTAATTTAATAATTAACTTTATAACTTTATATATTAACGAGTATATTTCTAAAATTTTCAGTAACCATTACATAGATAATAATCAACCATAAAGTATATATTTTATTCAAATGACTGCCCTTGTTTTGAATACAAGCCCTTAGACGATTTGGTCAGTTTACAATGGCGGCACAAATCATTTCTAGCGGAATTCGCTTTGCTTCTCGAACTAGGGGTTCGCTTTAGTGACTCCAAGTTTGGGTGGGACTTTCGACATGCCCCGAGCTCTAATTCAGTCCATAAAGAATAATCCAGCGGGTTGAGGTAGGGGCTGGAGGGCCACTCGCCCGCCGCGATGAAAGCCGGCACATTCTCCCTCAACCAAGCTTGGGTGATTTTTGCCTGGTGCCGTGTCTTGCTGAAAAACTCAATCCTTATTGTGAAATAAAGTATCAACCAGGGGTTTCACAACGGCTTGGCTTTCACCTTGATACCTTGTTGGCAAAAATGGAACGGAGTGACACCTTCATACGAAACTCCCCAAATTATGAGTGCGCGTGACATTCCGTGCAAAAAATGGGACACCTTGCTACTTTGATCGTACACTTTATTGTTTTTGTTGGTTAAACTTTTCCAAGACAATAAAATTTTTCTCGTCGGTGAAGAGTATCTTCCTAGCATCATGTCTCCTCAGCAGCAATGGATAACGATCGCGTCGTAACAAACTCGTTTAAAAAGTGAACTTTTCTACGGCTATATGCCTTTACCATAAGATCATATTTCGGTATACTGTTCACAGAAACGCGCGAAATTTTAGTCTGCAGAGTTTCTTCTGAGTGCGAGATGGATTTCGGCGAAGTCACTGCGTGACCGATCACTCCTTTGGCGATCTTGCAGAGAACTTATCTCTTTGTACCGCTTTATTGTGTAATAGACGAAGTTACGACTTACTGGAAAACTTTTCAGCTCGAGGAAAATCTGCATCGGTTTTTTTCCCGCCTTTAATAGCGAAATAGCAGTTGCACGTATTGTTTCGTTCCCTCCATCACGAGAAAATATCTGCAAATGAATTTACGACACAAATAAACTTAAATATCCCAATTACAAAATCACTAAAAAAAAACAGCCAGTGACATATTATTTTTCAAGTAAAATGTTTGACTCAAACTTATGAACACACGAGGTACATATGAAATACCTTATTATGAGGGGTGACATACACCGCCGCTACGCCACTGGCTTCTGGCTAGGGATTACCGATTTATTAAAAATGAGTTACAGAATACCAAAACCACTCGATGACGACTTCCCCACAGAGCTGTGTGAACAATTTATTTTGGTTATCCTAGGAAGTTGCCAGAGTTACAAAGAAGTTGATGAAGTTTAACCTCATTAAAATATTAAAATGAAATAAAAAGCTAGCATTTTATAATATTTTATATAATTCGTATGAAAATTAGTTAAAAAATGTCTTTAATAATAACATAAAACTGTCATGAAAAAGCCTATTTTTAAATTAATTACAACCAAAAACAAAGGGAGTGATAGACTACTTCAATCTCTTCAAAGTGTAGATGATATACTGATTGCTTTAAAAATGAAATTACTAGTAAACAGAGGTTAGTAAATTTTTCTGTATTGTTAAATTTCATTTAAACATGTTTTAAACTTAGCATTTTGGAAAATATCCATATAGATTGTTTACATTTATATTAATTCAAACCGATTTCCTAATTTAATTGTTATTGTGATAGTAGCATATTACTTAGCACCTCAAAAGATCTTGGCAAAATATGCTTTATGTATAAATTAGATGGCCACTTTAAATTTCTTAATAGAGTACTAATAGCAGTTTCATACTTAATGAGAATAAATAAATACTCTTTAAAACTTACGGTAAATTAATATTGTCTAATGAAAATTGATAGATTAATTTGTATAAGAAATATTTATCATTAATACTTTAAAATAATACAAGCCTTATGAAGGAAAAACCATTAAATAGAAATCTTACTCTGGAACTTCATATAAAATTGATTAATAATCTAATGATTAATGATAATAGGCCACTTCATAGAAAACATTACACTTAACATCGCACCAATGCAACTCAAGTTTTCGATATAATTTTTAGCGTTATATACAATGGCTCTAAGAAAAGAGAGATGCATTATAACAAAACAAACTTATTGGATAGTGTTCACTTAGTGCTAGTGGGCTGAGTTTGAGCTGAAAAGCAAATGGGTGTCAGTCAACTATTCAGCGGCAGCAGCTTGCTCACTCTGTATCAGATCTTCTGATGGGTTTTCCTTTTTACTTTCAGGTGCATTATCTTTCTCTTCAGATTGATCACGAGAACTAATGGTACCATTCTCATTTACAGAAACATCTTTTTCAGGTGTACTTTCCTTTGATTTCTCAGATTCAGGTTCAGAATCTTTAGCTGGAGATTTTTCTTTTTCAACAGTTTTTTCTTCTTTTTCTACTGATTTTTGTCTCTCAGGAGAAGTCTCTTTTTCAGATTCTAATTTTTCATCATTTTCTTGTTCATTATCCTTAGCAGGGGAAGGCTCTTTAGAACTAACTTTCTCAGCAGGCGTTGTTTCTCTTGATGGCGTTTTCTCTTTAGCAGTTTCTTCTTTCAACTCCTCAGCTTCAACATTCTCTTTTGGTGGCTCAGAATTATTATCATTCTCAGTAGTTTCCTCTGCTTTATCACCATTACTATCTTTTGCAGGTGAGCCTTCTTTTGATTTGCTTTCATCATCTTGTTTGGCAACATCACCATTTAAAATTTTCTCCTGAAATGAGAAAAATGACATGTTCTTATTTGCATTCATTTATGATTAAACTATAAATTATTACTAATAAAGATAAAAATGTGTTTATTAAAATATAGAAAAATTATACCGTGTTGATCCTAAAGTTTTACCAACACTACATTGAGTGTTGAAAGAGTAATCTTATATAACTCAACATTGTCAAATATATGTTATAAATAAATCTAATTAATAATTGTAATACACCTATATTTTCATTTGTATGATACAGAAAGTTTTTAATTTATTACATACAATAAAAAGACATATTACTGGTTCCCTCAACAACAGGAAATAATACTATGCAACAAACCTGTTCAACTTCTGTTTGAGGTGGTTCCTCTGAGGGCACTTCTAACTTTAGAAACTGTTCCAAGGTATCTACTTCATTAGCTAGATCAAATTGATCATAATCCTGTTGACAAATTATTATGAGTAAAAAATATTGTTTTTAGAGAAGATAAACATGAATCCACTGGTTTATGTGCACTCACCCCACAGTACTCGTCATCATTGAAGACTTGCGGAGGCAATGGGGATCGAGGGTTAGGGTCGCTGACAGTGCCTCCGTTCGACTTGGAATTGTTTTGCATGAATTCTTTGTCATCTTCTCTTCCTGGTTCCGTTATGTCAATGACATCATATTTTATGTTTTTCGAGTCTAATATCATTAGCACACGTTGTTGCCTCTTTTTCACCTACGACGGTTGTTAATCACGTAATCAAAGACATTAATTTCATGAATCAACCTTAAAATTTAGTGATAAGCACCCGGCCATCCCAGGGATTTTCTAATATTAAACTTACCTCCTTATTTCCGGAAATACCACTTATGTATATTTTGACAACCATATTTGTAAACTAACTTTCTCAAATCACTATAACAATGAATAAACTTGTACAATTAATAAAATAAAAAAATAGGCTTGGCCATTAGTCAATCTGTTAATATTTAGTAGTTCGATGATGACATTCCATTCAGTGTTGCTATAATAATTATCTAAATATTTCGATCACTGAATAAACATTTCGGTGAAAAAAAATTATCTTCATTATTTTGACTTTAAATCTTAAGAAAAAATACAATATTGTTACAAACTTTGAGTTTGTGTACTTTCATGTTAGAAGTAAACTTTAAAGTTACCTCACTATATTAACTTTAAAGTTAATATAGTTCACCTAACTAACTAGTTATGTTTAACCTAACTATATGTTCATAGTTGAACAATAGAACTTTGAAAAGCTGAACCCTTAATGAGGATTATTAATGGGTTTGTCAAGTCGCTCTAAACTTCATGTCCCTGTAGTCTTCATATTAAGAAATACACCTATTGTTTCATAAAAATTGAGGGAGTCGTTTCGAAGTGATGATTGTTTTGATTTTTAACTTTTACAAAACATCACTTCAGTGCGCTATGGACATATGGCGTCCGTTACAAAGCGCAGCTCCACGCCGCACGCAATATACTGAGTCACTCATACATTGTACCGGTACCGGTTTCTTGATGACAATAACAATGACTAAACTCGTATGCCGTTCACATCGTAGTGCTATAAAAAGAACTTAAGTCGTGTGCCGTCCACGTGGTAGTGCTAAAGCACAGGTATTTTTAATGAACGAAACCAATACGCATCCACCGAACATTCTGTACTGGGCCCCCGTGTAGGACCCAAAGCGGATTGATGATGCTAAAGCACAGGTATTCTTAATGTATGAAACTAATCCAGTCATCGTTTCGTACTGGGCCCGCGTTTTGGGTTCAATGTGGATTGGTGGTGCTAAACTATAGAAATTTACTCTTAATTTATGTAACACCACAGCATTCCATGCTGAGCCCAAAAGCGGATTAATGGTACTAAACCATAGGGACCGTTCTTAATTTGTTAAACTAATCCACTAGGCATTTCGTACTGAGCCCACGTGTAGGACCCAAAGTGGATTGGTGGTATTAAAGCACAGGTGTTCTTAATTCACCCAGAACGTTTGTGGATTTAACATATTAAATAATTTTCCACCAAACACAGGTCAGAAGCACTCGGGAGTATGTTAACATGACGTCACAACAGCGAGCGGCGACCTCACGTTGTGCACTTAACTTAAAAATTGAATATCTTGAAAACTATACGACGTATCGAAAAATTATTTTTATTTTTAATAGACTATACTATAACGTAAAAATAAATGACATTCCTCATTACCCGAAGGTTGGAGTCAATTAGTCGCTTGATGTGCATACTGCATAGTTCAAGACAGAAAACAGATTTCTTTCTCAAATGTTTTGTAGTTTGACGCACATGTGTATATCTTATAGTGTTTTTATATGTGAAGTAATCTTTTTGTTTAATTTTGTAGCAAAAACCCACATTTCGATTATCCGAGCGAGTCTCGGTCAAAGTCGCTTTTCACTGTCTGTCCCTATGTATGCTTAGATCTTTAAAATTACGCAATGGATTTTGTTTTTTTTTAGTACATAAGGGTGATTCAAAAGTACTGTTTTTATCCCACTATAGGAACTCGCGGCAGAAAGCATTCCATTAATCTTTTAATAATTTTTGTTATTATGTATCAAATTATTAACGTAAAGTAAGTATGGCGCGCTAGGATGTTTTTCTTTGTGCAGGCAAAATACATTAGTTTGTCTTTATCGAGATTTTACATACTTACTAAAAATCCAACTGGGTTTTATATGAATAGAATCGAGTTAGACGTGTTTGCAGGAAACTCAATAAACAACTCATATTCTATTTGTACTTTTTCGTATTTGTATTGATATCTAAGTTTCGAAGTTTTTGAATTTCAGTTTTTTAATATTATGTTAGCTAAAAGGAAATATACCAATCCTGGGGATGCCTACGGACACCATGCCCCCGAGAGTCGATTCACACAGGTCATATCTTGTGGAGATACCCACCAGGGACGACTGGTCAAACAATCGTATAGTATGGAAAAATGGAAGCCTAAAGTGGTACACTGACGGCTCCAAATCCGGTCCTTAGGTAGGATGTGGAATTTATGGAGAAGCCCCAAGGAAGGCTATAAGTCTGAACATGGGAAAGTACTCCTCAATATTCCAGGCGAAAGTATACGCCATTTTGGAATGTGCGGCAGCCAATCTGCAAAACAACTACCTCAATCATACTATCTACATCCACTCTGATAGTCAAGCTGCACTCTTAGCACTAGCCTCTGACGTAACTAGATCGAAGCTGGTCGAGAACTGCAAACAGACATTGAACTCTTTGGGCAACAACAACAAAGTAGTTCTACGATGGGTTCCAGGTCACGCTGGACACGAGAGCAATGAACAGGCGGACAAACTGGTGAAGAAGGGTGCTAAAGACGCCTTTATCGGACCCGAACCTTTCTGTGGCATCCCTCAAAGCCTAACCCAGCTAACCTTGAAAACATACTGCCATTATGCAGCTATTCAACTATGGAGAAACACTCCCGGTATGAAACACTCTAAGACCCTGATTAAAACCTTCAACAAAAAGGCGGCATCGGAGGCCTTAAACTTAACCAAAAATCACCTTCGCACACTAGTACGAGCACTCACAGGGCATTGTGGACAGGGCACAAAAAATACAAATCAATATTGATTGATATTCTATTCCTGTGTCATTTGACCTCTCTTTACTTACGCCACGTAACTATTACCTATTCAAGGTTGAGCGGGTGCCGCCTTTTAGAGTGAATTCGGACACCTGAGTGAATTCAATCCGGGTTTAGATTTTTACAGAATCCCTGGGCTGCTCTCTGAGCTCTTTCGAGTTTTAAGAATGTAGATTTTAAAGTACACCCCCAGTTAGTAATACAATACGTTATTTGTGATTGGCATAATGCAAATAAATTAATCTAATGATGTGCTTTTCGGTTACATGACGGAGAATTTTAAATATATGCATAAGTTATCTAATTCTGGCAGTTATGAGATCTGTGTGTTCAAAAAAGCTTAATGTATTGTCTATTACTACTCCCAAATATTTAATGGACTTTACTTTTTCTAATATTGGACACGAACAGTTGGAGATTGAAGGATTATCACAACAATGAACTTTAATTGATTTATCTAACGACTGGGGCAAGGATGATCTTTTTATGGAAATAGGTATAAATTTAGATTAATCTATATTTAGAGATAGTCTATTAGTACTTAATCAATCTGAAACCTTGTCAAATCCTACTTGGGCATTCTGAAAGACCTCACTCCACGATTCACCAGCAAATAGAAGTGTCGTATCGTCTGTGAAAGAAACAATCTTTCCACGGGGGGGTTCAAGATCAAACTAATCGTTTATATATGCTACAAAGAGGGTAGGACCAATTATGCTGCCTTGAGGAACTCCATGGGTTATTTGACGGTATTCACTGCAATATTCACCTATTTTCACTTGTTGGACTCGATTGGTAAGATAATCAACTATCAATTGTTGTTGCATTTGACGTATTCCTAGAGCTTCGAGCTTTCTTATCAAGAGAGGGTCAGAAACTGTATCGAAAGCTTTTGCTAGGTCTAGAAATATTACAATTACTTTTTTGCTATGATCAAGATTATCCACTATATACAAAGGAGATACAAAGGTGTTTTGGATTTATTCCCACTCTTATATTACGCTTCGTAATAAGTAAATTCATTTATTATCTGCGATGTTCTTCTGTTGTTCTTGCAATGTCGACACAAAACATAATTTAATAAATCAATCTCAGGGAGGAATATATTGATAATAATTCTAAAATTAATCTTATTTTTGCATAATAACTTCATTCGATTCATGTTTTCATTTAAAAACCATATCAATTCACTAAATTAATCGAAAATTATAAGGAGGCCTCAATCTCAAGTTAAGACTGATATAATGTCAAATGTGACTTTTTATAACGATACAACTGTGTTAAGCTACCATTTTTATATTTGGATCAACATATGGTAACAGTCACCACGTACGTTCCGATATACGTTGTGTGTTGTCATTTTTATGATGTAAATGAAATTATTGGAACGTATTATACCTGATTTATTTGAAAAAAAAAATAGCGCGCTTAGTCTACGATACTGAGATATATAATACAATGTTATGTAACTTTCGCAATGGCCGGTCATGGGATTGGTGACCAAAAAAATATTATCTTGAGCTCCGCCGTGCTTCGAAAGACATCTTAAGCCGTTGGTTTGTAGTTGATAATACCCACCAATCCGCACTGGGCCCGCGTAGTGCGTCATGGTTAATATTCCCAATTCGATTCCATCCATAGGAAAGACCTGAGCCCCAGCAGTGGGAACACTAATAGGCTGCCGATGATGACGAAAAATTTTTATACGTATGAATAGAAATCTTATAAGTGCTGTTTAAAGTTTCGAATAAATCGAAGAGGATGGCGCTACCAGCCCGACGGATATCAACTATTGAAGATAATGATTAATAAGATTATATATTTATAGTGATGTTGGAAGTTGGAAACTGTAAATCGTCGATGATAATTTAGTTCTGAGCTGGCACTATTGACAATAATAGCGATAGTTATAAATTAATTAAGGACGCTAATTTGACAGTTACACTCAGAACGTGCAGTAACACACCTCAGAATATCAAATTATACACATAACAAATTATGTACAGGCAACAGCACGTCAATTCTGACTCAACACAACATTTATATATTCCTACAAAACACTTTATTGAGCATAGAGTACGTGACTGAACTTTGTTTGTGATTTGTAAATTACGGAGTGCCGCAAGTTAGTGGTTTTGGTACTACTTTTATCTTCTAGTGTATAAATCATAGATTCACTGATAAGTCTATGGTGTAAACTGTAAAGGGTTATTTGTAAAGCACCAGCAACCTCGCAGGACTAGGCAACCGACATCATAAATAATATTTTATCTCAGAGTTCAATCATATAACTCAATACTTTTAACAAAAATATGTTTTGTTTTTATTTAACGCTATGGGTCGTGTCTGTGATTGTCTTAAAATGCATTTAAGTTTTAAAGTTCTTATTTATTACCATAATAATCAATTACGAAATGTATAGCTCGATGACGTTGTGGATATGCGCCGCGGCCCGCGATCATTGTTGTTAAGCCACTTTCGCAGGGGTCGGTCATGGGATAGGTGATCAAAAGACGTTAAGCCATTGGTCCTGGCTGCATTTGCAGACATTAATACCCTCCAATCCGCATTGGGCACATCCTCCTTAACCATCCTAAGGAAGGTCCGAGCTCTTGCAGTGGAGACGTAAAATGGCGGTTGGCGGCTGCAACCGTCATTATCATGTATTTAATTGATTGTTGAAATACCCATATACCTCTGAAACTCTAAGAGCCTTTAGCACTCAATACAAAAGGGAAAAATAAAAGAGATGTATGCAAGTACAAATTTATTTATAGATATTATAAATTATGATAAATAGGCGTATTGTCCAGTAGACATGGAGAAGAATGGCATAACGCATCAAATTATGATAATGCAGCGTTAGTGCGCGTGGAATGTACTACAGTCTTACATGCAAATTTCTTCTTGTATTAGTTAACATGACACCTGAAGGCCTTTTCTATTACTCCGTAAACGATTTGGTGTATTTAATAAGACTCCAAAGAAACGTGTTTTTCGATAATTGATAATGCAAAGAAAGTGGGACCTCTATTTGTTTCTAGTGCACAGAAAAAATAAAATAAATATAAGTTTAACAAAATTATGATAAAGATTCGAAATTTTCCGAACTTTCGTTCGAGAACATATATAATAAGATTTCGGGTGTCATGTTAATTTATACGAGTTATAATGCCTCTAATCGAAGGCTGTTCTCATGCGAATACGCACTAATGAATGAAATGGTATGCAGAAACGTAATTATACCCATTACGTTTATTTGATCTGTTTCTATCTAAAGTATGGAAATGCATACAAATATTTTCACAAATTTATAATTAGTAACTACAACTATTGTATTCTAATTAATTTATAATATTACAACTAAATCACATACTTAATCTTTTTTTACTACAATTTCATAAAAAAAAGCATAAGATTACCTAAATTTATACAAAAAAAAAACTTATCAAACATTTTATTTTAAAGTTTCAAGTATTCGCAACAATATATTAAAATAAAACATGATTAAAAACAAAATAATATGAAATGCATACGTCGCTTGTTGTTGACAATGTTCGTAAATATTGTTGGCGCGTACCCAAGTGATGTCGGCGGGCGGTAGTTAGTTGTCGTGCTTATGATGCATATTTATTACATATAAAATTAGCTTCAATTAACGACTCGGAAACTATTCGACGCTAACCTACCTGGGCCATTATGCTAATGTTTACGTAATAACACCATCCCGATCATCATCAAGTTTAAGTACTTGCATTTTCCCATTGTACTTTCTAACTGAAGTCCGATATTATTAGTGAAATGTCTTCGTCACAAAGCCATCGTTACAGATTAAGATAAAGGATTGTAGTTGAAGCGCTATTGACTTTCTATAATTACGCTAACATTAGCAGAATTGCCCTACTAAACTTATGTCTAGCAATTCATGTTGTATTATATTGACCTTACGTTTTAAGTATAAAATAAAGAAGTCATGCCGCGTGTTTCTATCCAAATTTTTACTCTCGCATACCTATCTACAACTGCTTTCATAATAGAGGAACGTTTTGCAATACATATTTAAGATACAAAATTATGATTTACTATACAAAAATAAATAACGTCGATAAATAAAATAGTAAAAAAAAAAACAAATTAAATGTCAGTCCAACATGACACTACATCCCGATAAAGGTAGGTAAAGACTAGCCTCAAAGTCGTAACATTTTTCTATATTTTTTTCTGTTGGCTCTAAAATAATTAGTTTAGAATAAAAAAAGAAAACAGAATAAGGACATTTTGTAGTAGTAAAATAAATGTTTACTACTACAAAATGTCCTTATTCTGTTGAAATTTAAGTTCAAAATGAACTGCAAAAATTTTGCCTTTTCATGTAGCCAATGTGCTGATGTATATAACAGTGTATAGCAGTACAGTGATGGACAAATTGTTCTCAAGATTAATGATTGTTGTAATTTTTATTAATCTAAAACTAACTGTTTAATCTTCGATACTTTACTTAACGCTATGCGGATAGCGCTACGTATCGTACAAATGATATTTTACGTCATCGTCTGTGTTTTCACCTGTCCTGAAAAGCACTACAGCAATTTTATATGAGACTGACACAAAATATAATTGTTTTGTGATAATACTACATTCCATAATTACATTAATAACATTTGTGCGCCATTGCTACATTATTTACACAGTCGAATAGATATAAAAAAATTAAGTAATACTTTTTTCAAGAATTTTTATTCTCCCAATCGTAAAAGTAGTCGTTACACGTTATCTTCCAGTTAAAAACATAAAAAACAAAGCACCAAATAATAACATTGAGCAACGATTAGGTAGAACAATATAAAATAAAAATATAACAACCTCATTTGTAGTAAAATTTATATTAGGCTATATATGTATGTATATATATATATATATATATGCATGTAGCGATATTCAATAATAAAATGAACCAAAAACATATCAATTATTTATATTTTTATTCATAGGCCGAAAAATAGGCACTACTTCTAGATTGTAACGGATAAAATAAAAAATAATTTACTGATTTAAAAAATCATCTCGCTAATAAAAATTATGTCATCGGCGAGTATAATCTCGGGGTCAGCTAACAGATGATAAATAAATATAAAACAGTTGAACGCCTGTACATAACGAGCTATAGACATCGACCAGTGAATTCGACTCGCTCTTATACAGGGTTCGCAAAAATCCAATATTTATGTAAATATAAAAATAACTATCGATATTTTTAGGATAAATACATTTTCATGTCGCACTATCACAATATAACTATTTTTTCAGATACTTTTGTGTTTTTTTTGACCCATTCTTTAGAAAATAATTAAATGCTCAAAATATAATATTATTACATCATTTTCTAAATGTAATACGACAATTTTAAGACATGATGTACTTAGCTATAATTTAAATACGATAACCATAACTGTAATAGTCATTTCCCTGATATTAATCTTTTGCCCTCTATAAAACGGTTATTCGACATCCTTATCTTTTTGGAGATTTTACTAATTGAATAATACATATTTTATTAAGAGGATTAAAGTTAGTTAATTTTTGCGAACTAACTTCAAAATGAAGGAAGGTATTATTTCATTGAATATATGTTTTTCACAATTCATATTCACTTTGTCATGCGAAATGTCACCATTTTTACAAACAAAACATTCTCTTTAAAATATTAAATACACTATAAGTAATTATAACGACAAATTCTTTACATACTCTTTGAGGGTAGTAAAATAAAAAAAATGTAATTTTCATTGTCATTATAATTTTCACAATTGTTTCTAGGAAATTAGAGTGTGTGTAAGTACTTTTATAAGTCGGGTTATTAGATTCACTCAATAGAAAATTTATATTTTCTACGTTCAAACTGTATTATTATTATGTTTTGTCATTATTACCTTATAAAGTCACTTTCGGGTTTTTCATCTTTAAAGATGAAACTACTTTGGGTTCCATTGTGTCTAGGAAATGTTTTGTGTACTTTATTAATTGTATGCTGGAACCCCTCCAGATAGGATGAATCTACATTTTGCGTTAAAAATGTAAAAAAAATTAAGTCTGTTTCGTTATTATGATCTCATAAAGTCTCTTGCGTGTTTTAAATTTCAAAAATGAAACTACTCTGGGACAAATTTGGGCCGTCTCCCTTGACAGTTTTGTAAAATCGAACATACTGTGATGTGCTGTTGCGTCAATTCAATTTATCCAATAGATTTACATACATAGTATCGAAACTGTGTAATGAAATATAATGAAACGAAAGATTATTCATTGAACCGAGAAACGAGGACGATGTAACAGATTTTTTTTTTCTTTTAATGTGACAGTGGCACATTATGATGTAATACATTATATCTTTATCACAAAGGGAAGATATTCAAATATGTTATCTCTTTGGCCACACTGAAGGTGACTATCTTACTGGACGCCTTTTTTATTTCTATTACAATTTGCTATGAGTTCAGTTAATTTCACTCCTATCAGAAAGAACTAGTCCCTAAATGAGATATTTTCAATTACTAATCCAATTTCAAAGGTATTCAACTTTTTATCACAAGAATATAAAATCAATTTTTACTATTATAATCAGTCAAATGCTAGATTTGTCGATTATTCAATAAGCTATGAGTAAAAGAGAGATCAAAAGAAAACTAAATCCTATCTAGTTAATTACAACAATGTGAAAAGGTGAAACTTTCTCATCCTTTTTCTTTTCACATCGTATAACGGAAATTTTCTTGTTGCCTACATGCCGACAAGTTTGCGTTACATTTGAGGTTCCCATAAAAGGCCAAGAGCTCTGATTTGCCTCAATATTCCATAGTCCGTGTCTGTCTGCCACACTGTTAACTAAATGCGAATAGAATTTCTCATTTCTATATTAAACCAGAAGTACACACATATCCAGACCAGTGTGATTCGCCCTTATCGTGCCCATGTGTAGTTCAAACGATAAAAGTCTCACAGTCTCACACTCAATTAAGATGACATCTGAAGGCCTATTCTATTTCTACGCAAGGGAAATTTCATTTATTAAAAAAAAAAACAACTCCAAACAAACTCATTTTAGGTACGCAACGAAGGTAGGTTCTAAAACTACCTCTGATGCACAGATAATTTTCACGGATATGATTATAACAAAATTATAAGAAATTTCGTCCGAGAACAAATAGAACAGGATTCGTCAGATGTCATATTAATTCTTATAAGAGTTATTGTATATTCACTATATCTTACAACGGCAACACGACTTCAACCCTTTAATGTTAACTCGTATTATTATACATAAATTTTATCACATATAGATAATATCAATAACTGTCTAGTAAATACATCGCAAAAATGTAAAATATACATATTTATCTTCAAAGAAATCCATTCCTTTAATTTTTGCACGATACATAAGAAAATACGAGTTAACTTCTCTCTAATATTGAGATTCTATATACCTATTTCTTTTTCTTATTGAAAATTGATATTTTACATAAATAATCTAGCTATTATGCTTGCACACAGCAGATTCCATAGTAATTTTAAACCTCAATGGTTTCTTTAAATAAATCAAAACTAAATAAAAGTATGCAGATTGAAACAGAAAGTCTCTTTTAGTAATATGTATTCATTGCAGTTCAGATTTATCAGAGCGATTAGCAGGTGACAAACGTAGCGTGGTAAACCTAACATACCTTAATTCAACTCCATTGTGTTTACAGAAATTCCATCTGTTACGTGAGCATTCAAATTATGGCAACTCAAAACCATCGGAGACAACGGACCAATTAAGGTTGAACTTTGTCGATATGTAATAGTGACCGCGAATAGAGTTATCATCTTTTCGGTTTTCCCAAGACCGGGAGAATCGGTCTCGTCTATTGTGCGGAGTTGAAACATATTGTAGTCTGATTACATTAATCGAAGATAGATATGTAAATATCTTACAGCCAAGAACTAGGTTTTCCATATCCGAGTACTATTTCACAAATAATAGCCCTATCAAAAACTTGTAAATAAAAAAATTAAGTCATTTAAACTACAAAATTGCCAAAGAAGCCTAAAAAAATATACCAAGGCATCCTAATATATATATACAGGATTATTTGTAAAATAACAACACCATATATAAAAATGCTTGTTTTATGACTGTTGATAAATTAGTTACAAAAATTAGAAAAAAATATATTGAATTTAATTTACCATCCAAATGTTAATAACCTTGCAAGCATCTCGTGATAAGAAGATAGTTCACAAAGCGTCGTAATATGACTTTAAACCCTATGTTTTGTAGGTAAAGTTTAAAATCAACTGAAAAAATTTGACATATTGTAATAACCTGCCGTGCAGCAAAATGAAAGGTACTGATTTAAAGTTAAACTCGTACAAGACAAACTTTTTGTTTGTTATACTAGTCATCTAGTCAAGCGTGTTTTCTGGTATTTAACTTATAACCCTGTATACAGAGATACAGAATTTGCTATTGTATTGGTGTAATCGCGGCAGTAACAATTAAATTGGATATAGTTAGATATTAGAGTAACTTCTCAGACAGGAGTGCCAAAGTCTGGATCTCCGTCGCCTGCGAGTAGGCACGGGAACTTGCCGCGCTCCGCATCGCCGTTAGTGACGGGCGCCGCCGCTGTCACTCTACGAGCTGACCCTATCCTGTTGACGACATTTCCTACATAACTGGACTTTTAAAATAAAAAATAAACATACCTTAGCTTATAACAAATTTATTACTAACTGCTGGAGTCCCATTTGAAGCGTGACAATTTCTGGGCCTCATAGAGGAACCGAGGTGTAGGACTTCTTGATAACTAGTGGTTGTGAGTTTTGCACCATATTTAGGTTTAAGGATCGAGCGTAATACTGAAGTTAGCATTTCAATGCAATGGATTATATGTCCAGTGTGCAAGGTAGAATGTCATATCATAAAGAAAATTACACTCGGCAGTTCTTTTAGAATTTCATTCCGTGCATTTGTCAGCGCGCGTAACATGACAAACCTTTGTTATAGCCAGAGGTCGGAGTTATTTATGTACTTGCATCGAAATGTTGATATTGTATTAATGTGGACCTTCGTGGCAACATCGCGCGTATTGGCATTTTGCAACTTTGGACATCCGATGTCATTGATGTAAGTTTGGCAACGTCGTGCGTGCAGTAGTTTAAATTGTCTAAAAGTAAATAACTTTTTATTTAAAAAATCACGGGATTTTTTCTGCTCTTTAAAATTAATCTCGGGATTTGAGGCATATCCACTTTATTCTGTCGCTGTATGAAATCAGTGTAAGTACATGAATAACTCTACCTAATTCCGACCACTGGTTATAGCTAATTGAGTATTGTTTACACTAAATATCACTTTTCTCGGGTCGAGAGTAATCAAGACATTTGGGTGTAGAAAAATCGTTCTTGAATTTGTCATAATACTGCAGTTCCGACGTAGACGATATTTATTTCGTCAGATATAAACCCACAGAACACAGAAAGACGTTAGAAGGGCCTTGTGGGCGTGGCAGTAGAGCCACGATCCTAGACAAATGTACAGGATCGTGACTTCACCACGCGATCGCGATGTTTAGTCATTCACGAACGCGCGCGCTGTAAGTACTGTGAAACACGCCACTAAAAGTGTTAAAAATGCCGACTTTCGCAGTTATTAATTGCAAAACAAGAAGCCCATCCTCAAGTAGGTCCAAAGGAAGGATTTCTTTCCATTATTAAGTAGAACACTTCTCAAATTTAGTATTTTTAGTCGAAAATCGTGAAATGTTATCAAAAGTGTGAATCACAAAAAATATTTCCAAGAAAATATACATTGCTGGAGAAGTGCGCATATTTATTACATTGCGTCGTACTAAGCACGTAATGTAATGAATATCGCGAAATTACCGTTTTAAATAGCAACATAATAGATTACGGTAGATGGGTAGTGAAGTGCCTGGAAACATTTAATCGATTCTTGGTATGTTAGGTAGTAAAAACTAAATAAAAGTATGGACAATAAAAATAGTGGTAATAAAAAATAAATTTAATCAGAGATTAACCATATTGACTTCGTTTGGAATGCGTTTGTATATTAATTTAATAATGAGTGTGGTAATAAATCTGTTATTATATTCTTAATATTGTAACAGAAAACTAGTTTTTTTTTTTTTATTTTGAACCATTAACAGCGATACTTTTTAAATCATCGGAGTCTGTTCAGGATAAGTTCCAATAGCATTTATTGTACTGATAGTATTTTTTTATTTTGTATATATTTATTTACATTATATTGTTTGTCAATATTACTAGTTTCATTTAAGCGATGTTGCCGATCTTATCTGTTTACTTGATACGAAATCGAGTAACGTAACGTAAAAAAAACCTACTATTATTATTAATAAACAAACATTTATATGCATATATTTAAGCTCGACTAGTACCGATTCAATGTTAGTTCATTAGTAATTTAAATATTTCTTATTGAATCAACCAACTAATTAAGAATTTATATCTAAAGAAAAAAGATAATGTCTCATATAATCAATACAATTCAATGTATATCCAATATAATATAAAGAAATCATTAATCTAGTATCCTTTCAATTAATCGACTTGTTGTTTTTCAATATCGATAGTAAATAACTTTATGTCAATCACTAGTGTGATATGTCAAATTAAAATGGCTTTTACACGTTTATTGCGCACTATAGATGTCTGTTATGGTTGAGCGTGATTGGTTATAGTTATATTGGAGCGTTCTGATTGGCATGTTTAAAATACAAGTGTGTGCATATCTTTTGTATAATTGGTCTGATTATTCGTCTGATGTACGGCGGACTAAAAGTGGGGCAAGACTGGCTACATCGGTTTTCGTACAAAGGATGCATGATCGCCTTTCTAACCTCTTTTTCGTGTTCTGTGTATAAACCGACCCTGAATATTATTCAAATTAGCAAATCAGACTACGATAGTTATCTTCGACTCGATTAAGATAAAGTATTTTTCTCTTGCAGTAAAAAGAAATGTGCGTTTAGCATTCATCTCGTACTCACCTGAACCCTTGGCTCTCTCTCCGTATCAGTTTGACCTCACCGTTGGTTCTAATTTGTTTGGGTTCTAATTGTAACAGGGACGGCGCGGGCTCGGGCGGAGATTCTCTCGCATCCGGCGTCACTAACGACGGAGATTCCATTGCTACACAACATTGGTCAACGATTAATACTTTTATTTAAAATATCAAGTATAAAATTTACGTGACTCGGTCTGTGTCTGAAAAATAAAAGTTAACCTTAATTCCTTCACCCTCTTATTCAATCGCAATCAAAATTTCATCAGCTCTCAGGGTCGCTTTGTATGAACGGATATTTAATTGAAAGGCTGGTCGTTTGAACTGGCATCTCCCGACATTAGGTGCCAAAAACAAAACAGGATTGGATCGTGCAATTGATAGGAAAGCTTGGGAACATATGTGAATATGGAAACCTTTAAATTTTTCCGAAAACTCAGTAGTAGAATTGATTTAGTGTACTTAGTGGTAGACCATATTTTTTCTAATTTTATAGCACCTTTCGCCCGCGTGGCTTACACGAATTAGAACTCCTGTTTAACTCGGTTTGGGGTAGAATTTTTAAAATCCTTTTTTATCAAACCGCGTGTGTCATACACCTCGATCCATCCAGTAGATTGAGTTGTGCGTTGATAGATTAGTCAGTCGGTCGGTCCCTTGCCTTAGTACCTAAGTTACCAATGTTTTTATTTATTTTTACATCCTTAATAAAAAATGCTTAAAAATACTATTTGCCTCTGGCATTCTGAGATGACACTCGAACCCATGACCTTTCGCAATCCGGACGACTGAGCTACCCAGGACCCAATAGGACTGAAGAGTTTTTCAAGCACTCGTTACTTTTTCGCTACTACGGAGCATATTTTCAACAATGTTCAGGCAATCCACCCAAACAGCCGAGAGAAATATTTTTACAAATATTTAAAACTTTCGATTATGATGAAAATTTGTTCTAATTATTATATTTGATCAATTTTGCATTTACAATGCTATACTGAAAAATCTTCTTAATGAAATATGTATTTGTACATTTCATTAAAACAATTAAGAAAGCTATTGATATAATATTTTTGATCTCATTAGTGAAAAAAAAATTTACACAAAAAAACCTCTCATGCATTTGACTTCTATTATTAACGGCTTATCTGCGCGTTTAAGCACAATTCTGCCGATTCCAAGTGATTACATTAGTTAAATTAAAATTAATTAATTTCTGAATAATGAAAGATTGTGATTCATTCACATTCGACTATTTGTTTAATCAACGTAAATTAGCTAGATAAGTGATAGTTATTTTGCCCCGATTTTCTCTTAAAACGTTATAAAACCTGTTATTTATACATAAACCTACTCTTAAAGAGCCGATTACGATCCAGCTGTAATAATATATGCAGTCGAGTAGCTCGGTAGCGTACATAGAACAATATTCAAATATGTTAAGCAACATTCGCAAGGGTCGGTCACAAGATGGGTGACCAAAATATTATCTCGAGCTACTCCGTGCTTCGGAAAGTCGTTACTTCCGGCTGCATTTGCAGTCGTTAATACCCTCCAAACCGCATTGGACCATCGTGGAGCGGGGACGTAAAAGGGCTGATGATGATGAACAATATAGGTATAGTATAACTAATTTTTAGCACCCTATATAGATGTTTGCGTAAATACCTGTATCAGGCGTGGGTGGTCGTGCGATATGTTCATCTGAGGAGGGCGCGTCCTCCACGGCTCGGTACGCTCCCTTCGTACGCCAGTCCTAATGAAACCATCGGCATAATACAATAACATTAGTGTTGCCATACGTCCCGTATTTTAGGCGAAAATTCAATATCCGAGACCGACTCTGTCCCGTCAAATCAAATTCGTTAAATGATTTACGAAATAAATATCACCCAACTTAATAAAAAGCGAATTAATGTCTATATAAGTATGATTTTAAATGTATAGTTTTTTTTATCTGTCAACTTCGACAAAAATAAAACGTTCCTCTGAATAATATCAATTTTCCGTATTTGTTTATCTCGTTAAACATTTGTACCTTACAGGCTTATATATGTTACGCTCAAAGATCGTAAACGCTCAGTGAGCGGAAAAATAGCTCACACCGCGTTGTGGTCACAGTAAAACATCCACATGGCGAAATTCGTGTTATGGCTCTAATGAAAACGCGCACGACGCGTTGTGGCAATCACAGAAAGACCAAATAGCGAAATTCGTGTCGTGGCTGACATGCTATTCGATCTCAACGCGTTGTGGCAATGAAGAAAAGCCATCACGCGTATGGAATATTATTTGATTACGACGCACACTACTTTCTAGGCCTAGGCTGGAAACGTTTTGGTAGATGTCCTTAGGAAATATTTTTTATTTTATAAAATCACTGCATGACGTGTTTGTTATTATGAAATATATTATATAAATTAAAATAAAACGATATTTGTTGTTTATTGAGATTACTTTATATTTAAAAAAATCAACGTATTCATATTAAGTAATAAATTACTGAACACGAAATGTTAATCATTTGTAAATTTCTTACAATTCACTTAAAATAATTAGGGATTTTAATTTTTTATGACAATTTAAATTCTTTCAAGTAATAAAAATATTTAACACAAACATAAATGTTTATTGTCCACCAATAAACAACAATAATGTATTTAAAATAAGTATTTGATTGCTATTTATTTTTACAGGAACTATTACTGTGGCATTTGAAGTTGCATTTTATATTATTGGAGCGACACTTGCACTTTTTATCAATACAGTATCTTTTGCAGTGGCACATTATAAACCCTTGCTTACTTCCAGATGATGATGATATAGATGCTGAGCGGAGTGTTAACGACGAAGTTCGTTACAACCTGTCCGTCGTGATATGGTTAAAACCTAAAACAATGAATGCTCAGAACGCATCATGGCTTTTTTCATTGCCACAACGCGTCGTGCGCGTTTTCATTAGAGCCATAACACGAATTTCGCCATGTGGATGTTATACTGTGACCACAACGCGTTGTGAGCTATTTTTCCGCTCACTGAGCGTTTTCGATCTTTGAGCGTAACATATATATATAAGCAATGTATGCGGTGTAGTCTATATATTTTATATATATAATTTTATATATAAAATATATAGACTACACCGCATACATTGCTCAGATTCTTATATAAGTAGCTAAATCCCTCGTATTATGAAGTATCTGAAACAACGAAGGTACTGCAACACCCAGACCCGAGACAATACAGACGAAAACATTTTTATGAAGACCGACTGTACGATTAATATTTATAATGAGTCCTTTTTATTGACGTTGAGGTCTCACAGAGCTGTCACAGCAAAGAGCCTCAATAGAATAAAGCATTTATTTCATCCTGAAATAGGTTTCCTTCGACGTCTCATTCGAGGCTGTTTTAATTACAAACTAGCACTGTATAGAAAAACAAAGATTTTCAAACTTTTTATTGTCATATATACACAAATATAGTTACAAACGTTATTAATCAATTTGATCAAAGTTTAAAAATCTTTCTTTAATTTACATTAAGCATATGAGTTACTTGTAATTTATATTAAGCATATACTAAAATTTGTTACAAAACTCCAGTAAATATTAGTCCAGTCATTCATGTCCGTTTTTTGTAAAACTGCATCGAAACATTTTAAATTAATTAATTCAAAAATTCAAACAATTCCATGCAGTTTCACAGAAATCGGAAGTAAGGCACTATTTTTACATTCAGAACGTGCGAATCACAAAAGAACATGCGTATTACAAAAACGTCAATTATTTTATTCTTTACAGTACTACTTCATAATTTTTAAATTATAACGCGCGTAAGTGTTAATAAACATATCCAAGTTCGATAATTTCTGTAAATTTATCAAAAGTATAGTGTACAGACGGATATGTCACCTGTGGTTTCCGCTTCTTCTTGGTGTTTGGTCGGCGCGCGTGCACCGGCGTCGACTGTGACTCGTCGGACGTCACCTGACGTCCTCCAATCGGCAGCTGATGCCGACAATACGATATAAAAGTTAATAATTCTATAATGATCAATTGCACAACCGTCCATTATGGTTTAATGACGCCTTTAAGCTGTATAGAATGTCAAAATTGTATGGGTAATGTCGCTTTATACTAATGACACTTTAAATGGACGTTAGTTCAACTGGCTGTATGTCCCGTAAATTGCTAATGCGCTGGAAGCTCATTTAAATAACAGCCGAGTGACGTCATTGCAAAATGGAAAGTATAGATATCACAAAAAGCAAAAGATAAACTGAACTATTTATGAATAATTCATAAAATATTATAACAATAATTATATTAATAAGGTATCGATTGTCAATTTATTGGATGAATTTTTTTGAAAAAGGTGATTCATATGTTGATATTGAGGTATATAGAAAATAAAAAAATAATAATAATATCTATCATTTTTTAGAACATAATCAAAAGTAATAATGAAGTGAGAGACTTTAGATATATTTATTTTAAGTGCAATTAAATTTACTTATTCTGAAAATCATAATAGCAGTTGCCACTTTAATCAACCATGACAACAAAACTTAACAATAACTTAACAAAACAAATCAGACATTGCAAATCATAACCGGACTCAAAATGAAGAACGGTGGGAACCTTGACAAAAACTCACGCAAACTCAAGTAGTGAGTATTGCTGCCATCACACTCCAATTACTATATTATAAATAATAGGTATTCTTTTTTACTAAAAATAATACGAATACAAATATGTAGCGACACATCAAAACAAGTATTGCACGCGCAAACATTCCCCACGCCCCACGTACGCCAAACAAACAAAAAAGCTTTCAAGCAAACCGTACGTCGTAAATGTTCCGTTTCTATTTATGTTATAAAAGTTGTGAACCAGAAACCGATACGGATGTTAGAAAACAATCGAAACTTCTGCAGTTGGGAAATCAGAAGCAGATTTTTATCGGCCCTAGTGGTATTACGACTACGACTAATCAGAATCCATACTTATTACTCATATTTTCACGTGGACTACTCGTTAATGAAATAAAAGAGTTATAAACTTTTATCGTATTTTTGTAAAGTGTAAAAAGTTCTGCATACTAAAATATTTGCGCAACAAAGCTTTCAATATCAAACTTAAGTTTGGTCCTTCGAGCTGGATCTGAATAAGCAACCCATACCAATCTAAATCTAATAAATAATGTGAATTGTCCTTAAAAAACTAACTAATAAATTACATAATAATAAATTGACTAACCTCTAGTCGGGCCTCTATCTTGATATTGTCGTCGTCCATATCGAGTATGGCGAGATTATTATTAATAGAGTTGTAATCTGGGTAACCGCCACTTTCCGAGCCCGCTGAGCCCACCGAGGCCGCAGAACCCACTTCTGAACCAGGCCTACAGTAAAATACTACTTGATACAATAAAATACTATTTGATTATAATCTTATCGATTATAGTACATTTACATTTACAATATTTAAACAATTATTTAAGTGAAATTTGAATAAAACCATTAATATTTATTTACCGGTTATTATAGTCTGGAGTCCGAGGTGCAGTCGGAGTAGCTCCAGACCCATCCGGTTCCACGCCGTACACTTCACCGTCCTCAGGATATAACGGAAACCTTTTGCGGTACAACAATACACACATATACTATAGATTATCTTATTTGTGCTTTTTGCACGTTGATAATGAAGTAATTAGATTATAGATTTTTTTCAACATAACTGTCAAATATTTTCAATAAATTTTAAGTCTTAGTTTGTTCAAAATAAAGTTCTATATCGATTGCATACTAGTGATTTTGTTAAGAATTTCCCTTCGAGGTAAAGTAGTATTGTGAATACAAATTGATTAAATACATATGCCAATTACAACACATTTTCATAGTAATTGAAAGTTATCTCTCTCGCTCTTTCCGCTGTTTAGGTGACAAGTGATCTATTAGAGCAGTCGCCCTGATTGCGAGATTATGGGTTCACTTCCCATTTAGAACTAGGATTGGTTAATTTTTTTAATTATTCTCCTTTAATGATAAAATATCAATGATTAAATTTACTAATATTACCTATAATTATCTTCCGAAAGACGATCGTCATCATCTGTCGCTATAAACTGCACACAGAGAGCGCAGTCACCCTTTACACTTTGCAACGCCTGCACAGCTTCTTTATGGCATGCCTGATAATGTCAAAAAATATGAAACGTTTCTTATAAATGTCCCTGCGGCAATTACGCCAGCGGTGTAATAAAGCCCACCTTTGAAATATCGTATTAAAAATACTTCTGTTCCTGTTCAAATACCACTCACGCATGCATAACATGGAGTAGCTATCAGTGGAAAAAGTACAAACTTTTAAGTAAGGCCTTAATTCCCGCAGGTATCTATGTTAAAACAATATAATGGTATTACATAAGTGAAACTTTGTATCAGTCACCTATTTTTATTTATTTTACACACGCACAGACACAAAATGCTACATACATTTACATATGCGACTTCTAGAGGAAATTTCAATTTGGTGCACTTTACATTTTTAAATGTTTTCGCCGAGGTCTCCCCACTAGGTAAGCACACATCTAGGGATACCAGCTTTTTTTAGAACCAACACGAGGCAGAATATTCATCCGCCAAGAAAGATTCCAGTACAAGACAAAACATGGTTTTAGGTTTATTGCTATGCAATAAAATTGAAACATCAATCAACTCACAAATGTGATGTGAAAATAGAGACAAAATTTATCACGTTATTATCGGTGGCGCAGTGGATAAGCGCCGCGGCCCGCGATCGTGGTTGTTAAGCAACTTTCGCAAGGGTCGATAACGGGATGGGTGACCAAAAAATTATTATCTCGAGCTACTCCGTGCTTCGGAAGGCACGTTAAGCCGTTGGTCCCGGCTGCATTTGCAGTCGTTAATACCCTCCAATCTGCATTGGGCTAGCGTAGAGGGTCATGGCTCATCTTCCTTACCCATAAGGAAGGCCTGAGCCCCAGGAGGGGACGTAAAAGGGCTTATGATGATGAAATATAAAAAATCTGCTTCAGTTCGTTGGAAAAATTGCCATTTGTTTTGATAGGTCATGACTACTTATATAATTATAATTTTTGTCTGCGTTTAGTAAAATAATTATTACGAGTACATAAAAATACAAGTGTTACCTGTGTTAAATCTACATCGTTAATGGCTAATATAGCGTCACCGACGTATAGTTCGCCGGTGAGTGCAGCTGGACCGCCCGCCTCCAGCTCCGATATCAGTATCGGTACACCGTGCTCTCGACCGCCCTGTGGGGTATTTACAGGGACAAATTAACAAACATATCAAAAATCCGCAATCAATTTTAAATTAACATCAATTAGAAGGCGACGTATTTAATGATATTATTTGTTTGTTGGATATAGCCATTTTTCATTATTTTCATATCAGCGTTCAATCGTTCAGCCGAATAAGATATAAATGAGACAAGATAATCTGCTCTGGTGCTGGTTTCTCTAGTCCGCCGTACGGAACTGACGGCGCTACGGCCGCGGCCGTGTGGCTTTTAAGGTAGTCGCAATCAGTCGCGGTTAGAACGCTGTTATCAGATATTGTGTAATTTTCAGCATTTCGCTGATGTTTTCCCATACTTAATTTTTTATAATTCTTATCTTAAATCAGGGTTCGCAAAAATCCGATATTTATAATAAATATCAAAATATCCGATATATATCATACATATGAAAAGCTGCGATTTTTGAGCTGCCAGTGGCTTCAAATATTAATGATCTTTTAAATCAAGTGTAAAATAAATATTGAGTTTGAGTTATGTAATATTTGTTTATTTAGTATGAAATAATTACAATTAGTATGCGAGCGAAGATTTCCAATAACCTACAGGGAAAAATTTATGTTGCTAGCGTCAAATTTAAAGTGATTGTGAATTTTTTTAGACAATTGGGCCACAGGACGTTAATGTGTCTGTCGCACTCACCGTGACTGAGATGCCGAGTCCGAGGTGTGGCGACCGCCGCACGCGCACAGTGCGCGGTCGGGCGCGGCGCGCGGCGGCGGCGCGGGGCGCGGGGGGCGCGGCCGGCCGGGGCGACGCGCCGCGGCACACGCGCACCAGCGTCTTGTGCCGCTGCAGCAGGATCTCCGCCTCCACCTGACCACCACAAATATACACACCTACAGAATGTGCAATGACCATGAATACGCAGATTTCAAATTTTGAGTCTATCACGAAGCAAACCCTAAACTTTGCTCCTGCACGCGTGCATGATAAACTCCAGAAACGATTTGTCTACAACACCAAACGCTTTATTCTCTGGTCGACTGTGAGATATCGTATGGTCTTACCCGAGAAATGTGACATTTGGGAGTAGACAAAAGGTAGTTGAGTTCGTCATGCTGTGCGTGGCGTCTTGGTTAGTTTTGCATATTGCCAATACTTGGTAGATTTATATGCAATACGAAGCGACACCGACACTACACCACAAGTCGAGTGGAGGGACTCCTCGTTTCGGTTGTATTCTTCATGTTGCTAACATGATTGTCCCAACCTTATTGCATCCACAACGTGAGTCACCGTTGCTGAGCTCAGAAATATAGAGAAAAGAACACAAGCTCACATCTAAACATTCGCAAAATCTAAAATAAATATCGCACCTCAATAAAAAAACGCTCACCTGAGCCCATAACGAATCTCTGACCTCCGCGCGCATGTCGCGTCCTAGCAACTGCAACTGTTGTATCCTGCCAGCCAATTCCTTATCCAGATACTTAGTAGCCAACCTGCAACACGTAATTTATTTCCGTTTTGCTAATTGTCCCTGAATAAAATAATTCGTTACATAGGTATAATTTTATATGCTTTAGTTTACCGCGCTCCAAAGAGTTCAGAGTGCAGTGCTAAAACGGTTTCACGTAGCGCAGCATTTTCTCTCGCCAATTGTGCCGCCTCGGCTCGTGCCCGTGCTGCCTCCGGCACATTGCCAGCACTGTCGCCGCCATCTTGGCAACCACCTACGCCCAACACTACTGTTTAAAAGATATTCTGCTTCTTAACCGGCCTTATAGTATAATGCGGTTTAAAAGAGTTCTTTATATAAAAAAAAGTATCCAGCCAATGTATAATGTCACCGTAAAAACTGCTAGATTTATAATACCATTTATAATCTAAGAGATTGTAGACTAACGAAAAATTAAGATCCATACCATTCTGTTTATAATTTAAGGCATCACTTTTTGATATAAGTCAAACCACGAAATATATAATGGAATCCACCTCGCGCGCTGACTGGTTGAACGTCATGGGCTCCGCAGTTTGCTAAGTATCAAAGACAAAGCAAGACCAATTACAGACATCTTTCGACGAGTTGATAATTTAAGGAGTGATATATTGGAATCTGATTCTAACGGATTGGCTTCGATAGCTTAAAATCTATCAAAAAGCGAGAAACCGTGTGGAATAACCACAAATAATTTATTTGAAATATTTTTATAGACTGAATCAAAAAATTAAAAGACTGAAAGCTAAATGCATTCAAAAATTCCCCAATCCCAGGTGCCCAAAATGGTTGTGTTAACCAAATATAATAACTCTAATTTCTTTTGCAAGGCAGAAGAGACGAACTAGGGTTGAGCTACATTTGGCAGCACCATATTATATATTTCCATCATCCCATACTTCTCCGTCATTAAAAATCATCATTTGCTAGAGCAGAAACTTAACGGGTGCGCGATAGCTCGTCGCAGAATCCTCGAGGCGGTAGGTAATACGCTATCTTTCTCGCTCTAGCAAAAGGCAGTTCTGAACCACAGAAAGGGGTAGGACGACGGGATAAAACGTTGACGTGTTACCAGATGTAGCACAACATCTATACTGGTCCATTAGTAACTTTACTAATCCAAGCTTTATAAGATAATCCATGATAAAGATTAATATGATTACCAACTGAAGCTGCTCGAGCTTGCACCAATTCTGCTCTCATGTCCACAAGTTCTGCCTGGAACGAAAGAAAGAACACATTATAAACTGAAGCAATATAATGCTACCAATTATCAGACCAATGTAGTGATATTAAGAAGCCTCGTCACAACAATTATTAGCTTAAATGATAAAATGACAACTCGAAAATTTTAAAACATCAACAAATGCCATTTTATTAGCAAACACTGCACTCCACTGACAAAATAACAGGCCAAATTTAGATCTTTTAATCAGATAAGAACAGCGTCGCCGCTGCTGCAAACAAATGGCGGCGTCATATATCAACAGTAATTGTCGTCAGATTTCAGAGAATCATTGTTATACGGGAGCTAATCCGGGCTTGTGGGGTGAGGTCAGAAAAAGGGCGCTCGCCACGTGCTTGCTCTACGTAAATCTGAATCAGTGACCAGATGCCATGGGCATAAATCGTTTGACTTTCGCACCCTGTCTTCTATTTAATTTATCCATATTGGCATGTCGTTTAAGTAAATTTTCAATGTATTTATATTGCCATATAATATTGCTCTATATTGTTAAATAAGAGCTTGGTTTTGGAGTAGATTATATTATTTTTATTATTGCAGACGACAAGTAACAAATTACACAGCATCAGAAAAACAGTATACAAAAGCCGGTCTTAGTGATATATAGCAATATCTTCCAGGCAACTTGTTATACACCGTTCTATTATTAAAAACACAATCATTTTTGATGCAATTCGGTAAAAATAAATACCTAATGGTATCTGTACTTTAAGTAGAGGCTTGCTCATTGAGGAAAAGTTGATCTTGCAGTCAAACCGTTTCGTTTACCTAAAAATTTGTTGGACAACTAAGTTGCCAATAATAATTTGTCGGTGATACTAATATATGCATATTAGGAAAGGAACGTACTATCAGCGTTACCAATATTAAATTCAGAAAAAGAGCTTTCAAAATGGCGCTCATTGATGATTTCAATACTAAAGCAGTTTAAATAAAGCTAGATTTAGCTCTATAACAGCTGTGTTAGCAATACTATCACCATACGCCTCCAGTATAGTACCTATTCAAAGTGCTCGTACTATTCAAACAAACAATCAAGAATCGAAGTTTGTGTTAGTCACGACGGAACCGAATTCGTTGACTCATCATATTTATCTCCTAGTCATCTAATATTTATATCAATTTAATAGTGATTTAAATGGTTAGGGGAAGAAACGTCAATACCAAAACAATCAATCGATCAAAACAAGAAAGTTTCATTAATTATCTAGATTAACGTCAGTTAAAAAACTTAAACGGAAATTAGGTAAAATAAATGTGTTTTGTTTGTTATTTGCTTGATTTATTTTATAATCAATAACTATTATGGAATACAAAAGAATAGAAAGTACCGTTTTTTACACCAAAATTCTAACCTTAATATCATCGGCCGCTGATCTATCTAACCTTAACTAGTAGAATGCGTGAAACAAATGCAATGTCGATATCCATCGCTGCCTGTGGAGTCACCGAATAGTGGTTTACGTGGATAACTTAAAAACTTTGCCGTTGCTACTGTCCAATTTGTTGTAAAATTTTGTTAACAAGAACCAGCTAAAAGGCACATATACGAGGGTCAAACTGAAAGTTCTTAGAAAATCAAAAACTGATTACATTAGCCAGTTATTAGTTTTATTATATCTTTTCAAAATATTGTCCATTCACGTCAATACACCGCTGCATGCGATGGAACCACTGGGAAAAGCACTTTGCCCACTCGTCCTTAGGGGTCTCTTCAATGGCATCGCGATACGCAGCCACCGCTTCTTCAGCATTCATAAACCGCTTTCCTTTAAGTTTTTCTTTAATTTTTGGAAATAAATAAAAATCACAAGGCGCGAGGTCGGGGCTACACGGCGGGTGACCCAGTAATTCAACGTTTGATGTCGCCAAATAGTCGATCGTTCGCTTGGCGGTGTGCGACGAGGCGTTGTCGTGGTGAAGGAGGATCCTACTGCGAGGTCGTTTCTCTCGAACTTTTTCCAAGACAAGTGGCAAACAATTGGTAGTGTACCATTCTGCAGAAACTGTTTTTTGATCCTCTAACACAATTGTTGCAAAATTACCTATCCTTCCAAAGAACGAGGCCACCATTTTTTTTCCCGCACTTCGATCTCTCTTCACTTTAGTTGGCAACTCCTCGAAAGGAAACACCCACTGAGCAGATTGTCTTTTGGTTTTAGGATCATAACAGTAAATCCAGCTTTCGTCACCTGTTAGTATGTCGAACACAGCATTTGAGTCACCTCCGTTAAATCTTTCAATCATTTTACGACACCAATCCACACGATGGAGTTTTTGAGCCTCAGTCAAATTATGAGGTATCCACCGGGCGCAAAGCTTCCTGACCGCTAAATGTTCGTGGAGGATTTTGTGTACTTGACTCATACCGATGCCTAAGCTTGTCCGAATCTGTTGATAGGTCACTCTTTTGTCAGTCTCTATCATACGCCGCACAACACAGATGTTATCTTCAGTCGTCGCCGTAGAAGGCCGTCCCTCACGTAAATCATCAGTGAGATTAGTGCGACCACGTTTAAACTCATTAAACCAGTTGTAAACAGTCGCACGAGATGGGGCTTCATCGTGAAAGGCCAATCGTAGTCTATCATAACTTTCTTGTTGACTTAAATGACATCGAAAGTCATAAAAAATCATTGCACGAAAATTTTCTCGTGTTAAATTCATGATGACGTGACACAGACAATTTTCAATTTGCCGCCAAATCGTAAAACAAATGACAAATGAATGAAATATATACTCAGTAATATTGGCAAAGAGTTATATTTTCAAATTTTAGAATTATTTTTTTATTATATTGTTTATAAGTGGCCAGTTCTAAGAAGTTTCAGTTTGACCCTCGTATATCGAATTAAGATACTCGAGTAGAGAAGTTAATGTAAGGAAAGTATCTTCACGGCATTAACGCCGTTCGTCTGCCTGTCTGATCATTGCAAAACCTCAACTAGGATTTAGCATGAGAACCATGCCTTGTGCCATTATCCTCGGGTACGTGATGATTATGGACTATACAGCATGAGCATGTCTAAGTAGACACACGGCTGTTTGCAATGCTGGTGGATATACGAAGGCCACTAATAATATTCCACGGTTTGTTCATAACATTGTCTACGGTAAAGGCAACATCGATAATCAATAAACACGACCTACGCACAATTCATCCGAGATCATTATCGCCTGAATCGCGAGTGGGAGTGGCTTTTAACGAGCGATTGTGAATATTATAACAAATATAAAGAAAGCGCATACCATTCCACTAATATGCAATATAAAACATAGCAATATATGAACAGTTACCGCTTCTACTACGAGACAATGAATGCGGTTCATTAGGGCCTCAATAAAATGCACCGAATAGCCTTTGGCTATGTAAATGCCTTATTCTGTGACAACTTGCGCAATGCTTTATCTCATCTATAATTGAGAAGTCAACTCATCGCAATTATACGACAACCATATGAAACGTTTATGACATCTGGCATGTATTTTGAGTGGTTGCCGAAAGCACTCTCTTGAAGGTGTAATGGACGCCGATCGAAGATAAGGTTCTCGACGTAAGATTGATTCACAGCGGCTATGTATCGTATCAGTGTATCTCTCATGCATACATGATTCTATTGACTGGCGCACGCGCCGTCGACCACGTGTAGATCTTTGAGTTTATTTATTCACACATAACCTACGATCACAAATATAAATCTTTCAAGTTTCCGTGGCAACACCTTAATTTAAAGAAAGCTGAATGGTAATTTTAACGTCAGTTTGAGTAACAGTAGTATCAAATTTTATTATAGCGACATATGTATGAGCAAGAATATATAATATAACGACCGGCGACGTGAGGCTTTAAAAGATCTTAAATAAAACAACTATTAAGAAATAGGAAAAATGCACACATCCAGTATTGATTTGTATATTTAAATGTTTTTACATAGTACCGTAAGTTTAACGCCCTATTATAAATGCTTGAATGCTCACGCGTTCTTTGACAGCGAGCCCTTCATTTACATGCGTCTCAAGTCAGTCTCATTACAGGACATGGCCATCCTCCGTCTTTTCACTCCTTGCGAGTTAATATGTTAATGCGAACTTTGTTTTAACTGTAATGTTACAACATAAAAGACTACCGAGGTTAACCCTCGTTAAGTGTCTAATAAAGCCTCGATGCGTCGTAATACGTATTTACTCTATAAGGCGAGTACATAGTATTAATTCCGCCAGCAACTTTCTCCCGCGTGGTCTTGTATTATACATAAATACCTTCCTTTTGAATCACCCTATCTATGAAAAAAAAAAACAGTATAAAAATCCGTTACGTAGTTTTAAAGATTTAAGCATATATAGGGACAGAGAAAGCGACTTTGTTTTATACTATGTAGTGATATTACACCGAATGATAAATAATACTGAAACTATACCCACCAATCCACACTAGGCCCGCATGGTTAGGTTGTCTTTTGCGTCTGCCTATTTGAAATCATCTATTGAAATGCCTTGTAGGGACATTGGGAGTCATGTAGGTAGAGTCCTGAGTGAAGCTAAGGATTAACAATCAGCCCTAGACTAATACAAGCTTAATTGTAAAAACACCTTTAGCAAGAATAAAATTAAATGTGATCGATGATCCCATTTAAATTAAGTGACTTCATTTAACTTTGTCGGACTTCATTACATTTCATTTCTATGTTAAGAGTCAACATACAAATTACAACGTTGAAAATTCGAATCATTTTATTACCTATTAGGGATCTTCTTTACAATGGTACTGTGTTTGCAATGGTACAAATACCTGTTTTGCTTCAATGCTTCAACATTTCGTGACATTGTACTTTGTAGAGCAGGAGGTGTGATAATATTTAATGTAAACAATTTTCGCAACGAACTATGGATAATGCTAAGCTGAATTAGGGAACTATTATCTAGTGAACGATAACATTTCAAGACATTCAATCAGTAGCTGATCAGCGATAAAACGTCAACTAGATCATATTACTGGATCTCACCCACGCTAACGACACTTGACGTTTGTGTTGTGCAACTTGCTCGATCCCGAAACTCGCGTCGGAATATAGTACGTACGAATGGGCGTCGGTGATGCAGCAACATAATGTATTATCATAAAGTTCATTTTGAGTAATCTCAATACGAGAACAAGGGCGTATGATTTGAAAGTTTTATGAATGGACGGAGATGACCCAATGATCTTGAACAATGGTGAGAGTTTGTAAATGATGTATAGCCACCCGGGAATAGAGCCTTATCGGTTTGACAGTGCCGTTCCGTTAGCGGGAGCCCTGCGGGAAGCCCAAAACCTTAACATGTAAACAGGTAATGTAATAACTAATGGTGTTTTGTATTGAAATACAGTCAACAGCACATCAGGCTATACAACTGTAATTTTTTTTCACTTCATTTTAAACCGTAATGCATTATAGTTACAGTTAAAAATAAATTAAGAAAATTTAACATATTGTGGTAGCCTGACGTGCAGCAGTTTGTAATACTATTTGTAAGTGTCAAGGAAATAATTTTTTAAAATAGAAATATTTATTATATTTGATAAATTTTGCATTCACAATGCTATACTGAAAAATATTCCTAATTAAAAATGTTTAAAAATCCACTCAAAAAATATTTAATTTATATATTAAGGTGGCTTATAGTTCAGTTGAACATTACAATCGTGTATCAGTTCAATTAATTTGTCTAATCGCTCATTCACTGTTAATGGTTATCATAAGAAAAATTACTATATCGATTTTTTAAATACAGGCTGTTAGTTTAACTTCCAATAATGGTTATCATAAGAAAAATAAATCTACTATATCGATTTTTTAAATACAGGCTGTTAGTTTCACTTCCAAAAGAAAAAGATTGAAGTGCCAGAATAACGAATTAAAACTTTTATAACCGCCAGAAGAGTCATCGATGTAACAGTATCTTATAATTACACTACTTGGACTGTCCAAGCGTAATTCCCTTTGAACCTATACATTATTTATTGAAGAACATTAGTATCTAAAGACACTACTGTTTTATAATTGAGATACTCCAACTGCTGTCCCAAAATCATAACTTGCATATGTCTCCAAAGCTCTACTCCAAACATAATAAGGGTGATAAGGTGATAATGATTTACGAACTGCAATATTTCCTTAATATTCTTTCCTTCGATGAGCAGCCGACGGCGAGACAAATATTTATAGTCGTCTGGAGAATGTTTACATATGAATTATGTATGCCGTGTGCAATGTGCATGCGTGTGAACTGTGATGTACGGATCGTGATCGCACCTGGCAGAATTGCGCGGACGTAGCCGTCTCATTCGTCTACGACATTTTCGCTACACGGTTCTGAGAATATAGATGCAACGAATGATGTGCCCCGTGAGTGACGATATGGCAAAGAAATGTGCTGATATATACCATTATATGCCAACTAGATTTGAGAAGCTAATATTCATAATCGTATATCTTGTACGATTATGGTGTTACTGGTAATAGTTGACCACAGCAGAGCGATTCTGTAAATATCCGAATCCCATTCAAATTCACTCATGTATCCGAATTCACGTCATTTAGTGAAGAAATTTTATTGATTTACTTGTTTGTATAAAAATACAAAACAAAATTGATTGATTTTACGTGTCGAAAATATTCAATTTCTATGTAATTTCAAAACTCACTTCACTTTTGCCACGAAACGGTATTACCAATTCAAGATTGAGCGGATGCCGAGTGAATTCCTGGACACCTGAGCGAATTCAAATTCAGGTTTGAATTTTTACAAAATCGCAGGGCCGATTACAATTCCAGAAGAAAGTGTGCTATAAACTCACTTCAAAGGCTAAGAAAATATATTTGGAATAAATTAATATTCCTTATTTTCGTTGGCCAATAACTATTTCGGCTTTGACGCCAAACAAACTCAGTAACTATAGTGTAGAGAGTGTGAACCGCAATCATAACTATAGAAATATTTCATAGCAATAAACAACATCCAACAGTTTATGTGCATCTCTCAGCCAGTAAAATTGGCATCGAGATTAAAGTACTGAAACTGTGCAAGTGAATCACCGGCAGATGTACCGGTCCGAATGGGGGCAAAGCTAACCAGTGATGTTAGCAGTGTTTTACATAAGATTCCATCAGTACTGTAAAACACTGCTAACATCACTTAAGCACTGAACTATTTTCGCAATAATATTCATCAATATCATTATTCATAATCTGTTGTCAGTGACATGAATATTCAATCTCCTCATGAAGTAGATACAGCGTTTCGTTTGAATCGGAAACTAATTAAAATTCCGGGGTGGTCGCGGTCGCATTACGCTAGAAAGATGTTAAACGGAGACGAGACGACCACCGCTATATTTCAAGGAACAGGTTTGCACAAACTAGAGTCGATGTTTGCGGTCACGACACTCGATGAGGTTGGCATGCTCGAATGGACCACAAAGCGGCGCGAAGGGAGCCAGTCGGCGGGTCCTGCCGCTGTAAGGCTAAACCTCAAAACGCAGAATTGTAAACATTGCACCGCATATCGAATAACGGCCTCAATGGGGGAAACATAATAGTACCCATGACGCTTAGTTTTCGAGATAAGCGCCGAGGGACAAAGCTTTAACCGGTGCATATGTCGATAGATTGCTCTTCGTCTATTGAACGGTCACGTACGTAACACTAATTCCCGGCTCGACCCACAAAATTTAAGAAAATACATATACATAGGATTACATTTCATTTTTAATGGTTCATCACAATAGTTTGGCTGCTGTAGAAATTGCACACGCGAGCGAGAAGCAACAATAGGTGATTGTAGAGTAAAACTGTCCATATTACATAATCTAGGTTTAAGAAATTTATTTCTCAAAAATAATTAACAGAAATTCATTAAATAAGAAGAAAATAATCTTATTCTTGCGTGAACGAAGCGTAAATCTTAATATAAATATCCATCAACATGACTTTTGTAAAATAGCGATCAATAATTTATTCTACTCTGTTTGAAATAATACTTGTAAACGTTTATTTTAATTTAAAAAAGCCATAAAATAAATATTTTGAAAAAACATGTTTTTTTGTCTAAAAATTTAAACTTTATTTATACCCGCGAAAACGCTCTCCGCCATATTCATGACGATGACACACAGACAAAAAATCACGACCTTTAATTTTAGAATAATAAGATAATTGCGATTTTAAGACTCAAAGTCAGAATATCTAAGTTTACTACGATGTAAAGTTTAGTTTTTGTGCAATTCGTGACTTATTTTTCAGTACCGAAACTAAGTTATCGATAATAATGGTAATACTTCTTTCTTCACTGAAAACAGTTTCATACAAAGATGCTTTTTGCTAGTTACATTCGTATTTAAAGATTTTTTTGAAGACAATTCTCGTTTTTGAAGTCGTTTTCTTAGATGATATAAATATGTCGTCTAATGATTTCATATGGTAAAATTATTGGATGACCTATGGTCCATAAGTTTTTAAATAAAATAAGAACAAATAAATTTAGAGAATATCAGTGAACATACAAAATATAGAGATCCCTTCGAAAATAGAACTTTCTCCTTTTCGATTTAGAAACCGATTAAAAATCACCGACGAATGCCTTCTCCTAAGTAAGGAACTAGTATTACATACACTAACTACTTTGGAGAGCTAATAATTATAAAATGCATTCCAGATGCCAAGTTTACGTGCCTAATCAAAATAAACATATTGTGTGCCAATCAAACAGACATTTCTCCGAGAGAAGTAATTTGTGAAAATAATGGGTATTGCTAGAATGAGTTTGCCGAGGTGAACGCTCACTACGCCTTTTATATCCTGTGTTTATGTCCCTGAATCTATCTACAACTGCTAAAACTATTTATTAAACATTACAACTTACTTATTACTTGATATTGACTAATGTTCAAGAACGACTCTTATGACCCAAAAATCACATCATTACGCTTAGTAGATAACAAGAAAGTTCATGTAAAGAATTCTGGCAGTGAAATTTTATTTTGTACACACAAACATACGGCAGTGTCCTACTTGTTTCTTACACATTTCTTTACGTTTTAAAGGATACTTAAGTGGCACACCCATAGAATATAGAACTTTTGACTCTTATCATCTTGGTCAGTTTTATTATAAAACGAAGACTAACTTTAGTACCAGGTTTAAACCATTATTCGACCAAAATAAGTCAACACGTCTCAATTTGACGTTTTCTTTTCTGTCATTGGCCGTTTGCTTTAGGCAGCAACTAAGCACTTACTTTAGTCCTCGTTTTATAATGAGACGATGTATATTTTAAAGTTAAAACCTATGCCTTCTACAAAAAACTGTCGAGGAAACTTGCAGGGCAATGCCGTAGGAACGGGGTTTATTGTTCAATAAAACGCCACACCAACATTTTACTACTTTTCCTTTCTATAATTTACTGCTATGAAATTAAATTGATCTGTCGTACCGGTAGCCTAGCTAAGTGCATATTGCAAAGAGATTGTTCGAATCAACTTGAGTTGGAATAATGTTCAAATTTAAGCTTTGCGGATGGAGCAGTGTTTTATTGTGTTTAATTATCAATAACATCACTAAAAATGTTCAAAGCGACAATATTATTCACAATATCAATCCCGAAACTGATTAGGAAATTAAACACTATATAATAATTCTCCGCCTGGTCTGGTTAGTATTCAGATACTATCCAGTGCGTCAGCCAGCTAGCGTAGGTTAGACGCAAATTAAACGCACATCTCGGTTTAGCCTGCGGTGAACGATTCCCACAGACGGACGACATGCTTGTCGATTATTCTTTATAATAGAACGCTGATCGCGAGCGAACGTGACCTGGGCTGTCGTCTAGTAGCGTATCGTCTGGGAATTGCTGCATACATAAAACATAATTATAAATATGTTTTACGAGCATTGACTCTTGGCCACGTTAATATAAGAGATTTGTCATCGCCTAACATAACAGTGATATTTTAATTAGGACATACATTGTATGCATTTAGAAATATTTTCATACATTGTATATGAAAAATGTTCTATTCTAGGGTTTCTCAAAGTGTGCTCCACAAAGCATATTTTGGGGATTATGAAAATATTACTTATATTTGGGCACATGCATGCATAAGTATGTATGCATGAAATTATAGAGTTAAAGTAAAATACATAATTATGTATTTATTCGTTATTGATAACAGTGTTTAGTGAATAAAGATGAGAATATTCAGGTGAGTTGGCGGTGTAAATCTACTGGACTGAATCTAGAATAACTATAAGGCCGATATCAGAGAAGCTAGTCAAAAATCGCTAGTACGGCATTGTCTTGAGGCGACCAACTGACTACATGACGAGAAAAATAATTGGAGTGAATGAGAAACCTACAGGACGTGGAAAACCCTTAATCATATGCTCGTAAAGAAAACTTCAAAGCTGCCCAAATACCACCCGAGACGAACGAGGATAGAAAATCCTGGCGACGCCCTGTTAGGTAAACCTACCCCAAGTAGATGGGATAATATTAGGCGAAAAAAAGAGAGTATAATGAAACTAAGTTTTAATTTATTTTAGGATGCCATGTCAATTTTAGTTTCCAAAAGTGAAATTTTTGAGACTCGCTGCTTATACTTCATCATCATCATCATCATCAACCCTTTTACGTCCCCATTGCAGGGGCTCAGGCCTTCCTTATGGATGGTTAAGGAGGATGGGCCATGACCCTCCACGCTGGCCTAATGCGGATTAACGACTGCAAATGCAGCCGGGGCCAACGGCTTAACGTGCCTTCCGAAGCAAGGAGTAGCTCGAGATAATAATTTTTTGGTCTCCCATCCCGTGACCGACTACGCCACCGAGCAACTCGCTATACTTATTATAACATAATATCAAGTAATTTGCTAATTTACACTATTGAATAAGTAATCAATCCTTTTAGAATTATCTAATAAAAATACTAGTAAATACAATGAATTACCATGCTTCAATATGAAATCAAGGCGTTTTAAGAATACCTAATATAAAAATTAATTAGCATTAATTATAATTCAGGCCATTCTCTAATTAAAGTTTGGAAATGCGGTCACGGCAACACCATGTAAAATCCAATGGCCATTAATTAGGTTTAACGTTATGAATGTGAAAATCGGCTTTTCTTTTTTTATTAGTATTTAACATCAGTCGGATGATAACGAGACGAAATAAACACGCCAAAAATGAGATGAGAAAGTCAACGGGATAGAGATGGATGTATTACGCGTAAAATACTATTTGTAATAATTGAATATTTTCAATACGACAATATCCAGACAAAATCTGTAATCAAGAATTGAAAGCACTTCTATTCCATAGCATTACCTGAATTGCAATACAAATAATAATACATCAATCATGTGAATAATGTTAATATATACAACTAAACAGATAAAATCGCTACACACAGGAGTACTAACATATAAACAAATTATATGCAGCTCTTAATGATCGTCAATCGCAATCGTAAAGGTCCGCAATTCTATTTTAATGGTCCATAAACTTGCTTCTCACAAGTTATTTAAAGATATCGTGTCTCAAAATAATTTACTCAAGGAGGTCACATTTTATAGAATATTCATTCATACATAAGATAAACGTAGACAATATTTTAATAAATAAATGGATGAAGATTTTATATAAATAATTACATAGACAAATGGGACTATTCGTTTTGTGCTATTAGGTTAATTCATCAATAAAACGACGGAAAACAGATCGCTATCAAAATGTACTCACGACAGTAGAGCTTACAGAATGAGCTTTCTAGAGCGTGAATTATATAAATCCACAGAAGGCTCGAGGCGTGCTGTGCCATCGAATTCGCGATACACCAATGAGGAGTATGTGCGAGGCGATGACCGCTAGTTAACCACGAGGTCTCAATGTAAATTGATTTATTATCTGTCGTACTCTATGCAAACATTTGACAGAAGATGAGAACATGCCCATAAATTTGTATTAGCGCGACCTACCAACGTATTGATGTCTACAAAAACAATAAAGCCGATGTTTCAAGTTTTAGAACATCGAAAATAAATACACATTTTAGTTTATTACAAGGGAAATAATATTGGTATTGTTTTCCCATGATAAATAAGTGATTCATTGCGTTAATTTAATGTGATTTTTTTTTATATTAGACATGCAAGTCTAACTTTTTCCGTGTAGAAGTTTTTTCGATAAGGTGTTTGTTAAACAAATAATACGGTACAATACAATCCGTCTTTATTTATTAAACAAATTGATAACGGAATCAGGCACGTTTGTGTACTATACGAGGCATTTGACCACCCGCGTATGTCCCTCCAGTATAACGTAAAACCTACAAAACCTGTCGGCGCGCAGGCAGCCAGACTGGCGATACTGCTGTTCGTAAGTGGTCACGCTTCTCTCAGGATAATCGAAAATTGCAATTGCTTAATTGACGTTTACCGAGTAAGCCGAGCTAAGTCAACAAAAAGTTCCTTACAAACAATGACAATTATTACATTATGTAAGCAATAAATCAATATTACTTGACTGTTAATATAATTTAATAGAGAGGATTAGGTAAGTAGAATGTGACTGAAAGTAACCACAGACAGAACAAATATTGATTACCGTGATCGACGATCTTTAGACTTTTACGATATGATGCAACCAGCATACAAGTACCTATCCGCGACGATTACATGGCATATGCATAGTGACATATTTTACCATATAAACATTACAAAGAATATCTTCTTTTTTAATTAACATTTAATCAAGGGATTCATTTAGTAACATTCAATACACGATTTACGAGCTTGGAGAGTAAACTTTCTCACGCAACTAATGAAAAGAGCTGTGTATATTATACTATGGTATGGTATAACTCTAATCTACATGATACAAGTACCTATGTGTGACATTCAGAAACTACCAAAGAAGGAAAATAATAATGTATTTTTAATTAATGCAATTGCATAATTTATATGAGCGTTTTCTTATAACAAACAATAACGCAAGTGAAATCGTAAGTAGTTAAAATAACGTAAGCGTGGAAAATAGCTGAAAATATAAAATGAAAGGCTTCAGAGGAGAATATGCGCGGGGAGGTGCGCGTACGCACGGGGCGTGGCTCCCGGTGCGCAGCACACGCGCCGCTATCGCAGCGCAGCCAGAGCCGTTGCGGATGCTGCGGCGGACGGGTCTGTTTTACGCACAGAGTCGGAGACTACCTCGTGCGTACCACGCGTGTTCAAAATAATCTATGTAGTTGGATATCAGTGTGAAATGACACTTTGTGAAAATTCAGTGACGGTGACATTAACCAGGGTCCAATAATAGCGTCTACGCATCGTTGGTACATCCCTACGCGGTAGGTAGAGCGATCTGTGCAATATTTTATCTGCTTATCACACTACTATCGCATGTTTTGATAGAGAACAATTATCCTTCTTGCTAATATTAACGGAAATATTTAGAACTATGACATTGTAAATCAAAACTATTAGATAGCTATTATCATAACAGAAGAATTATAAATTGCAAAATTGTTATGATCATATTGAATATGGAAATAAATTAGGATGAAGGTAATAATAAATAATAATTATAATTTAAGAATTAAAGAAAGGTTAGTTCAAAGAATGTAAATAAAGAATTTCACTTAAACCAAATTCTAATAGAAAATTTAAAAGTATCGGAAATACAAATTTTAATTGAAAATTTTAAAAAAACTGAAACAATGCCGCAAAATTAAAATAATGAGATCTCAATATTTTCTAATTAACGTTTATGGTTTTTGCTACGGAAATTGTATGAATCTAGACTTGTAGGATGGTAATTAGGTATATAGAGCTGAGCAGCAATAAAACGTACGCAACCAGCAATAAACTCATCCGATAGGCCAATGCAAGGAGGACGTATGCCAAAACCTCATCAAACGTTCTACCGCTCCGCAAACTCGAAAGCTCTCTGGTAAAATCTTCAGTAAATTAAATAGATTAAGTTAGAAATCTCAAACTAACAAAATTATATTACCTACTTACTAGTTGAGTTGTCAAAGCATAGATGCGTGTTCACCTTTTTTTAAACATGATTCAGATGACATTTGATTTAATGTAGGGAAGATCCTGGATTATATTATAGCATATTATTTATATCTAGTGCTATCGAATGATATCTATCCTTATTTTATCAGTAGGAAAGAGAGTTTGCTTTTGCATCTTTCACGTTATATAGTAGCGTTGTTATCAGAGGCATAGCTACCGGCGTATGGGCCATATAAATGATACGGGGCCCCTGGGCACAGGGGACCCTAACGTATGTAAGCAAAAACTTATATCTTCCATTGGATCCTCCAACAAATTTTGATACAAGGCCTTCCAAAGGACGCTGTGCCACTGGTTGATATCCTATGTAAAGACACTTGGAAGCCTGAAAGTGACGTAGACTAATTTTATAAAGGTTTGTTTTAAATAATTCCACTCAGAAGAAGCAGCGGGTAGTAACTAATTGGATATAATTAATTCAGAGAATATCGTGGATTACAATATCGGTACTGCTAAAAGCTTCTCAAAACAAACAAAATTGGAAACAGAACAAAGTTTTGATACCATAAATTTAAGAACATTATTTTTGAATCAGGTAGGACCTAATATTCTATGAAAGCAGCAATCCAATTAGCGAAACGTATAACTTTTAATAATATTGGCGATCGAATTATTAACATTATCTGACCTTGTCTTCAACTTTGCCAGCGTAATCAAATTTATTTAATTGTTTGGTGGATTATGTAGATACGATTGCAAATCAGACCTTGCCATAAAATTTATTAGAATATAACGGATACAAGCAAGCATATTATATGCACTTAAAATAATTAAGCTGTAAATATACGTGTGCACACATATATTTGAACTATCATTATTCAAGTATAGTGCGATTTACTTAGAATTTCAAATTATCTAGACCAGTTTAGCTATAGGTACATAAGAAAATATTAAGAATTAATTTGTAAAAACATAGATTATTATTGTATCAGAGATGATGGAAATGTCGTGTACAACGTTTTTATAAAAATAATCTCAATATCGCCATTAATTTTAAGATTTTTGATTTGTAATTTAAATTATGAAATAAAAATATCGAAAATCAACATAACTCTTCAAGGAAACATAACAGAACAAGGAATTTCCTATTTTTTTTTTTTTTGTTTAACTTGTTATAAAAAATAATTAATGCATGTAAAAGATTAGCATGCTAAATTGATCAAATATAATAACGATATTTCTTATCTAAACTACGAGTGCCTTTTAGTTCCAGTTAAAAGGGCACGTACATCGTAGTTTTGTATAAAGAAACAAAGTCCAAATGAGCTGTAATAGAAATAAGACAATTTATTTGGGTTCTGTTCCAGTCAAAGAATTTAAAAAAACGCACAGTTTCACCCCTATAATTCACCTCGTTAGGGTTCCGTGCTTAAAGGGTAAAACGAGAACCTATTACTAAGACTTCACTGTTTGTCTGCCATTAGACTGTTTATCATGAACCGTTATAACTAGACAGTTGAAATTTTCACAGATAATGTATTCATGTTGCCGCTTCAACAACAAATAACACAAGATAAAAACCAGAATTAATGGGACTCCCATATAACAAACGTGACTTTTTTGCTCGTTTCCGGTTTACGGAACCCAACGTGCGCGTGTCAGACTCACACTTGTCCGGGTTTTTCTATTTGTTGTTGGTTTTTTTAGAAACCCTTTCGTATAGGAAAAATTTATAATAATATCAGATACTTTTTAAGCGAGGGAATAATTCAGCACATTTACAATAATCATAATAGTTGGCGAGTGATTAAATAAAAACAATTTGTATCGACAATTCGCCTCGCCATACTTTGTCCCTGTTATAGAGAATGCCCTTGCCATTAAGTCCACCTTTAGTTCCTAAAAGAAATGTATAAAAAATAAAACAAGTTATTCTACGATATTATAGAATAATGTAGTGGGAGTGACTACAGCCAATTAGCAAATAAGTGACAAAAAATAACGACAATATTTAAGAAGGTCACTTAATTTAAATTATCAAGTCAAATTATAGTTCTACGTGAATGTATTAAATATTCCGACTACCGCTACTGCGCCATTGAATTAAACCGAAACCGATTGACATTTAGTTGCACACGTGCGGACGCTTTTATTGTCGACTTAATACTTACTTAATTACATTTTCCAAATAGAACCGTGAAGTTGACGCGTGATGTGACAATGCAAATAGAAATTGACACCCTTTTGATTGAAATACAAATAGACAGAATTTATTGGAATTGGAATAAGATACCGTTGGTGGCAGAGATACCTTGGGCTGTTTCCGCGCATCGTCTACCATAAAGAGGGACATCGGAAGGTTTTGATGGTTCAGCAATTTAGGCCCTTTTCCGGAGGTGGAGACGCAGAGGAGATCCCCATATAACCACCTCTCTGATCTGCGTTGGGACGGGGTATGCAGTAATGCATTTATCTTCTACCTATACGCCTGACTGCGCTATCTACATTCTTTCTATGCTCTCACTGGCAACAAATGATATTTGAAATTAGTCTTTATCACGTTTGCATTTTGGCAAAGTATCATCTGGCCTAGGAGTATCTACAGAATGTAGAAATCGAAAAGCAATAGTAGACAGAGGATGAGCTCCGCTTGAGGATAACAAGCACTGCGTAGGGATGAAACGATACGCGTAAATACAAGTACTTACTATATCTTTTTTTTAATACCATGTATTATGGTATCGATACTAAGTAACAAGTAGTATCGTGAACTATTTCTATCTGTGCTTGGTCAATATAACCAACATTTGTGGATTATTTCTTATGTGCTAAAATATATTTTACAATGGGAATAAATCGTATTAATCGCATCGCTCTTTAGGCCGAAGCATCACATGCTACTTACATAGCTTTGTCTTTACTGAATGTCATAGGGCTGAATTTCTATTGATGTGCGTTATAGGTAATTTGCGTCATTAGAATTTTAGCTCGTAACATGAGATGTTATTAGAAACATTTATGGGTGATGGCTAATTAAATTTCCTCGCGTGGTCATAAATTATTATCTCGTTAATGTGACATCAGCATTAACGGAGCTGGAGTTCTACGAGAGATTATAAGAATACTTCACAAGATGTGAACGAACCTAGCGGCTGGAACATAAATCAAGGCGTTAAAGGGCTGACATTAGTTAACAGGCTAAGCGCAGCAGCGCCAGTACTAGATATCATAATCATTGGCCATGCCAACTAAAGTTAATTATTAGTGGGTATCGTTACTGGCTCCTGAAAGCTACTTATGGCCTCGGGGCCCTATCGTTGCATAATGACGTGGGAAGAGCAATCGGTGAAGGGCAATATGAGAGCAAACACTCATTAACTCGACTATGATGATTTCATGCCGGTCAAGGAAACGATCGACGGAAAATCAAGCACTAACGCACAACTATTTTTCTATGGTTAATTAAACCTACGTAATATATTGCTCGGTGGTGTAATAAAATTATTATTACGTGGTGTTATTAATAACTTTAAGGCATGCGTAAGCGCACACGCGACACCATTCAAGATTCGCCTTGAGCATTTGATCGAGTGAGGCACCGATTTAATGTAATAAGAAAGGTTTATTTAAACAAATGTATGATTTTATATTAAACTATAATTGAAAACGAAATTAATATCGTTATTATTTAGCAGGGTTTAAAGAAATAGCCATAAGAAATAATCAATCATTAAAATTGTAATATAATATGCGGTCAATATTTTATAAAAAGTTGCCAAATCCAACTTACACTGCTGACAACAAGAAATCTGAAGTATAAACATTTATTTATGTACACTTATATTATAAAGAGGAAAGATTTATTTGCATTGAATAAATTTCAAAACTACTGTATCTTCTTTCACATAATACGCGTGTGATATATGTCGATTATAATTTGCGCGGCCATATTTCCGGAAAAACAGCTTATGTAAAATATTTTCAGTAAATTTGGCATATGTACTTGAATACCAGAATTAACGTATGTATATAATAAGGTTTAGGTGCACTAGTGATGGCGATTCCAAAATTCCCAGAGTTAATTAAAGCACTAGACAGAAACTAATGTAGCAATGAATTAGAATTCCTTGTCAATTGCATATAATTGTACAACAGTGAAAAAAAAAACTAAAACGACTCGAGATTTTATAATGACAGGTTTAGTTCCTTCTTTTTGTGTAACCTTATTTGAAATTACTCTCATTTCCTTGCCCTTTGTACCATCTACATCATATAATATAGGTAATTTTATAATAATTGGTACAACTATCAATATGTGCGTTACGTACTCTAAGAGAGATTAAGAGTAGAATTATAATTGACCCCTAGTTTAACCTCAAAAGCTTAATTTAATTAAACCGTTATTCTATATCCTGAACAAACTGCACATCATACCTATTCCGGTATTGATAAAATAACGTTCGTTCAATTTGTAAATCAAACTCATTAATTAACGTGTAATTATAAATTATACACCATAAATTTTGTTCATACAACAGTCCCAGGCGGGCTTAACCATAGGGTGAAAGCTCGTAAATTACAAGTAAGTATATAAACATACAGGATATAATCAGCAAACTATAATTGTTTTTAGTTAGAATAGTTTACTAATGATGTTTGATATACCTTTTCGAAATCTCAAAAAAAAAAATTGAACGACTACAGCATCTTTTCACGAGAAACTAATGATAGATAACTATAATAGTCCAAAATAAATACTCTTTATTGATATTACTTTAAAATTGTCACGAAGGGTTATCATCAATCGTGGTAAAGTCATTGTAGTGTTAATATAGCAATACATTATTCTCTGAAAAATTCATAACCTATCCTAACATGGTGATGATACGGTAGTGAAATGAATGTGTTAAGGCACGCGCAGGATCCATTAGATCGTATGGTATGCATGTCAACGTGAGTCAATATTAGATGGCGGCGCTCCCGGGCGACAAGTGTGTTGTATTTGTGTTTTACAAACAAAAATCCCGTCAGCCACGTCTGGTAAAAGGCATAAACGTCCCTAGGATAATGTTCGGATTGGATAAGACAACACGTTGCACCGGCGACATATTGATAACATTTGACAAACGTAGCATAAAGAGATTGAGATACTTAACTTCGTCAAAATTGTTTCCAATAAAATCGAGTAAAATACTTGTCAAATATCAAATATATTTTTCCGGTTCATTGTTTTCATCATCACAATCTTGTGAACGAATATTTATAAATCATGAAATGATTATAGGGCTTAACACATCCTATATCTGCATGAAGATGTAATTCTGTTTTCTTAACCTCCATACAGCGCGCGTGAATCAGTTGCGAGACGAGAGAAAGTACTAGCATAATATTTCGTAACTTTTGTAACGTACAAGAAAATAAAAATATGAATTGCTTTAAAAGTTTCGATGGTGATACGCTAATAATTTCAAATTTCGACCAACGTTACTTTTACTTAATGATTAAAAGCCGAAGCAAAATTTTGACTAATGATGCGTGGTTCGGATGTTCAACCATTAACAATCTGATCAACGGACCTATGTCAAACAGGTTCGTATAACACGAGCGCATTATGATGAGGACTTGAAATTTGTAGCACAACGATTCGTATATTAATCAATCAATTTCTAGAGCAAAATAACTGTCGCACTTTAACTAGTGTCATTTACATGAAATTACACCCTTTCAAATCAACGTTTTCCATTAAGTATAAATTTAATGAAGTTAGGTACATTTCTAAAAGCGTTACTTATATTTATTATGAGGTTTTATTATTATCTTTAATTTGCCATAACATATTAAGCCGTATAGGTACGTCAGGTAGAGTACAAAATACAACCCTGGTTTTTACTACGGTGTAATTCGGGATTTCGGGTTAACAATGTATGGTATGAAAACAACATTGTTTATAAATTTTAGTAATGACAGAAAAGACTAGCTATTTCCTGTACTAATATTTTTAATTTGTTTTTGTATTAAACGATGTCATATTACAATTTATGAGAGAGCATTATTTGAAGTAAAATTTTAAACAAATCTTAAAATGAATAATCGCAAATAACGACAAGAAATCCCCCGACATCGACAGCTCTAATTTTAAATTCAAACGCATCATCAGCAAGCTAATAATATAGGTAATTTTAGAACTGGTTTATAAGTTCGTCACATACTAAATAACAAAACTTAATAACACTCGAATAAAGGTGAGAAAGATCGAGACACTATTATCAGTTAGCGAAATATCAGAAAAGTGTAAGCAACAAATAAATAATTTGAATAATCCTAATACATGAAATATGTTAATAAATAATCACTTATGTATATATTTAAAGTAAAATAATAAATTTAATATAATTCACTATTACTTACTTTTTAATAAGAACCCGAACTTGGTAAATTTTTGTAAGTTGAAATTTTATAACGATAATTTATTCTAACGTTAGCGAATAATTTAATACAAAATGTGACCTCCTCAGATATTTAAAAGTTGTTGGCAACGACTTCTCATTGAATTAATAAGGTGTTTATGACTTCTCCGGTAATCGCTCCAAATGAAATTTTAACAAATCTTTTAGTTCTTGAGGAGTCCTTCAAACATGTCACTGGATCATTAGCCCATGTGTACTCGATACGTGCAGGGCAGGGTAATATTTGAATGTTCTCGATTGTAAAATATTCACTGTACCGAAACGTGCATTGTCTTGCATCAAAATTAACTTTAAGTCATCGCTTTTTGCGAAGAAACGAAAAAAACGCCTCAGAACGATTTCAATGTAGCCTTCATGTTCTCCATCTATAAATACGAGCAGTACTTCATAAAATTATTAATATCAACCCGCTATATGGGTGCATATCCTGAACGCTCCTCAATCGTACGACTTTCCTGTGATGACAATATACTCTTATCAGTTTTATTCTAGGCCTCAATTTATCGCCGTATAAAATTTGATACCATTGCTTCTGGGTCCTTGTTGCATGTTCCCGACACCATTCGTTATGACGAACATGGCATATAGATGGGATGGAATATACGTCATCACTTTGACCTTACTCGTACAACTGATTTCGCACAATTTGGTGGTAAACAAAATTACCGTTTGAGTTTTGTAGTCTGGTGAAACATGTCTCCCGGGCAGTTAACAATGGCTGACGTCTTATAGTTAATTGAATGTAGCGGTTCTGGCAAGCGGTGGCACTTCTGCCCTCGGCCTGACTGATGCTCAGCAGAATCTCCAGTCGAGATAGTGCTGACAGAGACGGCAAATTATGCTTCTATGCACTCCAAAATAAATGAATTATTTGTGTCCGACCGAAACTGGTTTTTACTACCGAAACCGAATTTCGGCAACAGTGTCAGTCGCAGCCGAAATCTAACTTTTTTATGATGATCATGTTTTGAGGGAAAAATAAAGAAAACATTATTATAATCAGTTAGTCTTTATTTTTGTCCGACTGAAGTGAAGGGTTATGTTTTTCACGTGTATCTTTTATGTATGTTATTAATGTACGTATATAACCTTCTTTAATACCTCATATATCCATAACCGCTTAATTTACATAATTGAAGTATTGTTAGTTTTGTTTTAACAGTCCAAGTGTTCTTAGATGGATGACGTTAGATATCTGAGTTAAATGTCTTCGTCGCCGATTGAGTGGAATTGAATGCGCCGAACAAAACCAGCCGATCAGAGCGCGAGAACTCCCGAATGCAGTTTCGGTTCCTGTCGTAATTTCGGTAGCTTTACCACCGAAACCGAAACTAAACACGTTTTTTTTTTTGCCAATACTAGACCAAAACCGAATTTTCGACGGACACTAGAATTAATTAATGAATGGCAACGGAATAATTCGGATTAATTTCTTCCATCTTGTAACATCCCTACTATTCTTTCCAGCTTCTTAAACGATGCCGTTTTCAGTTCCGTGACAAAAAAAACTTTTAAAGTTATCGTAAAAATAAAAATTCTATTATACCTAATCAATTATTATGAATGTACTCAATACCTATTTAAAACGAAAGCAAAGCATTTGACAAAGAATATTTTTTCTATAAAAACAAAACACTATCGAGAAAATTTTATTATTGAAATCGGCCATTACCTAGACTGAAACAAAAAAACCGGGTCACCTTTTTATCAATAATAATGCCGTTTTAATAATATATTCCGTAATAAGTACTTACGTATTATACTTGTGCGCAGTAATATAATAGAATTTCCTTCATAGTTCAAGTCAGTTTTATATTCCTCAATGAAATGCATTCCTAGCTATTGTTTCGGTAGCACTTAAGTTCGAAGCACATTATCTGTTATCCTACCACTTACGTTGTATTGTTTAAAATTGATGCTGAGACAACGCAATACATTAACGTAAACACATTGAACCTGACGATGTTGACCCCCTTGACATGCCTCAGGCGAGACTCCGGTATACCTAAACCATGAATCAGTCTCCTTTCTAAACATTGCTTGTTAGTAACAAAACAAACAGTGACATCATATTTTTCACTGAATGTTTTACAAAAAATAAACCATATTTACAATTTATTAGGAAAACATTAATGTCTCCAATAGAATTTCTCTTTATCCGATAAGCAGCGTTGTCAATTGGGAATAATTACATAAAATAAAAAGTAGGCAGTCAGTGAAGTTGTGAAGCAATAAACATAGTTTGGGAATGATAAATTTGATTAGAATCAGAATGGGGAGCGGCGGCGACGCGCGTGCTCGGCTCGTGCCTTAGTTGGCTTTCGTTCGAAGTTAAAATTCTACGATTTACACAGACTATTAATATAAGGGGCCGTTCATTATCACGTGTAATGTTTTTTTTACCATTTTTAACCCCCCTCCCCCTTGGTGATATATGGTGAGGTTTAAACCTAACCCCTCCACTCAAATCACGTGTATTTTTAGTATCTCCGTGTGTGCGTTTTTTAATAATCGCGCATTTGAGGAATGGGAACCCCCTTAGATATTTATTTTATTCTGGTTTTTAGATTTGTTATTGAAGCGGCAACAAAAATACATTCTCTGTGAAAATTTAAACTGTTTAACTTTGACGGTTTATGAGATACAGCCTGGTGGTCCACGAGGGTTCAGTCCAGCCAGCCTCTATGGACAGACTAGGGTGGGAAATGCTCAGTCGCGCATCTCTCGCTCTTGATTGGGGACCGTCTGGTGGGTTAGCGCGCTCGCCGGACATTGCACGCCCCTTGTCCTGTCTAGGGGGTTAGACTCAAATGTTCCTGACCCGTGGTGAGACTTACATAACACGTGTATCTCCCGCAGGATTAAGCGAGGAAGCGTAATGCATTTCATAGCTTTAAAAAAAGCTTAGTTTAAGATAAATACAGCCTTTATTTTTATTAAAAGCAACTTTTATGGATTATTATCATAATATATAAGATTGACAAAAAATAATAAGATACCTATGATTTAGAGATGGGATGTAATCTCAAAGTATATATTTACACAGTTAGACTTCATATCTACTACCCACTCATTACTTATCCAGATAAGAACTAAAATTAACATAAGAATATTAATAAAAATATTGTGAATGACAAACTGACAGAAAATAAAAGAACCTTTCACATAGCACCGAACTCACCATTCTTTACATAACACAAATACTCAGAAATTTGCAGTATTTGATAATATTATTCGAATATCAGGGCCCCGGATCTTTAAAGACTTTCCGAATGATCAAGAAATAAAGATTCTTAAACATTATTCCATGAAAACTTTACACCTTGAGACTAAAGAGTTGACAGGTTTTTGATTCGACCACCGGCATTATAAATCACTTAGATATATCCAAAAAAGATAATCAACTATTCATTTTAGGAAGGTTTTATAAAGTAAAAAACATTTAACTTGGCAATGCCTACGGCGAGCTCACGCAACGTTCTGAGTTTTTTGAGATCTATTAAAATAAGACCTCTTTTCTATAACTTGTTACGTAGTACTCCATAAAACAGATATTGGATCAGTATAAAAAGATATTTCTAATATAACGCCCAACTAAAAAGGTAGTGATGCCATCACGCAACAACAATTATATAAGCTGTACCCATGTTATTTAAGGCAGTTTTGGTGGCGGATAATTGATATTTCAAAAATGTAATTTCATGCCAACACTTCTCATAAATCTCTTAATATATTTCATAGAGACCAAACATAATCATATCTAAACATTTTCGCAAGTAGATGGAATGTTAAAACTTTTGTAATCTTCTTATATATAAAAATGAATCGCAAAATGTGTTGGTAAGCGCATAACTCAACAACGCCTCGACCAATTTGGCCAAATCTTTTTTTAAAATGTTCGTTGAAGTTCAAGGATGGTTTTTACGGCGAGAAAAATTAGAATTATTGCTGGAAAAACCCTAAAAATAGCCCTTTTCTTTTTCCCATACAAATGATTTGTAACTAAAACGTAGTCAATTTGAGCTTTATTGCTATGGTATAAAGTTCATATTAAATTACAAGCACTCACTGTTGTCTAAGCAACGTAGGTGTGTTCCTAACGTCAAAGATCATATCTATCAAAACAATGTGCGTGTGTGCGTTGGAGCACAGAATACATAGTTGGAGGAGTTTAATGTCGCGTTCCGAAACTCGCGTTTCTTTTGTATTAGTTTCGGCACGCGAGATAAAATGCATCAGTTTCCACGTCATTACATCAGTCAAACAAAAATCGCGTTACCAAATTTTTTATTCACAACGCCCTATCACCAGGGTGACGGTTCTGTTCAGGAGAATTTTTTTAAATACGTAGGCAAAAAAACTGCCACATTACAAATCTTTTTGACAGGACGAAGTCTGTCGGGTCAGCTAGTAATTAAATAATTATCTTTGTATACGATAAAATTTCTGGATATCGTAGATGAAATATAACCTTAATTTGGCCAGTAAAATTATTTTCCACATTTCAAGAAAATTATACAGCCACACTCAAAAATGTGAACCCACTGCAGTATTGTCTTATAAGTCTATCAGTGATTGTAAATATCTCCAGAAACGTTAAAAGAATATAAGATTATATTTTTTCATCATCGTCATCAACAGCCCATTGAGGCCCCATTGCTGGGCATAGGCCTTCCCTGTTAAATGCAACAAAATCGAATAGGACGAATAGGCCATGACCTGCCACGCGATTAGAGGTACTTAGAAAGCAGCCATAACGGCTTAACGAGCCTTCCGAAGCACGGAGGATTCAAGACAGTCAATTTTTGGCCACCCATCATTATTCAAACCCTTGCGAAAGTTGCTTAACTTCCTGATCGCAGACTGAACCTCTGCCCCATCCAGCACCTGAACTTCCAATAAGTGCCTGAAGCTAATTATAGTATTCAAACAGTCGGTGGGTGGTTGATATCAATAAATAACCGACTAGGTCGGGTGAGCGGGCGGTCGGTCGCCGCGCCGTCTACAGTCGCCGGTAACTATGCCCACTCGTTTACCACTTGCCAGTTGCAAAATTATGCTCACTATTTGAGGATATGTATCCTCTCGAATACGCTAATACTAATCCAAACCGGTTACTGATAGAGACGTTATGGCTGTTCCCAGTGGAAGGGCAGATCGTGAGTAAGACCTGTATAAATTGTTTTCTTACTTAATATTGTGATTGAGATATACTTATTGTGCTAAATAAATGACATTAGTTCTTATTTGCAGTACCTAACTACTCGTACAAACCGCACATACGAAAAACAATAAAAAATGGTGATGTACTTGCATGTACGATCTTGACATATTAAATACATAGTAATACGTAGTTAGTAATTTCAACCTCGGATATTATATAAATAAGCAGTCTGTGCCCAAGTATTCTTAGAACAAATCTAGTGTTCATTAAGACTGAATTTGAAGACAATTTGTTGACAACGCACGTGTTCTGAATAAACATGATTTTCTGTGCAGACGCACGAATAAGTACATCTGCGATGGCAATAGACTAATATTCAACAAAAAACTCATAAATATATTACCTACTTTTAAGAGTAACCTATATGTATCTCGCATTGTATAAAATTACTTTCTTTCCGCCATTGGCTTCCCCCGCGTCCTGTTTATTTGTATATCTATTAATATCAGGATACGGATATAATTACAATGATATATTGAATAGTAAACAAGGTTCATTATGGTACCACTTTTAATTTTCTATACAAACTTTCACTCCCATGTTCATCACTTTATTTGCTATGTTTCAGAATAAAACATGCCTATGTTCACCGCATGTGATGTAGCTTCCCGTAGATAAAAGAGTTTTAAAAATCGGTCCAGCAGTTTCGTTGCAAACAATCAATCAAATCTTCCCTCTCCTATTATAGTATAGACAAAAAACATACTTTAAAGATGACAAAGTTTTTTTTTTTCAATATTACATTCATAATGACTATATAGAAAAATTAAAACGACAAAGCAGTTTCGTTAAAAATTCAATTACAATTACAAAATAAAATAAAAAAGGTCGAAACAATAACGCTAATGACACACCTCCACCGTTGGTTATTGGGCATGCGTCTTTTGTATGCATTGGAATTGCAGAGAAAATTTTTAACCTCATGGTGAGTCATGACATGAAATTGCAACATTAAAGCAAATTTATAATCGGCTACCCGACGACATTCCAAGAGTGTCGCGTAGTCGCAGACAGGTAAACTTAAATACAATATTCAACGGCAATAACATCAATACTAATAAGCAGTACGTTTAATTTCTGACTAACCATTATATACTAAAACACTTGTGATTACCCATGCAAAGCCCGTATTAACAATGTAAATACATTAGGCCTAAACGGTGTGACATGGAAAACGTAATTTATTGACTATAAACTTTCATCCAATCGATATAGAGATGTTTCACTGACCTCCTTCCAAACCCAACTAGACAACAATAATGCGCAACCGATAATATATGACTAAACTAATGTATATTGAGCTCTAATGAACTCAATGGATATAATCGATACAAATCTTACGTGTCCTCTTATAAATCTTACTTGAGTTCTAAAACATTCATATTTAACGATAAGCTTGATGGAATACTTCATGACAGACCATGCTCATGCACGACACATAATTATGACCAACAAAGAACTACGAAGCTTAAAAATCTTTGATCATTTCCGGATCAGTGTTCACGAAGGCAAGAACTCTATACTTAGTATAATGACAGTCACTTTTCCATAATATCTCTTCAATAAAATCATTCAACACATTTTGAGTTTTTACTCCAAAACCTAACAACCAAAATCGTAAAAAAAATATTCAAGACATCTTATTATACCTAAGTCATTTTCAAACACTTAACAATAATTTTTAACATACCACCCATTCAGGATATCTTTTGGCTAATAAGAAGAACGAGCGAAAGAAACTCAACAAGCTTTCACAGAAACACAGAATATACATAAACTAACATTTACAAATGGATACTGTTTTACAAAGTCAATAATAACAATATTAATCAATTATGTGTCAAGTAAGAAACACATTTTATAAAAGTCGAACAAATATAATGATAAATAAATAGTTAAGAAATAAATTAAATAAGCAAATATATATAACTTAATCAATGAACGCAGGTCACTAAGGACGAATTAGTACCACCTCTAGGGTGGAACATCTCCGTTCTGCACACGCAATCATAAAATAACATGTGTTGTCATGTTAATATTGCATATTGAATGCATTGCATTGCAACTTGGGGATTAAGGTTCTTCACACATTACGATATTTACAGACGCATGGATTTTATGCGAGTCTCAAAGTTGCACAATACGATTAAGCATTCAATATCGTCTCCTACCAGCATTATCATCGTACTGTATAAAGTGCCTATGTTACAGAATAAAAACAAGAACACACCATATAAAGCTCATTTTATTATTCCACTACACATTCTTGACAGATGGACAAGAGAAATAACCAACGACTTTCTTTATAGACTACCGGTGAAGACGCATCTAATTTAGAAATAAATCCAAAAACTCCACTACTTTTATTCTTATTTTGTAGTGTAATAACGAATACTAAAATAGTATAAAAAAGACAAAGGGACATCTTCCTTCCCAACAATTTGATTCAACAACGGAAGCCGCATGAGTCAGCAGAAAAAAATCAGATTAATTTTCACCGTTACACTTTATGTTATGGAAGCGAGAATTCTGTTGAAATAAATTACGTTGAAAACGGTGACGAAGAACTTGAATAAACAACAAAGACTCGTGTGTAAACGAATGTCTTTAATTTTTCTTTTATATATAAAACAGTAGTAATAAAATGAAATAATTGTAAACGAACACTTGAAATTAAGGACATACCTATAACAGATTTGTCTAATTCTTTTTAAAAATGTTCTAGAGAATCCAAACAGTTTTTCGTTTCCGTAGGTCCTAGTAAAAATAAAGAAAGTAATATGAGAAATTGGAGTTTCGAAAATAACGGCCATTTTTGTGGAATTTGGCTAACCCCTTTTTTTTCGGATCAGCCAGACTAGCGCCTGTTAACCAGGTTCAATAATTTTTTAAACTGTTATTTAATTAGTGTACCTAGATTAAATCTTGCAAGCTAAATTTGCCGTACATTTTCGATTGAGCTGAAGTTTTGCATGCATATGTCACTTGGATGCCAATATTGACGTGGAATAGAGCTGGTCAAAGGTTGAAACCGAAAGGTAGCCTACTGTAATCAAATGCAGCAAACCCATCGAGTTTTGGGCTCTTTTGATTTGTTTAATAAAGATTGCTACTAGTAATATCCAATCCAATCCAATTTGATGATGTAGGCTGAAAGTAGGCCAAAGGAACTTTGTAATTATATAACAGCCAGTCGATTTAGGCTCCTTTCATACGTGTGACAAGATATCTGGTCTGTATTACAATAGCTAATAAGAGTTTGTTAAAAAAAATATTTAAATCACATATTGTTACTGAGAGTGTTCCTTTATGAAAGTAAGACAGGGCAATGTCAAATACAGACAACACCAAAGCGATAATTACACGTTAAATTGTATCCTTCGCAAAGAGACATTTTAATTAGACAGCGTCAAATAAAGGCAACGAAAGTGTAGTTTTAACACCTGGAAATACACGCGTAGCCGCCTTGGCTTAGTTCCAGCTCTACTGAACTTTGACAAACTTGGCGGTAAATTAAAATAGGACCACACAAAATGGAAGCAAAACGAAGTGTATGGCATAGGTATAAATATCATATTTGGCAAGACGACGAACTTCATTAAAAAAAAGGCATACAAAATACTAAATAACAGTGATGCAGGAAAAAAGAGAAGCTCTTAACATAGACAGCATTTAAATTGTTTCAATCTTCATTTTAATGAAATTGTTTATACATAATAAAAAAATTATTGTAATATATTTTGCTAATTTGAAAACTCGAGAATTTTTAGATCAATCAGCAATATTTTTTAAGCGAAAAAACGAAAATTTTAGAAGAAAAATAAAAATATCATTTTTATTATCCCATACAAATTGGGATGTGTAACGTAATGTATTTTTTTCCATGGAAAAGTTAATTGTTATAGAATGTAGATAAGTAACTTATAGAGACACTTATATACAGGTGCGAAAGTAATAAATTAACTAACATTACTGCAGCCAATAAAACGGAATACAATGGAAATTCAATTCTAGAAAATAAATGATATGCTTTAGTTAGATAAAGAAATTTGAATTAACGCAATCCGGTGACTACTATTCACTTTCACTTTAAGTAATCTCCATAAACAAAACCGGCGGCAAAGTTAAAATATACATACTATTATTACAGAATAAAAAACAATAAACGTATTTGCGATTCCGGCATTTACTCTACACGGTCATCATACCTTAAAACAACATATTAATTAAATTCCCAATTTTCGAATGCCCGCAGGCAAAATCAGGAACAAAAAAAACAAGTAATGAAAGGTTGCAACGATTGACTGCACTTAACAATATGACTTTAAAAGCGGTCTCGAATTCTTATTTAACGAAACAAAGTAAAAGCGTGTTGAAACGAAGGAGCTTTTTATAACACTGTTAGTCGTCTCTAGTCTCATTAAGACACTATCATTCATTGATGATGATTATTTAGCTGTCAATGATCACATCCCATCTTTTGCTCTGATTGTTAAAACAGGCTAGTAGGCGTGTGAGCTGATTTGTGTATCGAACATCAATTAATAGTGATACATATTTCTCATCTCATCAGTCGCGTAGACGGTCTGTGCGTAACGAATGTTCCCGGTGAGTACCCGAATAGAGAGCGCTACGTGACCACCGTCTGCCGGCTGCCGACACCATGAATACATCATTAGCTTCGTCTGATAAAGGCTAATAAATAACCGTCTCCTAATAGAGTGACCTACTGACGTTACTATACCAATAGACGCATCCCATCCCACGTTACTAACACATTTAATATTCTTAACTTACAATTGCTTCTATAGGACAGTATTGCTGATACAAAGGAGGTATAAACTTTGTAATTATATTTTAATGTTTATGTAAATACTATAAATTAAATACATTGTAAGAGGTCATTCATAAAATTATATATTTAAACGATATAAAATAGACATGAGACCAGTACCTCCTTCGTTGTTTAAAATGACGTCCCGATATTGTACTCCAACATGCAAAGTTACGTAATAGCAAGTAAACGTTAGAGGGCTGATGAAAGGTTGACCTCGGGCGTGGGCGTGCAGTAGACAATGATAATCCGAGGTCCACGAACTGCACCGGAATGCAAATAAATAGATGCACATAAACAGGACGAGATAGCGCACCTGCCGATGATTGATGAAATAAACAATGCATGTCATCGTATCGATACTCGTATCGCGGGTGCTAACGTATATCAAACCAATTGGTCTACCTATAAGATTTTGACGGATGACTATAAAGTGTACGTTCAGTAGTAGAAACCGACAAAAACATATACTTGGCATAAAGAAACAAACTAAATAATCAACTTACGCCGCATTTACGCAAGTAGTCATCATCATCAGCCCTTTTACGTCCCCACTGCAGGGGCAAAGGCCTTCCTTATGGATGGTTAAGGAGGATGGGCCGTAAACTTCCACGCTGGCCTAATGCGGATTGGAGGTATTCACTAGTAGAAATACGAGTAATATGAAAATATACTACATTCTGATTTTATTGGAGACTTGTGATTTAGGTATTTGCTTCCCCTCTTACAATTGTAATTACGGATCGAGACTCTAAAGATTATTCTGTATTCTTAATGAAATATTCTTAAAAAATCCACTTACTCCCTGGCATTCTGAGATAAGATTTGAACCCACGACCTTTCGCAATCCGGGCGACAGCTTTAACCATTGAGCTACTGAGGTTAGGTCCTGGATTGCAAAGTCGCATTTTTCATTAAGAATATTTTTCAGTATAGTATTGATAATGCAAATTTGATCAAATATAATAAATACTAAAAACAAATATCTGTTAATTATTTTCGTGAAGGTTTAAGTTCAGCTTTAAAATCGTAACTGCGTGAGTCTTAAAAGGTACGACTCTAAGTTCATAATGTTTTGTAGACAGCTGTAACTCAGCGATTCAGTATATTATACCAGTATGACTGAGTTCAAACTCGAAGACAAGACTGTCCCACCCTATCGAACCTTTTGCGATCGAGAATGAGATAATTAGGGATAGAGGACGGCGAAGTGCTCTCGGCTGCAAAATGACGCGCATATTTATAAATATTTACAATGAAAAAAATTTTTCGTATTCTTCTATAGAGAAAATTCTTTTTCTTGCTCTGATCCTTTTAGGGCACTCACATATGTGATTTTAATTTTCTCATTTTTTACTACAAAGAAATAACTTATTTGTATGTTATTTCTTTGTACAAGACTAATTGATAGCTAGTCATTTTTGGAGTACAATTCAGCCCTCTTAACACAAAAATAATTTTAGTCTACAGGCCAAAGGTGGTTCATAAAAGACAAATTTCGTTCTAAGTGAACGTCGGTGACAAAGTTGCATGTAAAAGCTGCCAAGAAATTTATTTCATCAAATGGCATCACTTATCTTAAACCTGATGGATTTATTGACATATACTTTATATCCATAGAAGTTAAAAGTCAAATCGGCTCTTTTGTGGTGGAAAGACCATTTTGAGTAGAGGTTTCAAACATTAAACTCTTTCTAGAACGTACTTCTGTGGTTTTAGTCGTATTTTTCTTTATTTTTTAAATTCAATTCAAGTTAACTTCTATTTTAAAAGCTATAAATCTATCTATAAATGCGAGTTTTTTCTTATGAATAAAATCAGAAGACACTTGTTATTTTCTGAAATAATTTAAGTTATCATTACATATCATACCAAAATAGATCAGAACCTAAGAACAACTATTGAAATCATCTATCATTGTCCAACGAACTGTTTGTTACAAGTTATTTTGAACGAATGTTCTAACAAGCAAGGTGAGCTAGGTATCCTATGATTCCAGACAAACCCTGTCCTATTAGGCCACGCTCATACCAATGACCCCGGCACGCGAGTAACGAGACAACCCACTGTTTATTTAGCCAAGAACTTGAACACGAACAAAGGAAAGCTGTAATAACACGGAATCGGGCTATATTCATAAACGAAATGGTGGCGAAAGCATTGTAGGTACATGCACACACATAAATGCATTTAGTCCCTGTAGCCGTTGACATTTTTCGATATCTTAGCTTTTCTTCCGTTTCATGTAAATAATTCATTGAAGTAATATGGTTAGAACAGTCGCAGGAATCGGGAATAAAAATATGGACAGCCTCATATTTCTCAGTAGATACGAAGCGTTAGAACTGACAAAAATATAATGTGACGCTCAACTTTACAAACTCAATGTAATGGTCCCTACGTGAAGTTGGCAGTATTGTGGTGACGCAAAGTGCCATTAAAGTTAAGAAGAAGGTGCGGAATGTGTCAATAGGACTTTTCAGTGATTAATTTATTTACTTTAAAAATCATATTCTGTCTCTCATTTCTATTTATTTCTCAAAGTTACTTATCAAAATATTATATGCAATATAATATGTATACACAACGCAACAATATCATCAATCAATTTATTTATTTATACTTCACCATTGAGTTGCCGCTTCGGGGTACTATTTTGAAGATTATATTTGTATTGTTCGCTCATCAGCATTGTGGGTGGTGTATTATTGCATAAAATATTACGCAAAGAAATTTCAACAAGCGACCATCTTTCAATTACGGTTAAAATGCATTACGTATTTCTTAATTACACTAGCATTTACCCCAGAATTCGTTCGCATGGGGTAGCAATTACAAAAATTCTAAAGCAAATATTTATTTATATCTTGTTATAATAAATACCATAAAAATGTTAGTGCCTAAATACTTTTATCTTTGGCAATGACGTATATCCTTAATTATTCAGATTTAGGTTAATGGTAATTTTTTAAATATCGGATAGTTAAATTATCTAATCTAAATATAATACTGGCGCGAGGAAAAACCACTCTTCGGAAGACATGCCATTAGACATTATCTATGATCACTATGGTGGTTGCTTTCAGACGGGGCGATGTTAAGAGCGACCACGACGGCGTTGGCGTGCCTCTGCTTGGCGCGCACCTCGCCCGCCGAGACGCACAACCTACGCCTTTACACGCAGCAGAACAACCTCAACCAGAAGGTAAAAAACTCACTACTTACATCCAAAACAATATATTTCCTACTCAATGAGGAAATATTTAAAAAAATAGTTTATCATTAGTTCTCGAAATCAAACTAGGTGACGCTACGGTACGTTCTTGATTTCTTCATGACAGCCTTTCCGGTTTTCTTTCATGTTTAAAAGTAAATTAATTTTCAAAACTCACTAAACAACTCACATTCTATTTGTACTTTTGCGTATTTGTATTGATATCTAAGTTCCGAACTTTGCAAAATTCGGTTTTTTATATGTTAGTTAAAAGGAGCGGAAATTCTATCTTTGATCCATTCGTTTCCTGCAAAATTTCACTTTTGGTAGAGTCCCCATCTAGTGAGGTGCTTTTTTAGTGTTTTTTTTTTCTTAAAATACTTCCTCATTATAAAGGAACAACATAAATAGTATAGATACATTACTGAATTTTGATGTTTCGAAGGAAATTTGTCAGCGTCTATGAATTGGACACACATAGAGCAGTCAAAGAACACGCACGTGGAATATTTTAGTCAAGTAGCTATGCCTATATACTTAAGAAGTAATTGGCCAAACTGCATGCGTACGTCTCTATTACACTGCCACTTCAAATGTATATTACTAATCAATCAAAGTCGATGAAAATTTCATTGAATTATTAGAACCAAAGCAAAAATCTTTTGCAATTTTAGATTTTTTTTTGACATTTGTTTTATAGAAAAATGTATTTATTTTTATCATTTAATGTAATTATTAGCAAATTTTATTATTATTTTTAATCTATTAATAAAATGTAATTATTGGTTTTTTTATTTGTATTTTTAATGTGATTTATAAAGCATATTGTATAAGGAGTTTTTGTAATGCTTTAAAATGAATTATATATTGCACTTATAAGACATTACTATTTACATTAAATTATAATTTTGATTTTAAAACGAGTATAAACATAATATTTTCCTCGTTTCTATGTATTGTTGCTGTGCCCGTCAGGGTCCATAGTTTGAATTTAATAATAATTGTAACATCTATGTAACACTATGGTTTGCAATAAGCGATTGAGTATTGAGTATTGAATCCAAGCTGCTGGAGTCTCTAGTTAAAAGTTTCGTACAGCAATATAATTTCCATTAATACGGTCTATACGGAAGTAATAGCAGTGGCCGATATACTATAATCAATGTACGGTCATGGGAGAAACACTGTAGGCTACATTGACTCATTGAACTATCTGCCATACATTAGTGAAACCACAAAGATATTGGATACTTATTTCTAATATCTATCCAATGCACCTTAATACATATATGTTCAGCAACTTATGCATACTTTATACTTTTTTGTAATTCTTAAAGTTATCGTAGCTCTAAGATTATCATTAAAATTATGATTTAATTATTTACAAAAAAAAAAACAAATTTTATAAAAAAAAACACAATGATGACCGGATAAAATTGAGACCTTGTGAAAATCTGACTAAGGAATATATATAAGTGTTGCCAAACATTACGTTTTAGGATTTAACGGGTATCCTGGCGAACATCGAGGAAAGGTTGCGGGTGCTGGACTCTGTCAGTGCAGCACAAGCGAAACAAGCGCGCCGGCTCGACGTCATACAAGATAAATTAGGTAACTGATGCTGCTCCATTATTAGTCATTTAATTTCACCTCAAATATTTATCGTGGTATTATTTCTGCGTTGTTGAAGTGGTGTTGTTGCCAATTTTATTTTATTTATATTTACTTCAGCATGCGGTATTTTTTATAAAATAACTATAAGTCTTAGCATATCAAGATTCTGACCGATTTCCCTAATAAATTGGGCAGTGGCGTAGCGTTTCTTAGCGGGGCCCCGTATAAAATTTGTTTGGGGGCCCTCATGTAGGGTAAAGATTTTTCACATAAGAAAAAAAAATTGTATAAACTGTACGAATTTTAATCATAAGTATATACACCGATTATTATAGGATTCCCCCATCAAAGTCTGACTTAAACGGAGATATCCCGCAGCCCGCGAAATCGGTTGTAGGATGCTGCCAACTTTGAAACGCTTGCTCTACGTGAGAAAAAGAAATTTGGGAAGATTTTATTATTTTTTTCTTACGCACATTGGGGGCCCCAGTGGCCCGGGGGCCCCGTATAATTGATACGGCATATACGGCGGTTACTACGCCTCTGAAATTGGGTCCCCCTGCTTATGATATAATAGAGATCAAAAAAGAAGGCAGTAAAAATTATTTGAATAAGTATCTAATGAATTCATAAACGTTATTGTTTTCAAATTAAATGCTATTTGAAAAGTTTATAGACGATTTTTGTTGCGGACGTACACAATATACTTAATATAAAAATTCCACTGGCTTTTCAAAATGCATATGATATTGAAAGCCATTTCCCATGCCACACTGTACAACTTGTTTAATGAGTTACAGCTGTGTGGTCGAAACAACTAGAAATAAAAATAAATAAAAGTTTTTCACGCAATAATAATTGACATATCAAATGAAGAGCTATGATATAACAGTAGATAGATATTAGTATCAATTCAATTTTATGTATGTCATCACATATTTCCAACGTGACAAAATTGTTCAGTATAATCTTACTGTGTCATATCCTATTTTAGAGAGTAAACACAGGGTTCACTTTCGCAACGTTTGCTCCCTACGACACCGCAATTGGACAAACAACAACAACGTATGAATTATATAGTTAAAAGGATACTGTTGGTTGGTCTTTTTATGTGGATCAATCAACATATAATTTGCGTCTATAGTGGATAAAGACTTTTACGTGCATTTCAGATCGTGTGGAGACCGCTTTATCCCTGAGGTTAGAAAGAGCTCAGTTAGCAGCCGAGCGACTAGAACATCGGTTACATATGCTCCAAACTAGCGTGCAGGTATATCAACCAATGTTTGTACTTAATAGAATATCAATACTGAACATCTGTTAAGGCAAATTTACAGTTTTATTTGAATTTCAATTTATTCATATTCGTCAACTCTTGCAACGAAATTTTAAAGAAGTTCTCCTCAGATATAACAATGCATAATAGCAAAATTAAATAATCTGGTCAACATGATTTTTTGCCGTTAATTAATTTTATATTTTTGATATCTCTCATGTCTAAGTATCTACAAAAAATAATCTAATACATAAAAATATCTAAATATACGGTTAACTTCAAATTTGAGAAATTTTGACATTATATCGAAAATAAGTATTGTGATTGGCTATAGTAACAAAAATAAGACGTGACATTTTAAGAACACAACGTACCCCCGTATCTGTGCATATTTTCAGTTTGTTATCATTGGGTTGTTGTCGCTTAATATTACTATAACAAATAGTGACGACTTTTTTTAATTTATTTTCATAAGTTTGTGTTTTAAAGAAGTTCTTTTGAGAAAGTATTCAATATGAGTCGAAAATGCGTAATTCAGTCGACCTATTGTGTTGTATTTGTGGAGAGTTTACTTCAACTAATCGAGAACGATCTATACCGTTACTTAATAACAATTAAAACTAGTATTTTGATTTGAACATTCCTGATTATTTAAACCAGCAATTTGGAGAGAATAAAAAGATCATATAAATGACTGTTACCTCTATTTAACGAAACTGAAAGGGTATTTATTCCTATTGCGTTTAGGCGCGATTGGTACAATTCGCGATTGGTCCAATCGTGAAAAAATTACAAATTCGCGATTAGTCCAATTCGCTGTTGGGCCAATTCGCTGTTGGGCCAATTCGCTATTGGGCCAATTCGCTATTGGGCCAATTCGCTATTGGGCCAATTCGCTATTAGTCCAAAATAAAACAAAGGAGGTCATTTATTTTGTATGGATTTTAATTATTATAAAAATTTCATATTTATATAACATATATAAGTATCTTATAGCCATTAATTTACACCTACTTTCATATTTACCCGAAAAACTAAAAATGATTGGTACATTCATTCCAACAATATTCAATTGAAATATTTTTTGTCAAATAAATTGCCGCATTTCCTCCCTTTGTTATTTTACAATAAATATAAAAATAAAACATATAAACATACTCGGTGGAACAGAACGACCGACACTCCCGAGGTTCCTGGAGAGTACTATTTGTCTTTAATATGATGTAAAAAAAAATATAAGTCTAGGTCAAATAGTTTCGGAGATATTAAATTACAAAGGCTGGCATTCCCGGTTAAATCGGCGCATTCCTAAAAAATCTAATTTATTTCTGTTTTTTCATAAACTGCGAAGAGAGAGCAAGTATCAGGATACCCGAATAACGCAAAGTTTGTTTAAAAATACAAATAACAAAAGGAGAAAACGCGACATTTTATTTGACAAAAAATATGAACAGTTACTAAACCAATATGCAAATGGAACATTGACAACAAACAATTCTTTTCACAAAGTTATATACTTACGTTTATTGTTATTTAAAAATTAGTGAAACAATGTTTATATTTTTAGTTATGATAATTAAAATCCATACAAATAAAGACCTCCTTTGTTTCATTCTGGATATCCTTTTATTTTTGGACTAATAGCAAATTGGCCTTATAGCGAATTCGCCCAATAGCGAATTGGCCCAACAGCGAATTGGCCCAATAGCGATTTGGACTAATCGCGAATTCGTAATTTTTTCACGATTGGACCAATCGCGAATTGTACCAATCGCGCCTAAACGTTCCTATTGTACGGTACAATGAACCGCACAATTGCAGCGTTGCATTTTTTACGCTACTGTGCCAAATCTAGGGCATGGCACGTCAGTCTTCATTCAACCGCGACTCATAATCATCATACATTAATTACCATTTACATATAAGTATTTTGTGTGCCAATAAACTGTATCTTTGTAAATTATCATCTCTTTTCTTTGGTGTACTATCATCTCGTACACCTATAAAACAAGAAATAAAATTGTAAATCCTGATGTGGAGACAGTAACTAAACCGTTTCCTCATACCAAAGACTATCCACTACCGCAACCTTCAATTAAGGAAAAAGATGCAGAGAACGTAAGTGCTATCGAATCGGTATCTTCAACACAGACCGCTACAGTCACAAGATTTTTTTGAAAATAAAGCCTAACCATATTTAATACGTCAAGGTGATCTAAATGATTTAAAAAAAAGATCTAAACTTGTCCATGACCGTGTTGGAATATTGCTTTGGCTACAAGGAGGATACACAAAATATTGTTGTTTCCTATGTGAGTGGGACAGCAGAGCTAGAAGCCATCATTACATCAAAAAATATTGGCCAATAAGGACTGATTTCATTTCTGGCCAAAAAAATATTTCCGTAAGCCTTTTGGTATAGCCCAGTAGTATCATTTTACCGCCTTTTCATTTAAATTAGGCCTCATGAAAAATTGGTTAATTCCATGGCTAGAAATGAAGATGGTTTTTTGTATTTAAAAACATAATTCCCTAGACTCAGTAAAGCTACGAGGGCGGGATGATAAATAGCTAGCCTAGTATAGAAAAACTTGAATACACTAATTCAAGTTTTTTTTGTATGACGTACAATAAAGATCGTTGAAAGGCGGCCACTCCATTAATGACGCCAAACGGAGTGCAAGTAAATTGATATAATTTCCTGCAAGCTTCAAATGTTCTAAATGGTCGTTCTTTCTCTAAAATTGGAACTTGATGACAAGCAGATATTAAATCAATTTGACTAAATCAGTTATACGAGGGCGGGATGATAAATAGCTAGCCTAGCATAGAAAAACTTGAATTAGTGTGTTAAAAGTATATTTATTTTTCGACATAGTCTCCTTGAAGCGCTATGCACTTCATCCATCTATGCTCTAAAGCCTTGATGCCGTCCCTGAAGTGGTTTTCTTCAAGCCCTTCAAAATAACTGTCCACGGCAGACATCACCTCGCTATTATTTTCAAACCTTTGTCCACCTAAAAAATTTTTGAGTTTAGGGAATAGATGAAAGTCAGATGAATGCCAGATCAGGAGAATAAGCTGGGTGTGGTAGCAAATCATAATTTAATTCTTTGAATTTCGCCATCGCAATGATGCACATGTGAACGCGCGCATTATCCTGATGAAAGATTATTTTTATTTTAGCCAGGCCGGGTCTTTTTTCACGAATACACACTTGTAATTTATCAAGTAGATCAACATAATATTCGCCATTTATGTTTTGTCTTTTTGGAAGGTAATCAATCATCAATATACCCTTCGAATCCCATGACGCCATAACTTTCCCCGCTGATTTCACGGCTTCCTTTCTTTAGAGCCGGGGATCCTTTTTCGGTCCATTGTTTAGACTGAATTTTTGATTCAGGTATATAGTGGTGAACCCAAGTCTCGTTTGTAGTGACAAACCGTCGCAGAAAATCAGTTGTATAGCTCTTAAAGCGGTCCAAACATTCTTGTGAAACGCGTTTTTGCTCAACTGTAAGCAATCGCGGCACACACCTTGAGTCAAAATGTAATGCGCCCGTTCTTTAGAGATGCCTACAGTATCAGCTATCTCGGAAAGTTTCAATCTTCGGTCAGCTAAAACTGCATCATGAATTTTGATAACAATTTCTGGAGTAGTGGCACTTTTTGGACGTCCTAGACGATGTTCATCTTGGGCGCTGGTACGGCCACGTTTAAACTCAGCCACCCAATTTTTTATGGTCGCATATGAAGGAGCATTTTCTCCCAAAACATCCTTCTCAAAAAATATAAGGAGGGTCATGAAGGATACGAATTTTATTTTAAAATTAACCACAAAATGAAAAAATATGCATGGCTTTCTTTTGTAGAAGTGTCAAATTTTTTTTTGCGAAACACGAAGTGTCCAAACTATAAGGAGATAGTTTCTAAGTTACTTCAGTATATAAAGTCTTAGAATATAACATGTCTTTGAAGATTTATTTTCTTCATTCCCACCATAGGCTTTTTCTCAGAAAACTAGTGTGCGATAAGCGACGAAAGATTCCATCAGGACATCAAGGCAATGAAAAAAAGATACCAAGGAAAATGGTCGCCGAGAATGCTTGCAGATTTTTGTTGGACATTAAAACGAGATCATCCCTCATATAGTTATAAGAGACAAGCAAAGAGAACCAAAACATCCTCAGAATAAAATTTAAAAACAATTCAAAATTTAAGTAAATATTTAATGTTTTATTTTTTTAATAAACATATTTTTCGAAGAAGCTGGGAGTTTCTTTTTTTTGACACACACATTTTAAGTGAAAAATAAAACTTACGATCAAAGGCAATTTTTTTTTGTTGACCAGTAGAATTTAAATAAATTATGAGAACTATCAAAGGGTTTCGAAGATTACGATCAAATAACAAAAAAAAAAATTAATGCATTTGAAAAAAAAATGCAATAAAAGTAAAAAAAAAATCTTAATAATTTGCTACATTAGGATTATATCACCAGCCCTTTTACGTCCCCACTGCAGGGGCTCAGGCCTTCCTTATGGATGGTTAAGAAGGATGGGCCATGATCCTCCACGCTGGCCCAATGCGGATTGGAGGATATTAACGACTGCAAATGCAACCGGGACCAACGGCTTAACGTGCCTTCCGAAGCACGGAGTAGCTCGAGATAATAATTTTTGGTCATCCATCCCGTGACCGACCTTTGCGAAAGTTGCTTAACGACTACGATCGCAGGCCGCGACGCTTATCCACTACGGCACCGAGCTACTCATACATTAGAATTACAAACATACAATAGCGTCGCTATTATGGTTTTAAATAATAATAAACTCATTCATTTCATCATTATTATTTTAAATAAGTATAAGATTTTTATGTGCGTAATTGTTATTTAAATATGGTAATTAATGTTCTAGTAGAATCATTATTTTTCATTATTCGTTGTCTTATTATCGATGCATGTACTGACTACATTGCTCATTCTAAACTGCCATTTTTTTGTTTTGTTTTCAGACTTCTATCAAAGAGAGTAGTGAGAAGCTGGAACGTAGTCAAATGAAGATTTCCGAATTAGCGCAAAATTTAACATCACAAATTATGTTACACAAACGCTTGTTGGATAAGGTAAGTCATACTACGCTAGATAAACATTCAAAAGTATCCAATCAATAGCAATAATATACCTATATATTTTAAAGAAAATCAAAACTGTTCAACTAAGAATGCTAGGGGGTAGTCAGAAGTAAATTAATGCTCTATTTTATTTACTATTGCTATTGTAGAAACTTAATGGTGTTGATGATATAAGGACCAAGCTTTCTGACGTTCGATCCTCTCAGCCTACTCTGTGAGGGATACAGCGTGAAGATATAGATAAATTGAAAAACATTTTTTTCTATAAAATTTCACCTGAATGAATGATATCAATGGAAAAAAAAATTAATCGTTTGTTTTAGGTAAATGGGGCGTACGCAGACACGTGGCACCGAGGTCTGGTGTTAGAAGCCCTAATGCGCGACGGTCTGTCATTGGTGAACGTGACGCGACGTGAGCTAGCCGACGGGCTACGAGCGTTAGCGCGACGACAACGCGACGCAAGGTTCACCTCCGCCGACCTCGAGGCCGCCTTCACGAAACGTCTCAAAGACAACACTTATAAGATCGATCTGAAGGTGCCTTAAACAGCTAACGTTCATGTATTATATGTAAAAGAATTGAGCCGGATTACCTCTTTTTGGTGAAATCATTTAGTTACATAACGAGAAAGTATCTTAAAAAAAATATTTCTAGAAAACAACAAAAACCTTGACTGCAGAGAACCAGCAGTTTATTACAGTAAAAAAATCAACGTCGAGCTCAACGTTGAGCGCAGCGCTGTTACAGCATAGAGGTTTAATCAGATAAAACCGAATTTACAAGGTAATAAAGGTTTATTTTCGTTGAAGCTAGTAGAAAAAAATTAATGTGACAGAACTGTACTGAAAGTCCAACGACTATATCAAATATCATGTAAATAAGGTTTCACTTATAATTAATAGTATTTATTATTTGACTTGATAATTTCATTTTGTTTCAGATGAAAGAATTGCTGGATGTGCAAAAGCGTTTCGTAGATTCATGTCAACGAGAACAGCTAGACGACCCCAATCAAGTAGCCGACGTCCTGGGCAAACTTATCGACACACTTATCAATAAGTATGAATTATTATTAATTTAATTTCATCACCATCTTTTAAGCTTGAGCCCAGTGGCGTAACTACAGGGTGGCAAGTAGGCAAAATGCCACGGGCCTCAGCTGGAAGGGGCCCCCGGTCAGAGGAGACTTTACTCCTGACATTTATTATTACGCAATTAGTAAAAAAAGTTGAATATCTGATGAATTTGCCACGGGCCTCAAACGGTATAGTTACGCCACTGAGCCAATGATTTACTACAGGTGTCAATGAAAATATTATCACCTTGTTTGCCTTTTTATTATAGGACTGCGTCAACATTCCACGAACTTCAAAACATTCAAATTACTATACGAAATCACGACACGAAGGTACAAAAATTGATCAGCTCTAATCGAAATGTTCAGGTAAGCAAATAAATAAATAAACCCGATACATAAACTTTCCAGTTACCTTTATGACATAAAGGCTATTTCATGTAAAAAAAATGTATTGCATATGGCATTATAATATTGTTAATTATTATAGAGCGACTCAACATGCCGGCGCCTCGAGAGCGTAATTCGAAACACGACACATGTAACGTTCAAGGAGAATGAATTGCAACAGTTGACGGAGAAATTAGTGGACCTGACCAACCGCGCGGACGCCGCCCTACAACGGCTCGAGACGAAACTCAAAGACGAGGAACCATCATCTAACATTACAGATGCTGACCAACTCCTACAAAAACTTAATGGAATGTATGTACCGCCACGTTCACAAAACGATATGTAACAGTAACAACTATTATTCAATAAGTGGATACAATAAGAACATCACCCTAAGAAACAGCTGATATTTTATCCTATTATGCCTTCATTATCAGACTGATAGTGTTGATTATGACATGTGACGGTAGGGACTGCGCTTTCCCTATCGAATAGGATAGGATAACAAACCGTAACTTGGCATATATGTCACTCTTTTTATCTCAATAGAATTAATTTGTCCAATGCAACGGAGGGCTTACAATGCTTTTCCAAGTACAGTTCCACTGGGATTATATTTACCCTTATATACGAGTTGTGAAGGTTGCTTAATTATAACGAAGCCACTCAGCTATCACATGTTGGTAGCCAATAAAAAAACAATATTGTTAACTACATAAGTATATTAAGGTTGCTGATAAAAATTTTATAAAGTATTTTTTTGACAGAGGGGAAGACGAATCTGATGAAGAGATTGATTATGAAGAGGACAACCCAGAAGAGAAAAATTTCTACGACGACGGTGGTGGTGGCGATATAATGGATGAAGACAAAGATATACTCAATGGTATTAACAAAAGCAATCAACTCAAGAAAGAAGTCACTGAAAGGCCACTACACCGAAGACATCTTCACAAACACCCCTATGATAGAGGTCCTAGTTGGCAAAACTAGTTTATTCCAGATCATGGTTTTCAATTTTGTATTATGCGTGTTTATAAAATAAAATTAATACTTTATCATAACATAATTTCATTACAAACCTATCCCATTGAGAGAAATTGATAGTTCAATTATTATTCATCCCATGTTTGTTAGTAAAATACTAAGAGTACCCACAACAGACAAAGAGTATCAACTAACAAAATACTGTTCGTCTGTGGGTGTTATCAGTCTCTGCTAATAGCTATCATGTGGATCAAGCTGGATCTTGCATCGTTCCCCCCACCAAGGGTGACCGCAGTGAGTTTTAAAAGGTAAGCCAACCACTCCTCTCCAGTCCTCAGGACAGGTTGGTTGGAGTGCCCTGGTTTAATGCATATTAATACATTATAGTGACAGCTACAGTAAGTATTTAATTTTAAAGAACTTAGTTAAATATATTAAATATTTGGATATAGTACATCAAACATATTATAAATCATGACAGATATTGTGATATTTTAAGGGATATATATTATCAGTCCAGTCACAAATAATAAATCAAAACATACCAAAGAAACAAAAATTTAAAACACTCTTACTACTTTTTCAAATTAATTTAGTTCTGTTGTGATTTTTGTGAATAACTTCAATAGTGCTCGGTATCCAATCTATCATTTTATATATATCATATTGAATATTTCTGTTTTTAAAAAATGTTTTTGATAATCAATTTAACCATTGCTTTTAAAATTTTCCCTAGACAGTTAAATCTTATCTGACAACCATATTCATACACCTAGCTAAAACTACATATCAATAAAATGTTGTGCTTCTGAAATGTTTAGCTAATTCATAATAGACATAACATACCTCCAATTTAGCACCATTTTGAAATATAGTGAGAGCCTTATGTGTAAGTTGTGCAAAGCACGAACTTAATGTGGCTATTTTTTGTCGAGATGAGAATACTACTTCTGGTTCTTCTGTTTCCAGCTCCGCTGTAATTTGTGTACAATACCATTAATGTCATTTCACATTTTAGGTTCATGATTTCAAAATGATTTTTTTAAATTATATTAGATTGAAGTTTTTGGTTTATTTGACGTTATAGAATCATAAACTTATCAAACCAAAAATTCTGACAAAACCATAATAAAACAATAAACTTAAATAGCATCAACTGTCTCAAATATTGTTTACAAGATGTTTTTTTCAAATAAATCTGGATTTTCTTTCTCTATATCTATATAGTGTACTTCAGAATATATTAACAGAAACTTATTTTAATTATGAAACTCTATAATGTATCAAATTGATATAAATTTTGAAAATCACAATCTTGTTGGAACCAAGAGCACAACAAAGTCCAATGATCTTATGAATGATAAGAGTACATCTTATGAATAGTTATTTATCATCTAGGCATTATCAAGTACTACAATACTCACTGAGAGATGTGTCTAACTCGACACATGCTTTATCAAACTCCTTTTCCAATAAATCTAACCACCGAAATCCTACTCCAGTAGTCGCCATTTTCACAATAAAATTTGTTGACATAAATGTCAAGTCAGTCGGTGTCATATTGACTTTTTTTTCTTAGAGTATGCTAACACAAAGGTATAATACTCATTAACCATTACTCCATTTCTATTTCAGATATAACATTATTTCTTAATTACTATTAAGATCATTTATTTAAGCCTTATCACCGCTATGACTCTATTAAATGAGTGATTACATGATGTCCTATAAAGTTTTTTGAAATACGTATAAGAGCCAGCAAACACTATGTAGCTATATTAGCCGGTTGATAATTTAATCGCTCAAACGTTCTAAAACGATAGCGGCCAAACTATCTATCGACTATACATCGCTCAATGTGTCGTGTTCTAGCTGACGTGCCACAAAGTCGTTTATCTACACAACTAATACGTAACATGACTATTTGTCCCATTGTACCCATTTTATAATGGCTTGACACATATCAGATTTGATAGGATAATTCAAAATCCAAGATTTTATTTGTATGCTCTCTCGGAGACACTCTTGATTTCTTAAATCATTAAACACACGCATAATGTTTTGTGCTTTTTACTTTTAAACTAGCTTTTGCCCACGACTTCGCCTGCGTGGTCTAGTTTTAAGTTCAGAAAAGGAAAATTTCATAAAATCTTTCATCCCCAAATTTAGCCTAAAAAGAATCCCCGCATACAAAATTTTTAACTCCTAACACTTGTAGCGACGAAGTTTCATACTAACTTTTCTCCCCTAATTTAGCCCATTAGGGGTGAAATTTTAAAAAATCCTATATTAGTGCTCCTCTACGATGCCTAAGAAATCTTCGTTCCAAATTTCAATTTTCTATGCTCAGTAGTTGCGGCTGTACGTTGTTTGTCAGTCAGTCAGTCACTCAGTAACGCAATATTTTTATAGGTACCTTTATATAGATAGTAACTCAAGACAATCGAATTGGGGTCTTTTTATGGTAATATAAAATAACGGAATAATTTACAATATAATAATTTATTTCTAAATACTAGAATAATTATATTTAATTCATCACCATAATTCGCGCCGTCTTAATTTATAGTTTGCACAATGCGTTTCTTCAAATATGTATTTAATCAACAATCTCATCTTTACATACATCTCCTCATACATTATCTAGTTCTTGCTGTAAGCCGAAAACGAGATTTACATATTGTATGGACATTATTTTTGCAATTGCTTTGTATGATGCCAGCACCGCTCGTTACTACGAACTGGTTTTATTCCATGATGATTCGTACTCTTAATCATGTAACACGTTAAATCTTACAGAAAAAAATTCAGATTGAATACTTGTAAGTACCAGCAATAATGTCCAGAATAATTTTGATCCAGATCAAAATATTGTTGCGGACGCCCAGAAAAGTCGTTGTGTGAAAGCACACAGAGGCTAACACATTAGAACCGTTTAATTCATCACCAATTCATAAAGTTTATTGAGAATGCTAGTATTTTGATCTTTTGCGTACCACAGAATATTTAATAAAGCTTATACTATACATGATCAATAATATTAAGATATATGTAGCCACGGCCGTAGTCAAATCCGTCGGAGGGCATTTTTTTGTTTTTGTTAGTAGTAATCTCAAAATAAATAAAAAAACTGTAGAGTCTAAGGAGCATTACTTAAAAATATATTAGCATTTCTCACAATAAGCACTTTTATTAAGTATTATATAATTTTCTATTTGCCCTCCTCGTAAAAGACAGTATTAAAATTTATTTATACCGTTTTTGGATTGTCGAATTGCACTAAATTTCATCTCCAACGATTCAGTAATTTTGGAAATAGCTAACAACTGTCGACGTCTTTTGTTGCGACAGACAACAATGTTCCTATTAGGGTGCCGTTGTATCCGTTTGCAGAGCTCTAAAAAATAAAAAGGAATACAAGATCGGTCTTGAAATGGTTTGTGAAAGATTTAAAGATTACCTTAGATTAAGGGTTTTAATCTTAAGTGATTACTGTAAGGATAATCTTTAATCAAAGCCGGATTTAGGGGTAGGGGAGCAAATGGGAGTACTTGCCCCAGGCACTAGTGTAATTTATAAAACATTTAAAAAAAGGAGTTTCACAAAAATATCTTTTAAAATAAATTAATTACAAAAGCTACGTTAGAACGTACAATCAACAGCACGTGACGTTATAAAATCTGTCAAATTACTACAATTGATTTTAAACTTTATGATTAGAGGGTAGAGTTCAAATCAAAATGCGAAAATTCAACATTTTGTGATAACTTGACGTGCAGCCGTGTATGTACATGTTTTTCAAAGTCCCTTAATTGAATAATACTTTGCAAAAGATGGGTATGTAATATAAAAATTAAGCCCCGCAGAGTTTCTGTGAAGAAAATTAATATATGAACATACATTAATATTATGTAACTATATAATTTTCTTTTGCCTCATCAACAAAATTCTTACTATGCCCCTAGCACAGATGATGCAAAAATGCTCCAAAACAATTTGTTCATCAGAATTTTATATTAAATCATGAGAATGTGAATTCCCACACACAGCTCTGTTGTGATTCCCATAAAATGTTAATTGTGACTGAAATAATTTTAAAGGCAATCTATTACAACACTCAGCTGTCACATCATATATCTAAGAGGTGTTGTTACATTCTAATTTAGTCTATTTGTAATTACTATTGCATTGTTGGTACTTTTTATATCCTAGAAAACAGGCAGTTCTGATTCAGAAAATTATGGGTGACACTTAATTGAAAAACAGAGACTTGAAAAAGTTACATGTAGAATTAAAGTTTTTTTTTTATTGATATTTTAAAACACCATTCAACTTCAGTCAAGCAGCACCCCTTTTCTTATCAAAAAGCTGCATGTCACTAATACAAATATAATTTAATCCAAGCATTAAACCGAATGCAGGTTCACATGGCATTCCATGGTTTATAATATGTTATGCTAAAATTTGAAAATGTACAATGTACAAAAAAAATTGTAATTATTCAAATAATTACAAAGAAAATCAATGTCTGATCTCTTGTGAAAAGACAAAGTGGAAATAGGGATATAAATATAGGCTAGACATGGCTGCTCTTATATATCAATAAACTTAGCCACACCCACAATAACATTTTATAAAACGATCATTACATGTACACGACTTAATAAATTAATGCAATTATTTTGTACAACATGAGTAAGAAAAACACATACAATTATATTTACAATAAGTAATATTTATAAAGCAGTTTATATCTATTTTTAATTAAATGCTGATGCTTTGTTGGGTTTCAGCTGAATATTTGTGTATAATGCTGTCAGTCAATTTACTGTTTGAAATTAGCAAATAGGAAATGTTATAACAATCAACGAAACAAACATTCTGGATTGAAGATTTGATTTTATAATCGTCATAATTCAGCAATTACTTTATAAATTATCAAGTTGTGTTCAGAATATGTAATCTTAAACCAGAATGTAAATTACTTATAGTTACAATCAATCTATTTTAATGAGTTTCATTTTATACAAACCAAATCAAAACTATTCAACTTTTTAATATATGATTTACAATTTTAATATATGATATAGGTAATAACCTATATATAACATGAAATAGGAAACCTACAAAACCATGTTTGCACTTATCAAATATGCAGGAAACATTATTGCTACTATGACAGCAGTGCACATAAACTATAACATATGTACCACTTTCAGCTTAAGTAGAGAGTGCAATGTCCAAAAGAGCCTATAAAAGTGCGTTTCATTAAGATATAACACATCCATTTTTCTCTTGTATATGTCCATCAGACCTTTCAATTTCAGACAATATTGCATGAAACATATCAGTTACCGACTGAAAAAAAAAAGACTTACATTAGAAAATATTTAAAATTTTATAAGTGCAGTAAAATTGAATATAATAGAAGTTTATAATCAATCAATAACACATTATGTTATGATACACCTATATTTGGCAAATTACCTCATTGCGTTTTGCACTGGTTTCAACAAAAGCAGCCTTCCATTTCTCAGCAAGTCGCTTTCCTTCATCTGTACTTATTTTTCTCTCTAAATGAAGATCTGTTTTATTTCCAACTAAGACTATTGGTACACTATAACAAATTAAATCAGATTATATAAATTTAGTAATCTACCAAACAAGAGTTTTTGAAATTAAATTTATATGATGTCAATACTCACTGTATTTTTCCAACCATATCTAACAATTTATCATAAATGATTTGTACTATTTGAAAACTTTTGCTTGAAGTAATAGAATAAACTAAAACATAGCCATGAAAATCCATACTATACTGTAATGGAAATATGCTGTATTCATCTTGACCTGCTGTATCTACTAATTTAACTTCATATTCTGTTGAATTTAGGCGAATAAATTTTGTAAATGCTGAAAAAAATATTAACATTTTTTTCATAAGAAACGTCCCTACCCATCAACTTCTTATAAAAATTAATTCAAATTATAAAATAATGATAACACAGTCGTATGAAAAATGCATCTGCATCAAAATGAACGTAATTTATGTTCCTATTGTAAATACACAAAAGCAATAAAACTTACTGTTTTCTATAGTTGGATCATAAGAATCTACGAATTGACCCTCAACAAATTGAATAATTAGTGAAGATTTCCCTGAAAATAGTTTACATTCTATAATAACAAAATCGAAAAGAAATAACGCGTAGAATATTAACATTAATTTTTAAATAATTACCGACTGATCTGTAACCCATCATAGCAATTTTTCTCTGTTTTGATGGCATTTTGCTTGTAAAAAACCTGTAAAGTAGCTTTTTTGGAATTTCAAAATACTAACACAATTTTCTTGTAATCGTGATAAAATTCATCGTATCATAGGCACCTTGCACGGGCAGTAATCTTCAAAGAAAAAATGTTAACCTTATGTCTATGGTTCACATATCATAAATGACAGTTCCTTATCCCCTCCTCCTCTACTTCTTTCCCCTTTCCTATCATTTGTAAACCAAAGACAAACTGTCATTACAGTTTCGAATTTGTTTGAGTGAAGTTTTGCGTTGATTTATTTCCGTAACTTATCCTCCAATTTCTGAAACTGTAATACCCAGTGCTGTAATAACATCTTTCACCATGTACAATAAGTGCTGTGTTGTGAATTGTGTTAGTAGGCGAAAGGACGTCAATTTTCATATGTTTCCAAAATCTGAGTTAGGACTCCAAAAGTGGTTACAAAGTATGAACTGTGAAAGACTGCGAAGCTTGAGCTTCCAGCAGCTGCGAAAACAATTTGTGTGTCAAAAGCATTTTGAGAAAAGATTTCTTGCTTCGACACGTAATAGAGCTCGACTGCGGCCTGATGCTTTCCCCACATTATTTACAGCTAGCGAGATATCCAGTGGTGTTCCTCAATCCATTATTGTCACCCCGGATCAAACAAGTATGTAAAATTTGTGTTGTTTACGTTTATATAGTACAGTAGATTCCCAATTATCAGAACCTCAATAATCTGGACACATCCATCTCAGCTATAATTATCAAAGCATAATTTTATAAATTTCATAGGTATTCGTTTAATTCATTACCTATATAGATTGTTTTTTATATATCGTATTGACTTTGAATTTGATTATCTAGATTTTCAATTATACAGAATACCCCTGGTTTTAATTGATCCTGATAATTGGAATTCTACTATAAATCTTTTGGTGTACCTACATATATAGTATATTGTATAGACAAACATACACAAACTATTGCAGTAATAACTACAAGTTACTACAAATTTATATGACTTGTTTATTTTTTATTTACCTGAAAATGTAGATATAAATTATCATGTTATCTAATATCAAAGAAAACAATCTAATTTATTATACTTTACAATTTCAGGCTGTGTTCGTAGTGATCATAATTATATTAGGAAAAGATTACATGTTGATCATAACTATTGCAAACCTGAAGTTATTGAGAAACACCCAAGAATTAATATTGGTAAGCGATTTCTTTATTTTCTCTTTTTCTTCTCTCTATCTGCTTATTTTTAAGTAGCTAAAAAAATAAGTTTAGTGATTGTTAAAGATACTTTCAAACATAAATTTGACTAATTAAACTGTTATCATAACCGTAACAGATACGCCTTCTACATTCAATCTTTAAGAAATGATCTATAATGATTTTCTGTATTTATACAAAAAATATTTGGAATATATATAAATAATAACAATTAAGTAGATAAGTTAAATAAATTGATTTTCGTAAAACAAAATATTTCTTGGTTTTGTAGCAGATATACCATCTACATCTTATGCTGTGGAGAAAATTCCTGTGGCGTGTAACATTGCAGGTAAAAATATTACTTATTTGTAATTAAATTACCCAATAATATGTATTTGTGATAATCCATTTTGTTATATTTACTGCACAGTATTATTATTAAATTTAAGAGACTTACAACAAGATTTAATTTACCTAAAGAACATTTCGAATTGCTATGGTCAAAATTCTGCACAGAATCTTCAGTGCTCAGAATCATAACCAAGGAATGCTTAAACTAGAAAGGAATAAATAATAGTTTTCAAAGTTGACAAGTACTTTTTATTTTATTTGTATACAGATGCTGTACCTGTAACACCAAGAAGACATACAAGGAGACGTTTGTTTCAAAAGTTAAAATCTTTAACACCAAATTGTCATCGAATTTACAAAGAATACTGTAAATCGAGGAAGCAATTAGATTTCAGCCGAAGAGCAAAAAGAGCCATTAAATTTAATGCTGATAATGCATTTGATAAGCTGACACGGGCAATGAACCCTTTAGCAAAAAAAATAATTTGGATGCAAATAAAGCAATGCACTAAAAAAAGCAAAGGTAGAAGATTCACACTAGAGGAAAAGATTATTGGGCTTTCTATAATGAAACAAAGCCCGAAATGCTATAAATTTCTTCAAAAAATTTTTATATTGCCATCAAAAACCACTCTAAACAAAATGGTATCAAATTTAAATATTGAAGCTGGTATTAATCCTCAAATATTTCAAGCCATTAAAGAAGAGGTATGCATGTGTAAGCACTGTAATAATTTAGTCATAATCCTTTAAACTTTTATCAGAATATAAATATCAGAAAAATTTATATATAGGTATATATTGATCTGCCCTCTTTTCTGAACAAGAAGAAAAATTAATTGTTCACAATTCTCTAATATATCACAATGGAGTATAGTATTCTGTAACTCAATTTTATAAATCGCTAATTGATAGTCCATTGGTATAGATTTTTTAAATTTAAATGAAATCACTTTCATGAGATACAAAATGAATTCTCAGAGTAGGCTAGCTGAACCGAACCTACTTGCATAAGTTAGTTAAAGTTCTTATGCTACTCTAGTATCAGAATCATTGAAATTATCACAAATATATAATTAAAAAGATACAACATCTACCCAGAATGTCTTAATATTTATAATTTTTTTATCAAGTAATGATGGATTCCACCTATTTTATGTATTGATTACTATTCAATTTAACCATTGAATCAATTGCAGGTTGACACTTGGGAGCAAAACAAAAAATACTGCACCATAATATTCGATGAAGTGGCATTGGAGGCAGGACTTCAATATAATAAGTACAAAGATGCAATTACTGGTTTGGTTGAAGTGGGTGATAAAAAAACCAATGACTTCGCAGATCATGCACTGGTATTTATGGTAAGAGGAGCACTTTATAAGTGGCAGCAACCTGTAGCCTATTACTTTTGTAAAGGTGCTACATCTGGTGTGCAATTAAAAACTATTATCAAACAAATTGTATCTGCTGTGAGTGATTCTGGACTTGCACCAGTAGCCCTTGTAAGTGACCAAGGCACAGCATTTCGCTCTGCTTTAAAATCACTACAAGAAGATACAAGAAAAGAGCAGTTACAAGCTGGTGATCTAGTAATTGGTAAGTGAGTTAACCTCATAGTATCATCAAAGTTTGTCTTCAATAGCAACAAATGTTTGTTTAAAATTAAAAAAATATTAATAAAGTGTAGTTAACTTTTAGTATCTTAAAATTCTTAATAATAGTTTTTAGACTTTTTTTGATAAATTTTGCATTCACAATTTTTCAAGCATTTTTCATTAAATTAAGTTTTTTTTTTTCAGATGATGTCATTATTATTAAAGAACACACTCTAAGTGTCATATTTGACCCACCTCATCTTCTTAAAGGATTAAGAAATAACTTCTTAACCAAAAATATTAAATTTAATGGAAAAATTTCGAAATGGGATGATATAGTGGAAATATACAAGAGGGATTGTAACCATGCTCAAATGAGACTACTGCCAAAACTAAATGATGAACATGTTATACCTGAAAAAATTAAAAAGATGAAGGTGATTTTATGAATTTATTTTAAGATTTATATTTTTTACATAAATTTACTATGAATTTACTATACAAATAATGTATCGTTCTAGGTAAAAAACTGTGCTCGCGTGTTCAGCAAGTCAGTAGCAGCAACGTTGACTTATACTTCAGAATTTGGTATGCTATATAATTATTCATACTAAAAAAACAAATTTCCTTTGTCTACAAATCTTTATAATCTACTTATACGTATTTTGTTTTAGCCCAATATGCTGATGGAACTGAAGTTAGTGCAACATTGAAAAATACAGCTGAGATTGTATACTTCTTTGACGATTTATTCGACTCTGTGAATGGAGCTGCTAAATTTAGCAAATCTTCGAAAGGGAAACCTTTACGGAAAGCTGTGCCTGCAAATAGTCCACATCATGAGTTTTGGAAAGAAGCAATTGAAAAGTTAAAAAATATTAAATTTATAGATGCCAATGGTAAAGAGACTGTTGTACCCTCACTAAAAAATTGGATTACAACTATTGAAAGTTATCAAAGGGTGTGGCAATTTTTTGAAAGTAAAAATATTAAATTTATGCGGCCAAGATATTTTAATTCTGACCCAATAGAAAATTTTTTCGGTCAGGTCAGGGCCTATAATTTCAGAAACAATGATCCAGATTGCCACACCTTCAGATGCACATTTAAATCACTGTTAATCACAAGATTTATAAAATTTCACTCGGGCTCTTTCAATTGTGAGGACGATGCAGGCGATCAGCTGTTAAAAATTAAATCTTTATTTCAAACAAATGTCCCTTATGAAGATGAAACTGAAAAACCAGAGCCAATAAATCAGAGCAGACAAGAAAACTTTGACCCAGAAAATCTTTTATTAAGCATAAGACAAGAAAGATTGAATGTTCATTCAAGGGCATACACTGCGGGGTGGGTTGTCCGAAAAATATTAAATAGAGTAAAATGTGACTTGTGTAAAAAAAATTTAACTAGTGAAGTTGAAGAACCAATCCACAAATGGATTAGTTTTCGTGAATTTACATCAATAAAAAAAAGGAAATTGTCCTACCCCTCTGAACATGCTCTGAGATTATTCTCAAAAATAATAGAGGAATCAAATAAATACCTGGAACATCAACCACATGAAAATAAAATATTAGTTAATATAAAAAATGCTGTCAAGTCTGGGTATTTATTTGATTTCTTAGAATGTGATAAACACAAAAATAATGTTTTAAATTATTTTCTGGGATTTTCAAGTAGATTAGCAGTGTTTAATTGGTGCAACATAATTAATAAAATTTTAAAGGGTACAGATGTCTCTCGATTGGAAAATAAAAATTTGCCACCTATGCAATACAAAGCATTTTTAAAATATAAAACTAAATTGAAAAATAAAAAAAAATTGAAATGAATGTTATGCTTTTTATTTACCTGACCTTAGAATAAAAACAATCAAATAATAATTATAATGGAGGATATACCGAGCGGGAGCAGCGTTGCTAAACCGGCAAAAATAATGAAACCCAAGTCCTTATTTGCATTATTAAAAAAAAAGATATGGTATTGTTTAAAAAAAAAAAGTTGTCAAAATCAATAAATGAGGTCTACTAAGTCTAGAATTGTTTGTTCGGGAGATGTTCGTCTGAGACCTATATAGTTTGTGGCACCTTGTATCAATCACTTCGCCACACTTTACTCCTTCACTCACTTTTTAAGTGACAATACGCAACGTGACGTGAACAGTGTTGCTAACGACGCAAATGAGGAAGTATTTAAAAAATAAAAATTAGTTCTTGAAATCATACTAGATGTCACTCGTGATGTTTGGATTTTGATTATGATTTTCATTCAAATAACGTCAAACGTCAGGAATGACGTAATAAAAGTAAATTGAATATCGAAAATTAATAAATATGACATCGTTTTGTGTTTCTTATGATATCTAACTTTCAAACTAATTTTAATTTATTTTAATCGTAACTTTAAGTTGTTTATTAGATTACATGTAAAGAAACGAAGTTTGGTTTATACGTCAACGTTAGTGACGAGCCAACTTATTGGTTGCTCGTAACTTTCATCCGAATTCAGGTTTGGAATTAAGAACAAAAAGCACATACCCACCGTATGAATTAACTTAACACATGGCTCGACGTCCGCCGTCGACATGTAAGATCACTAGCAATAGTATAATAACTGTACGTGTCTTTGTGATTTGAAATTTAAAGTTTAAACCTTGCTATTCGTTTAGAACAGCCATTTTTTGTTGATTGCCGAATGTTTATTAAGATGATTTAATTATGAATTTAGGATCTAATAACTGATCATAGTTTTTTAAAGTTTTAATTTCGAAAGCACTAGTTATTTGCACGTAACACTTTGCACAAACGTCATTTTAGTTAGAAGTCATGTTATTTTGTACGAATACATAGTATATTTGATACATATCGGGTGTTTATAGATAATAAACGGATTTTTTATTATAATTATCGTTTTTATGACTTTTGTTGACGATTAATAAACCTTATTCATCCATTCACCATACATAATATAAAAATATTATTGAGACTTGATATAGTTTTGTTGCTGTAAGTTCAAAAAACAACAAATAGCAATAAAACTAACTTACCTAGTTGTTATCGTTTTCAGAACTTTAGTTAAATATTATAATTAAAAATTCCTAATACTAAAAAAATCCTACTATGGCATAAATAAATGGCATAGTATTTTATTTATAAAAACTATTTGTAATATTATTGTATACCGTAGCTAAATGCTTCTTTTAATTATATCACAGCTTTAATTCAATTGATTTCCATAAATTAAAAAAAAACCTCTTTTCTCAATTGCATTATGTTAGTTTCCATTTTCCTCTATACAAATAAAAAAGAAATCGTAAAACGTGTCTAGAACTCTTATTTAAACCCCGAAGCATACATAAATACCTTACAAGTGTTATTATTATATTTAATTAATTTTGCATTTACAATGCTATACTGAAAAAAAATCTTAATGAAAAATCCACTTTCTCTCTATTTGAAGTGGCAACAAGATATTTTCCCAATGTGACGAGGAGCATGGCTTCTGAATGCCTTTCCTAAGCAGCACGCAAACAATAATTAAGTTGAGGAATGCTTTGTCTTCAACAAACGTCAGGTTTCTTGAGTCAAGAGTGCGATATCGTACACCGACGAAATGTGACATTTAGGCGTAAGTAAAATGCTCTCGAGTCCATCATGCTAAACGTACAAAATTCAACATTACATGAACTTAGAACAAGCTTAGTAGCAAGACAGTAGCCGCTACCAATTATTATATGCCGATTTTTTTAAATATGTACATTTATGTTTAAACGTATACAGGAATAATTTAAAACCACTGCGAAGATTTTGTGAAAATAAACTTTAAGTAATTTAAATAAACACGTATTTTTTATTTTGATATGTTCTTATACTAAAAAATAAAGTTATCGCTTATCAAAGATCGAGATTTTAAAACTTAATTTATGGACACCGCGCGCCGTGCGTCAGCTGAGCGCTCGCTCGACGCCGTAGGCATGTACTCGTAGGTACCTATCTACACGGGTCACTGAACGCTCATTTTGTTAGATTCGAACTAGATATTATGCCATGATCTGAGGTGATTTCTAAGAGTAATTCCAATTTTCCCTTCATACTTTTATGGTTAAGGCCATCAAAATGCAAAAAAATAAAAGAGAAACAAATTCGTTACCTAGAAAAAAATATTAACGTTATGCCGAAGTTACATAGGTACTTCTGCGTTAAGGCGTATTTAAAAAAATTAGAATCAACTACGTATTTACAATAATGTTGAATCAAAACAAATACCTAACTAATTATTTACCATGTATTTAAATATTTGTTCAAAATGAAGTCCACGTCTGTCCAGACATAAACGTGCACATTTCATTAAATTGTCATTTAATTTGTTTAAAACACTAGTGTCACTTTTCACTTCACTGAAAGCGTTATTATTTTTTATTGTTAAGTCTTCTAGACTTTGTGCCTCCTCTACATCTCGGCGTTTGACTTCTTCCCATAAGAAACAGTCCCTCACTTGTGAACAATGCCTCATCCGTCTACAAGATGTTTGCATCGCGGTGATGTAGAAGCCACTCACATAAGGCTCGACGTGGTACTGGGTCTAGGTCATGGAACTGCTGAACCGGCTGAAAGTGGTACGGATGGAGTCCGGCTGTTTTTAGCAGCTTCAATACCGAAGGCTGGCTCACACCAAAGAGATATGCCGCATCGTGGGTACTGACTCTGGGACTTCGTCTGTTAAAATGGTTCAAAGCATTAGGGACCGCGGGGTTACGGATCCCAAAGGCTACCGGGCGCGGCGAGGTTGCACGGTGGCATACGCAAGAGAAGACGTTTTCATTGAAGTTTTATTTAAAAAAATGTGTCCATATTCTACCGTTTCGATAGGGATAAAAATATTAAAAAAAAATTTTTTTAACTAATTATGGAAAAGTGTTCTATTACTGATACTGAACCACCAAAAAAATTTTTGCACTGGAAAAAAAATATTCCTGTATTATTTAAATACGGTGGTTTTAAGAAACAATTTTCTACTGAAGGCCCAAAAAATATATAGATAATAATTTATTTATTTATTTATTTATTATTCTTGGAAAACCAACAGCTAAACAAACATGATAGATTTCAGCATAAAAAACATAAAGCCAATTATAGGTTTCCACATATAGAAATAGCTTAGATATAATCAGTGAATAGAAATAGCACAAGCTACACAATCAAATAAGTAATCATACCTGCGCCATAAGTTAACGAGACAGAAAGTATTCTATTAATTTCCGCTTAAATGAATTAATTTTGCAATCGAAGATGTCTACATCATACCCACACTCATCAAGCATCATATTTAAGCTTACGCTGGCCCTAACAATAAAGCTATTTTGCCTATAATTTGTAGATGACGAGGGGATCGCTATAGGTCGGTAATATCTCTGTGATCTTGTCGGGACTGAAAATTTAATGATACGCAACAATTCAGGATAATCAACTTGACAATTTATAATTTTAAGCAGATATATAATGTCGGCTACTGTTCTACGGAGCACTAGTGGCAGTAAATGTTGCTCTTTACATACTTGGAGGTATTCAGATGAATCATATGGTCTATTCATCTTATAACACAGAAACTTTATAAATTTCCTCTGAATGCCTTCAATTCTGTCAATATAAGTGGCATATCTAGGATTCCAAATTTGAGACGCATATTCCAGTTGGCTACGAACATAAGCACAGTATAATATTTTAAAAGTTTTAATTCGAGAAAAGCAAGCCGAATTTCGCATTATAAACCCAAATAACTTAGCGGCTTTAAGAATAATAGAGTGAATATGAGAATCAAATATAAGCTTGGAATCGTGTATGATACCCAAGTCTCTAATCTCACTCACTTTTTGGAGGTCTTGATTGTTTATGGTGTAAACGTGATTAATAACAGTTGACTTTCGTGAAAATGTGACAGAAAAGCACTTAGAAGGATTAAGGTCCAACTTATTTCTTACACAGTACTCACCCAGACTATCTAAATCAAACTGTAGTGCTACTGAGTCCGCAACAGATTTTACTTCAGCATATATCTTCATATCATCCGCGAAGCATAGAAGATTTGAGTACTTGAAGCAACTTCCTATGTCATTGACAAATATATTGAAGAGGAGAGGACCCAACAATGAGCCTTGGGCTACTCCACTAGGTATAATCACCCAACTAGATACGTGATTACTTATGACTACTGCTTGAGACCTGTTATCTATGTAGGATGAAAACCATCTCAATAAGTCACCCCTAACACCGATCCGAGCTAGCTTGGCCAGAAGTATGACGTGATCAATCCTATCGAATGCTTTTGAATAGTCAGTATAGATGACGTCTACTTGAGATCCGTCATCCATAGATTTTGATATATAGTCGTTAAGTAATATAAGATTAGAAACTGTAGACCTATGACTCATAAACCCATGCTGGTAATTTGCTAGAGAATCTTTTATGGCGTTAAATAATTGAGAGTAAACAATTTTTTCTAATACCTTTGCCACCACACACAACTTAGAGATAGGCCTATAATTAATAACTTCAGTCCTAGCCCCCTTTTTTAAGACAGGTGTAACAAATGCCTGCTTCCATAAATTAGGTACTTTGGATTCAAGAAGGGAACGCTGAAATAACAAAGAAATGGGCTTAGTAATGCTGGGCGCACAATTAACCAAGAATAGAGCTGGAAGATGATCTGGGCCTGCTGATTTACTTGTATCAAGATTAGAGAGTAATTTGAATACCACGTCAGTATGAATCACAACACTGGAGATATCAGATATGACATTAATACCCTCGTCAGAGTCGAAGCTTAAATTAGCTGCTGTTCTAGGCGAAAAATTAGTTAGAAAATACTGTGAAAAGGCATTGCAAATATCGGTACCTGTGTTAACTATTGTGCCCCTATAATGAAGGCTACTTGGCATACTACCAACGTCGGAGCGAGATTTAATAAAAGACCAAAAACCTTTAGGCTGAATAGTTATGTAATCTTCCATAAGTTGGGTATAATTATGTAAGCATTTTTTCTCTAACATTTTCACGCGACTCCTTTGAAATTCAAAAGACAATAAGTCAGATCTGTTGCCATATAATTTGTATTTAGTGTGATATTTATGTTTTTCTTTAATTGCTTTTTTTATCTATCGACATTATCTATATATAGAGAAATATATAGATAATGTCGATATATCGTTATCGACAGTAACCGATATATATCGAACTTGGTATGTCGATATTATTATTTTTATGAAACTGTATTCTACTTTTGACAGATGTCATCCGACCATTATAATGACGCAAACGAAAAAATGGAAAACACATTATTCGATTATCGTTTGTAATATGAGATACCGATTACTTTATGTGTTCGGCATTATTTTTTGATTATGTTGTACTTGTTAAGACAAGATTTCAGCGCCCCCCTGATTTTCACGCCCTGGCAGCAGGGACATTACAGCTGGTGATGATTTCTCTTGTTGTTTCAATTCTCTAAAGATTATACTATAGGCTAGACTGATTTCGATATTTATATTAATATCATTCGACGTGTGGATGCATAATGGCACATATTGAAATACTGCACATAAAACATGAGATGAATTCTGCGCTCCATTTTTGTTCTTCATTCCAAACATGAATTTGGATGAATCGAGTCAATTAAATTTACGAACAACCAATAACTTAGCTCATCACTAATGGTGACATATAAACCAAACATCATCCATTTACAAGATAATCAATAACTTAAACTTACAATTAAAATAAATAATTTGAAAGTTATAACAACGACGATTAAAATTAATTTGTAAGTAAGATCTTATAAAACACGAAATGATGTCATATTTATTAATTTTCGATACTCAATTTACATTTAAAAAAGTCAGAAAGAAAATTTGAATGAATGTCATAGACAATTATCGGAAAATCGCTAGTGACATCTAGTTTGATTTCAAGAATTTATTTTTATTTTTTAAATACTTCCTTATTGATTTATAAGCAAAGGTATTGATACCCTGAGGTATCAAAACTTTTTTCGTATCCCTAGTCAAGCAGTCAAGTGTCAAACCACAGAGTACTTTATGTTATATGTCAAACTAAAAGTTATTATTTTTTGTCATTAAGTTGTATTTTTCTGTATAAATTAACGTTAAATCCAGTTGGTGATATAAAGAAAACTAATACTTTACGTCCCAATTAAATACAGTGATATTTAATAATATTGTATTTTCCTTCAAGTGCAAAGTATCTGTCGTCTGCCTAAAATATAACTGCGTATACATACCAATTATGTCCTCAAATATTCCCGAATGCCCTCCAAGTCTTAAATCTATCCAGCATTATTTAAAAACTGCAACTGAACACGATGCTAGAGATCCTGTGGTTGCCTATTGGTGTCGACTTCATGCATTACAAGTCGGGTTGAAAATCACGACCAAGAAAACGCCCGAAGAAACCAAAGTGTTGATGGGTAATTTGACTTGTAATATGATTTTTAAAGTTATACATGTTACTAATTATAAACTATATGACATTTTTCAATATTTATTTATTTAACCACAAGTTTTAATTTACAGCAATTATGGATTGGTTAGAAGAAGCTAAAAAAGTCCACAAAGATAATGAAGCTATAAGCAATGAAGTAGCTGCTCAAGCACATCTTGAAAATTATGCATTAAAGTTGTTTTTGTATGCTGACAAACAAGACCGAGAACAGAATTTTGGAAAGTATGTTTTTAATTTTAATAAAATCAGTTGTGTTTTGAAACATAAAAATAATTTACAAGCAAGAACTCCCAGTCTGTCAACGAGCTTAATTGTTAATTATAGCAACAATCATTACTTACTTAGCAGTCAATATTTATATACTTTTATTTAAAGAGTATTTTTATTATTATATAAAATTTTGATCAATGGTTGAGATGGTATGATTTAAATGATAAAAAAACCTTTATAAGAATAATGATATTAGGCTTTGAATGATATGTAATTGAAATTTGAGATTATGAAATACTCATTGTTTTTTTTTTTTATTTTCAAATACTCATCAGTCAAATTTAGCAAACTAATAGTCAAAGCCAATAATCTCTTTTTATAAAATTCTTATATTTATCAACTGGTGTTGGTAAATCCCAAGACTTATTAGTAAAATCTAACATTTACCAACATATAGATTTGTACAGTAACTTATAGATGTGAATTTTAGTTTTATGATATGTCTTACTTATGAATCAGGTAAATTTATGTTCATCAAAATTTAAATCTATTTAAAAATATGTTACAGGAATGTAGTTAAAGCATTTTATACTGCTGGAATGATTTATGATGTTCTTTGTACATTTGGAGAACTTACTGATGAAGCGGCCCAAAACAGAAAATATGCAAAGTGGAAAGCTGCTTATATTCATAATTGCCTAAAGAACGGCGAGACTCCTGTCCCAGGTGTGTTTACAGTTATTGTTTTATATTTCATCATATATTTATGTATTTCTTAAAATACAGCATTCAATATCTCAAAAACAAACAAAATCCAATGCAATCACAAATCATGGTACTGCCTTTCAAATGTTATGTATATCCTCACTTAAAAATGCCTCTGGCAGTAAGTCCTCTATTTGCTGTAATTTGGCTATAAAAAATAAATGCCTGTCTAGTAAGAAAGTTTTTTGCTGTTTTGTAAAATTAATAACCTGGAAGCTAGGAAAAAAAAACAGTTTATTGAGATACAGTAATGTTATACAAGAAGCTATATTGTTATAGATCTATTCCTGATATTTTACATTTGTAATGCTATTTTGATAATATAAAACTTTTTGTATACCTAAAATTTAGTATGGAATCCTTGGAATTCAAGCAGATTTGATATTTTGATGAATATAATTTGTATACAGGTCCCATGCCAATAGAAGGGGAAAACAATGAGAATTCGGCTACCGATGATCAGCCTGCATCTGACAGCACTTCTCAAGATATGGGTTTCACTGCAGTACCTCCAGCAACACCTACTATTCCCACTAGTTTTAGTAACACTCTTCCTGATCCCAATGCAGCATTAAAGGCAGCGTCACAGTTACCACCGGTGCCATACACCCCAGACCCAAATCCTGGTGGATTTGTACCTTACGATCCTTCTCAGCAACCACTACCCAATCCCACACCACTTTACGGTGATAGTATGACAGCTATCGCTCAACTTACACCTGATCAAATATCAAAAGCCCAAAAGTATTGTAAGTGGGCAAGCAGTGCATTGAATTATGACGACATTAAAACTGCAATTAATAATCTGAAAAACGCCTTAGAGCTATTGCAAACTGGTCGTGATCCTGCTTAATATTTATTTTTGCTTTGTATCTAAGAGGAATTTTCCACATCAGGCAATTAATTCATCATAAAATATATCACAACTAAGTTTTTCTTCATGCAACACCAGAGAAGTTATATTTTCTTGAATAAAATTAGCTCTGTATTGCTTCTGGTCTCCATAACTTTGAAAACACTTAAAGTTTTATGATATTACCTTGCAGTATGTAGCTTTGTGAATATATAATGCAATTATAGGTATTCCTTTTTGACTACAAACACTTAATATGAAAGTAAAATACACAATGTTATTTGTTGATTTACTAAAATGTATAAGATAAGTTTTTATTTTTATATAATGACAATAATGTTTAATTTTTATTAACAATTTTAATGTACAAATTTATGTTTGTGTACAACATAGTAAAGTCAACAAGTCTTAAAAGATTCAATATACATATTTTTTAATTATGTGATTGCAATGTACTCATTCATAGAATGTTGGTCATCTTGAAGCAAAACAATGTGTTTATCAATTTTATGATAATTATGGTAGTGTCATGTATGCTTTTTCCTATTTTTGTTTTCTAAATCATCATACACGATAATTTTGAGTTTATTATTCTAGTATTTAAATTATAGATTATTCTGTCTCCTAAAGTTCATGAATCCCTGTATTATCTAACTGAAGTGGTATGTTATAAAGCTTAGTTTAAAAAACGACCAAGTGCGAGTCGGAATCGCGCACGAACGGGTCCATACCATTATCAATAAAAAACGCTAAATACATCACGTTTGTTGTATGGTCGTCCATTAACATAAATATTCATTTTATTTTGTTTTTTGTGTATTTGTTTTTAAAGCTGCAGTAGAAGCTCATTGTCTGTGAAATTTTCACGGTTCATGAGATACAGTCCTGTGACAGACGGATGGACAGTGGAGTCTTGGTAATGTGATCCCGTTGATATGGAACCCTAAAAATCTAATTCTTGTAAATAACCATTCATTTTGAGTGGTCTTTTTTTGTATTTACTATTAAAGTAATCGCTAACCAATATGACGCTGTGATTTAGAGCCTGAATATGAGCTCTTTCAATCTAATGCAAATATAAATATCGAGGAACGGTGCCAATACGCGACGATTATGACCCCTGTTCTGATATTGGTCCACCTAGTAGTTACTTGAATGTATAGTTGATTAAATATAAACATAGATAAATGCAAAGCAATGTTGTTCATATATAAAACATGTATTTATTTATATACAGAATCTATGCCCAATGTTCTTATATTAAAATGTAAGTGATTTATAATATTTTTTATTTATTTAGAAAACAACCTGAACCAGGATTTTCATATATACATACTTACATCGTGATCCGTGGATATAGAAATATGTAAAGTAGATATTTTCGTGCAACTTCAATAAAAAGTGAATAATTATATAATATAAAATAATCATACACCCACTGGCACAATTAACCTTCAATTTCCTTCATTATTTAATACTTACTTAAAAATATTTTATACTTACAATTAGACCATATTTTATGAAAGGAATATTAAAAACTATACTTAAAGAAAAAGAAACAACAAAAATATCGGAAAATGTCTTTCATTAAAGTCAAAAAATTATAAAATTGTTGTTTTGAAAATTATGGGGCAATTAAATAAAAATAAAAGTGGGTGTTGCCACCTCTGGCCTTTATGATTTTTTGAAGCCAAAGTGTCAATCCATCCATGATGTCTTAAATATCCCATTGGGGGATATTGTGCCACACCTCCACTGCTGCCTTTTTTAGCTCTCCTCTTGTCGTAGGGACTGGTACTCTTGCTCCGATACCTCTTTTAAGGTTGTCCCAAATGTGCTCTATTTGGCTTAACCGATTGGCTTAATCGGGACTGCGTAAGAGCCATGGTAAAACTTGAATCTACCTGACGGATCTTGCGGTACGGCAACGTGCGTTATCATGCATTAATCTGAAGTTGTCACCAATTAACGGAGCGAAAGGTATGAAGAACCTCTTCCACGTATCTTTGACCGTTTGCACTTTCTCTATTGAACACAAGATCGGTACGAGCCTCATAAGAGATACCTTCCCATTCCATTATGGACCCTCTCTAGTAACCTACTATTTCAGTTAAATCGAATGGAGCAAACCTCTTATTTTGACGCCTGTAGACACGCTGACGTCCATCTAGACCACTTAAAGCTATTCTGCTCTCATCTGAGAACAGTACGTTCTTCCATTCCTCTACAGTCCAGTCAGCATATTCTCGCGCAAAACCAACTCTAGCCTTACGGTGTTGTGGGAGCAGTTGCGGAGCGCGAAGGAGCGAAAAGCCCTCTTGATTACTTTCTACTAGTCTTCTTCTAATGGTACTTTCACTGACACTGACATTTCTCACCTCAAAAAGACGCTCACGAGTATCAATAGCGGTCGGAAGCGATTTCTCAACACATTGGTAACAACGAAACTGTCATATCGAAGTGCATCGATATCGGTCATGTCATGACCTGGCCTGCGGGTGTATAAGCCTGTCTCGCGAAATCGTCTGATGGCATCTCGTACCGTAGTATGGCTGGCTATACCCCGCATCAGCTAAAGCCATTGCCGTAGCTACATTAATTGCATCGAGTGGCATTTTTTGCAATCACAAACAATGAGAAAACACTATAATTTCAAATTAAACAATATTCGCCCACTATGATAGAAAATAACAGAAAATGTTAACTCGTTAACACAATAGCAACAATGTAAAACAACGACTAAATTCCAAAAACCCTTCGATGACACAAAGTTTAGTAATGAAAATAATTGAGAAATAATTTTGTTTTTTGTTAAGTACCCACTTAACAAAACAGTTTGTAGTAACCTTAACTTTGTAGTAAACTTTAAGCGACATTACCGATACCAATTTTCAAATTCAAACATTGATTAGAGCTTAAATTTCTCATTAAACGTTAATTGGTGACAATGAAGTTGTCACCAATGTGAACTTTAATTTAAGAGAAAAAAAATTGAAATTATCAAGGATAATATATCTGTGGGTGTTTGAAAACAATTATAAGACATCTGAACACATATATTATTTATTAAAAACTACAAAAGTGATTGAATAAAACACCGAAATAATTTTACATTAAGTTTATTCAAAGACATCTTATTAACGAAATCTCACGTTCACGCACCACACATACAGTGAAATGAATAATCAATTATTCATATATGAATATTATATAATCTAAGGTAGCCCTGTCTAGGAAAATTTTCATTTTAACAACATATTTTAAAGTTTCCAGTTTTTTATAGAAATAAAATAGGTATACATGACAGTATATTGAAAATCCACATCGGCTTAAATTAATGGATTCCATAAAAAATTATTTCGCATATTATGGAAATTTAAGGGTCGGTGCATGTCTTAAGGAAGATGTAGCGTCGTGGCCGCGTATCATCTGAACTGACAAGTATATACTTCGGAATACTCCGACATATATATCGTGAGACTTGAGGGATCCTCTGTTAGATTTATTTCAATACTAAAAGATCATCCAAATTAATAGAAAAGTATTTTTTTTACACAGTCAAACCGACAGGGAATCGTACCGACAGGGAAACTACAAAGATAGCAAAACCACCGTTAGAGTCGGTAAAAAAACGTTATGCAATAATACTTGCATAAAGTTTTTTTAATATTATAATTCTGTCAATAATTTCAAAATTATTGGTAAATAGCTAATATAAAAGTAAGTGCTGAGTATTATTTTCAAATATCCATATAGGTATTGTATCTTAATAAATATTTTGAGTTTTTTTTTATAATGGGGGCGCTACGCTGGTAAATGTTCGTTTACGATCTAGCAGACGCATTATCACCTTGTCGGTCTATTTCCGATTTAAACCAGACTGTCCCATTATAACCTGTTATTTTTAAACGTTAACGTCAGTCTTCCTATTTTGTTTTTAAAGCAATAAAAAAAATATTTGAATGTTAGTATTAGTATTTTTTAAGTAGGTGCATACCTACTTATTGAGCAAATCATATTTACCACTAGAAATTTGCGTTGTTACAAAAAACAATATATTTTGCGAAATAGCATTATTTAAAGCTACCAATGGACATACAGACAAAATAGGGATGACGATTGGGTAAAAAAAATAAGTTCTTTTTCTGTCAGTCAGATAATACAAAAATATAATATACGTATTTTTTGCTTCAATTTGAACAAGAAATGGCTTAGATTATAGGCATTAAAGCTGAGGAGTGAGGGCTCGCTACGTCATAGTTTTGTAGAAAATGCACAAAAACATGACGTCATGCGACATTTCAAATCAATGTATTACCGTAATTTATTGATTACACAAGAAATAAAAAAATACGTATAATAAATTACGACGGACGAACAAACAAATATTAGTCGTCATCCCAATTAACGACACAGACTCTCATACAAAATGAACCTAGCACATGATTCTTAAATTAATATCACTTTTGGAAAACGAATTACTAGCATATTTTCTCAAAACGAGGTCACCTAAAGATGATATTAATTAAATAATATAATGAATTATTTAATTCGTAAGTAATTATTAATTAGGTTTGTGATGATTAAGTACAAATTTATAATTATTGGCGCAGTTTCTCACAAACTAGTACAAAAACATTTACTCACAGCAGTGATTCCTAACCAGAGAGTAATACGTATTCCGTAAGGGTTACCATCTCGAGGGTAACATGATTTTAGGCCCTCTTGTAACTTACGTTTCCATACAAATATCAAATAGCGCTAGGCGGTCGCACCCCTGACGTGCCTGGCTTCAAGAGGTTTGGATGATGGATAATATTCTCCTTGGATATTTTTCCTAATTAATCACGAAGAGTTTAGGAACCCCTGACTTACACTTACAGCATACTTATAGTATCAAATGATTTTCTATTTCAAGTATATCATATACGATGACTAAAATAATAAAAGTTGACTAGAAAAATCACAGCTCAGTGATCGGTTTTTAAATATCATTCACCCTATTATTTTTCAAACATTCTAACATTTGAGTGATGTACACGGTGCCGTATACGGCCATCCTATGAGCTTTTATGGCTAGGGACCTTTTTTAATTGATGTGTAAATTAAATATTGTTAATAATTATGTTACTGCCAGACTAAAATTATGTAGGTATGTGTAAAATTTAATCCCTCTTCAATCCGTTCCCATTTTGAGTGGCTGCTACCTTTTCAAGTTCTTCTCGGCGGCTCGTTTGATACCTGAACAGAAATTAGTCTGCCTGAAACACTATTTAGAACAACAAAATCTTATCCATGTTATGTCTGTTTCTTTCAATACAGTTTATAATAGAAAGAAATAGCAAAAACATTGTTATATGTATTTTATTTGCATTTTAATCCTTATATTTGGTTTGAACCATAGTGTCTATCTAATTACAAACTTGATTTTTATTTTTTGCATGAATTATTAGCGCGTTAAAATATGTACGATCATTGAACACGCGTTGTATTGAACCAATATAAAATTAATTTTAGATATAATGCCTATGCGTGCGTATTACAAACTGAATAAACTAACGGTTCTTCAGACGAATCACTAACAGCATGGCTACACGCCAACCGAGCGTTCAAACGTTAGCATTCATTTAAATCTCGTAACGTAACCACTGTTTACATGTTAAGAAAGTGGTCAAGGTTAATGTTAAAAAGGCGAGCGCAGACAAACTTTGCCTGCGTTTCAATACTATAACACAAGTGGCCGGTTTCAGTGTCGCCTCTGAGATCTCGGGTTCGATACTCAGCCGGGTCACTGCAGAAAATCGACTCTTCTATACTGCCTCGTATCTGGGTACTGTTACATATTTTTATAATACAAGCGCTTACTGTTTAATTTGAAATCTGAGCAATGTATGTAATATTTGTCACCAGTATAATTTAAAAAAAAGAAATGGAGGACGCATTCAATGATGTGTCCAAATCATAACAACTGAAAGTAGCAGTTGATGTTTCATATCGTTTCCAAAGCTCATTACCCACGTAAATATGACATTTAGATACTTTATTCTTTTATATATTTATATAGTTATTTGGGTAAGTCACGATGACAGTAACGTGAGGCAGGCAAAGAATCCAGAACAGCTGTGACGTCAAAACTTCCCACGACCAACCTCGCCGTTGCGATCAAATGTTGGTATGCAATAAATAAAAACTGTATTTTTGTTATTGTACGGAGGCCTTTTGATCTCTCGATGCAAAGTTTGATTACGATCGGTATAGGTCACTTAATAAACCGAGACGTGCCTCGCTGTGGCTTGGGCTGAGGAGTTTCTACGGAAAGGTATAAAAATATTCTTTATTTGCATCATCATGTCGCCCACATGTACATTTTATATAAAAGCTAGCTTTCCGCCAGTGGCCTCGCGCGTGTGGTCTTGTATTATACATAAAAATCTTCCTTTTGAATCACCCTATCTATGAAAAAAAAAACCGCATTAAAATCCGTTGTGTAGTTTTAAATATTTAAGCATACATAGGGATATAGGGACCAGAGAAAGCGATTTTGTTCTTATACTATGTAGTGAAATTGCAGCGAGGGACTGTCCACATCGCGATTATATATCGCACGAATTTATTATTACAATTATGTAACACATTGAATCATATGGGAATATCCGCAATTATGGAAAAAAAAGCGCGGGAAAAAATCGCGTTTACTAAACTACAGACTTTCAGTCGTCTATACCAGTATTATGTATTATCTATGGTCGTGCATCAGCACTAGCGGTAGGTAGATGTTACGCGGTTCGTCTCCTATCTACTCGGCGGCTGCCGAAAATGAAAAAAAACGGTATTGAAATGTTTATAATGCCAATTCGAAATGGGCCTACACTATGGCACAAATTTCAGGCGAACTACCGCGATAGGCAATTGAAAACGAGGTTGTGGGAAGAATATACATTAAATTGAATCAAATAATTAGCAAATTAAAATTGTTCTGTAGTTATTTTTTAGGGTTCCGTACACAAAGGGTAAATATTGTATTGAAAATATAATCTATTGACTACTATCAGCCTATCAAAGGGGATCAGTTCTAGACAAACACCAAACATTTTTATGGAAGCTCACCTTTTTCCTTTAACTCATTTCATTACTCTTTCTTACATATAGGTATATATATATATATTAAGGTATCCGCAGAAAATCAGCGCCGTAGCTTAAACACTGCAGCATATTGCTGAGTGGAGACCTTTTTAGTACCTAATTTTGAATCTAATTTGGTGCTAAATAAACAATTTTCTATTCTATTCTATTGTATACAATATTAGGTTCTATTCCCCTACTTATTTATTTTATCACCATTATTTGAGAGCAATAAGGTCGCTTTTCCGTATAGGTACTGTCCAACGTTTTTTTTAATGTTCATTAGAGGATATTACTAAAATTAATGTATTATACTTACCTAGTTAAAGCTAGAAAGCAAAAATGCCATCCATTATACGTCTGTGGATTTTATTAACAATTTATCTAATTGCTGAAGAGGCACTCATTATCAAGTTCCTACCGTTGTTTGAAAAAATCACAAGATCCGTGGGGCAAAAAGATGCCTAACCTAAGATACTTACCATACCACGAGCCGGCCGCTCAACATGAAGAAGAAGACTAACGCTGGGGCACAGCGGTCGAAGGGGTCGCCTACCATTATATGCGAGTACGCTGCTAAGATCATCAACAGTACCAACCCCACGTTGGCAATGTTTTTCAACTTATCTGTAAGGTTCAACACAATGTTATGTTTTAAAATAGAAATATTAAATCTAAAACCATTACGACCTGTTTGCTTTTTATTACTGTGTAGATTCAGATACTTAAATATCAAATATTTGAACAAAAAAAAAAACTTAAAAAGGAAGTGCTATAATATCATTATTAATTAATTACATCGACAATTTATTATGTAGAAGATTAAAAAAAAAAGAGAAAGGTTAAAAAATAATTGCGTAAAAATATAGTTTACTGGATAATTAATAATAATGTGACCTAACTATAAACTTACGACTAGGTATCAGTGCAAGAACTAATCCAAAAATGATCTCCAAGGCTCCAACCGTCCTCCGGTACCATTTCGATGGTAATTTTAAATCCAACATTTCCGTGAACGGGAACACTTTCGCATATCTCACATATTCTTTTCTCTGAAACAAAGTATTGAAAAGTTAAATAAGGATGAGCTTGTCACTATACATAACCTTATACTTATTTAATTATGTTCTTATTATTTTTGATTCGAAAAACTCAATGGCGCAATGTTTAGCACGCGTAGCATGTCGAAGTGAGGTTCTATTCGGCATTTCAATAGCAAATTTTTTGCCACTCTATCGCAAAATAACAAAAGAATTTGTCATCGTTAATACATCAAGATGCTATTACAGCAATAACATTTGGCGTTAAGTAAAAATTCAGTGAGATAAGGCCATTAAGTATTTCATTAGATTCAGCAGATTCGAGGCTGGACAATTGTTTCGTCTGTCTACATCCAAATGTCACTTTTTTGGGGTATGTAAATACATTTTTATCCGTTTCTCTGTTCTCTCGAGTTTGTCATGCTACACGTGCTTAATGCATTCTCAAACCACGAACGAAGATCCGGAAAATTGCGTTTGTCATATGTTAAAACCTTATCCGTCAAGTCTATATCAAAGGCAGTCCTACCTACGTAGCATCATAAATTGTCGATAAATGAGTTTCTTTGGAGTCATAATAATGTTTCGAAAATAGACAAAATTATTGAGACTGGGTGTAAAGACAAAAGAATGTCCCTATTTATTCGGTCTGCTGTGCGGAAGTTAAACAACTTTCGTAAGGGCCAGTCATAGAATGGGTGACCGAAAATTACTATCAGACACATTGATCTGTTAGTCCCGGCTGCAACTGCAGTCGTTAATTCCCACCACTCGCTCTGACTGTAATGTATCATTGATTAATCTTCACACTAAAAATTTTATATTACGCCAAGAAATCGAAAAATTAAAAATAGCTGTAGAGGTATTTTTTTTTCTATTTCCACCTAATATTAGACGTTTTTACAAACATACTTTATTTTAACATATATTGTAGTTTTCTCATATTACATCTTATTTGGACTTTTATTTGTTTGTCCAAAAATTAGTGATATAACTTTTTATCGTACTACATGATCTCTATTTATTATTTCAAATAAAAACTGCGTTTATAATCAACAAAATGTAAGTCAAGAAATAAATGACTCTGATAACACATCTCAAACCTCCGTGTTTTTAGATATATATTTTTTTAAATTTTCTAAAATTAACTTACTGAGAAATACATATAAAGATGTTATCTTCAACAGTTATTTATTTTTGTTTACTTGATAATAAAAATAAAGGAAAGGAAAATACTACGATGCAGCACTAGGTACTTATAAAAACTAGGTATACCGTATACCTAAGGCCTTGTTTACACCGCGACTGCTCAGTACTTTTTTGAGATTTCTAAATGCCATAAAGGTTATTATTATTTTTTGTAAACATTATTCAATTCAAACAGGTTGTATGTTGTTGGTTAGTACGGCAAGGTCTAATAACTCCACTGGGACAAATATAGAGTGGTTTTGCATAATAATTGATGATTCTATTAAATTCATATTTATGATTGATTTTAAAAAATACCGTAGGACATTTAGTGGCAACCCAAATCACGACTAACATTGTATGACATAGTTTTCGCTATCAGCCGCAGCAGCAGGAATGCCTCGTCGTTGTCGACCCCTCGGGTACATTTTGGGTGTCAGTGGTGTATTTAGTTATTTTATAATTATTGCGTAGATCAGAAAATGGCAGACTTAAATGTCGAGGGCCTTCTCTAACAGTCTGCCGGAAACAATATTAATTTATAGTATTTATTTACAATAAGTACATCTACTTTAAGATATGTGTGTGTGTGCGTGTATGCGTGAGCGCGTGCGTGCGTTCGTGCGTTTGTGCGTGCGTGTGTGCGTGCGTGCGTAAGCGAGCACTACGATATGGTATAAGAGTCATGTCTGCTGTAATATTCCTAGATTAGAAGTAGGTACTTATTCATAGGTATAATAACGTCCATAATTTTCTATTATTAAAAGTCTTACTATGTCAATCAATGTCTATAAGTTTATAATTTATAATTGCATTACAATAAATTGTGAATAAACAACTCTCGATCAGACTGTCGCGAAAACTGAACTACGAGATGTGTTGAAGCACAAAATAGATAATTGAAGTCTGTGGTGGTATTAGGCCGTCGGCCAAGTACGAAAATAGCTTTTAGCTCCGCAACAAAAAATCGATGTATGCACATAGTGACCTTTCTAACTTCTTTTTCATATTAATACAAACAAAATACGTAAGTATTGTAAATGATATTACTTACCAAATCTTTATGCAGTTCCTTAGAAATAAATGGGGTCAGTTTCGTTATACCGACAAATATAAAAAACACTCCCAAAAGGACCGACAGACTCTTAAGAACGATGGAACCCATTTTATCTGATGATAAAACGTTCGCTCACAAGCTCAGCACAATTTAAACACATTCAGTATTTACACACTGTTTATCTAACTACAACTAAGTTGCCGACACATTATTTTACCTAACACCTATAAAATTCAAATTTATGTCGCGAACCGAAATCATCTTCAAATTATCGGTACAATATTAGAAAATTAAATAAGCTATGAATGTACAGCAAAAAGGTAAATAAGTACGTGTGGTACAGGAAATAGCAAATGACCGCGTTTCGCGCCGGCGCGAAAAAAATCCATAAAACCACAGACCAATTCGAATAGCAGTTTAGATGGGCAGCGCTATGCCAAGCACTGTAAAAGGTGTAATCCATTCTTTATGGTATCATGTAGAGTGTATTTAACCTAGGAACAAGTATCACACTGGCGTTTTTCACACTGTGACAATGACGACATGATACGATACTAAATATTATCGTCAGCTTAGAAACCACAGTTATCGCTCAGTATGAAAATGGCCAAGCTTGCGAGTTACAGTTATTCTCATTGTGCCAGCAAAATATTCTTGGTAATAATGGTTTAAGTAAATATTAAAGCTTGAGGCCCCACCATAGATTTCTAGGAATTAGGAAGTATTTAAAAAACATTGGTTCCTGAAATCAAACTAGATGTCGCTACGGTACGTTCTGATTTCTCCATGACAACCCTTCCAGTTTTATTTCATGTTTAAAAGTAAATTAGTTTTCAAAACTCAATAAACAACTCAAATTCTATTTATACTTTATCGTATTTGTAATGATATCTAAGTTACGAACTTTACTAATTTCAGTTTTTTAATATGTTAAAAGGAACGGAAACGTCTGTCTTTGGTCCATTCGTTTCACAGACTTAGTAGGTTATCAGACGATCAACTTCCTAACAAAAAATTTCTTCGTAGAACGTGATTGGGAGCCAGTGATACATGACAGATTTAAATTTATACGTTTTAAATATATAGATCTACTATCGGCAAAGGCATTTAGCTATACAGCCCTGTTTTGGGTAGGTACCTAGCCGTCTTCCTAGTTTTAGAGAAAATGGTAGCTGAAGGTACAAAAGTCTGCATCACATTGCATATTTGACGCGGTTCTCTGTTTCCATCAAATTTGAATAGGGTATTTGACACTATCGAAAATAAGTTGCATTTTGTGGTCATCCTGATAGATAATAATATAATTAAGCTTATTTCTTAACATCTGCAGAAAAAAACATGTTTAGATTTAGTAAAATAACGTAAAGAAAATGCAATATTTTAAAGATTTTATTCAACGACGAAAACGTCCTATAATTGGTCGTCGTCACAACCAATCACGATTCTGTTTACTGGCCTGTGACGTCATCAGCTGTCATGCTGTCATGAGAAAGTAGTGTTAGAAAGATACATAAAAAAATCGATGCCTGTAGGTATCGAGTACTTTATAGTAATTTACTGATAACAGAATACTTTGCCACTTCTACTGATAAGAACTGCCAAAAAGAAATACAGAAAGAAAGAATCATTTACTAAGCTTTTTAAAAAATCCAAGAAATATGGAAAACGCCAGCATTTTAAAAAAAGAGCAACTTACATGTTTTTCTCGTTTCTTGAACTTTAATATAATAATAATTCTGTAACGATGTATGGTTGTGTTATCTAGTAGACTGATGGCTGGTTGGGTTATTACATAGACGCCTTTGTATTTGTAATATAAATATTTATTTATTGAATTTGTAGTACAATTTATAGAATCTTATGTATAGACATTAGTATAGACTTTTAATATGTAACGAACATTTTTTATTTAAGATTATAAAATCAAATTAAAAATCATAGACAAAAAAAGTATTTATGTTGCACGCAACATGCTGCGGGCTCAACTATAATTAAACTGAATAATATTAATAAACACATACATAGCTATGTGGACATGTTAATAGAAACAATAAAATTAAATCGACTGTAGCTTACATAAACTTACTTAAAATAACATTAAACTTAAGTTTACATTTTTTATCATTCTATTATAATTAACCAAATATTTTATTGACTTACTTGCCATAAAAAAATAACTTTTTAGTAATACAACTAAATTATTATTATTAACTAATACAACATATTATAACAATTATTATTTTAATTATAATCTATAGGTAATGCACTTAATCGCGTAACAGATCTAGTATGCGTTTTACCATTCATTGTCCTAACCTCTACAGCTCGTACATTGCCATCTGAGCCAGGAAATACCTTAACTACTCTTGCCATGGGCCAGTACATAGGCGGTGTATTACTTTCATGTAAAATTACAAGTGAACCAACTTTAATGCTAGGAAGGACATCTCTCCACTTGGGACGAGATTGTAATATATTCAAATAACTTTTATTCCACACTTTCCAGAATGATTGTTGCATGCTAGTGCATATTTTCCAAAACTTAATCCTATTTTCTGGAATGTGCGTTAAATCTTGTTCTGGATAACTATTTAAAGCTGTGCCAATTAGAAAATGTCCTGGTGATAGATAAGAAAAGTCACTGACATCACTAGATAATGGAACTAATGGTCGACTATTAAGCACTGCTTCAATTTTACACAAGACAGTAGACAGCTGTTCATAAGTTAACAATGCTCTTTGAACAACCCGCTTCAAATGAAATTTAACGCTTTTCACTGAAGCTTCCCATAATCCACCAAAAACTGGAGAATAACAGGGTATAAAATGGAACTTTATTCCTTTATTAGATGCAAACGATTGAACCTTCATTTGGTGTTCCCTAGAAGTTTGTATTTTATAAAATTCATCTAACTTAGACTTGGCACACTTAAATGTTGATGCATTGTCACAATAGACATCTGTTGGTAACCCTCGACGTGAAATAAACCGGCTAAAACATGCAAGAAATGAATCAGTTTTAATATCAGATAATAATTCTAAATGCAATGCTTTTGTAACAAAACATACAAATACACATATATAACCTGTAGATTGATATGACTTTCTTATTGAAGATTGTTTCACAGTAATAGGACCCGCAAAATCAATTCCAATTTTTTGAAATGGTCTACAAACATTAACTCTATCAAAAGGTAAAGAACCCATTAATTGTTGAGATGCATTTTTCTTTAATTTAAAACAAATCAAACATTTATGTATAACCTTTTTTATTTCTCTTAAAGCATTTAAAATCCAGAATTTTTGATTCAATGATGACAGCACAAGCCTTTGCCCCGCATGAAGATTCTTTAAATGTTCATTTATTATTATTAATTTTGTAATAATAGAATCTTTAGGTAACACAATTTGATGTTTTCGTGAATACGATATATTAGCGTTATGTAAACGACCACCAACTCTGATTAAACCTCTATCATCAATGAAAGGATGCAAAGCTTTAAGATTACCTTTTACAGTATCATTTTTTCTTAAACAATTAATCTCATCTTTCAAGTACAATTGTTGTTCATGTTTTAAAATTAAAAATAGAGAATTATTCAATTCTGAAGTCGTTATAAAAGGACAAAGTGTTTTTGTTATATTGTGTGTATTGTAACAAAATCTAAGCACATAAGCTAAAACTCTTTGCATTTTATTTATATCAGAATATTTATATAAAAAATCTAAACATAGCTCATTGTTATCTGTATTTGTGCAAGTCAACACACTTGAAAACTCAGAACTATTGTTTTTAACCTCAGGAAGATTATCAACTTTAGTGATGGTTTTATCTGGCACTGAATATTGAATATCATGAAGGAAAACTGGTGCCTTCCACCACAACTGGTGATCCTCAAGTTCATGCGGCAACACACCTCTACTCAAACAATCTGCAGGATTATCAGTGGTGTTGACGTATGCCCAATTGTAGTCATCTGTAAGCTGTAATATATCTTTCACTCTGTTAACAACATAAGTATTTAATTTAGCAACATTTGTGCATATCCATGCTAACACGATCTGTGAATCTGAATATAATATAGCGTCATCTATTTTTCTTTTCAATGATAACTTTTTATGCACACGATTTATAAGCTTAGCAAGAAGCAATGCAGCGTTAAGTTCGAGCTTTGGAACAGTATATTTTTGGTTGAGAGGGTTGACGCGAGATTTAGCGCAAAGTAAAGAAATTTTCACATGACCATTGCAATCAATAACCCTTAAATAGACACAACAACCATAAGCATAGCTTGAAGCATCACAAAACCCTATTAACTGTATACATTGTGCATTTGCTAAGTTTGTGTAGCGTTTAATAAGAATAGGTTTCATCATAGTTAAGCTATTATAAAACTCATGCCAAAGAACTTGTAATTCATCATGCAAAACAGAATCCCAATCCAAACGAGCCTGCCATAATTTTTGTAAAATTATTTTGGCTTTTACTATTAATGGTCCAGTTAAACCTAATGGATCATAGAATTTACTTATGAAACTAAGCACTTCACGTTTAGTTTTTGGAACTCCATTATGCTTAGGTGCATAAAGCGTGAAAGAATCTGACTTGATATCATAATTGATACCTAAAGTTTTCAAATAAACATTATTCTTTTATAAATCAATTTCATCAAAATATTGTTTACTTATAGGAACATCATTTAGAATTTCATCTTTATTGGATGCCCATTTATGCAACTGAAAGCCTCCTATTTTGAGAAGTTGGCAAAGCTGCTCTTTTGATTCCTTTAATGACTCTAGAGAACTATCAGTAGCTAAAATATCATCTACGTATGTTTGATTTTTTAAAATAAAAGATGCTTTAGGAAATTGTTTAGCATATTTCTCAGCTAACTCAATTAAACAACGAGTTGCTAGGTATGTTGAACTTTTTAGTCCATATGTAACAGTATTTAATTGTAAGCACTCAACTTCTTTCTCTGGTGAGTCTCTCCAGAGAATGTTTTGTAATGAACAATATTGAGGATTTAAAACTATAGCACGAAACATATGTCTTATATCAGTTATGAATACAAATTCCTCAAATCGAAACAGTATTAAAATGTCAAACAATTCATTCTGTACTACTGGTCCATTTAAAAGTATATCATTAAGTGATACCTTTTTATTAGTTTTCATGGAACCATCGAACACTGTCCTACATTTAGTAGTTTTTCTATCCATTCTTACTACTGGATGATGAGGCAAGAAATAGACTGGATCTTTATTGAGATCATATTGATTAATATCAATTTGAGAAGCATGACCTAAATCAATAAATTCTTGTATAAAATTTTTGTATAGAGTAAATAAATTATGATCTTTATGTAATCTAACTTCTAAATTATGAAATCTTTTCAATGCTAGGTATAATGAATCGCCTAGTGTTTCATTTACAGAGTTAAGTGGTATCTTAAGAGGCAATGCAACTTCAAACTTATTATTTCGTAACTGTACATGTTTTTTAAATATTTCTTCACAAGCGTTGTGTTCAGAAGAGTTCTCATAGAAAACCTCAGGTACTGATTCAGCTTGCCAGAAACGAGTTAAAGTCTCATTAATGTCAAAATCACATTTTGTACAAAACAAGGATACAACCTGTTGAGATCCCTGAGCAGGACAAGTGACATTACCAGCTATTACATGGCCAAACTGTGTGTTAAGAAGTGTAGGTAGTTGAACATCTTTGGTGGCACCACTGGCTGTAGACTGCTGTATGGATGGCAATAACAGGCATGCAGACTCACTGGGTAGTAACACCTGGAAAAAGACATCAGCTCCTAATAATATATGTATATCACTTGGCAAATGAAAATCCTTGTCTGCAAGAATAACCTCGGGAGGTAAAACTAACTTTGTAAGATCAACCTTTCTTTGTGGTAATTTACATGTGATCTTGTCTAAAACAAAACAAGATATTTGTAGACTAAAATCATTTACAAGTGAATGTATCTTAATGACAAATGTTTATTAAGTTTATTAATGGAGTTGCCAACACCTATAACACCTGACTCAACAGTATTTGACTGTAATTGTAGAATTTCAGCCAACTCTGATGTTATCAATGAAATTTGTGCTCCGCTGTCCAATAGAGCTTTCACATGTAACTCTGTACCATCTGCTGCAACAAGCTTGACCTTGGCGGTTGGTAGAATTACCTGTGTACTTAAATTGTTTGACAACAAAGTCACTGGAGTTGAAACTATCTCTTCATGCAGTAATGAATTGTGCTTTTGCTTGCAGATATTACATTTAAAATGATATCTACAAGGTTTTGTATGTAGATTCAAACAAATTCTACACAACTTATTATTCGAAACAAATGCCACACGGTCAGCACTAGACATAAGTTTAAATTTTGCACAAGAATATAATTTGTGTGAACACTTACATAATAAGCATGATGCAGTCTTCGAAGCGGCTACTGCAGCTAATGTGTCATCCTTGACAGTTACTGACCCACAAACCATCCTTGTAGAACCTTTATTGAAGTTTGGATGTTCTGAGTTTTCTAGTGCAAGTGCACGCTTTTCTAGGAATACAATTAATGCTTTAACAGTAGGTTCATTATTATGTGCCAGTTGAAAATCTTTATTAGAAATATAATCTAATTTGCGTGTCAATATACACAATATAATATTATCCCATTGGTCGACATTACAATTTAAATTCTTTAAAGCAACTAATTGTTGTTTGATAATAGAAACAAATTGCCTAATATTAACAGCATTAGACTTAAAAAGAGGTGGTATGTCTAGTAATACATTTAGGTGTTCATTTTTAATTTTATATACATTATTATATCTGTCATTCAGAATTTTTAAACTTTCATCATAACTTTCACCAAGCATAGGCAGGTTCTTAATTAAATCTAAAGGTTCATCTTTTAAAAATCCCCTTAAATAATAAAACTTCTGTATCTTATCTAAATTACAATTTTTGTCAATTAAAGAATCAAACAATTGAATGAAAGTTTTATATTCACAGTACTTACCAGTAAAAAATGGAACAGTAATATTAGGTAATTTAATTGGAGTACTTTTCATCTGGGTAACCTCATTTGTATTATTACATTTTAGTTTTAAGATCATAGCCAACGTCTGCATATATTTTTCCTCGACACTGTCAAAGTCTTCGTCACTTACGTCTTTGAAATGTAATAATTGATTGTTAAGATCTTCGTATCGCGAAAACAAATATCGAAGACGTTCCTCTTTTACAATAATAATTTCTTTAGGTAATTCAAACGACAGGTCTGAAAACGTATTATACATTTTTGTTATTGAACCTTTTATGCTACCACGTTGTTTGATTAACAACTCAAGCTCATTTTTCTTACCCGTTTCTTCCATAATTGCTTATATCTATTTAAAATTTCTAGAGTCTCTATAATTTTTGTGTCTTTATATGTAATAAACTTTTTTCACACGTTAAAACAAACGACCGAAGCACTAAAATGGCGGAATGAAGCAAACGATCAACACAAACACAAACTTCACTGCAACAACAAACGGGGTTCTCATCTAAGCATACAGCAACCAATAAGAACGGCTTTCCGGCTGGCGTCGTCCAATCAGAGCACGGAGCACTGCACGCGATGTCTTGCTCTTCCCGTCGATTGGAGAACTTGCTATGAAATTGTGTTGAAACGTTTCGTTCTTCCTGCTTCATAGAAATTTGACTTGATGAATGCTTGATTATTGATACGACGTAAAATGGCGTCTTTTTCAAAGAACAATGGCCATCTGCCTAACATGCTTGGACTAGTAAAATCGAATAAAACGTAACTTGATGAAACATATATTATTTTGTTTGTCTATACAACTAGAACAAAGAAAGACATTTAATATATTTTTAAAAGCTGGGAGTATCGAGTAATTGTGTAATATGTTTTTGAGGTTATGTCGTATTATTTAAACTGTTGCATTTTAAGTTAGAGGTATTACAGTTGAAATATGTAAAGCACACGTCAGATAATGCCTAATCGTGGTCCTAGAAGTGCATACTTTCACATAATACTTCAAACTTGCTCCATATCTGATATATTATTTTTATTGACTGTAAGAAATAAAATCATTTTTTGTGAACCAATGAACATCAAAAAAATAATAGAATTTTTAAGAGTGTTCTCAATAACTCTACTTTTCCATCTTACACTATAACTTATATAAAGTAGTAGTGAAAATACTAATGTCAAAAGGATAAAGCAAAACAACATGTTGATTTTTCTTTTCTTTATTACAACTCTATTGAATACCTCATCACAGAATGCTGCAGGAGCAGCTACATTCTGTTCATGTCTGGCCCATCCAAGATACCAAACTATGGTCATTATATGAGCATAGCATCCCAGTGTACATCGACCAATAAAACAATTACAGCAGTGTTCTCTTATGCCATCTAACCCGGATGTGTAATTATTTATTAAAATGTACACATAATATTGTTTCCTCCCAATGTTACGACTTAATTCTACCCCTTATAATTAGGACTTTATTTATATTTATGTCTAATTCTAATAAATTCAGAGAATTCGGTATTTCTCTACAGATGTCAATTCTATACTGCGCATAGAACCTAGTATGCTCCCCATAATACAGAAGATAATACAAAATCACCGCCAAAGTTACAAAACGGTCTGCGTAGAAACACGTCTACACATACTTGTCTAAAAATGGGAGGTCGCAATCGATTATTGAATAATGTAATATCGATTGTTATGAATAATCATTAGTTTTTAATTTCATTATAAATAAACAATTTTCCTCTAGTTAACATCTAATTATATTAGTTATCTCATCTAAGTTTTATAATTTTCATGGATTTATATGGTTAGTAAATAATATAAGATTTGTATCAAATTAGATTAGTCGGAAATAAAATCGATCTTGTTATTTGAAAAGAGAGGGACTTCTCTAGGAATGACATTATTATTAAGATGCGTTCAAAAATAACATAATTTAAACTGCGTTCTAAATAATAAAGACATATTTTAGAGAGGAATATCTTTCTTTTCCCAGCTTTTAAAAATAAATTGTTGGTATATAATAATTACATTCAACTTATACTACATTTTGGTAATAGTTCCATCTTGGTACAAGAACTTTTTTTTCGTAGTCCATTTTGGCCATTGTTCTTTATGAAGAATTAGAATTTTCACAATCTTTGTATTTTCTTCATGAAATGTATCATATTTAGTATTTATTGTATTTAGGCGAATTTTTATGACGTACTTACTTCGATTCTTCGGCGTAAGTAGGTACGGCACGAAGCGAAAAATTCTTTACTGCACATAAAAATTTGCACTAACCCTTTTCTTCCGAAGGACCATGTAACGATGTATGGTTGTGTTATCTAGTAGACTGATGGCTGGTTGGGTTATTACATAGACGCCTTTGTATTTGTAATATAAATATTTATTTATTGAATTTGTAGTACAATTTATAGAATCTTATGTATAGACATTAGTATAGACTTTTAATATGTAACGAACATTTTTTATTTAAGATTATAAAATCAAATTAAAAATCATAGACAAAAAAAGTATTTATGTTGCACGCAACAAATTCAAAGTCGATTTTGATGTTATATACTGTTCTCCAAGTTAAAAACTAAATTATAAAAATCATTGGGATCTGATATCTAATTATCAAATGCCATGCATTTAGTGGATAGACATACTACATGCATGTATAAAAAAATTGAACATTTGTAGGTCGACAGGCTGTAATGTGCGAGCCTTGTCAACAAATATAAATGAGTCGTAAAATGTTTATGACATAGAAAAAGCAAAAAGAAAACCTTCAAACGTATCGATATAAAATAAAAAAGTTTCAATACTTTTAGCGAATCCTTACCTAATTCTATCACCCATCTCTACTCTATATAGCTACTATACTATTGTGATTGTGAATCTATTTTCTTCTAGACTCGAAGTTTGTTTGTTATTTATAAAAGCATTAGTACATTTTGGCACTACGCACCGCTTGTAGCTCATTTTTAAAACAGAGCAGAGGAAAATAAAAAACGTAAAAAATACGCACTACGACTTCAATTACTCTTCTTAATTATTATTTTAATTTAATCTAAAGACAGTTAGTACTTATCGATTTGACATATTTACTGGCCTGTGACGTCACGATCAGCGCCATTACATAGAGAAGCGTTTTTCGCGCGCTTTTGGCTATTTAAATTTTAACAATTATTTTCAGCAAAAATAGAAAAGATTCCAATGAAATATTGACAGTGTGTTTATAATGTAGCAAACAACGATTTAAAATAGTTTTCAGAAAAGTGTCAAATAACCTATTCTAAAGATCTGTGATGTTTTAAAATATCATTCTCCATAATAACATCTGCACGTAGGTTACCGTAAAATGGGGTGAATAGAATTTAAGGGGAGAATAGAAAAAATATCGAGATTTTTTTCATTGCGTTAGTTTGCCCTCACTGATAACTGAAAACAGCAACGTTTGTATTTTTTCGATAGTGCAACACTGACTGTTTGATGGCAATAGACAAAATATCAGTGAAGTTCTTCATAAATGCGAAAAAAAATCTGTCAAAGTGATCAACGCAACGGCTTTGAATTCTTGGTGCAGCAATATTTTCGTTTGTTTAGTGTAATAAAAACAAATAGGGGTAATACGTGCTTCTGCGTGAAATCTTATTATTTTTCTGTTGTTGAAACATAATAGGTAAGTCAGAATCATGATAGTTTTTGAAAAAAATTATATAATACTGAATGCATTCGAATTAACAGTTATTTGGGGTGAAAAGAAACCGCCTATGGGGTCAATAGAATCGAACTATGGGGTTAATAGAAATGAGTAAAGGCTAAATAGAAATGTTTGAGGGGTGAATAGTAATGCAAATGGGGTGATTGAAAATGTATCCGCTAGGGCTGCCAAACATTTTTTTTTTAAACGTAACAGAAAATTAAAGCAGCATAACTAAATAGCCTTGTAAAGTCAGTCCTGAAACTGTTGTTTTTTACAGATTGTTTGCATAATGCCGCGCGTGTATAAGCCGGAACCAGGAGGAAAACATTATAAAAGATATGATCCAGCGACTATTAAAGAAGCAGTGGAGGAATATCTAACGGGCTCGGAATCACTGACAAAAGTAGCTTCAAAGTACAACATGCACTCTTCTGTATTGTACCGCCATAGTAAAGGACTTCTTAAACAACAAGGTGGACAACGAGCTCTTTCGGTTGAAACAGAAGATTATATTATTGAATATATAAACATTTGTGCAGATTGGGGCTACCCACTGGACTCACTTGACTTGAGATATATTATTAAAATGTATCTTGATAAACTTGGGGTTACCCATAAACGTTTTAAAAATAACATGCCAGGGCCAGATTTTGTGCAGTGCTTTTTAAATCGTCACAAAGAAAAAATTTCTCAGCGAATTTGTCAAAACATAAAGAGATCCCGAGCTGCTGTGTCAGCTGAAACAATAATGAGTTTTTTTAATGAACTACAGAAGTCGTTGGTCGATGTTCCAGTGACAAATATAGTCAATTATGATGAAACCAACCTCGCAGATGACCCTGGACGCAGAAAAATTCTAACAAAACGCGGAACAAAATATCCAGAGCGCGTTATGAATCACTCCAAAGCAAGTGTTTCTATCATGATGGCTGGTACTGCAGCCGGGGATTTGCTGCCACCTTATGTGGTTTATAAGGCCCAAAATTTATACGATACATGGGTTTCTCGAGGATCTCGTGGAGCTATATACAATCGTTCTGTTTCGGGCTGGTTTGACGCGAACACATTCGAAGATTGGATCCAGGCAATAATTATTCCATTTTTTGCAGACAAACCAGGCAGAAAACTGCTAATAGGTGATAATTTATCGTCGCATATATCTGTGGATATGATAAAACTTTGTAAAGAAAATCAAATTGATTTCGTGTTTTTGCCAACAAATGCCACACATTTAACGCAGCCGTTAGATGTAGCGTTTTATAGACCCATGAAGACAGCTTGGCGGCAGATTCTTCTCAAATGGAAGAAAACCGATGGCTATAATGAGACATGCGTACCGAAAGGGTGTTTTCCTCGACTATTAAAGCTGTTAATGGACACAACTCAAGAAAACGCAGATTCTTATCTAAAATCCGGATTTAAAAAGACGGGCATTGTACCATTCGACCCCACACAAGTTTTGACTCGAATACCAAATGAAACAAATGACACGGAAAGACATAAGGATGCAGTAGATCAATCGGTGATAACTTTATTAAATAACATGCGATATGGTACTATTGCGGTTAAAGATATAAAAAGAAAGCGGAAGATTAATGTGGTTGCAGGAAAGAGTGTCGGTGAAGATTTTTTGCAAGATGAGGATGATTATGATACAGAAGAAACTGCAGGTTCTAGTACATCCAAGAAAGAGAAACGTGTAAATCAAAAGAAATCTAAAACATTGAATAAATTTAAAGAAAAGGAAAATGAGCCACAAGAAACAAAAGATCCTGAAAGAAGTGGGAAAGGAAAAAAAACAAAACAAAAAGAAAGCACACCTATGACAGACAGTTTTTCAAATATCCCAATATATTATGAAGATGAACTGGAATATGGAGGAGAGTTAGTTATTGAAAACGTGCAACTAAACGATCCACTACTTTTTGATTGTAGATCAGATGAAACTTTAGTAATGGAAAACAAATGCAATATGCCTTTATTATTAGACCATGTTGAAAAATCTGAGTGTGAAACTAACAGTAATGAAATAAAAGTACCAAAAACACAAGTTTTGAATAATGTTGGCTTCGAAAATAAAGAGAAAAAAGGTTTTTGAATAATAAGAAAAGAATAACTTATAATGTTAATAAAAACAAAAATATTTCCATAACTGCATGTTTAAAAAATTCAAAGAAGTCTCCTGCGGCACAAAGGTATTACAAAAACGATGAAGCAATATTGCAGGATCTGTTGGACGATAATATTTGATTGAATAAAATAAAGGTGATTCGGTTTAAGTATAATTTACCAAGATTATTGTTTGTTTATCATAAGCGGATATTGATTATAATAAGCGGATATTGATTATAATAAGCGGATATTGATTATAATAAGCGGATATTGATTATAATTAGTGGATATTGATTATAATAAGCGGATTTTAATAAAACTGTTTTTAAACCTTTAAAAATAGATTTTTTTCCCTCTTTTTAATTAAGTAAGCAGAGAATTCATTCTTGTTTATTAAGTATTGTTTTAGCATTTTTGAAAATTTGTCTTATTTGAATACTCACCAGCGATCTTATTTACAAATATCTCTTGTAAATAATAAGTAATAACTAAGTTAAAAATATTTTGCTATCACTATATTAAATGATGTTAAAAGCCTTTTCGTACTGCCTCTGAAAACTATATTGCATGCAAGTCTATTCGATAATTGTTTTTAATATCGTTTTGGTTATAAATTAGAATATCAATACTATAATAAAAACGTAACCGATCGATGTCTGTACATTGAAGATATATGAAAAAAACCGTTATGAGGGACATTTATAAGCGTAATAGAACACAAAACAATGATTTTTAAATTTTTTGTCTGTTTGTCGGTTTGTCTGTTTGTCTGTGCGTTTGTGCACGATAATCTCAGAAACGGCTGAACCGATTGAAATGCAGTTTTCACTATTATATTGCGGTATTCTTCCGTTAACATTTAGTGTGAGATTTATTTCAATCGGTTCACAAATAAAAAAGTTATGTCAATTTGAAGTGACGTGGTCGCCAAATTTGCTATGAAATATTAACTGTTTTATTAAATTTTCGTCTTTGATATATTGATCATCATCATTAACTCTTTGACAGTCAAACCGCAGGGCCTCAGGCCTTTGTTTAATAATTTTTGGTCACCCATCCCGTGAACAACTCTTGCGAAAATTGCTTAGCAATATCGATCGTGCGCAGTGGCGCTTATCCGTAGCGCCACCCAGCTACGAATTAATATTGTCTATAAAATGATTATTTGTATGATGAAAGATAAAAATAAAAAATCCAAAATTTTGACAACTCCAAAGTAACTGAGATCACATTTATAAATGGCCAATGATATTAAATAGGGTTCAGGTTATAATGGACGTGTGGTATACGATCACGCGAGTAGGAGAACAAGCCAAAAGAGCCTTCCGATGATGCAATTAAGCATCGAGTAATTTACAGTGAACGCATATTTTTATCACATTAGGTTCATGTCGTCATCGGGGCTAGCGGAGGTGGTTGGCAGCCCCCGCATTGCACGATTTAGTCTGTCTGAGAGAGGCACTCGATTTACCCGAGCCTATCCAATATTCCATCTGCAAGGGGACCAATGTCAAGTCCAATACTTGAGTGTTCTGGTGACGCGGCCATAGCTTGCCGGGTTTCATCTCCCATGAGACGGTGTCATCATCATCATCATCAGCCCTTTTACGTTCCCACTGCAGGGCCTCAGGCCTTCCTTATGGATGGTTAAGGAGGATGGACCATGACCCTCCACGCTGGCCCAATGCGGATAGGAGGGTATTAACGACTGCAAATGCAGCCGGGACCAACGGCTTAACGTGCCTTCCGAAGCACGGAGTAGCTCGAGATAATAATTTTTTAGTCACCCATCCCGGCCCGTGACCGGCCCTTGCGAAAGTTGCTTAACGACAACGATCGCGGGCCACGGCGCTTATCCACTACGCCACCGAGGGCAGTTCACTATCGGGTTCACGGAGAAGAATCCTACTCACCCCCTGTTGCTTGCCACGTAGCAGAGACAATGTAAGAAGCTTTTCCACGACGTTAAAAAAGTAAGATTCACGTCAACTGAAGTTAAGAAGGTAAAGACAACTCGATTGATATATATTATTTTTGTCTTATTACAATTTTTTATGTAATAATAATACATTTTTTTTTTAACATACAAATTTGCTGTAGATACGTACTTCGAAGTTAGTATTTTCAGTCTTCGCCGGAAACAATGGTTTATTAATTTGCCACAACACATATAATATTACGCGAGTCTGAGGATCGGTTCAGAGTAGCTTGGTGGTGTAGTGAATAAACGCCATGGCTCGCGATTGTAGTTGTTAAGCAACTTTCACAAAGGTCGGTCACAGGATGGGTGACCAAAAAATATTATCTCAAGCAACTCCAAGCTTTGTAAGGCACGTAAAGCGATTGGTCCTGGTTGTATTTGCAGTCGTTGATATCCTCCAATTCGCATTGGGCCCTCATGGAAGGTCGTGGCCCATCCTCCTTAATCCAAAAGGCTCCTGCAGTTGGTGACGTAAAAGGGCTGATGATGATGATGGGGGCCGTTCAAATCTGACGGAAGCTCAGTTAAGCACCTCTCGGAAGTACGTGTCAATAGACGATTGTGGAAAGTCGAAATTAAAATATGTATATATTTTTTTATATAATTAATAAATAATACTCCACATATCTTCCGTCAGACATGTACCGACCGACTTTTATTGACAAAGAAAGAGATTGGACGGAATGCGTTCGGTCTAGGGAAACACCTGAATAACGCGAAGCGTATTTAACTACCCATCGCGAGGCTCATGCTCTGTAAAGTTGAATCATAAGCATTTACCGTCAGGGACAATCTCTTGAGCTCTGGGAGAACTCATACAATAAGCATTTGATCTCAGGAAACTTCTGAAGATCGCATAGCGTGCCTAACTGTTAACCGTAACATAGATGCAGTATATGGTATGAGTATGAAACTTCCTTTGATAGAGAAATGCGCTTGGTCTTTGAAAGAGCTCGCAGTTTGTGCAAGAGAGATCGAGAAAGTAGTTTCGATTATCGCCAACCCGTGTTGCCTTCATACTACACAGGTGTACCGCAGATAAGTTTTCAATACATTTCATTTCAATTCAACACAAGGTATAATGAACTAGCTGTTTTCCCGCAACTTTGCCGCAAAATTATAGCCTATGACATCCGTGATGTAGCTTCCCGTAGGTAGAATCTCTCTGAAACTATCGGTCCAGTAGTTTTGGGGCAAATTCGATGCAAACAAACAAACGACCAAATCTTTCCCCTTTATAATATAAGTATATCTTAGGTATAAGAGGTCCGATGGCGTAGTGGGTTAGCGCATTCGGTTTAAATTGCAGTGAAATAAACAAGGACATACTTGAATACTTATTTTACATAACTAAGTACAAACGATAAACTCATCGCTAGCAAGCGATTTCTTCCAGGCGACCTAGCATTACATGGAAAATAGAACAATAAATAGTTGATTGTGCATTCAACTAAATAAATAATAATAATTTTAAAATATCAAAAACAAAAGAAGGACAGTTTCAAGGTACGAATAAAATTCTCAGACACAGGCGACAACCAGAGCGCGAGAAACGAGAAAAAAGATAGAAAAATTGCATTCGTAAGGACATGATGGGTGACCAAAACATTATCTTGAGCACTGTGCAAGGCACTGGCACAATGCACGTTAAGCTGTTAGTCCTGGCTGCATCAGCAACGTGAACACCCACCGATCCGCATTAAGCACAGTGGGTTATGGCCCATTGATCTTATTCGATTCGACTCCATTCATAGAAATAAAAGAATTCTACCAAAATACTTCCCACGCAGACGAAGTTGCGGGCACAGCTAGTAAAGCAATATAACTTTAATTTATACTATGATGAACCGTTAAGATGTCATCAAACTTAGACGGTTGACCTACTGCAAGTACCAAAGTAGATACATAGGTTATAAATGCAATGCTAAGTTTTGCCAACCCTAGCATTTTTGTCCATTCACCCCACTTTCAACTCCATTCCCCCATATCACGGGTAAATAGAAAATCGTCATATTTTTTAATTTATTTAATTAATCAAAAATAATGTAGGTTTGTGTTCGTTTGAAAACAATTAAATGCTCTTTAACTCATACATTAGAGAACACAAGTATGTCCAAATGTAACAAAATCATATTATTATCTGAAATCAAAAGTTGGAAACGTTTCTATTCACCCCATTTTACGGTATATATTGCAAGCAATGGATGGCGCGTGTAACTATGTTCATTCAATTTTATTGTAGTAAGACAAAGTCCGTTAACGTATGACATCTGAATTCAGTGATGCAAATGATACTGCTTGGGTATCCAGACTTCCAGAATAAAATAAATATTTAAGGGGACTCCCATACAACAAGTGATTTTTTAGCTGTCGCCAGGCTGATCTCATGAAGCGTGATAACGAAGAAGTATTTAAGAAAACATTACTTGTCGAAATCAAACTATATGTTGCTACTGTACTTTCTTGATTTCTCCATGATAACCCTTCCGGTTTTCTTTCATGTATAAAAGTAAATTAATGTTCAAAACTCAATAAACAACTCATATTCTATTTGTACTTTTTCGTATTTATATTGATTGACTGAAATTTTGCTAGAGTCGCTATCTAGTGAGATGCTTTTAGACATTAGACAGTTGAAATCTTCACAGATAATGTATTTCTATTGCCACTATAACAAAAGATACTAAAAAATATAATAAAATAAATATTTAATTGAGCTCCCATACCCATACAACAAATGTGATTTTTTTGCTCGTTTTCGTACCGAGCCGATCGTGTGCGTTGCGTTTCTGGGTCGCACTTGGCCAGTATTAATGGGTCGACTTCGTTTTTTGTTTGTTCTCAGTACATTATCTAACAAATTATCTATTTGAAACAGTAATTTAATAGAGTCCTATGAGACTTTTGAAATAAATTATTATTTTATCAATTTATATTTTTGTTATTAATTATACACAGTGACGTCACAGACCAAATAGCCGCGTTTTTGCCTCTTGTTATTGATTAACCACGTTTAATGTGTACTTGATTGGATCAGAAACGAAATAACTAGCTATGGATAATATGGTTATATTTTAACCTACTAATTAGAAATATTAATATCTCACCGGTTGATATTTTTTGTGATATAAGCAACTTTGTTGATAAATATAAAACTTTTTTGTAAGTTGTGTCATCCCTAAGTGAAGGGTGTATGTACAATTTTAACATTGATTTTTTTCAATATTTTCATATCAACTTATTAGTTAACTTGCTATTCATGTCTGATTTTTCTCATTACTGTGACACCAGCAAAATATTAAAAAAAATAGTTTTATAAATGTATATGAATAAATTCAATTTATATTGATTGATTGATTGATTGAATATTCTTTATTGCACTATGAAATAGAGTAAGAAAGGTACATAAAACTAGATTCAGTAACACAAAAGGCGGCCTTATTGCTAAGGTAGCAATCTCTACCAGGCGACCCTAGGCTAAAGGAAATGATACCAATAAAGAAAAATTAACTGCGGGTTAGTGCAATAGGGGAAACAACACACGAGAACGTATAAAGTGCAAATATATAAATAAAACTTACGATAGTAAAGTAATAGATTGGAAGTTCAAGAGGAATAGTCCAGATTGAGGAAATATTCTTTTATCAATTTATTGAATGAGTTCCGTGATTGCGCGCGTCTGATATCTATAGGCAGAGAGTTCCATAGTTTGATTGCTTTAACTGTAAATGACTTGGCTACGAAATCAGTATTGTGGGAAGGCATGACTAAAGATAAATTATAGGAAGACCGCAGATCTCGGGTAAGATTCGTAGAGTGAAAGACGAAGCGCTCTTTGAGGTAATGCGGTGTGTGTGGGTGAAACAGGATGGAATATAGGAGTGATAGGATATGACAGTCTCTTCTACGAGAGATAGGTAGCCACTGAAGTTGGGTACGATAATCAGAAATATGATCATACTTACGTAGACCAAAGACAAAACGGATACACAAATTCTGCAGTCGCTCAAGTTTATTTAGGAAAACGACACTTAGGTCTGTATAACATGAATCAGCGTAGTCAAGCAAAGGGAGAAGAAGTGACTGAGCAAGAGTGATTTTAGTCTTAGTCGGCAAAAGATTCCTAAGTCGCTTAAGTGAGCTATATGCACCAAATACCCTCCTACTAACCTCTCGGACATGAAGGCTCCAAGACATATTGCAATCAAATATGACACCAAGATTTTTTACAGACTGAGTGAAAGGTATACGATTGCCGTTTATTAAGATAGGTGGCAGTGTATCATAATTTAACCTAGCCTGATACCAATGACTTCCAATGATGATCGCTTGAGATTTTAGAGGATTGACTAACAGACCATGACGCCGACTCCAATCAGATATATGTTCAAGATCATTGTTAATAATGGTAATTGCAGTGGGTATTTCTTCCAACGCACATTGGCTATAAATTTGGAAATCATCTGCATACATGTGATAGGAAGAAGATAGAGGGAGGGCTATTGAATTAATGAAAATAGAGAATAGAAGCGGAGACAAAACGCCACCCTGTGGAACTCCGGCTGTTGTAACGCACCAATCTGAGAGAATATCTCCTACACATATGCGTTGCCGTCGCCCATACAGGTAACTACGAAACCAACCAATCACCTGTGGAGATACATTGAGAGAAACCAGCGTTGCTAGCAAAATTTCGAAATCAACAGTGTTGAATGCATTAGTGAAATCTAACAACGTCAGTATGGTGAGCTGCCGATTTTCCATTCCTGCGCGAATATCATCAGCAATCTTGACAAGTGCAGTAGTCGTACTATGACCGGGACGGAAACCAGATTGAAATGGATTCAGAAGGTTGTTCAAGGAAAGGAATTTACTAAACTGTTGATAAACTAGCTTTTCAAGGACTTTGGAAAGGAAAGGCAATATGGATATAGGCCGGTAATCGGAAAAGCAATCAGGCTTAGGTTTCTTAGGCACAGGCACTATATTTGCATCCTTCCATGCAGAGGGGTAAAAAGACGTCAAGATAGATTTGTTGAGGATGTTGGTAATTACAGGAGTTAGGATATCTAGAAGAGGAATTATCATATTACGACTAATGCAATCGCTACCGATCGCATTGGACAATATAGCAAGTATATTCTTCTCAATGTCACACTCGGTAAATGGTTCAATGACAAAAGGAGCAAATGACGGTGTTGGCATAGAAGAAAGAGTATTTAAAGTATGAGTTTTGATGCTTCCGTCCATAGAAGCAGACGAGGAGAAGAATGTATTCAAGGCATTAATATTAGTATTTGGTGGTAGAGTGGGATTACATTTATTTTTTCCAATACCAAGCTTATTTAGAAATCGCCAAACTTTGGCGGGATCACCGTTTTCAACGGAAGCATGAATATGGCGTCTTTGTTTATCCCTTATCAATGTATTGCAGTGATTTCTGATTTCCCTATAACGATCGCGATTTGCATCTGACGGGTTTTTTTTTAATTTAGATTTGGCACGTACCTTTCTGTCAATTATCTTGCGTACCTCCTCTGTAAGCCAAGGAGCAGGAACATGCTTAACACGTACAGGTCGAACGGGAGCATGATTATCCATGAGATGGATAAGCAACGAGTTAAATAACTCCACCTGTTCGTTAATCGTCTCAAGTCTATCAATTGCCGACCAATCGACTTTAAGAGCATCTTCTCGGAGGCGGTCAATATCCATACCATAGAAGTTACGCAACAGTTGAATCGACGCTTTGCGTTTAGGAGGACGTATTCGATAGGACAGATAAATCAAATCATGGTAAGAAAACTGGTCGGCTGTTAATTGACCATATTTTACAACATGACCCGGCGATGACACCATGATAAGGTCAAGCAGAGAGGGAGTACAGTTTGGAAATTTATGCGTCGCCGAAAGAGGAAGAATATGCATATTGCATGAATTAACTACATTACATAACCTTACACTTCGGGAATCATTTTTTAGCAGACAGGTGTTGAAGTCGCCCATGATGATGGAATGATCATAATTAGGGATCAGATCTTCAAGAAGAAGCTCAAAAGAGTGAAAGAAATCGATTTTGGAAGAGGGGCAGTAGACAACACCAAGAAGGACTTTATTATGATTTAGATTAATCTCAATAATGAGATGTTCTGTAGCATCTTGTGGTGGAGGCTGTGACGATTGACTTAGAATCGAAAAAGAAAAGTATGTGCGGAGATAAATGGCTACCCCTCCATGAGAAGAGCTACCACGATCACTGCGGATGAGATGAAATCCCGGAAACGAGTAACAAGAAGAAGGAACAGACGGATGTAGCCAAGTCTCAGAGACTAAGATCGCATGTATATTAGTGTGATCTAAATATGTGAGCAACTCAGTATAATGCGCGGGGATGCTTTGCGCATTGATGTGAACGATGTTTAAGTTTTTAGGGATATTAGAAAAAGTATCATGTAGTAGTATATCTAAGGAGACTGACTCATTACTAAGCAAACTATCCTCAAAACTGGATTGAGAAGAACAAGAAAGAAATAACTCGGAATTTATGGAGATATTCATAATATAGTTCAGTTAAAATATATACTTATAACTAAAAAATAAAGACAATTAACTCAAATGGCATACATTTCCATTACCCACAGGTAGTCACCCTAACATATAAATTTGTTTAATACACTAGTAAGCTAACATTAGTGAAGCAAGATTGAATTACAAACATCACAAGATAACTATCAAGCGAGACTGGGCGCAGAAAAAAAATAGTAATAATAAAAATAAAAATAAAAGCGGAAGCAATATGTATTTACTTAGGTATGGTTAATAATTATTTTGACATGGCAGTATGAGTCAGATTCCTTTGCTTCACAGTAATAATAACCATATAATATAGACAGTGTCTGTCAAAGTCAATTGTCAACAACAAAACAATATTTCAATTATTTATACTGGAGAGTAAAAAACAAAACAATTATTTAAACTATCTTGATAAGAAGTGCAAGAAATGAAAAAAACAAAATTACCTACAGTAGTTCGGAATTCTGACCGAGTTGTGAGAGATTAAATATTTATGCGCCCGCCCACTATCTCGCCTCACAAAAATCACAATGAATATAAATATATAACACTATTATTCTCCAAAACTCGAAATGTGTGTAAGTACAAGTATAATGGATACAGCTGTGACATATTAACTGGGCGTCACTTACTTTCTTCTTGGAGGAACCGCCGTTCTTTGATATCTGGGTCTCATTGATCTATATGAACTAAAAATTCATTTTTTTTTATTCATTATCACACGTGATCTGTTATATAATAAGTTATATTTAATATACATACAGTATTGGTGAAAAGGAAAACATATGTTAACATTTTATTTTGATATTATATATTTTTTTTTACGTTCATAAAACAAATTTCAAGAGTTAATTTTAGTACGTATATATTTTTAACATTTTAATCATAGGAAATCAAAACAGTTTTATATTTACAACAGGACAAAGAGTTTTAATACTCTGTTGATATTCACTCATAAACAAGGTAGAGCCACTTATTAAAAATTGATCATTACCTGACAAAGGTAACAATTCAGACAAATTTGTAGATCTTAATTTATGATTAAATATTGGCTCCAAATATTTTGGTTTATCATCAGGAGAATGATGATTTAAAAAAATTTTGTATGTGAAATTCCAGTAACATTTGTAAGCATACAACTTATCCCTAAATAAAATTTCATCATAGTTTTTGCAACAATAATATAATATTATTTTAGTTAAATTATCTTCATTGTCTAGGTACTTATCTATAATAGATATGAAAGGAAGTATACCTGTTCCCTGAGCTATCATTATAATACAATTGAGAGTTAAATTTATTTCAAATGAACCATAAGGTCCACGCCATAAAGTAATATCGTTTGGTATTAAATTATATAAGTAGTTAGAAACTATGCCATTATCATATTTTTTTACTATAATTGCAAAATCATTATTCTCCATTTCATGTTTATCATCACAGCACAATGATGGCTTTAAAGGACTAAAGGCACGACTGCAATTATTAAAATCATCAGTGTATTTAAGCAAGAAGTGATCTCCTGGATTCCAATGTACTTCAGAATTATTGTCCAACAGTGTTTGTTGAAATAATAAAAGCTTATGAACATTGCTCACTTTAACACTCTTTGTCAATGAAAATTTTGCATATGAAAGTTGAGATATCGCGTTTCGAACAGGTTTGACGATTTTATCACCTCTTAAAAATCTTTTATACAACAACAATTGTTTTTCATACACATCAAAAATACATGGATTACAGCCACTATTACAACAATCTTCTTTGTTAGGTTCTACAGGTTCCATCATAATTGCTGGTTTATCTGGTAGATGATGTAAGAGAGCCTGCCTTAGCCGATATAGCATTAAATTATATTTGTAATTTTCGATAGATATATATATCTCGTCAATATGGTTATATAATAATACGTGTTACCCTAATATAAGGCGTCACCCCTAAAAATTCAAAATATAGGTTTTGACAAAATTGAACACATACAACAACTGTAATATTTTTGACCTTTACAAAAAAAAAGTATTTTAATTCTCTTTGTTTTGAACAAAACATGCACTTCTACTTGGTTTATGTTTTTTTTTTTTTTCAATTATTCGTTCCTTTCGGAACAGGCTAAGATCATAGACCATACTGCCTCGTCATTGGTTGAATTGTATTTCTTAGTATTGAGAAATGGCGTTAAAACTTCAGTTTATAAAAATGATATTAAACTTCTTCAGTATAAAAACAAAATTACAATAAAAATACGTTTCAAAAAATTTCAAAGACCCATTGAATTATTCTTTGACTTACAACATCAACAAACAAAAGTTACTTCCCGTTTCATATTGACATCAACCAAATAATACCTATGCATTCGAGACTTCATTCTCAAAAAAAATCGAAATAGGATAAAAAAGAAGAAAAAAGTGACTAAATACAACAAAGACACGTAAAAATTACCCTTAGCTATGTACACCTATATTTGCCCAATTGTGCTATCTACAAATTTAAACAAAGGTAGAAATGTGGAGGTATTTACGAGCAGATTTGAAGTAGAGCGCGGTACCCGTTCCGGACTTTTATAAATCTCAATCAGCTCATCCATTAGCACAAGGCGCTGAATGCCAAAGGATGGGCATTCAAAGAATATGTGGTCCAAAGACTGCTCTGTTTGAGTGTCACAACGATCGCAAAAGGGACTTTGTACTATATTTAGACGATAAAGATGGTATTTTAGACTACAGTGACCGAAACGAAGCCTCAGGATAGTTGTATAAAATTTCCTGTTAAAGTAAGTGTTACTTTTGCAGAACCAAGGTGTAGAATTTACAGGAACGTTAAAAGAAGCATACCATAAACCTTTGTTTTCTATTTGGACTTTAAAATTCCAATGTTTTTTCCACAAATTAGTGGATCTATTTTTTTAAAAGAAAAATTATGTCATTATTTGGAACAGTTATATTAAGGCTATTGCTGGAATCAGGGATTATTGAAGAATTGGTTATAAACCTTGCCAAAAAATCAACTTTTTCATTTCCTACCACACCAATGTGTGAAGGAACTCAAACAAATGATACTTGAATATTATCCATAATGTTCAAATCTAACCAAAGTTGTTTAATCGAAAATATAAGATAGTTTGTGTTAGCATTGAACTTATTGTTTCTAAGATTTTCTAAAACACTCAAGCTGTCACTAACTATTACCCACTTATGACATCCATTATTTTTATATTTAATATGTTTTAGACCTGCAAGAATAGCCAGAGCCTCGGCTGTAAATATGCTTGTGTTGGAATTAATTTTGTAACCTGTACCTAACTTCAATTGCTCATCAAAAATTGCAAAAGAGACTGCTGATTCTGTTTTTGAACCATCTGTATATAAGAACCGATGACCAGAAAACTCAGAAAATGTATTATAAACATCTTGCTTACAAGATAATTTATGATCAATAAAAATATTTATTGCTGGGAATTTACTCTCAAATTGTCCCTGATAACAAGGTAGCAATTCTGACTGATGTATTTGCAAGCCATTAATATAATTTAAAAATTGGGAAAAATTCTGAAGAATGTAAAGATTCTCTGTTGAAATATGTGAATTGACCAAGTTTAAAAAAAGGTGATTATTTTTTTTTTGTGTAAAGTTTTAAAATAAACTTTTCTTTCAAGTAGGAAAATCTTATATTTAATGGAGATAGTTAATGGATAATCCACATTCAACCTGTAATGAATTTATAGGTGTGCTTTTAAATGCTCCTGTTATAATTCTCATACTTTTATTTTGGATTTTTTCTAGTTTATCCACCAGTCTATTATCACCAGAAAAGCAGAGAAACCCATATTCAAAATGACTGCGAATGAGAGACTTATAAAGTATTAATAATGTTTTGGGATCAGCTCCCCAGGATGATCTGCATAATGATTTTAAAACATTAAGTGCTTTGTTAGCCCTTGAACTTATAATTTCAACATATTTGTTCCATGACACATTGTAAGTAAATGATATTCCTAAAAACTTTGCTTCACAAGAAATGGGGATAGGGATTTTGTTAAAATATACAATGGAGGCTGAGCTATGAATTTTTCCAAATATAACTAAGTTTGATTTGTGGGCATTGATATCAAGATTTAAATAAGAAAAATAATTATAAAGACCTTCTAAAGATTTATTTACATTGTTGGTAATTTCTGTTAATTTTTTCCCAGATGCATAAACTACAAGATCATCAGCAAACTGTAAATTTTTAACATGAGAACCTAGTACTATGTTATGTTATGTTGTGCGGCGGGCTTTTCCGCAACTCGACACCTTGTGCCTATTTTGCGTGAATGATGGGGTTGCATCAGTCCTGCCACCCCAGCTCCTCCAGGAAGCCCATGAGTCCTTTAACTTTGCCGCAAGCCTCCTTTAATGTCTGTGGGCTACCCAGATGTGTAGTCCTATGTCCTGAAACGCCCCTGCATTCCAGTAGTACGTGAGCGCTTGTCTCTTCAGCGTCCAGGCATGCCCTGCACAGAGAACTGTCAGAGATACCCATGTTATATAAGTGTTTGTTAAAATAGCCATGACCAGTTAGTATACCTACTATTAGTCTCAACGTTTGTCTAGGTAGTTTGATTAACTTACGTGCCAGTTGCAGGTCTACCTTGGGGATTGCTTCTTTGGCTTGCCTGCAGTCAGTCGTTTGAGTCCAGTATTCGTCGTGTTGTCTGTGACAGCGTTCTCTTACCCAGTTTCTCAGCTGTCGAAATGGAATGGGTATAATGGGTTCCGGTCCAATGGGCTTTCTGCTTGACCCTTCTCTGGCCAAGCTGTCTGCCGCGTCATTTCCTCTTGACCCGCTGTGCCCCTTAATCCATTGTAAGGTCAGTTTATTTCTTATGCATACCTCTGTCAACTTACAGTGACATTCGTGCAGTAGACCTGATGTCATATTGTTATTTAAAGCTTGTAATACCGATGCGCTATCAGAGAGAATACGGATATTTTTACCTTTTACTCTCCGGATTATAATTGCCTCAGCAGCCATTAATATACCCACGCATTCAGCCTGGAATATTGTGTTGTAGATTCCCAGTGCCGTGGATATGTGGATATTTAGATCCTCCGAGAAGACACCAGCACCAGTACCTATGTCAGTTTTAGAGCCGTCCGTAAAGATCCTTAGCTCTTTGTGAAGGCAGAGATCTGGTGTGTCTTCGTAGAGTTGTATTTTGTATTTCTACATACCTCCTGGGAGTTAAGTCATTGGTGGCCATGAAGAAGGGGTATTCCTTATTAATGTCTTTTAAGATGTTAGTGTGCGGGATACTAATATCCCTCCATAGTCCCAGCATTTTTAGCCGTGTGGCTGCACACATGGCTTCTTGTTGTATAAAGAGATGTAGTGGTCTTACGTTGAGTATCGTCTCTAGCGCTGCTGTTGGGGTTGCTCTTATGCAGCCAGTGATTGCACAGCAGGCACGTCTTTGGAGACATTTAAGTTTGTTTATAGTTGTTGCCTGTGTAGTCTTTGTCCACCATACAATTGCGCCGTAGCTTATGATGGGTCTAATAATTGTCTCATATAGCCATTTTGTGATATGTGGAGTTAGTCCCCATTTCTTACCGATCATCCTGCGGCATTGCCAGAAGATGATGTTGGCTTTTGTGATGGATTTGTCTATTTGTGTACTCCAGTTCAGTTTGGCATCCAGTGTGACACCTAGGTACTTTACTTCGTTGGAGAGATTCAATGTCGTGCCAAATAATTTTGGAAGTTTGTATTCGCCTAGTACCCTTTTGTTAGTAAACATTACCATTTCTGTTTTTGCAGGGTTTACCTTTAGTCCATAGTCGTTGCACCACTTTTCCACAACTTTCAGTGCAGTTCTTGTGACGTCGCACAGTGTGTTCGCAAATTTGCCTGAGATTGTTATTACTAAGTCATCTGCATATCCTATCGTTTGGAATCGACGGTTGTTTAAGTTGGCGATCAATTCGTTGACCACCACATTCCACAGAAGTGGCGATAGTACTCCCCCCTGTGGGCATCCTTTAGTCGCTATTGCTTTGATCTTGTTGTCGCCTTGCAGTGTTATTAGCCTGTTTCGCAGCATGTTGCTTACCTAAAAACTCTAGAGAGATTATGTGATAGAGAGCTTTCATAGATATTGAAGGAGCTTTTGACAAAACCAGTTTTGATAGCATAGCGAAAGCCCTAGCTGCTCATGGAGTAGAGGACACTAAAACCTAATGATGGTGTCCTCTACTCCATGAGCAGCTAGGGCTTTCGCTATGCTATCAAAACTGGTTTTGTCAAAAGCTCCTTCAATATCTATGAAAGTGCCTAGACATATTTCTTTCCTTTTGAGACTTCCCTCTATCGTACTTACTACGGAGTGAAGTGCGGATTCTGTCGATTTGCCAGATGTATATGCATGCTGGTTAGGATGCAACGGTACGTTCTTAAGCTGGTTGTCTCTAAGCTCTCTATCACATAATCTCTCTAGAGTTTTTAGGAAGAAAGATAAGAGGCTGATAGGTCTATACGATTTTGCATCATTGTAGTCAGATTTACCTGGTTTTGGGATGAATATCACCGTGACCTCTCTCCATAGCTTTGGGGTATATCTGTGTGCTAAACAGGCCCGCAGAAGAGGCACCAGTATTCTTGTCACTGCTTTATTGGCCCATTGTAGAAGCGCTGGAAAGATTTCATCCGGTCCAGCTGCCTTATATGGTTTAAAGCTGTCTATTGCCCATTTTACCTTATCCGTAGACACCGTCCTTTGTGCGGTGGTCCAGGATTGTTCAGTAGGGGTCCAGTTTGTGTCCTCCCAGTTCTGCGTGGTTTGCAACACGCAGCCCGGAAAATGAGTTTCTAGTAGAACCTTATACGCCTCCTCATGTGTGTCAGTGAGTGAGCCGTCTGTTCTGCGTAGTTGTCCAATGTCCTGTTGTTTGTCCTTAGATAATAGTTTTCTGACCTTGTTGGCTTTCGTGCACGAATCAATTTCGGAGCAAAAATTCCTCCAGGATCTTTGCTTCCAATGTCGTATACGCTTTTTATAGAGCAATTTTGCATCTCTGTATGCATCCCAGTTCCGGTCATCATATGTGTTCATTGCTCTGTTAAATAGTCTTCTCACCTTTGTCCTTAGTCGCTGCAGTTCAGGACCCCACCAAGTTGAGCTGTGGGTTGAGTCTGATGATAGTTGTTTGAGCGGGCAATTGTTGTAATAGGCTGTTTTAATTACCTCACTTATTTCCTTAGCTGCCTCGTCGATTTTGTTAATATCACGCCAGCTCTTGTCTTGTATACAGTCTAGTAACGGTATTACCTGTTTCTGATATTCTCTTTTGTTAGTGTTCCTTGGTAAGCGTCTCGGTTCAACTGTCATGTTTTGTGTTGCCACGTTGAACTTGAGCCACATGTGGTCAGAACATGAGGCCTCTGACGAGACCTGCCAGTCGGAAATCAAGTCAGCCGCCTCTTTAGTCGCTAACGTAAGATCAATTATGCTTCTAGCTCTTCTCGTGACAAAAGTAGGCTTTGAGCCTTTGTTGATCAGGTTAAGATTAGTTGTGAATAAATAATCAACCAGTTCCTCACCTCGTTTGTTGCTTTTGGTCATTCCCCACAATTGGTGGTGCGCGTTGGAGTCAGTGCCGATGATCAGCGCCTTGTTCGTTTGTTCACAGTGTCGTACCAGTTCAACCAGTTCTCTTGGCGGTGCTTCCTCTCCCTCCGGCATGTAGGCAGAGGCAATCACCAGGATAGGTACACTTGGATTTTGCTGCTGTTTAATTGTTATTGTAGTTAGGTCGCTAGAACAGAAATTTGACATTATTTGGGCTTGCATGTGTTTGGAGCAAACAATGCAGGTCCGCGGTGCTCGGTTACCTGAGTTGTAAAAAGTCTTACCACTCGTAGTGCTGAGGCCACAGATGTTATTGGATCTGATCCACGGCTCTTGGACCAGAGCTATAGCCCCAGTTTTGTCGTTGTCCTCCAGCCACTTCTTTAGTCGAGCCGTTGCTGCGCGACTGTGCTGGAGGTTTGTCTGCAGAAATGTTGTATTAGTCGGTGGTAGCGCCATCAGACGCAAGCAAAACGTCGACATCCACCTCCTGGCTGATGTCGATACCACCGAGTCTGTCCGCCCATTCGTCAATCACGTCCTTTTCGTTACGACTCCCTTTCGCAGAAGTCGAGGTCTCCGGTTTTTGAATGTCCATGGCCTCTTGTGTAGCTGCCGTTGATGGTCCGGCTTCTGTACTGGGTGTTGGGGCTGAGGTTTGGTCCTCCAGAGGTGGCAGGCTGTCCAGATACTTGCCATCCTGATGCCGGAATCGGACGTAAACCGAGCCCATCAGGTAGCAAAGTCGCCTCCCTCTTGCCAGAATTTTTTCTGCCACATCTCTAGTGGTGCTGAAAATGAGGAAGGTGTTGTCCTCTCCAGCGATGGCCTTATGCAGGATCCATCTATCCACGTCAGCAAACTTATTTTGATGCCTCAATAGTTTAGCTGTCATATGTGGAGCCCTTGTGCCAGGCACAAGTAGTCCACATACCACCCTCTTTGGTCTGTCTATTTGTCTTTGCACTGTCAGGTCATCCAGCCCCGGGATTTTCATGGCTGCCACAGTCTTTTTTACCCATTGAAGAGTTTTGGGTGTCCCACACCAAAGACTGAGCACCCCGTCCCCGATTGTCGGTTTCCCTTTCAGGTTCGGTCCCTCATCAGTCGATGGCCCCGCCTCTAGCGTCTCCATTATGACGGCTTCTTCCAGGGCTGCTAGCACTTGTGTTGCCTGGGATATTGTCAAATGTCCTGTTTTTTGGCTGGTGATTACCACCAGTAGGTCAGCTGTGGCCGCATCGGCGAATGATATTTTTGCCGGTGTTCGACGCGGTTCCCCCGATTTAGGTTTCTTATGGTCGCCCCTTGGAGAGACCGTGTCGTCCAGTCTGGGCCTCTTTGATGTCGGTAGTTTTGTCCCCTCAGAAGTCTGTCTGTCCCGGGTGTTAGCCTCTTGACCCGTAACAGTCGTCTTACTGGCTTCCTCGGCTCTTTGTCTGTTACGGGCCTTCCTAGCTCTTTGTCCCAGTTTGGTCCTTCTGCGTCCTGTCGTGTCAGTGGTTTGGTCTTGATTCCTATCTCCACCCTGCCGATTTTTACGTCGGTGGGTGACTTGCTGCCAGGAATCAAGGTCATCATCTCGCGCTTGTTGCCTGTCGCCGGATTGCTCCTTCACCAGGTCTGTCAAGACACGGGATGAAGTTGGTCTGTCATTGTCTCTGTCATGGTCTTTGTGCATCGGCCTGACACCAGGTTTCCCCTTCACCAGGTCTCTCGATGTACATGTTGTCGTTGGTTTGTCTTTAATGTCAGTTTGCCTGTCGCCGGTTTTACCCTTCACCAGGTCTTTCTTATGGGATCTTTGAGTTTCCATGTCCACATAATCTTGTTACTTCATCCTCGTCAGTCCCACCCGCCACGGAGCCACAATTGGGATGCCGATATCAATAATCGGTCATCAGGATTGTGACGAGGATATAGGAACGCAGGGTTTTCCTCCTTGCGCGACATCAGGAGCTGCAGTTGAAGGGATGATAGTCGATCCCAACTATCATTGGTTCCCAACAACCTTGCTCCTTCAGCATGGCCGGAGTCCATCACTGTGATGTTAAGTGACCCCCACGTTCCTCGCCGGCGACCCATAGACGGTAGACGCCAAGACCGTTACCACGTAGCTGGCTGGACCACGTGGTTGCCGTCTAGCTGGAAATCCGGGCCAAAGTGCTATGTTGCATCCGGGGTGCCGCAGCTACCCTTTCCGCTCAAACACCAGGATCCCTTCATCCCCGCGTACGGCTCTGCTGCGCAGGTCATAGCGCAGGAGAGGCTCACAAGCCACTTGGCCGCCTCCCTGAACCAAGTGGACTAGAAAGCTGCCTAATTGGGGTGCGACAACTTTAGGGATTGTGATGGGAAGTAAGGATGAGGATAGGATAGGATTAGTGAGGATGTGGGTAGGGGTGCGCCTGATTGTTTTAGTTATATCTGTTTCTTAGGGAATCAGACCAATAACAGGCGGCCACCGCGTGAAGGAGACAATCAGACTTGCCTAGGGGATCAACATGACCTGCACTCTCCCCCCAGGCTTGCCAGATTTGCCAGATTACCAGACGGGACAGAATGGTAAAATAGGTGATATGTTAGTTTGGTACTTATACTGAATACAAACACAACCTGACATATCCCCCGCCCAAAACCTAGTACTAAATTAAGACGTCTTATATACAGAATAAACAATAAGGGAGACAGAATTCCTCCTTGACAAACTCCAATGGATGCACATCTAGGACCATATAAATTATTATTATATTTGACATACACTTCCCTTTCTGTCAAAAATTTATAAATCCATTGAATTATTTTACTTGGAATTCCTAAACAAGCCAATTCAGAACAAAGCACATGAATATTTATATTATTAAAGGCACCAGAAACATCGAAAAATACAGATACCAAGAAATTCTTATTAACTAAACTATTTTGAATATCAAGATGAAGTTGGCAAATACTTTCACGAGCAGACATTCCTCTTCTAAATCCAAATTGATTTGCAGGTAGAATGCGATTTTGTTCCACAAAAAACTCAAGTCTTTGTTTTAACAACTGTTCAAAGATTTTTCCAACACAAGATGTAAGAGTGATTGGACGATATGAGTTTGGATTCAATTTGGGCTTATCTGGTTTCAAAATGGGTACTATACAATCAGACTTCCATGGATCGGGTATATCATTATTTCTCCACAAACTATTTAAAATGGATAAGAAGATTTGGAGGCTATTATCACTGAGCTTTTTGAGCATGGAATAAGGAATGCCATCCAGACCAGTTGCTGTATTCCTTCTAGAATGAATTGCAGACAACAACTCTTGAAAAGAAAAGGGTTTAATTAAATAGTTATATGAAGTATTTGAATGACCGACTATGGGAAAACTAGGTGAATTATGTACATAATCTGGGGTATATTTCTGTAAAAATTCTGGAATCCAATCATCATTATTATTATTACTGAAAGAATATGTTTTGTTAAATTTACGCATTAATTTCCAAATTCGAGACAAGGGGGTACAACTATTAAAAGAATTACACAAATCAATCCAACTATTGTTTCTCTCAGTTTTCAAGGTAAGTTTTTTTAAATTTTTTTAAACTCACACGATTTGTATACATTATAATTATATGCAATCGGGTCTTGTTCGTGCATTTTTTAAAACAATTAATTTACCTCGACGTTTCGGCTACGTTACAGCAGCCGTGGTCACGAGGAGACTGGAGAACTGGCGGGTGTCGTCTTCTGATTTTAGTTGAGGGTAATCCGGTAATAATGTTTTTAACTGATTTTCAGATGTACCCTCCACTTGATTTTATTATACGTAAAGGTGGCAACACACTGCACTTACGGTATCCGAGAATATTGTTCGTGGTTGTTTGCGATCGCGACACTTATACATTTTTATAACCGGATTCCACGTTGGTGAGAGTTTATATCCACTTTCCCGGTTGAAATTGTTGTGTTTTTTGATTTCAACCGCTTCACGAACAATCCTTGGATAGTAATGTCGTTCAGTGGAAAGGACATGAGGTGTATGTAACTCGATCCAGTGGTTTGATCCAGATGATAATAAGTGCTCTGCAATCGCGGACTTCTCCACTTGACGATTTTTGACCGCTGCTATGTGTTCTCTTACACGTTCGGCGATAGTCCGCTTCGTTTGTCCGATATATGAACTACCGCAGCTGCAGTCAATTTTATAAACGCCAGGTTTTTGGTAAGGAATACTATCCTTTGGTGATCACAATTGGTGTGACATTTTTGATAAAGGAGTAAAAATGGTGTCTATAGAAAAATTTTTCCTCAAAATGGAACCGATTTTGTCCGTTACTCCCTTAACATAGCCTAAAAATGCCCGTTGCCTGGGAACCTTAGGTAGTCTTTCCTTACACCTTCGGATAGGGTATGACCTCCTTGCGCTGTATCCATTTTTCCTTAGCACGTCCTGTACATGGGACAACTCATCTGCTAAGAAGTCAGTATTACATAATGCGTTAGCCCTGTTAATAAGAGTTGTCTCCACAGAACGTAGGTGTTGAGGATGATGATGAGATGAAGCGTGGAGGTACTTGTCTGTGTGTGTTGGTTTCCTGTAGACAGTGTGTTTCAGGGACCCATCAGCTTGCGCCATGACTTTAACGTCCAGAAAGGGTAAGGTTTTGTCACTCTCTAACTCATAGGTGAACTTGAGATTCGGATGGATATTATTGACGTGTGTAAGGAACTGCTCAATCTCCGGTTTGTCGCCCTTCAGGATACAGAACACATCGTCTACATACCGTTTCCACATACGGATCCCATGTGACTGGTAATCTATCAATGACTCGACATGTTCCATCCATATATTGGCCAAAAGTGGCGCTACGGGGCTACCCATGGCGACACCATCAATTTGAAGGTAATGTTTGCCGCGATATAGAAGATAGCTGCCATCTAAACAGTTCCGTAATAGAACCATGTACCCTTCCGGTATATCGTTTTGTCTAAGTTTCATCCTAACAACCTCTAGACAGTCCTTAACTGGAACTTTGGTGAACAGCGACTCAACATCAAAACTCACCATTACGTCATCCGGATCCAGTTTTGTATCATCAAGGATCTGTACAAAATGACGCGAGTCCTTCACAAAGGATGTTGTAGTGCCCACAAGGGGTTGCAGTACGGAAGCAACGTGTTTTGCCAAATAATAAGTAGGTGAGTCAATCTGACTCACAATCGGTCTCAGTGGAACGCTAGCCTTATGCACTTTCGGCAATCCGTATAATTTTGGTGGTTGTACTATCTTCGGCTTGTATAGATTCTCAAAGATGTCCTCGGTGAAAAGGTGTTTATAATCCCTGATAACAGTGACCACGGCTGCTGTAACGTAGCCGAAACGTCGAGGTAAATTAATTGTTTTAAAAAATGCACGAACAAGACCCGATTGCATATAATTATAAAGTTTTTTTAAAGCTTGTAATCTTTTGAACTCTATATATGTTTCAGCAGAAGGATTATTTTTAAAATTAACATATGACAATTTGGATTTCTGAACTGCTTCTAAACATTTTTTGTTCCACCAGGGCAAAGCTCGTGATTTCCTAGTATTATTACTATTTTTGATAGATGCAGAATTGCTAAGTGGAAGCGACCTATAGCTAAATTAATTATTTTACAAAATGCAGAGTAAGCTTCAATTGGTGTATAATTCTCGAATTTGCAGTCTGTTAAAAGGGACTCTACATTTTGGGTATACATTTTCCAATCAACCATCTTAAAATTAGGGTGGATGGGCAAATGTATACTATTATTATGTGAATCAGAACTTTTGTTGCCTTTTTTTCTAACAAGAACTTTGATAATTACAGGGAGATGATAACTGCCAAGAGGATCATCGTGCACAGACCAATCACATGAAAGAGCTAACGACGGAGAAACTATAGATAGATCCAGAGCATTCGGACGCCAAGACATAGAACCAACTGTTGTAACCTGACCATCATTCAACAAAACAAGATTGTTATTGTCAATCACTTCTAAGACCTCTCTGCCACGAATCGAGTCCGAACCACATCCCCATGAAGTGTGGTGAGCGTTAAAATCGCCACCAAAAATCATAGGCTGTGGAATAGATTTAATTAAAGTTTCAAACTTATTTTTATCGAACCTAGGAGTACATTGGAGTGGAGAATAAAAGCTTACTAAACTAAGTTCTCTATTATTTACAGTTAAACGTATGCATATATTTTGTAAAGAATTGTCATAATATGTAGTTATTTTGTTATATGTTAAGCTTTTATGGATAAGAATAGCAACACCATTATGTTTGTTACCAGAATCATTACGTTCAATGTTGTAGTATTTCATATTAAATGATTGTTCTGGCCTTAGCCATGTTTCTGATATTAAAGCTACATGAATATTTTGTTCAAATAAAAATTGTGATAGGGCAAGCCTATTGCAACCTAGGCTCTGGGCATTCCAATGAACTATATTTAAGGTATTAACCATTATTGAGTTAAGGTAGCTTTTTTGCTTAAAGTTTTATTAAATACATCTCGAATAAAACTGGAGTTAATAGGCACATTTTGGTCCTTATTAGTAATAATAATATTTGTGACAATTTCAGTTATCATATTCATAAAGGACCCCGCCCTTGCCTTATGGAAATTGGCTTTCTGTCAAATCGGATGAAACTATGATGAATGGATAGAGGAAGTCTTCCTGAGTAAAAGTCCTCATGGGCACTAAGCCCGAAAATCGAAACTTTTAGTACTTTTGGGCATTCGAAGTTTTTGATTTTGGATTCTAGCAAAATCAATAAATCCTTGTAGAATCGGCCCAAAGTTCAATTAGACATAAAAGAAAAAATACGTATCGAATATTTTTTCAAGACCTTTCGAACGACACCCTATTTGACCCCCCCTCCCCACTCCCCCACCTACGGGGGTGGAAGGGGAGCGGTTTTTTGCGAAAAAGTTCTTTTATAATGTTATAATGGCCTCATGATTGACGGAACACTTGAGCCGTGCCCGATTGACGCCCCACCTACTCACCCACCCACCACACGCGGGGGCGGAGGAAAGAGCTGTTTTTCGCGAAAAAGTTCTTTAAAAGCATGTTCATGGCCTTTTGAATGACAAACACTCGAGCCATGCTTATTTGTTGGCCCTACAAGGATTTATTGATTTTGCTAGAATCCAAAATCAAAAACTTCGAATGCCCAAAAGTACTAAAAGTTTCGATTTTCGGGCTTAGTGCCCATGAGGACTTTTACTCAGGAAGACTTCCTCTATCCATTCATCATAGTTTCATCCGATTTGACAGAAAGCCAATTTCCATAAGGCAAGGGCGGGGTCCTTTGTCTGATTTCACTAAGTTTTGAAGTTTGGTATCTATGTTTTTTGCGTGTAATTGTGGAAATGCTTGTTCCCTTAAAACATCTGAATATTTTACAGAGTGAGCCTTGATTTTATTTTCTTCGATTTTTTGTTTTTTAATGGGGCAATTATTTGAAATGGCGATATGATTCCCACTACAATTGACACACTTAGCGTTATCAGATTTAACGTTGCAAGTTTTTTAGTTGTGGTTACCAGTGCAAATAGAACAGATTTCGGCATTCTTACAAAATTTGGCTATATGTCCATATTTCAAGCAGCGTAGACACTGCTTAACAGGAGGAATGAACTGACTGACCTCGTGACGCCAAGAATCTAAGTATACAAATTCTGGAAGTTGAGTGGAGGCAAATGTAACAGCTACGGTCTGCGTAGGAAGAAACCGCACCGAGCCATCATCACCTCGTACACGTCGCATAAATCGCCTCACTTGAATGACATTTCGGGAGCTGCCTATTAACGAAAAAATTTTTTTATTAGATAAGTCGGTAGGAACAGATCTTAACACCCCTGTAACTTCTGTATCGGCTGCTGGAATTGCAGCGTTAAAGTTTAGTTCGTCTAGTAATTTTTTATTTTGTAAAAAAACGTTTGCGTTGTTGGATACATTAAATGTGATACCAATTTTGAATTTATTTATTGCTTTTAGGTGTAGGACACCCGAGACGCAATTTTTCCTTAGAGCATTAGATAATGCAAGTCGGTCTTTATCATTGAAGTTAAGTCCATCTTTTCGGGACAAGAAAACAATAAATTCAGATTTTTTGAATCTTCCAAATATTTCCGGCTATATCCGGGGACTTTGAAGATATCATATTTTTTTCCTATAATATCATCATCTTCTGTATCGGACGAAGACGACAATGAAGACGATGAAACGTTTTTATCATCAGGAGGATTTTCCGGTTTACGACGTTTTTTCGCCTTCCCCATATTTATATTATGTACAACTCTCTATTTGTACAAATAGGCTAGTATTTACACACTATATTACAAAAATATACAAAATAAAAATTCGCAAATAAGAAAAAGCGCCTAAACGTATTCAAGGTTCCCGCGCGAATCCTTGGTTTATGTTAAATTACTCCCAAAGAGTAATGTAATATGCACAGACTTAGTAGGTATATGATTACTCCACAGACTACAGTGCACTTTTACCCACAGACTTAAAATAGTAGGTATTACTCTTTACTCTTTGTTGGTCTAACGACACAGATCAAGAAGAAGATACTAGACTAGACCTGCCCCCTAATTGTCTAATTTTAAATCTATTGCAATCGCTTTCAGTTTGAAAGGTGTTGCACAACCATTGCTTGTTTCTGAAGACAGTTGAAAAAAGAGTATTTGTATTATGCAGCAATGGTTGTGCAACACCTTTCAAACTGAAAGCGATTGCAATAGATTTAAAATTAGACAATTAGGGGGCTGTGTCGATCGCGATTGATTGAATCGTTTCGTTTCGATCTTAAACTAGACGAGTCATCACAGTTCTTTAAAAGATTCGATTATTTGACCCGCAACCTACGCAAGCCAAATTGCATTTTATTATAATAGCATTACTGGATGTAACTGATTGCTCGCAAACAATATGATCGAGTCTTCTACAAAGGTGATTCAATATATCTATCTCTTCCGTTTACTTACAAGTCGTGTTCGAGTAAAAAGAGTAAGAGTGAACTCTTACTCTTTTTCGCGACTTCGCGAATCAGTTAAAGTATTTGGAAATATTGTTTTAAAAACGGTTAAAATCAATAAAAACACGAAAATTTCAAATTTTTCACCTTATGTAAGGACTATGATACCCAACGCCAATCTATTATTTCGTATATATTTTTTCAAATAATTAGCCAAAATAATTAAAAATTTGTATTCTGCAGCATAACCTGCTCAGTATAGCAGATCACTTGGGTAATTGGGTCCCAGTTCATTTGTTGTGCGACCGATCAGAGTGAAATGATCGAAAAGCTCGAGTCATTCTAATCCGATCCCTATGCAGGTGGGTCATGATCAATTCGGTTCTGAAAATAGATCGATTGACACAGGTCTAGAAGATACTATGCCCTGCGTTGGGAGTACTCCTAGCAGCTGAAAAGTGAGCCGAGCGAGATATCAAATACAGAGGTTAATTGTCTTTTTCCAATAGGGCAACAAAATAAACAAGCTATTGCAATGACGAAGTATTTAAAAAAAGAAAGCACTAAAAAGGCACTGATATAATTAAAAACACATGTGTAAGATAAAGCATTTTTTAATTAATGACGTCTTTTTGTTCTACTCTTTGTCACTGACATTTTGAAACTATTAACATAGAGATAAATAAAACTAAACCTCAAGCAAAGAAGTTCAACGTTATAACATTCGGCCCCTCCTATTCTAATTCTACAATCAAACGGCGTGGTGGGTGTCTTATTCAAATACTCCTACGACTTGTGGGAAATCTCCATGAGCAGGTGCTGTTCTGGATAGAGTGTTAGGTAAAACGGATATTTGGGGTGGAGCATTATTAACATGTGGTGTAGATGGAGTAGAATCGTTTATATCACTGTTTACTGGCGATGAGATGACTGCACTAGAGTTATCTGGACGAATGTGATCCGCATGTCTTCTGCGCAAAACACCATCAGGTATTTTTATGATATAGGAATATCTGTGTGTTTGCCTCTCCACTGTGGCTGATTGCTATTTCTTATCATCTCTAGTTTTAACGTTAACATTTTTTCCAGGTTGGTAGTTTTTAGAATTTTTTTCTGACATGATGTTTGCTTTTATTTTTCTATGTTGTAGGGTTTTTCTAATACAGGGTCGAGCATTATCCAAAACACAGTTGAGTTGTCGTCCAAACATTAATTGAGCTGAAGAATTCAGGGTAAAACTGTGTGGAATTTTTCTATATGTAAAAAGAAAATTCCGTAATTTCTCGGTTAGATCGTATTGTGTGTCGAGTTCACTGGCCATCCTTGTTTTGAAAGTTCGCACAAGACGTTCAGTTAATCCATTGGTACGTGGGTGGTATGGAGATGATCTGATATGCAATATCCCTCTTTTCTTGCAGAACATTGTGAAGATTTCTGATGTAAATTGAGGTCCGTTATCAGAAACAATAAAGATGTCCAAAGGTGATAAAGAGTAATTCCAATTTTCCCTTCATACTTTTATGGTTAAGGCCATCAAAATGCAAAAAAATTAAAGAGAAACAAATTCGTTACCTAGAAAAAAATATTAACGTTATGCCGAAGTTACATAGGTACTTCTGCGTTAAGACGTATTTAAAAAAAATAGAATCAACTACGTATTTACAATAATGTTGATTCAAAACAAATACCTAACTAATTACTTACCTTGTATTTTAATATTTGTTCAAAATGAAGTCCACGTCTGTCCAGACATAAACGTGCACATTTCATTAAATTGTCATTTAATTTGTTTAAAACACTAGTGTCACTTTTCACTTCACTGAAAGCGTTATTATTTTTTATTGTTAAGTCTTCTAGACTTTGTGCCTCCTCTACATTTCGGCGTTTGACTTCTTCCCATAAGAAACAGTCCCTCACTTGTGAACAATGCCTCATCCATCTACAAGATGTTTGCATCGCGATGATGTAGAAGCCACTCACATAAGGCTCGACGTGGTACTGGGTCTAGGTCATGGAACTGTTGAACCGGCTGAAAGTGGTACGGATGGAGTCTGTTTTTAGCAGCTTCAATACCGCAGGCTGGCTCACACCAAAGAGATATGCCGCATCGTGGGTACTGACTCTGGGACTTCGTCTGTTAAAATGGTTCGGAGCATTAGGGACCGCGGGGTTACGGATCCCAAAGGCCCGCATACGAGGTATGCTCTTCGTCGCATACTTTCTCCGAATTGCGCTTATGTAGGTTCTCACCACTCAGAAGATAAACTCGTATATCTCGTAAAACTCACGACGGCGGGCGCGTCGCGTGCGCGGGAACGCGAGGACACGTCACATCGGCGCGTGCGTATGAGTCTCACAGTCGCGCGCGTCGCTCGGTCCCGGCGGGGCGGTGGGGGCTGTGGCGGGGGGCTACCGGGTGCGGCGGGGTTGCACGGTGGCATACGCAAGAGAAGACGTTTTCATTGAAGTTTTATTTTAAAAAATGTGTCCATATTCTACCGTTTCGATAGGGATAAAAATATTTAAAAAAAATTTTTTAACTAATTATGGAAAAGTGTTCTATTACTGATACTGAACCACCAAAAAAAATTTTTGCACTGGAAAAAAAATATTCCTGTATGTATTATTGGAATCTTGAGCTCGATAGATAATACTCCAGAGCTATCTGTATTTATTTTACTAATAACAAAAAAAATAAACTTGCCGCGTAAAAGCTAAAAAAGACACATTTCCTAACGATTTCAATTATGTATTATGTATTTATATAAAAAGTTTACAAATAAAAAAAAATAGGTTAAAAATAATAAGGATGTATTTTTAAATTAAAATTCAACAAATCTAACCGGTTTAACATCTTAAAGTAATCATTAGCCAAAACAAAACAAAATTAAAGAGATTTAAAATTTAAAACATAAGTATTTATGTTGTTATGAACAAAAAAGCATTAACAAAAAATACCAATCATCATCATCATCAGCCGGAAGACGTCCACTGCTGAACATAGGCCTCGCGGCGTAGAAATGCGGTATATTTCCATAATCGAACAAATGGTATCAACGGATTATCTACAAACATCAATATCTATGACACAAATGTAAAAAGGGCTAAATAGCCCTTATCGGGCTAAATAATTAAACAACGACTTCACCTACAATAAAAAGTGCTAGATCTAGCACTGGCAACTGCAAGCGTTCGTTCAACTTCGTGAAACATCGGTAACACTCGGTAACGTACGTCGGCAAGATAGTGGCATAGTCTATACTCGAATATGTATTACTGGATGTGGCTCACGCGTACCTATCGACATGACTGCTGAGTTTTTATGTTATTTGATTTTGACTAAAAGTATTTGATTTTATTGTTTGTTGGTGTTTATTATTATTGTTAAAGATATTTATTACCAACTCAATCCTTAATCCAATGGAAGAATTTATAATTTTAGTAAGTTTCAACTTGAAAACACTTTAACTAACTATTTGGTTCCTGTTTGGCTAAATGTGCTGGAGAACAAACATGTCCAAGACGCATACGTGAAAGAGTACTTGTAGCTGCCCTTCCATAGTTCGCTTTTCGTAACCAAGGTTTATGTAAGCTATTAGGTTGACTTAGTAAATAATGTTTTCTTTTGAATTTACTACTAGTGGTCCAATCAGTATTCCATTTGGTCTGTAAGTAGCGCATGGGCAAAGATAGCAGATCTTGACTATAATTTTTATAGGGAATCATGTCACCACAATTTACTGCATCTTTAGCTAGATGATCAGATATTTCGATTCCAGTAATTCTACTAAGGCTCGGTAACCATGCAAACTCCACCTAGTAACTTAATGAACAACACTTTAATAAGCAGTTCCTTATTTCAAATATGACAGGTAAGTAAGAGCGATTTCACGTATTCTACAGCTTTTAATAGACCCAAACCCAAGCATCGCTAAACACATAATTATAATCATTATAATTTGCCCCAATTACAGATTGAAATGTAATGTTCGCGTTGTTATCATCTTTAACAATTTAAATCATATCGAATTATAGGAGAAAGTTGTAAGCAAGGACGTAATTTATGGAACCAAAGTAAAGTTTATTTAATAACGTCTATCGATATCTGGTGTCACTAAATTGAAATATTATTTTTATATCCTTAATATAATAAAAATATATAGTCATAGAAACTGCTGTTTAGCCTCTCTCTAACAAGAGGTCTATACACGTCTATAGCGCACGAAGGCGAAATATTTGAAAAAGGCACAAATTAAAGCAACCATAATTCCAAAACTACTCGCTTGATTTCTATGAAACAATAACAGGTGTATTTCTAAATGTAAAGACTACACGAACACGATTTTATAAGCGATTTGACGGACCTCGAAATATCTTTCACATTGATGACCAACTTAAACCAAACGTCTATGGGATTAACCGGACACTACTCTTTACAGTGCAAAAGATTTTATCAAATCGGACTATAAATACCATTATGCGTAAAAAAGGGCGAATTGAGAATCTTCTCCATTTTTGGAGGTCGGCTAATGACGATTATTTGAATGTCGGTTAAAACTTCCGTATTATTTTCCTCTTTTTCTGATACCTTGTAAATTTTTACCGAGGTTATTGTTTATTTTGTTGGTTATATATACGTTGCATATAATGCTACACGATTTTCCGGTCGATAATTTTCATATATAAGTATATAAAATAAGTTAAAAAAAAAGTCATTAAAATTATATAATTACATTTTAACAGTATCTTCTTCTAGCAGAAGCTCATACGGGAGTTATATTTTTTACTCATCTTGACTAACAAAGATTTAATTTATAGGCAGAACGGTCATACGACCTTATTCGTAAAATGAAAAAAATACAAAATTATTTTACGCGGTAAATTTTAAAAAGTTCTTTTCTATTGATTTCATATGGTAATATGATAAAATCACAAAATAACACCCGAAATAAAGTGTTTTTGAATCTCCTTATCCTTAAAATATACAATTCAGCTTCAATTTATGTGCTTTAAGTCAGATCAACCTGCTAAGTGACTGAAAAAAATATCATTTTTGGTAGACAACCAGTAGCTCATTAGCGCCCTCTACAAAGACGCCAAGCCAAATAAACGCCGCCGGTTGTCCATCGTTCGTTTCGTTTTGCCGCCCGCCATATATTCTCTTTGGGCATAGCGTTATCGTACGCTGTAAACAATTTGTAAGTTATTTTTATTATAATTACAATATTTTTTTCATATTATATTATTTATTTGTATTTAATAACTTCTTTAAACAATTCGACTCAAGTGTACTTTTCTTTCCGTTATTTACTTTGTCCAACTCGCCTCCATTATATTAGCTTGGTACAGTCACTACTCTACCATTGCTACTTGCGATTCGAGGAGTTATTATATTTTAACAATATTTTCATTTCTTGACTATCGTATATTTAGATTTAAACATTTAATGTTGCTCTATAATATACGTTTTGATTGTGATTGTGGTGTATTCCCAATATTATAATTAGTCCGCTTGGCGTCTTTACGCGGTTGTTGACATTTCCATCGTATTTTTCTTTGTACGTATCTAACCAGTTATTTGATAAATTAAATCTGTTAAAAATAAAAACAATACGTATGACGGTGTCTTGTAAAATTTCAGTATAGCACTTTTCAATTATGCATGCGAGTTTTAATCAATAAACATGATTGCCAGCCACAAGCTCTTCGACGATACAGTCATTTGTGGAAGTGATTATTGTGAAGTAAAATTTAATTTCTTTATTTCAGATTTTTGCGAATTAAACTTATTAAATTTTAACTGCAATGTCTGATGACGGTTCTACAACTGTGGAGAAGAAAGGACGCGGTAGGCCGAAGTCAAATGGAACACAATCTGTAAGTATTCTTATAAGTAAGATAATTTATATTGAAAGTACTGAATAATATACAATTTTTAAATATCAACATTATTTTATAGGAAGCTAAAGGAGATTCTAAAAAAAGAGGAAGACCAGCAGTGCCTGCTAAAACTAAAGAATCTGCAAAGTCATCTGATGATGAACAAGCGCCGGTAGCGAAAAGAGGGCGAGGCCGGCCTAAAGGCTCTAAGAAAAAGACCGCTGCTAAAGGAAAGGTAACGAAAAAATTATGTGATTTAATAGTATTTGCTTTAAGAATATAAGTGATATAACTATCTGTTTTTGTTGATCAGAGTGCACCAGTTGAAGGACGGGGTCGTGGCAGACCACGTAAGGATGCTGCTCCTCCCAAGAAAGATGCTGCCTCAACTGAAGAGGAACAAGAGGACGATGAGGAGGAAGAGGGGTCTGACCAGTAAAACCGTGTATAATTTCTGACACATTACATACACACCTTAGTGTAATTTGTTTGTCATGATAACTCTTGTTGTTTTAATTATCTCCAAAATATAAATTCATTTGTTATAGATGTTTATGTTATTGTAAAAATTGGCATCTTAAGCAATTTAAGTAAGGATAATGGCATACGGGGTTATCTTGGCACTACAAAATTCTCTAACAAGATAGTCTATCCAAACTTTAATCATGTAAGAATTTGACAAGATTTAAAACAAAGTTAGTTATTTAAGAATAAATGAATCTGTCTGATTTATAATTTTTTCATGTTTTGTTATGAAACATGTCTTGCATGAATAAATGTTGGTCTGACTTGGCTCTCCTTAGACTCATACAACTTTAATTTGTAAGATTCTTTTTGTAGACATATAGATAACTTACTTGTAATCTCTGGATTTATTATAAGGAAATAATTCATACAATTAGATTTACAAATTTGACATAGGTCGAGTATTATTTTTCTTTATTTTTAATAAATATTTTCATTTTGATTAATTATGTTATTTTCCCTTAGCCGAGAGTGTAAACTAAAGGAACAGAAATTTCATAAATTATTAAAATCAATAATGTATTTTTGAAAAAAAGTGAAATTGAGAAAAAATATTAAGAACTGTACCCAAACAAATATCATATAGTAGTATGGTGGTAGTGCCATTTTGTATTTTTTATTTGTATTGGAGCAGACTGAAAAGAATGTTTAATGACATTTACTGTGTGTATGTGCGTGAATGTACAATTTTAGAAAATATAAATAAATCTATGAACTTCTGATTTGTTCTTTAGTAATTCACCATAAATCTGGGGTGCATTTAGACACTGTAGAAAAATTTTCGGCGGAGCACGGACTTGACATGGTAATACGCCACTACTGCAGGTCATTATACACTGGACAATAGTGTAAGGCAAGGTATCACAACACCAACGAATTTTGAGTATATCAATACGATGATGTATTGATATAGCCCTTTTACGTCTCCACTGCAGGGGCTCGGGCCTTATGGATGATTAAGGAGGATGGGCCATGACCCTCTACGCTGGCCCAATGCGGATTGGAGGGTATTAACGACTGCAAATGCAGCCGGGACCAACAGCTTAACGTGCCTTCTGAAGCATGGAGTAGCTGGAGATAATATTTTTTTGTCACCTGTCCCATGACTGACTCTTGCAAAAGTTGCTTAACAATCGTGGCCAGCGTCGCTTATCCACTACGCCTCCGAGCTATTCTATATCAATACATTGTGAATAAATTTCTGTTATAAGCCGCCGTTCTTGTCGGACCACAGTCTTCCTGGTACACTCTTGGATAGTGCAGTTTGTTGCTGGCTTTATTTGGTTTGTCCATCTCATGAAGGATCTACCACGCGCTCTGGTACCTTCAACTTTTCCCTTCCGCTAACTGACGCTATTGTTTCATCTCGATGCACGACCAAAGAAAGCTAAAATGTTTCCGTCTGATGCAGAGTTCGTTCTGTATAGATGCATTGGTACGGAACTCTGAAAATGTTTAACAATATAATTAATAAAAACAAATAATGCAATCTTGTTGGACTCCCGCACTAAGATGGAAATGACAAGACAATATTTCATCTACCCCGATCGATGCCGCCCTCATATAGACTTAAGTAAGTACACCAGGTTCCCATCTCCATCAAAATTTGCACAATAACGGCCATTTCTCAGAGTCAAATGTCTTGGAGAAATAGAACAGATAAAAGTATGCTCAATTATTTGCCGTACACCGAGGATCAGTTCCCGGGTACCTTTTCCTTTAACAATGCTAGCTTCTTTGGGAGCTATTTCATTGGAGAGAAAGATCTCAAGTCGCTCGTTTAGGATACGCAGTAATATTTTGCTAGTTATGGCATAACTTTGTAGTCATTCTTATGGAGGGAAACGCATTCCACTGGCCATGTTCCTGTTTGTAAAATTTTATTAGACAGGCTGGTAAATATTTGGACACTTTGGTGTGAGTTAATAGTGACTTCTATACTACGAACTTTCAGTTCCATAGGATCCATAAAGTTTGTATTACCTAATGTGAGGCATGTTAATACACTTATAAATGTAAATAGTGAAAAAGTTGAGTTGGTGGAATCGACAAAGTTCCTTGGTATTACACTAGATTCCCGACTGCAATGGGATCCTCATATTGATAATTTGTCGAGTAGACTGAGTTCTGCAGCATTTGCTGTTAAGAAAATTAGACTTCTGACAAATGTTGAAACGGCAAGATTGGTATATTTTAGTTATTTTCATAATGTAATGACGTATGGTCTATTGTTGTGGTGTTCTGCGGCTAGCATTCAAGATATTTTTATTTTACAAAAGAGAGCTGTCCGCGCTATATATAATTTACGGTCTAGAGAATATCTCAGAGAAATATTTAAAGAAATAAATATTTTGACTGTTGCCTCTCAATACATATATGAAAATATTATGTACGCAAGAAAACATTACGATTCCTTCATAAAAAAAAGTAGTGTTCATAATCTTAACACAAAAAATAAAAATAAACTTGCCGTTCCAAGCTTCAGACTTCAGAAAACCAGAGGATCATTTCTGGGTAAATGCATTGCTATGTTCAATAAAGTTCCACAAAATGTTGTTGACCTACCCATAAATAAATTTAAAATTCATGTAAAGAACATACTTATGAGTAAAGACTATTATAAAGTTGATGATTATTTTAAGGACCGCAATGCATGGAGATAATAGCCTTCGCTTTGTTCTATGAAAACTAATTATATGTTCAACCTATGTCCTACAGACTTTAAAAGTTGTATTTATTATTGTGATAGATAATACATATTATTTTGGTAATGACATGATGACATAATGTAGCTCGGTGGCGTAGTGGATAAGCGCCACGGCCCGCGATCGTTGTCGTTAAGCAACTTTCGCAAGGGTCGGTCACGGGATGGGTGACCAAAAAATTATTATCTCGAGCTACTCCGTGCTTGGGAAGGCACGTTAAGCCGTTGGTCCTGGCTGCATTTGCAGTCGTTAATACCCTCCAATCCGCATTGGGCCAGCGTGGAGGGTCATGGCCCATCCTCCTTAACCATCCATAAGGAAGGCCTGAGCCCCTGCAGTGGGGACGTAAAAAGGCTGATGATGATGAATGACATGATTTATGTAAATGTCATTACTTATGATAAAAAGCTGGTAAGTTTCTTTCGCTTGTTCTTCTTGTCAGCTAAAAGACGTCCTGAACAAGTGGAAGGGGAAAAAAATTTTTTGGACGATTCAAAAGTGCTTGTAATAGCCTACTTGAATAAAGATATTTTCATTTCATTTCTTCAGAGACATTTCTGCTTATAGGTGAGCCTGCTACCTTGACGCCTAAAGCAACGGCTATTCCAAACAAAAGGATCTGATTTTGAAGTTAATAAATACATAAAACAATTGTGACTCATTATGAATATGTCGCAGCTAATCGGTTAAATCAATTGTCCAATTGGACGGCTAGCCATTTAATTGAATGGCGCCATTCAATAGGGAATATGCGTCTGATTAAAAAAAGGCTTAAATATATTTTATTACGATCATTATTGCTTTAGAATAAAGTCTACGTTAATATTTTTCAACATTAGTTAGTTTTCGTCTTGAAAATAATTCTTCTTCTTTTATTAATGGCTTATCTGCGCATTTCGCACAATTCTGCCAATGTCAAGTAAATAAATTAGTTTCTACGTGTAAAAATTATTAATAAGTGCAGTAAATGCGGTAACTTCAAAATATTCAAACGCCATGCTACTTGTCAGAGCGGATGTGACGAAAATGTACACGTATAGGGATGTCGTTGTTACAAAAAGTTAACATTGATGCAATAACATCATAGTATTAAGTCGCAAAATAAACTACAGATTACAATTTAAATGATGTTTAAGGCTTTTATTTTTAATTCACCAATTTGGTAAATTATATGATTAATTAATAAAGTATATTATACTTTAAAAAATCGATTAGTTGTTAATCGATTTGGGTAATTGAACGATAATGAATCACACATCATTTTTTATCATTTAAACCAGATGGGTGGGGAGATAAAAGGTTGTAAAGTGCTCAATTAGGGTGGAGACATGGTTAAAGGAAATAAAACCTATAGAATATAATGAGGAAGCATTTATAAAAACAACATTATTTCCCGGAATCAATTCCTAGGACATACTTTGGCATAACTATTTTATTTACAAAAACTATTTCACGGTAATATTATAGTATACCGTAGCTAAATGCAACTATTAATAATTTCACAGCATTAATAATAATAATATAATCTTTATTGCACACATACAGACAGGAAAACAGAAAGAAGTTACACAGTAAAACGATACAAAGTACACAAAAGGCTTCCTTATTGCTAAACAGCAATCTCTTCCAGGCAACCTATGGAAGAGAATAATAAAAGGAAAGGGAAAATATGGGGTATTGGGTGCAATGGTCAGAAGGATATGATAAGATATATCTTTGCATATTAAATAAAAAAGTATAAGTAAATAGTATTAACATAGAGAAAGGAAATAGCTTTCAACTCGATCGCCGAAAGAATTAAGTGAGCGAGTGTGCCTGACATCGTCCGGGAGAGAATTCCATAAACGCACAGCATGTACAGAAAAGGAATAGGAGAAGAAATCGGAACTATGACGCGGGATGTCCAAAGTGAGGTTGGATGAGGATCGTATGGAACTCAGTGACGAAGAAGAACGAAAAGAGAAACATTGTTTGAGATAGTGTGGAGAGGAAGGTAGGAAAAGTATAGAATATAGTAACTTTAAAGTGTGTAAGTCCCTGCGCCGGCGAATAGGGAGCCAAGATAATCTGGAACGAAAATTCGACACATGGTCAAATTTACGAAGGTTGAAAATGAATCGGATACAAATATTCTGCAGACGCTCTAATTTGTTGAGAAGTTCTTCTGATAGATCCGTGTAGCAAACATCAGCGTAGTCTATGATCGGTAGCAATAACGAATGAGCTAAAGAGACTTTAGTACGAGTAGGCAAAAAGTTGCGTAGTTTATTAAGTGAATAGTACGTGGCAAATACCTTTTTTCTAACGGCCTCTACTTGCGGCTTCCAGGAAAGATTTTGATCGAAGATGACGCCAAGGATCCTAACAGTTTTTGAATAGGGAATCACAATACCGTTAAAAATTACTGAAGGTAGTAACTCAGGACTAACCCTAGAAGTGAAATGAGAACTGCCAATTAGAATCAGTTGAGTTTTAGAGGTGTTCACAGTAAGACCGTATGAATCACTCCATTTATTAATGCGAGACAGGTCAGAGTTTATTACTAAGACTGCCTCTGATAAGTGCGAAAAAGGCGCTTGAGTATAAATTTGAAGGTCATCTGCATATAGGTGATAGGAACAAGAAAGCAAATCAGTTATGGAATTAATAAATATAGAGAAGAGAAGAGGAGATAAGACGCCACCCTGAGGAATACCGGCTTTGATATCGCACCACGTAGAGACGGATTCGTCAATGCGGATCCTCTGCCGGCGTCCTAGCAGGTAACTTCGAAACCAGGCAATTGCAGCTGGAGATATGTTGAGAGAAGCCATTACACCGAGAAGGATGTCAAAATCAACCGTATTGAAGGCATTGCTAAAATCTAACAATGTCAACAACGTAAGCTGACGATTTTCCATACCTCGATTTTCGAATGACATCAGTAATTTTCACCAATGCAGTAGTAGTGCTATGGCCAGTACGAAAGCCAGATTTAAATGGATTAAGATGTTGGTTTGAATTAAGAAAAGCCAGTAACTGACGGTTTACAAGTTTTTCAAGGACTTCGGAGAGAAATGGGAGAATGGATATGGGACGGTATTCAGAAAAAGAGGATGGGTTTGACTTTTTTGGAAGAGGAATTAGGTTTGCATCTTTCCAAGATGAAGGAAAAACTCCAGATGAGATTGAAGTATTCAGAATCTTAGTTATTATCGGGATCACATATCACACATCATAGAATCACTACCCACTGCACTGGAATTGATCGACAAGATAGTTCTCTCGACATCACAGTCCGCAAATTGGCGAAGGAAAAATGGAGAATCAAGAGCTGGTAGACTTGAAAGACGATGTAATGTTTCAGCCTTACGATTGCCGTCAATAGGAGCGATTGTATTTGAGCTCATTTTCACTAGAAGAGTCAGCCCTGAATTTCGCCTTGGCCCTATTCCTCCTTCGCATCAATCCTTTAATCTCATCCGTTAACCAAGGAGCCGGCAAGCATTTGATTTTAATAGGCCGTACTGGAGCATGTATATCATACAGATCTGTCAGGTACTTATTAAACAGTTCAACTTGTTCATCCACTGAGCTTGTGGCAAAAATCCAGTCTATCTTAGCGGCATCCTCACGCAGAAGATCCTCATCAATGCCTGTAAAACCACGCTGAAGTTGAACCGTCAGCCTCAATTTAGGAGAACGGATTTTGTATGATAAATAAACTAAATCGTGGTACGAAAAAGCATCAGCAGAATATTGACCGTGCTTAATAGCGAAAGAAGGAGAAGAGACTATTATAAGGTCAAGTAAAGATGGAGTACAGTTGGGAAAATGGTGAGTTTCCTTTGACGGAATAGAATGTGTAAATTTAACGAGTTAGCTAAGGAAAGTAACTTTTTGGAGCGGAAGTCATTTTTACTTAAACAGGTATTAAAATCACCCATTATTATAGTATGGGTATAAAAAGGACTAAAATTTTCAAAGAGATGTTCAAATGAATCGAAGAAATCAACTCGTAGAGAGGGGCTATAGAATACACATAAGAGAACCTTGGTATGACATAAAGAGATCTCAAGAAAGAGATGCTCGGCGCTGTTGGGGGGTGGTGGCTGGAATGATCTGCTGAGGACGGAAAATGGAATATGAGCACGTAAATAGATAGCCACCCCACCATGAGAGGAACTTACACGATCGTTACGGACCAAATTAAATCCAGGCAAAGTATAGGAAGCGGAAGATAGACAGGGATTAAGAACTAGGATGGCATGGATATTCTTGCAATCAAATGATGCAAGCATGTCTGGATAATGAGCGGGGATACTCTGTGCATTTATGTGTACAGCATTAAAATTTTTGCTAACATCACAAAAGGTGTCAGTAAGAAATTCGTTCAGAGGGCGCGTGACGCTTTGAAAGCTGGAATCAGAAGAGGAAGAAGAGGAACAGGATAAAAATATATCATCATTTAAAGATATATCCATAATATAAAATATATATATAAATTGAATAATATTTAAATACAAAATTAAACATATATGTAAATACCCACAGGTTGTCGGAAAGAAGGTACTCAAAATCATGTTAAATAACAAAGAAAGAAAAAAATAACAAATTACACATTACAATTCACATTAAAAAAAAAAGGTAATAATAATAATTAGATACATTAAGGTTGTAGGTACACATTAAAATAAATGTCACTGACTGCCGGTCATTAAAAACGCAACAAGTAATTTTCGTTTGAAAAAGTAATTGATTGAACTCTTGAAACCAATAGTAAAAGAAAAAAAAAAGAGATATTCAAGGCTGTATAAGTTAAATTCCTTGCTCTTGATAGAAAACAATTCTATTAATTTCCATAACTTTTAAAAAACCTTCTCTATGCTCACTTCCATTACGTTAGTTTCCATTTTCTTTTACACAAATTGTGGCGACTGATACATAGCGACATCTAATTTATCGCACTAACATCGCCACAACAATCGATAGCGAGAAGACTAGCGTTGTCACAGCCATCGATAGCAAGACGAACTGCAAGAAGTTTCAACACGAAGTAACGAGATGGCGCTGTACCAATACAAACATCATAAATTAATAACTACAAGACATTTAGAACAAAGAAACTTACATCACACAGAATAAGTTTCATTACCAATTAACATAAATAGAACGTCCAACCTACATCGGTTGGACCGCGGTCCCCGGGCTAACAACACCTAGCTCGGAGGGAGACAATTATCCTTTAGTCTCCCTGGCCATTTGTCTCCATCACCACAATTGGGACACCCAATCTTCAACCATTACGGTTCCTAAAGTGGTGACCCCTGCAGAACATCAGCAACCTTCAGCATCACAACGCAGCCATCACTCTTCATCAACAGCCTCTCACCCTTCATCATCAGCTTCTCATCCCTCATCCCTGGCCAGTTGTCTCCATCATCAAGTAGGAACCAACACCTTTCAACCTTACGGTTCCTAAACGAATAAAAAAGAAATTTATTCAAGGATTAGTTCATACTAATCGAGTTGCGTTTTCGTAACTTAAACTAATTAATTTCAACTCAATATTAATCCGAGTTATCAGATCCAAGACAACACTGACAATTATATTCTCTTTGCTCTTTCTCTTTGGTTTTGGGTCATGAATTGACATTTAGATCCTGCAATTTGTGCTGCCATCTAGTGACATAATTTTCTGTAGTTTCTTTATTTTTTTTAAATACTTCCTCATTATTGACATGATCTATACTGTAACATTAAATTTACTGTATTACATGTAATGACATTCAAAAAAAATTGCACACTGTTCATATACTTACAAATAAACAATTATTATTATTATATATTTATCAGTTATACAATAACATCTATACATTTTTTATGTACACATGCATGGCCTACATAGTTATATAGTTCTGATGATATAACAATAGGAAAGACAAAAAAATCGTAAAATAAGGAAACAAAGTATTGAGTATATCCAAGCAATTTTCAAATAATTCAACATAACTTCTTCCGCTAAACGTAACTAAAAATGCCTAGTGACACACCACAGTAGATATTAATTTTAGTAGTCTCTCATTAATGATTAACTAATTTTGTGATATAACAATATCTGTCGGGTGGGTAAATCATCAGTTTTCGATCTGTATTCATAGACAATGTAGTATATTAGTTATGATGGTGAATGAGTTCATTTGGGCCATAGAGTAAAGTCTTATGTCTTAGTCTGTGTGTCAGTCAAGTCAAAAACAAATTGTGCGTTTGTCGTTTCGTGGAGGACGGGTGATTCTGTGTGATTCGTGATTCCTTTTGGTTTCTCTGAAAGCAACGGAATAATGAGTTCTGTGGTTCTGACCGTCTTTCAGTTATTATTCATTAGTTTTCTTATATAAAATATTAATTTTCATTTCATACGTTAATTTAGTGACTTCCAATTTTGGTTGTTAACGTGTAAACAATTTTTATGTGTTTCTTGTTGTGCGTCTAGAAGTGAGTAATTTTTGTGAAACCGCTGGTGTGCCTTCAAGTTTGATAAAAGTTTATCTGAAGTTGTTTTTAGTACTCATTGGAATGAACATGAGTGAATTACACAGTGTTTGTAAACAAGGTCGTGTCTACATCCCAATGTAAGGTAAGATTATTGGTTACTAATTACAACGAACTTAAAAACAAAAAAGGGACCTGCTGATTCATATGACTGTAAAATAATTAACAATATTTTGGACTTTTCAAGATTGTAAAGTTACTTTCTCATGTGAAACAAGTATGAACTGTTTAAATTGGAAAAGTGACATCTGTACAGTATTTGCTATAGAATGATAGGATTATTAGTAATTGTCATAGTGAATATTCCAGTGTCGATTTTAAGTCTTTGAAATTTTCATAATATTGCTCATACTAGAGATATGGTGGCAGCTGTTAATTAATCCAATTCATGCAATTTGTAAAAAAATATAAGAGCTGTCCTTATAATTATAATGTAATATGTATACAGTAATCATTTGACAATTTTAAATTATTGTTTAAATTCAACTATAATTAAATTTTAAATAACATTTATGGTTTGATTAATAAATTAGTAAGAATTTATTATATTACTTTTAAAAAACAGAGCTTAAAAGCACAAAGGACCAGTTTTTTATCTATCAAATAACTTCAATACAAGAGTATCCATCCAATTTCTTCTTGAAAAATTGGAAAACCAAAAGGCCTTATTCTACATGGCTGGGATAGGGTTATTATTTATTTCCATATATATTTTTTATTAAATTAATAATATTATATAAAAAGATAGTATAATAGACTCAAGTAATTTTTAATTTAGGAGAAGAATCAAGTTATTTAACTGATACTGGTTCATTTTGTTCTAGTTTTGTTTTGAAGCCCAAAATCAATTATCTCTATCAGAAATGAACTCTTTACTATAGAATTTTTGTATATAGTTTTTTATTAGCACATCACTGAAAGTTTCAAATCCCATACGTCGCTGTGCCCATGCTATGTGAAAAAGATTATAATGATACTTATTAAATAGTCCTGGACCTCTAGTCTGTTTTTTAATCTCTGAGACTAAATTGGCATGTTTTTGCAATTCTTAAATAGTGATGTGCCTCACCTGGACTTTAAAGGAAAACACTTTTATGTGCCATACCCGCCATCGCCTTTCAGTAGTGACAGCATAACCTATCAGTAGTGTCTGCACTATTAAATTTTCAAAAGAATTATATTTTGTCAGTATTAATTAATGAAAATTATTCTTATTCGTTTTTTTCCAAGTAAAGATGACAATAAGAGTAATATCTGAAATAGAGGACAAATTATAGTAATTATTGACCAGAAAAATTAACTCATAAATACTTATATTTGCTTCCTTTCTGCCGTAATCCTTTCTATTCCTTAAATGAATATCTGATGATGAGTATAAGTATATCTACTTTTATGACATGATGAAATAAGATATTTTTAGAGATTTAGATTTAATTAAAGATATATATAAACAATTATATACTATGAATTGTGAACTGACATATCTCATATAACAATATTGTTATAAATGGCTAATAAATAAATTGAAATATAACTTTATAGTGATAATCATGAAAAGGTTTTTTTAAATAGAACCATTAAAAAACATTTCATGATAATCAGTGATAGTGATATTTTTTTGTATAACTAAAAATATTAAATATTTGTATAACAAATGTCAACATTGTGAGTCTTAGTAGGAAAGGAGATTTTGTTTATTTTATAACAACATCTTCATTCCTACTGAAAAATGTTAAAAAAATCCACTTTGTCCCTGATCATCAAAAAATATTAATTCAACTTCGCCAGTCAACCACTCTAGCACTCTGTGATTGGTTCGAGGCCCATCTCAGAGTGCCAGAGTGGTTGACTGGCGAAGTTGAATTAATATTTTTTGATGAAGCAAAAATGGCCAAATATATCATTTGAATACTATTTTTATAATAATCATCTTAATAATGTCCCTATTACTGAAGCACAGGCCTTCTCTGTGGATGGAATTGAATTAAGTAGGAAGAATGCCTCATGCAATGACGTCCCATTGAGGATCTGTTGATGCAGCCAGGAACAATGACTTAACATGCCTTCCAAAAACATAGTGGAGATATAGCTAATAAAGTTATTGTATAAATTTTTGAAATAAAGAAAGCATTTTATGAACAGTCCTTATTGATACTAGTATTATAAAGAGAAAAGATTTGATTGTTTATTTGCATGACTTTGAAATTGCTAAATTGGGGATAAAAATTGTTTACTTCTTTCTATGGTCCTGTGGTGGCCGCGACGCCCCTCGCTCATTGAGCAGTATATCACACTATTCTCGCTGCCATGTTGTCGGCTGCTGGTTGACGTGTCCACTCCTCCCCACCCCGTAATGACAAGGGCTACATTGATTTTTTGCAGCATCAAAAGCACGGATGCTATGGTCGGCTTTTCTTCTTCGTCTTGACAGTGGGTTGTTTCCGCAAATCGACACAGTAGGCCGGCAGCATCATTACCTTTGAATTCGCTCAGACTTTTTATCCATGGCAGTGTCAAGTCATTGTCTTTATTTACCTCTGTTATTTCATAGTGCAGAGAACGCCGCTCAGTATAGCTTCGGCAACCCTAATGGTACCCATACACTCCGCTTAGAACACTGCGTTGTGGGTCCCCAGTGTTACTGTGACGTTTATGTTTAGGTTCTCAGAATGCGCCTGCTCCCGTTCCTGTTTTGGTTTTGGAGCTATCGATATAAACCGGTCGGTGTTTCCTCATTGATTGAGTTAGGATTACTATGTAATGCTGTTTAAACAGAACGCCCTGTATGTAGAGCATGTATTAGATGTATTGTATTTGGTATAAATAATCGCTGCTGAAGTCAACTTATGAAGTCAAATATAGTAATGTTTGATGTGGAGTTAGGATTAGATTCTTTTCGAAGATGGTGTTTGCGATTCTTCTTCCCGGCCCATACTGTTATTGTTCATATTGTTACATCTAAAGAGTTCACTCAGTGTTTTGGACAATCTTGGAAGCCAACTTCAATTCGTATTATGATAATACATAATATGCCATCGTCTTTATCAAACTTCAATGGGTGGCTGGTGCAGAAGTATGCAGAGACTAAAAAGATGTACCTGTATTAAACGGATATATCGGATCGTATGGGCACGGGCTTAAAATATTAAATAGTTTTGTGAGTAGGAAGGTATCTAATTTAGAATTCAACGTGTAACAGTTGAAATACTTTTAGTATTATTCTTAATGTGTATTTTTTATAAGAGAACCTATTGTGAACTTAATATATACCTATATAAGAGTAATATTATAAGTCGTTAGATACGTCGATTAAAATACAAGCGCCTACGGAACAGGAGTTAGCCCGTCGCAATTTCGAGTTTTACTTTGAGTGTTTATTAAAGAAGTAACGTAATTTTTTGCTGGATACAATTAGAACATCTGATCGACTTTGCATTAAGTTTGATGAAAGGTCATTTCCCTTCTTAATTTACACTCATTCTGAATCTAGAATAGCTTAAATAAATTATTATGATACCATATCGGAGACCATAAAAAGAAACCGCAAAATTTTCAAAAAAGGTAGCTGTCGGAGGTGTAGCTACAGAGAACCTACCACCCGGTCGTTGCCTCAATGACTCACAAATTGCACGCTGTGAGTTCATTCAATGTAGTATCAGTGATTGTCTCAGTTACAGCTTTATCTAACTTGAATTTTCAAAACTTAAATGCTTATATTAGTAATCGTTTTTATTTATATCCAGAGTAAATTTATTAGAGGTGAGAAAAGAAAAGGTACGGAATGACATAATACGGATGACGACTGGGAAAAAAAGAAATTGTGGTTAGTCCGTCAGTCAGATAATAGAATAATATCCAATACATTTTTTTTATTTAATTTAACAAGAAATGGCTTAGATAATTAAAGTTGAGGAATGGAACTCGCTAGGCCACACTAAATGTACAAAGGTTTAACGTCATGCGAAATTACTACTTTATATATTACCTTATTACGGCGTAGCGAAAAGGAGGTTTATGATTTTTGCCGGTGTGTATCTATGCATGTGTAAGAATGTTCATCTGTTCTCCTATAACTTCGCAACTACCATCGTAACTTGACAAATAAGGTATCATTAGAAGCGTCATAGTTGTTCGCGTGCTATAGACTATGTGGCTTAACATTAAATAGGCAACAGTGCCCTCTAGAGACCATAAATTAAGCAACAAAAAGTAAATATTATTCAATCATTCCGTGTAGGGTATCAAATGAAAGGGCTTAATTAGTACAATTCAAATATTTATATTGACAGCTTTTGCTTGCGATTTTGCTTAAATATACCCGAAATTAATTAATTAAAAAATAAGTTCAAAAACTTAAGCCGGAGTACAGCTAAATCATGCTGTAAAAAGTTTGAAACAAGAAATTAATATACATAGACCAAAGGACAACATAGTCGTACACCACTGATCATAACAAAACATACTGTTTTGGTTTTAGAGCACAATTTAGCTGTACTCGGGTTTTTTTGAACTAATTTTTTTATTGATTATGCAAAAAATAGAAAAATACAATGTTTAATATTCTTTAACAATCTAGCCGACGGACAGACAAAACAAAAATTAGTCATCATCCGTATTCTCATATTATTTATTTCTATTTTGGAGATCATCATCATCAGCCCTTTTACGTCCCCACTGCAGGGGCTCAGACCTTCTTTATGGATGGTTAAGGAGGATGGGCCATGACCTTCCAAGCTGGCTCAATGTGGATTGGAAGCTATTAACGACTGAAAATGCAGTCGGTATCAACGGTTAACGAGTCTTCTGAAGCACGGAGAAGCTCGCGATAATAATTTTTTGGTCACCCATCCCATGATCGACCCTTGCGAAAGTTGCTTAACGACTACGATCGCGGGCCACGGCGCTTATCCTCTACGCCACCGAACTACTACTATTTTGGAGATATTAAATTATAACTGATTTAGTTTAAATTATTAAAGATATAAAAGAAAAATAAAAGGTATAATCTTTTATATCTCAATCTATGCTTTAGTGAGAGTACAGCAAGCCATGCGATCTTTCGTCATGATGTTTGTTTGTTCCAGGTTTTAATAAGGCGTAGATGCGGTGCGCCTACCACCAGATAGAGGAAACGCATTGGATCGATCTTGAAGTAAGCAATGTGAATACTAATTACATTATAAGAGCTGGTATTTGTAGAAAACGACACATCACAATGATATTCGTTAAGAGAAGTAAATTAAGCAACACGCAAGGAGGATCGTACTGCTGTAACCTCTGAATTAAAATTTTCCCTTCATATTGAACGATACAATAAAACTGCAACCGCGTATAGCAATATAACCGTAGCCAGTCATAGTCATAGTTATGCTCGCAGTCCTGAATTCTTAAGTAGTTGTTTAAGCCAGTGGCTAAGGTATGTGTGTTGGTTCCCTTGCGCTTTTCACTCACTGATTGCGTCTTTATACTTTCTCACGGGTTTCACTACAAGAACATAAGAGGTAGCTCTTTCAGAATACCGCCAGTGGCTATCATCCGACGTTTACAGACTTATAAGACGTGCCCAGACGTTTAATATCGAGCGTCTTGTGAAAGAAAACTAGCAAACGCTAAAGAAAACTTGGAACTTGGCGTTTCCGATGTTTTGTATCATTTAGAGATATTGGTTTACCAACACAATAACTGTCCCGATTAGTAGCGTAAGTTTATTTACATTTGGGGATATTCAGTCCAATCCAAAGAGATTAACTGTTTGTTTATGGCAATTAGACATGTATCTTCTATATTTGTTACGGTTTCGTATCACAAAACGAAAAACTAAACTCTTATCACGCTGAGACCATTTTTTTATTCATAATAGTTAATTATAAATAATTTCATTATATGATAATATTGAAAGTCCGGCACGTCTAACTTTCACGGTTCTATGTGATGACGGCAAAATGGTATTTCACTACAACCAGTTTTTGCTCGGCACGCACGCCGCGCCGGCCGGGCCTTTATTTGTTTCTCCGGTGTACAGATCATGTTGCTTTACCGCAAGGTGACAATAACACCGGAAGACAGACGAATCTCTGTGCAAATATTTTATATAATAGTAACAATTCTGCAGCAAATAACTTGAAATACACAACTTTAATATTCTTGATAGGAGTATATTATATTCTGCAGCAAATAACTCGGACAACGAAACTTTAATAATGATTCTTGATAGGAGTATATTATATTTCTTCTATCGTTAGCACAAATGCAACAGAATTGAAACGGATATGTGCGTGTGGAATATTAATGGAGATAGTAGTAGTAGTATACTCGAATATTTAAAGTACTCTATGCTTACATATATGTCGAATTACCAAAAATACAATTATTTGAGATAAAAAAGCAGAGTTCGAAAAAATCCGATATCTATATTAAATATTAAAATAATTGATCTTTTAAATCAAAAGTGTGAATAAAGATTGAGTTTGATTATTTAATATTATTTTGTTTATTATAACTTTTTTTGTGTTAAATCTTGATTTTCAATCGGCTCATTAGCTATATTCAGATGTGTGATAAGACCTTCGATTGTTATAACATAATTAAAAGGTAATATGCGTGCGAGGATTCCCAGTAACGTATAGGTGGATACCCGAAATGTCTAATCAAATTATAAAATTATAAATACTAAAAATAAATACAAGACTCTTATGGGTAGGGTGAACTGCAATGACCGTAAAGAAATGTGTGGGGGGGGGGGGGGGGGGCAGAAGCATTGGCGTAGTACACCGCGTCATTGAAGCCGATTGCTTCTAATTGAATTAGGTTGCAAGTGGAACGCAACCACGCTACATAACGTACTTAATAAAGTACACATTACATAAAAATAACTATTTCTGGAAACCAACTTTTCACACAGGTCTCTAAAAAAAAAAGCTTTAAAATAATGATCATTTGTTGCAAATACATACTAATATTACAAAAATATTTGATTGTTTTGTTTTTTTTCGCGTGTAAACAGTTAATGAGTGACCAATATTTTCGTGGACCCCAAATATATACGACAAAAACTGCCGTCAATTTAATTTAATGTCCGATAGATTTGAATTTTCGCATAGACATGTAACAATGCAATATTATGGTGTCATTAAGCTGATGTGATGACGAAGTAGGAAAGTGGTCATAGGAACTTAGTGATGAAACGACGCGACTACATTGTGTTTGGACTCGTGAGATCCTTCTTTATGAGGACTTTGGTACTGGATGCTTTCCAGACTAAGGTCTGGTGATAATAGAGCAGGAAGGTGATTACAGGAACTTAGCAATGAAATAACGCAGTTGCATCGTGTTTGGGCTCTTTAGATCCGTCTTTATGAGAACAACAACATATTGCAATTTTATTATTAGTCCAAATTCATATTATACAGAGAATAAGCAACCTACTACCTTCTAGGAGTAAACATTCTCTTAGAACCTTTTGCTTTTGCCAAGTCTCTTTTAAATGTCATGAATTTTGGCTAATACTAAGTGACAAAACTATTAGAAATATAATGTAGTTATCTCATTTTTAATCACAGCTTATTTGGATATTATTTTAAATTCATTTTGCTTATTTATGTCTATTTGAGATTCAAATTCTATAATTTTGGGTTTGTAAATAATGTATCTTCCATTAATTTAAAATTTTCTGTGGACCACAATAATTCTTGGATTAAATAAAACATTTCTCCGATCTCTATTGATTGTCAACTTTGGCCTCGCTTTATAACAAAGAAGTAATCCCCAATATGGCAATAACAAGATTACGTATTATTTAACACTTATCCGACTGGAATACAAATGTAGTAAAAACAATGGCATTGTAATAGGATCATTCTTTGTATGCACATAAATGGCGCAACGACTGTATTGTCTGACTTTATTTATCCCACTTACCTACTTGTTTGGTAATTTTGGAAGATTATAAAATCTGTATATTAAACAGGTACAGATTTTAAGGTAACTTACTATTCTGTATATGTCTGGGTATAATTATTAGAGACATGTATCCAACATATGAAAAAGTCAATTAAAATTAACATAAATTACAAGGTTAAAGCAAACTGTGAACCGGCCAACTCTTATTTAATAAACGAATCAAGTGATTATTAATAGGGCATTATGATAGGGCAATGTGATAAAAAGTATAGAAGTAAATTGATAGCAATGCCAAAAATAATAAAGCTTTCATTTTTTGGCTTAAAATCAAGGCGCAGTGCACATCAGTTTATGAGATTTTTTAATATGTAGCATTTACTATTGTGTTTGTTTCAAAACCATAGATTTGTCATAAAATGTTTAAAACACTCATTATTGGGAAACAAAGTAATTTATACCCATAAATTATGGGTAGTTGATTATGTACCCCTGCATGCTACGTGATATATTTCGTGTTAAAATATTTCGTGGGTATTAAATTTTTTAGACCACAGAAATTTATTCGCCCTAACTATCTGGCCATTATTGGTAATACGCATTATTAAAAATGTCTTTGGCCCTTAGAATAGATTAGAAAACAAAAGTATTTCGACCTCTTTTTGAATAGATTATGAGTAGGAATTATTTCATCCCGTTTTTTTTAAGACTGGGTGGACATTAGTTTGCTGTTTTCTCAGGAATTTGTTGAGATATCTGATTGTAAATAATAATATCACAGGTCTGCAATTCTTGGCAGGTATTAAAAAAAAAATTACACTTCATATTTTGACATTCTTATGGCAAACGTAATGCTATAATAAAATTATATTGGATACTATTGCATTATAGCCTAAAGAAATCGTAGTTTTGTTAAGGTAAAGTTGAATTTATACTTCATACCTTTTTTGTTTTTACATTAGGGCAGTGTTTGATACTTTTATGCGTTATGAACTTCACTCAATTATCTTTTTCTTTTATATGCATAATTGCTTAAATTAGACTGCACTAGCACCTATGCAGTTATTTATTGTTGCAAACTTCATAAAAGTCACCCCTTTTGATATAAATAACACAAAGCTATTTCCATAAGTTATTTCTGAAGTTACGTATACTTTTTTAAGGGTGGAATCAGGTCAAATGACATATTCCGTGTCAGGTTGAGCATTGAAGCGGTTCACTCCGTGCCAGGCTCCGGCTCACCCCCGTGCTGTACATGGTCGATACAGCGTGTCAGCCAGCTCTGTACGCATTAAGTTCCCTTAATATCAAAATGACTCGTCATTACTGCCACGGAACTTCATATTGATCTGCGAAAAACCACCGTGCTCTGGTGCTGTTTTCGTCGAAAGTGAACGCGTCGACGTCGTCGTCATCGTCCGGTCACGGTCATTTGTCCGAGCAGAAACGTCTTTGCAGAGGCCACGCGTCACAGTTTTCTCCTCATCGCATCGGGTAGGCAAACGATGCCGAGAGACGAGACGTTGATCGGCCGAATGCCAATGTTTCGTCCTCTCTCTGACGCACCGGAACGAAACACGACTACTAACATTGCCCTACTATCACTTTGCCAACCTAGTTTTTGGCTCTCTAATCTGATGCTATTTAATATCGTCGTTGACACTTTGTTTCTGGTCTTCTTAAATTGATCCCATTTCTTTTTAGTTTGACAGATGATATGAGACAAAAAATTACGTGACACTTTTAGAGTGGTGATGATATATGTTGCGAGTAATTTGATCCCTGTATAATGTCACGTCCATTCTAAATTGTATGCTGGTTTCGAGGCAGGTGCATTTGTTTTCTCCGTATTATCACAACGTTAGGAATGTTGTAATACTTTAGAATTATTCACTCGTTGGTTAATGAAGTTCGTGTATGTATAAAATTTGAATACCCCGTACTTTGTTGTTGATAATATTGTATAATAAGTTAATTCTTTTTAGTTTATTCTTTCAAAATTATATTGCGTAATAAATAGTCAATTTCTAACTAAAATATTTATACACAATATTACTTTTGGATACCTACCTTACATTACGGCAGCTCTTGCAATTCAATGCTGCTTCCAGAAGGGTTAATTTTATATTTGCAAATATTCTCACAAGAGATGATCACATAGGTTGCGTTGGGACCTAATACAATAGTCTATCAGGGTAGAGCTTGCTCGAGGGCAAGTCGCGCGTGCCTTCAATATGAGTCATTATAGGCACTTTGGCGTGGTGCTCCTTAACATTCCATTTATTAATACCAAGCCACGGTGCGACGTGTACTTCGCTATGCATCTATGTTTTTAATTATTCATGTGTTGTATTAGTTTGTTGTATACTTAATTTTATAGCTTGACTTAGTTGTATGAAATTCATTGGATATACATATTTGTATTGACCTTTTGGATATATTTTGAATTTTTGTTTATTATTTACGAAATACAAAACTATTATAAGTATACCGTACTTTAAACTGTTTAAGATTTGGTTTAAATATAGGTATGTATAATAAACGAGTAATAATTATCGTTATAAAATTTTTGTTTACTTATACGCTAAGCAAGGCACGTGTATTTAATGGTGGGTTCGCATCACCCTTTCCACATTGATCTAAAACTCGTCAGTCTACAAACGAGGGCACCGTTGATACAAAACCCGTTTTAAATATTAGCCGTGTCTCTGCGATAAGGACTGAGTTGACACCGCGCGGTGCCGCGCGACGAGATGATATGAATTTACGTCAATTAGTATTGCATGACAGACTATAACAGTACAATGAATTGCATCACAGACATGAGAGTGTTCGCACATCGGATGCGAGTTCTCAGGCCCGGCCCGCGGGTCGCGATTGTCATGGCGGAGTCGCAGACATCGGGTTTCACGATATTGCCCTAACTGGAGTTGGTATAACACGCGATTGTCGTTGAATGAATGTCACTCACATCCGCGTCTGGTACACCTTGCGTGCCCTCCACTATCCATGTAAAGGTACCGTTATAAAAAATGCCTTTTGAATTCTGTTATGAACACTCGTTATGTTGTATGCACGTTTGAAGTAATGTGCTGTGAATAATATTATAAATGTGAAATTTATGGATGTTTGTGTTATTTAAAAATTAAATATTCGTATGAAATTTTGTATATATCTGAATTAGTGTTTGAAATACATTTGAAAAGGGATATTATTATTTTATATCCGAAAAAACTAATTTAAGTTTATTCAGTGCTATAAATAAACAACGTTTAGCGTCAGAGTAAATTATCGCTAAAATTGCAATTTTAGTATTAGTCCAAATTCTTATTTTACTGAGAATAAGCAAATCCTGCTACCTTCTAGGAGTAAATATTCTCCCTTAGAACCTCGTACTAGGTTAATCTTTGCTAAGTCTCTGTTTAATAATACGAGTTTTGGCTAATACTAAGTGCAGTCTTAGTGTAAATTTACTCCAACGCTAAACCTTGTTTATTAATAACACTGATTGAGCTTAAATTATTGGTAATAATGTTACACCCACTTATTTTTTTTTATCCCGACAAGGAGTATCTCGTGGTTTTACTATTATAAGATTTCTCACTAATAAAACACCTTTCTATAACTTTTGCCGTTTATTAATTTGCAATTAGATTGTACAATAGTTATTTTGAGGTCTTGATCTCTATATAAATGTATTCAACCTCTATTAGTTTTCGTTTTACTCTTTCTGAAAAATCTTGACTGAACATGCGAAAGAAAGCAACGAGCGCCATTGCCATAGAATAATAGTACTCCTCTCATTTCCCGTAAAAAACAAGGGTGCCATGACACAAAAAGAACACTGAGAGATAAAAGTGAAACGGAAACTAATTGAGATTGTTAATCATAAATGCTTACGATACACTTAAAATTTTATTAGATTAATTAATATTTTAATAGACTTTGTTTTATAATAGTATTTATATTTATATTCTTTAATGAACAACTTAGAATCACAGAGTGAATTGATAATAGAACTCATATCTTATTATTATAACTTAAGACAAAATTACTATTATTTCTTTCCATAAATAACGTTTAATGATTATTTAATTATACATGCAGGTTAAACATGGAAAATCATTAATTAACAACATTATAATATTAAACAATGTTATTGGTATTTTATGCATAGACAATCAGATACGTTCCTTTTATTTAAATTTCTTGCAAAATGAACATAATAAGTAAGAGTCATAATTAGTTATAATAACCTAACACTATTTTGCTAATTATGTTCGTGTAGAGTTCTTTTTTTATAGGTAACTGTCGATCGATACGACATCGAGTGAGCGTAGGAATGTTGCTAAATGTTATCGTGTGTGGAACCCTTCAATATGTCAGGGCACCCGGTGCGGTGTTGCGGGGTCTCGGATAGGTCCACTTGTCATGCCCCTATGCACTTGCCACGGGGGTTGATGCTCGGTTTTTGCACCCATATCATTGAAACGACTAACTTTCCCACGCTACGCTTTAGCGGAATTAGCTCACTGCATGCACTTAAGTTGTTTTGACCTATACAAAGGATTAATGTGGTACTTATAAAGAATAATTGTCGGGAGAAAGTTATGAATTTACCATGAAGTTCATTTTATGTTTACGCCTCTGTTCCTTTGAGTTATGCAGATTCCGTATATATTCTAGAATATTTTACTAGAATATTTGTTTAAGTACGTAGATAGGATTTTATTTTATAAATTGCTAAATATTATTTCATTATTTCGAGGGACGATAGTGTTGCATAATATCTTAGGACTTATAAACAGATAATTTCATTAAAAAACCTTTAGTAAAAAAATAATGAAATAAAAATATATTTCATGTTGTTTTTACTGGAATTCAGGTACATTGGATGAAGTATAATGTCAATTACATGTCGATAAAATTATGCTGACTGGATATCATATCCCGCGGATGGTATGTGTAACATCTGGTGTCTTTAACTTATTGTGCAGTATTATGTCTTGCCTATGGAAACGGAATAGTTCATCTGACAGTACGTATTTTTTTTGGTAAATTATTTGGTAGTTCAAACCTATAGTTGTATGAGTAAAATAGACACAAAGAAGTGATCTAGCTTGCCGTGGTCTGCTAGATCGTTCGGTCTGCCTGGCGGACGCAGGAAGGGGCAAGGTCGGCGTTCAACCGTGAAGTTCCGGCACCATTGACAACTCCTTCACATTTGTTTTGGCATCTAAACTTATGTGCGTTATGAATTCTATGCATGCACCTCGTTAACATTTACAACTGCGTCGCAGACATAACTAAAAACTTTTTCGTCGATATTGTAAGATTTGATTAACGTATCGACTATAGTTTTAACTCGGTCAACAAAGTGATTTTACGATTGTGAGTGTTATTCTGTTCTGATCCCTTAATCTAAAATGATCATCTGTATTGCGATCATAACGGATGTTTGGTGTAGGACAGAAGGTATAAAAGCTTCTAGGAATATCATAGGCTTCTTGTAAGCTCTTAGGCTGAAATTTTATTATAGTTCTGTGGGCAAATTACAATTGATCTTTTAAAACGCAGTGACCACAGAACACAGAAAGACGCTACCGTGTTTGTCTGCGAACGATGATAGTGCACGAAAACTTAAAGTTATATCTATACAGTAAGGAGGTATTTGAATGAGATTTAAATGAATGCTCTCGGTACTTGGTTATATCTGGGGAAAGCCGGACTGATGGCAACCCTAGATCAGAATAGAACTTTAATATACGGAATATATTGATAATTCGAACCATTATAATTAGACTACGTCTCCGATTGAGATATATTAGCAAAAATATAAGAAAGAATTGAAATGTAATTCAAAATTTCTCTTCCTACCTATGTGTTATGGTTAGAGTCGGTGTGTTTATTTTTACAAGTCAACGATTCGTGTTTTGAACGGTATGCGGTTCCTCGTTCCGTGCCTAAGTGCATGTGGCTCAAGAGTTGCAGCTACCTATAGCGGAAACGAATCCAACCATAACAACGCTGACGGCTGTTTCGGTTTCTGGCGGGCTAACACTAATAAACTGGTTTCGGATGAAAATTGAAATAGGAACATGTTTCCGAGTAACGCGAAACGTTCGCTGTACTCGTTCTTCGGACACGTGTGGAATGCGGCGTGGTGGGTGCTGCCGCTATTGATGAAAACACCACTCAGTATAATGTGCATTGCACATATGTATTGTATATTTGGAAATCAAGAACATATAATCGTAACAGTGAGGCTTTTAAACATGTTTAGGGTCGGCGCAAAAAGGACGAAAGTATGATAATAACGGACGGATCAACCATAGAGTGTGAGAGGGTGCTTGTTGATGGTTTTGTACTGTGATTTGTGAACAGTACAATAAAAAATCCAGATTACCTCGCAAAATGTCGCCCAGTCGCAAGTGACGCCGCGTGATTTTATTCTCGTCTATATCGGCAATTTTCTAAAATAATGTAATTGAACATGTTATTCTCCATATACATCTACAAAATTAATGCGAATATAAAACTAGTAACTAAAATTATTATTATCTATCTAAAATTATAATTTATAAAAAGGTGTCCAAAAATCTTGGAATCTGTAAATTTTAGCCTAAACTTTTTCGTATCTATTGATCGGTTATAATGATGGCAATATTTACAGGGGCACATTAAATTGGCCGGTATTTACGGCAGCGGCACCGGTGCTGGCTACGCCAGAGCAGGGCCATATGTTTACGTTATAAAATAGGAACGATATACGTGTTGGTGCGTCCGCACTTACTATGTATATGCCAGAAACGCCCACTTCTAATATTTCTACAATGTAGAATAGTTGGAAACCGTACATTCTTTACATATTTTCCATAAGAGTAACAATATCTTTCTTGTAAGATCAGAGTTTTGTTTGATGGTGATTAACACCCTTTTTATGTAGTCACAGCGGTTGACTTTTAAATCCGTTACGGATATTAAAGAGTTTTCCCATAATTGAAAGTAAGTACTATTGTATTCGATAAGTATAACCGAGTGACCTCCTTTTGTGATTAGCTAGCGCCCAACAAACCGTTGCCTTTACTATTTGATTTACCGTTTCTCTGTTTCACTTATTTCGTAAGTACTTTCCACTTATATAACTCATACTAAATTTGTAGACTATGTATTGCTATTTTACGTTAATTATTGTGGAGTTCGTTAAAATAGGGGTATCACTTATATTTTAATTCCTTTATGCACTCGTGCAGTCAGATCATACAAAACTGTCAACATTTCCCCACTCGTTTCTAAACTTTAATATTTTAAGGTTAGAAATGTGATATATTGTGGTAACCTGACATGCAGCCGTGTGTGTATAGCCATATTTTGTTAAAGCGCACACTATTTATAACTTTTAACCTTTGATCGAGGTGATCAAAAAGCTTAGTGCTCTAGAACGAAAAGAAAATTCCGGTAATCCATGTTCTAATCGCTCATTTTTAGATCTTATCCCAGAGATGAGGCTACAGAGCAGAGTGGCAATCATCGTTTCATAATCCGCATTTTTTAACCCCCCCCTCTTCCTTGGTGACACATGGTGAGGATTAATACGAACCCACCTCCCCACTCCTCCAACCAAATCACGTGTATTTTTAGTAACCATAAAAAATCTTAAATTTTGACGCCGCCGGTTTAGTAATCGCGTTTTTGACGAAATACACGTGATATATTACTACACTCCCCTCCCCCCTTGTGATATATCGTGATTTTTGATGAACTTCCTCATCCCCCTTCGAGCCTCACGTGATTAATGGACAGCCCTGAAGGTTCTGAAATATCTTAACAAATTTAATTTAAAGACATTTCAAAACTTAAAACAATAATTACAATTTCGTTCAAGAGTTTAATTGTTTATTCATTTAATTGTATAGTGGATTTATAATACTTATTGATTTATTATTTTATCTCTAACTTATCTAAACGACCGATTGTTATTTGATTATTGATATAATTGACTCGCTAGATTCTATCCATGACTTTCTCTGCGTGCAAATCTCTTATAGTAGAAACCTTTTAACGGAATACAGCCATTAGATATATCTATACGTTAATGTTCTACCTGTGTTTTCAATAGATACTTTTAAAATATATATATATTTATCATGATTTGTAATATTATAATTTTGTGATCTAAAATTGGAGATTTCAGCGAATAATCAACAACGATTCGATAGTCCGTAAGTAGCAATTTAAAATGATAAAATGTGTACAGGAAGTAATTTGTATCTGAATCTATTGTTTGAGACGCTAACCTTAGTTACGCTATTATTCTCTGATATACTTATGACTGTAATCCATTGATCAGATACTTCTATGAAGAAACTACAATGATAAAAATAATAATAATATTAACAATAATAATTGATTTGATTTTAATTGAGGTACACTGCAGATTGAAATACAATTTGAGTTCAGCTCATTTAGCCATCAGCAATAGCATGCAAATGTTGATGATAAAATTACAAAGTCATATACCAAATGTGAAAATTATTAAATTACAAATATAATTGTTACAAAAATCTATTATTGAATAAAATTATTAATACCATTCGCAAAATCTCTACATAGTATTAAACAGTCGCTTTACCTGTCCCTATATCCCTGTATGCTTAAATCTTTAAAACTACGCAACGGATTTTGATGCGTTTTTTTTTTTCATAGATAGGGTGATTCAAAAGGAAGGTTTTATATGTATAGACCACGCGGGTGAAGCCGCTGGCGGAAAGCTAGTGTTTAAATAAATTACAATGTTAAAAGTCATTAAAAATAGAAAAGTAGATAATGTTCGAATCTCGACGTGAATGTGTCTTTTCAAGTTACTGCGCTTAGTAAACTTACGTTTCATTTCCAGTAAAACGGAAAGCGAAACTTTAAAGACCCATTGTCTTATCTATACTAATATTATAAAGATTTGTTTGTTTGCATTGAATAGGCTCCGTAACTACCAAAACGACTTCAAAAATTCATTCACATAGTCTATAATTTACTTGTAATTAATGCATGTAGTTTTATTTCGGCGCAAGAATTTTTCAAGTCCCGAATTTTTAAGCAATTGAAATTAATATTTTTTTTTTCCTAAGGCGAGGATTGCGTTATACACGTATCCGCGGAACTGCTCATTTAACATTTTGTATTTAAGATTTTCAACTCAGTGTGTTGCAGTTCGCCACTGTATAACTTTTATGTAATTAATATTATTGCTATCGAAAATTTTATCTATATTATTATCTATACGCCAAATCTGCGTTGCGAAGTAAGCGTTGAGAACCGAGCATCATAAGGCACGGACTTTACATTCCTGTTTCACTTCCCTGATACTCATGATTCTTTCCATATATGATCCTCGGTTTTAAACTTATGACGATCTTATGATGCCGATGTATATTGAAATATTTTGACCTCCTCTGGCTGCTATAGCCGAGAAATGGAGAACGTAATAATGATATAGATTTTATGGTTTTCTCAGGTGGACTTGATGCGGTGACAGGATGGATGCGGCGGACAAGCGCATGCTGGATCGCGAGGCGCTCCGCACCATGATCCAGCAGTGGAACGCGAACCGTCTCGATCTGTTCGAACTCAGCGAACCGAACGAGGTAATATTCCCTATACCAGCACACCAGTGCACTTAGATCTTGCGAACATAAATAATTTACCGATAGTGCATACTGTGCATTGTATTATTTGTCTTAACGGATTTTGTTTTGTGTAAACCTTATATGTACACACGGCTTCACGTCAGGTTACCACAATATGTCAATGGATTTTGAAATGTACCTGGAATGTATTAAGGTTTGAAATCAAGTGGAGAAAATTGACAAATTTGTATAAGCTGAATGTTTAGTTACCCATCCTATGAGCAGCCCCTATGAAAATTACTTAGCCCCCGCAACGCATTGCGCCATCGAGGATCTCGAGTATTATATTCTATTGAAAACTGTTGAACGTATGTGATGATTATAAGTTCCAGTTTTAATTAAGGAACACGAGGTTATCATAAGATTCCGTTCGGCGAGTATGTTGAGGTTACGTACTTAGATTATAACGAGTATTCGGGTCTTAAGTCTTGGGTTTTGTGAAGCTAAAACGCTACATGGCATAACTAGAACGACTAGGATATTTTAAGAAAAATAATTTCACAGGTTGAAAAAATGTACTCGTAAATAAAAACTCTTTCGTAGCAGCAGAAATCCTTTCCCTTTTGTTCATTTTAAAGGATTCAATAGTTCTTTTAACGTATATGTATATTTGTTTTGCACGAACATAGATAATGTTATCTTTACGATAAACATTTATTTTTAAGCGGTACGTTTCGTTTCCGTTATCACTAAAGGTATTTTATACTATTTACAGAATTTGGAGTTCCATGGTGTGATGCGTTTCTATTTTCAAGACTCAGGTCAGAAGATAGCTACAAAATGCATACGTGTAGCGTCGGATGCGACTGTGAGCGATGTTATAGGTAATGACGACACAGAAACAATACTTTTACACTAAAAAACTTAAAATTGACTGTATTTCATTTGGTTTGTAAAATCAACTCTTTCTGTCTGTAAACAAATTACGATTATCTGTTGTTATTTATTTATTTGAAGTAGGTGCACTTACAGATTACAATCAACACTTGCCTTCGATAAATATATCGGATTATTTAGACTACACAATAATCGAAATTTTAGGGTACAAGCAAGATTAACTATCAATTATTCAGTGTTGTATAAACCATAAACGGTCAATTCTAGCAATAAAAACTAACTTACGCTATCTTAAGACTCACAAAAAAGGATTATTACAGAGGTAAAGATACCTGGTCTTTGAGAAAATTCATCTGTTATTTTTATAGATGTTTGTAGAAAATGAAGTATATGTCGTGTCGCTTATGTTCAGAGTGAGATTTAATTAAAGCTAAGTTTTTGACTAAATAGTAAAACTAAAACACGGCCAAACCCTTACAATATTTAATTATTTTATCCTTTGGTGTTTTTCTCACAATCTTTTTGAACTTTTAATTTTATTCTTACCCAAAATATATAATTAACTAGGTTCACTGGACAGACGTTGTTGTCCTGTATTAGTTAAGAATATTGAAGTCGAATTGGAATAATTATAAAAAAAATATATTATTCTAATGCTTTATAAAATATAACATTCTTAGATGTTTTTTTATATAACAGTTTTGTTTATTTTCCGACATGGGAACAGACGATTTACAACTGGCCAATCTGTCAATTCTATATCAAACGTCATAAGGTTAAAAACATTAAAAAAGGTCAATAGAGGTTATCACCATATATTTAATTAGATTGTCACATTTTGCCAATTCAATTGCAACTCTATGACTTCAATGTTAATAAATTAATTTGTTTCAAAGTTTAGATCCTGGTTACCGTTACTTTTGCTTTAAAATGAGGTAATAAGACTAACTACCTCATTTATATTTGAAATGATAAGATATTGTTTCATATATAGTAATTTTTAGCGTACATACACAATTTGAAGTAAAGATTGATAAAAAAATATTTATTTATAAAAAGAAGCATACATTGATAAAAATAATTTTTCAACACTTAATTTTTATTTAAGTTTTAAAATGTAATGATATGAATTGTAAAAAAATATAAAAGCAGTTTATTAATTGAGGGTTCATGATAATTATTTTTTTAGATAATTGTCATGATAATATTTACCAGAATAATTATAGTTACTGGCGACAATTTAAAAACATAAAAAAAATATTAATAATATGTTCTTGCGTTGTTTATTGTGCTTAAAATTATAGTTAATAATATTATCCTTCTTTTCATCGTAGCAATATGAAATCACATTGATCTAAATGTGAAACTATAATATTTTTAAAATAAAAGCTTTAATTGTTTTTTGGGGTTTTTTAGGTCCATCTTATACAATTTTCTCTACCAGAACAGATATAAAGTACAAAAATAGTTTTGTGTTTTATAATCATGAACATAAATATCAAGGTATATTTATCAGGATAATTATGTCACCCCAAACCCTTTCAAAATCTTTTTATTCAAAGTATTTAAAAATATAGATGTTAGAATGTTAGCAAATTCTGTCAGTATATGGTATATATGTCGCAGCCAAATGGTATAATCAGCCGACCAATTGGGCGGCTAGTCCTTTAATTGAATGGTGTCATTCAATTTCATTGAAGGGCTAGCCGCCCAGTTGGTTGACTGATTATACCCTTTGGCTACGACATATATATTCAATTAAGTATGGTAGCATAAAGTATCAATGTTTTCACGAAACAGAAATGCGCCCGCAGGCTCGGCTGTATGGGCTATATTATTTAGCCTTTAATTAAATAAAAACCAAGTAATTTCGGCATATATCTGCCCTGAGAATAATTTAAGTGTTTGGTATGAGTAGTGACTGATCTGTCGCCGTGGTCGACCAAGAGATGCACAAAACACGCTGTTTCACGCGTTAAATACGTTGCAAGGTTACCTCGGTCTACATGGACGTTATATTCGTTACTTTAAAACATTTATTCGTTGTGCAGAAACGCTGATCGAGAAGTTCCGTCCGGACATGCGAATGCTGTCGCTGGGCTCGTACTCGCTGTGGGAGACCCACGGGCCTGACGACGAGCGCCGTCTTGAGCCGCACGAGAAACCACTGCTCGTACAACTTAACTGGCACACAGAGGACCGCGAGGGAAGATTCCTGCTCAAGTGCCTTACTAATAATGAGGTATGTGTCAATTTACTTTACCACATTCATGGGAAATAAATTGCATTAAAATGACATTAAACCCCGTAGTGTATGCAGTGGCACTAGGCGAATGTTCCGTCGCTTAATAATGTATGCTTGTGTGTCGCAATTAACGGATCTTCTGTCGAGATTTGCATCGATGCTAGGGGAACGAAAATTATTGTTTTTTGTTCATTTTATCTTCAGTCGTCGTTTTATGTCAAGAATAGGGTTATTGACAATAAAAAAAAATGAAAGTGATGACCACCATATTATGTCGTCAGTCCTTTGTATACATATTTTCACAGCGATACAGAGACTGAGTGATCTAATGGGAATATATTGTTAAATAGAGAGAGAGCCATTTCGCTACGGAGGTTGGTTTTTTAATTGACAGTAATGTGTCGATCATTGTACCGCTATCTAGTGACATTATTTTTAGTTGTTTCTTTTTTAAATTCTCATTATATCTCGTTTTTAAAGTTCTAGTATTAATATTTTATTAAACGAAAACTTGTCTTAATGTGTTTTATCTAATTAAGCATTAACGACTTAACTGTGCATAATGTTTGCAATTGTCGAACCTTAAGTTGAAATTATATTACTGAGAACTTTTTAAGTGTCATTAATATAAACTTTTATGATTCATAAAAACACCATACTAGCAATAATATAGGGATTATTTTACTTCCATTGTACCATTTGTGGCTTAATGCTAGAAACAAACTAATTAGCGAATGTACTATATGCATTTATTGCATATGTAACAAATTTCTATTTTATTTAACTTAGGGCTATCCTATCCTGTGGGGCACAATTAATTTTAATGATATGAAGATTTAAACCTTTTAATAAGATAATTTTCTATAAATTAATAATGTATCATGATAAATTTTTTTCCCAGGTGCCTTTGTCTACAGTTAATGAAAAAGCAGACCAGAATTTTAAACGAAAATTGTCAAAACGAGAAAAGAAAGAATTAAAAAAGAAAGAAAAGCTATCGAGGTTAAAATCTGACACTAATGATGAAAATCGACCGGTTGCTGAAAAACTATACACAGGTATGTGATAATCTTGACACTCGTAGATTGACAATTCTAAGTTTTTAAAGGAAAACGTGTGTTTTTAGAGGAAACAATTACAATAGAGAAGTTACGATAAATTTTAACCATCTTAAAAGGAGGTTCTATCCTCCTTGAGGGGGTTGTTCGAATGGTATGCATGTACACCGATTTCTTTGTGAACTGTAGAGTGATTTTTTTTAATCTTTTTATTCAAATCTGCCCTGAGATGGTTTTAAACATCTTGTTGAATCCTATTAGTTTTGATTAAATATCAAAAAGCTGGAAAGTTGTGCCAAATAACAAATCACTTAGACGCCAAATATTGCCGCCTAAGTCGACAAAATAGCGTATTTTGCTTTTGTATGTGTGTGTGTGTTTGACAATTTTTTTTATTAATATACCAACTCCTAATTAATAAATATAAGCTACCTCTAATTTTCATCATTTGGTTCTATCTTCTCGTTATGATATTTATTTATCATAGGGTTAATTATAAATACGAATCCGAGTAAGTTTGTAACTAAGTGTTAGGATTGAGAACTCTTACAATCATCATTGTAATGATTTGCAAGTAATTAATTAAAACTAATATATTTGTCAAATATGATATATTAGTAAATTAATAATCGTATGATCTGTGTTATCGCTTGTGACAGAATTGCCGGAGACCTCGTTCACGCGCAGCATCAGTAACCCAGAAGCGGTGATGCGGCGACGACGACAGCAGAAGCTCGAGCGGAAGTTGCAGCAATTCCGCAGCAAAGACGGCGGTCCAGATACCGGTAACTATCACACATAATATACCATATTAATAATGATCAGCAATGCGATTCTGTAAACACATTTCTAACATCGGAGAGCTGAATCCACAGTAAGGTTCAAATTTCTAATTCTGTATAACTCGATCGAACGTGGAGTGAATTGCGATAAAATAAGTGAGATTTTGGCGTAAATCATTCCAGCCACTTTCATTCTTAAAATTTACCGTCATTATTCTAGTATTTGGAAGGTATTCTGAAACTACAATAATATACATGGAGGACAGATCCATCAATGAATTGAGCCCCATCCCACCCATAAGCGTGCTACCGGTTACCTCTATGCTATTTGAGAAGATATTTCTAGTGAAAATGCTAGACGCTAGATCGGTAATCCTTGAACATCAGTGTGGATTCCGACAAAAACACGAAATAGTGGAGTAAGTACAGAGTTGTCAATCAAATAAAAAAGTTCCTGTAACTAAAAGAATACTGTTCATATGTCTTAGTGGACATAGAACAAGCTTTTGATAGAGTCTGGCATAATGATTTATTAAGATTGCTGTCACACACCACCTTTGGAATACTGAAGTCATATCATTCTGAGAGAATCTTTCACGTAAAAGATGGAAAGCACATATCCAGATTTAATATACCTGAAGTACCGCAGGGTTCGGTGTTGGGACCCATATTCTACACCGTATTGACCGCGGATCTTCCAGAGTATTAACTGCTACATTTGCAGATAACACTGTAATTCAGGTTAGCAGCAAGAACCTAAAGGAAGCATTCCAGTTTATGCAGCAGGAGAAGAGGCTTGAACGTCAACATCATTGAGTTATTTTACACTTTAAAATAAAGAATAGATATATATTCTTATTGAAAAATGCTTAAAATATCCACTTTGTTCTTGGTACTCTGAGATGGAATACCAGGGACAAAGTGGATTTTTTAAAGCATTTTTCATTAAGAATATTTTTGGCATTGAAAATGCAAAACTGATCAAATGTAATTATTGAAGACATACTCAGTCGAGTACTATAGGATAATAAATGCTCACATCATTGCATTTGGCCTGAAACAAGTTTCAGAATTATATAATGTAGATTTTACTATTTAGATATATTAGTGTAGAATATGCTTTTTATTCCGTTTTTTTTTGTATAAAATAAAAAATTGATTGATGATTCATACATACCTTAGATATACCATCATTTCAAAACTCACTTTTGCAACGAAAGGTATAGAGAATAGCAATTCAAGGTTAAGCAGATTCGCTTTAGAAGTGAGTTAAGTGACCTCAGTGGATTCGAATTCGGGTTCGTATTGTTTCAGAATCGCTCTACAGTGTTAACTGAACATCATCCCACCCTAATTGAATAATTATTGCGTAAGACTAAATATATTCGGCTTGATTTTAAATACACTATATATGTGATACACGGCTGAACGTATTCAAATTCATGCCAATAAAAAGAAATACGTAAGATTATTTATGCAGGAGGCCGAGGGGGGAGTGGAGATAGACAATAATTATTTTTTCTTAACCGGGAAGAGGGAGAGGGTATTGATAGTTGTAAACCGAAAAGATAAGATTATTAAGAATCTCAAGTGAAAAAATGCACGAATTATTTTTTGTCACAGGTGGGACATTGAAGATATACGGCTCATCGCTGTGCCCAGACGTTCCATATAAGACACTACTGGTATCCGTTGGTGACACGGCGGCAGCGGTGGTGAGAGAGATGCTCGACAAGTACGGCCTATCAAGACACGACCCCCATCACTACTGCATAGTTCAGGTACTACATCTATGTATAATAGTACCACACAAGATACTGAAGAGGTACTAGTAGAAGATCCGAACCTAAATCGACCTTCACCGGGTTGATAATGGAATAAAACTTATTGTATAATTAATTTAGTACATTAGAAAATATATTAAAAATGGGTTCGCTAAAAAAATCCTGGACAGAATATTTATAATTATTTTTAAAAAAATATTTTTTTATTAAATGTTGCAACATCAAGATAATAAGAAAAATTTAATTCTGACTTAAAGTATAAAACATATAGAATGTGCAGACGTTGGGTTGTCTATTATTTACCTGGACGAACTACTGGGTTGTCAGGTGTAAACAGGTATATCGATGCCAGTTAATTTCACTTGATTTGATAATAAAATAAAATTTTATATCAACATAAGCGCTGTTTCATTACGAACACATTGATATAGGGTTGTCTGCAAAAAATTCGGTCCTAATACGGGTTTGCGAATTTTAAAAATTAAAATTTTAACGCGTGGGAAAGTGAGTGACAGAGAGATCCGAGGAAAGTATTTTTATAACAGGTAATATGGTAACCTATAAAATCGAGCGCTGCTTTAGTAAGCTCAACTTCATGATATTTAAAGTTTTTGTTTTTACGAAAAGCTAGCTTCAACAAACAATTTTTAAAAGTTTCAACAGTAAAATCATTTAAAGAATCGTCCGAACCACACAAAAACACTTTTTAGCCATTTTTTTATCACAACAATACAGAATAACATACTCCAAAATAACGTGCACTGTTTACTATACCTCCACCCTCCATATTTTACATTCCGAGCATGCGCACTTTCATATATTCAGGGTCCGATCAGATGCGACTGCAATGTTGGGTCCTTTACTATTACACGGTATACTTTCCTCGGATCTCTCTGTCACTCACTTTCCCACGCGTTAAAATTTTAATTTTTAAAATTCGCAAACCCGTATTAGGACCTAATTTTTTGCAGACAACCCTATATCAATGTGTTCGTAATGAAACAGCGCTTATGTTGATATAAAAATTTTTTTATTATCAAATCAAGTGAAATTAACTGGCATCGATATACCTGTTTACACCTGACAACCCAGTAGTTCGTCCAGGTAAATAATAGACAACCCAACGTCTGCACATTCTATATGTTTTATACTTTAAGTCAGAATTAAATTTTTCTTATTATCTTGATGTTGCAACATTTAATAAAAAAATATTTTTTTTAAAATAATATATTCTGTCCAGGATTTTTTTAGCGAACCCATTTTTAATATATTTTCTAATATACTAAATTAATTATATAATAAGTTTTATTCCATTATCAACCCGGTGAAGGTCGATTTAGGTTCGGATCTTAGACTATACGGCATCTTGCAATATGCCCCATCACTACTGAACAGTTTAGGTACTAAATCTCTGTGTAATAGATACTCTACAAATACAGCCTCTCACGACATCACCTCCTTCACTACTGCATAGTTTAGTTTAGTTCTACATCTGTGTGTGATAATACCGTACAAGATGTCGAATAAGTACAGCCTATCGCGGCATGACCTGCTTGATTCCATAAATCTCCAAAATGGCTTAACTGTTTTTGGACAACTTTTTCTTTAATGTATTTGAAAGTAATATTTGATTCTCATTCTTTTTTAAACCCGTTTAATAGTAGTGATTCTTCCCCATACAACTGATTTAGTAGCCAAGTTATATTATACCAGAGCTACTAAGATGTGGAACTCGCTGCCTTTAAATGTCAGACGCGCGCAAACCCGGAACTTTTATTAAACTATTATTTCGGAACCTATATGAAAAAAAACCTAACAGATTTGCCGGAGAGGGCTGAGATCTTGGTGTTTGTACACCATAAATTACAATTAATTATAAATATTAAAATATGTATATATTTTTTTATTTTTAAAGTTACTATAATTTATAAAATATATATTTATGCTTTATTTTATTAGCTAAGAAATCCTATGCAGAATGTTTTCAATACATATTATCCATAGGATTTCTTTGACTTAAATTGTGACATAAATCTTCCATAAGAAGTTTTGCCTTTTAGTTCTATACAGTGTCATGTAGCCAAGAAAATAGAAATACTCGAACCCGAAAATCCGAATAATTCGGCCGAGTACGAATAGTGAAAAAGTTGCCGAATACTAAACGAATATTCAGTGTATCTCTAGTACCTACTCTGTCTATTACTCGATTCTATTTTGTTTTATTTTTTATGTTAATATGTATTTACTTCTATAATTGTTCGTCACTCTTATTTCTTTTATGCACAAGCTCGCAGTTTCTTTATTGAATTGGTATAGTTCCTCTTAGCCAAAGGTAGCCTGGTAGAAATTGCTACCCTAGCAATAAGGCCTTTACTTGTAATATGTGTTTTATGTCAATGTTTACTGTATGCAGTAAAGTATACACTCATTCAATGGATCACTACTATCACTACATTACCAGTTGTAAAATGCTCAGTTGATCTGTAGAAAAATTATAATAACAACAGACAATGATGTGCTCAACCGTACCTAAGTGTAAAGCAGTAGCCCAAGAGGTATATGGCTCAGTGTTGGATATACTATAAAGGAACAGACACTGATTTTCAGCTGTATTTTTTGGTCGCTAGCCATTAAAGCATTTTTTTTTGTAAATAAGCCTTCTTGCATTACCCAATAAAAAATGTTTACATTTTATTCACTTAAAAAAGCCTCATAAACGGCAACTCAGAGGATGTGACTTCGTATGGGAGGTAAACAAAAAAGGGAATTTCAGTAAAAAAATATTGTATGCGGTTTTTGTAATCATATACATAAATAAAACAAATATAACTTTTCTGATATAAATTAAATACTCAGTTAATCATTAACACACACTCACTCACTCACACACAAATAGATACACATACACTTACAGACTCATGATTACACATAAATTATGAACAAGCTTGTTAACACTATGAAAAAAAAATTGGATTCAAGGATATATAAATAAAGATGTTTTAGAGGAATCGCAACTCCCAAAATTCAGGTTGACCCTAGTTTGGGAGATGTGGCTCATATTACTAACTTCCTTGTAATCTCTTAAAATAGTCACCATTGTCTGTAATTTTAAAAGTGAAATAAAGATTATTATTATTATTAACAGTGCTATTAATAAACAAGATTAAGCGTCCGAGTAAATTTACGCTAAAATTAAAATTTTAGTATTCGTCTAAATTCATAATATACCGAGAATAAGCAAAATCTGACTCCCATGAACTTTGTTCTAGGTTAATCTTTGCTAAGTCTCTGTTTAATAATATGAATTTTGACTAATACTAAGTGCAGTTTCAGCGTAATATTTGCTGCAACGCAAAACCTTGTTTATTAATAGCACTGTATAATATTAAGGAAATTATTTATTAACCGCATGAGGTCTCACGATCAGTGAGAAGGTTGCATTGTTTCTTGGACATAAATGCAGGGGTAGGATACTCCTATACAAGTGACAGTTAGCATTTTTACTAGCGCCATCGTACGTATTACCCGGTAAACTGAAACGTGAACAGTGATGCGAGTCGAGCAACCAAACAATGATTAGAGTTACTTAGCACAACACAATTGTTGATTTCAATGAAGCCCTATTGTAAGATAATTGTGATTGTGATTGTGATAATTGGTGCGTAATGTTGAAGTCTTGCTCGTTTAGAGGAAACTAATGAAATACGTTGAAAAGTATACTACAAAGACAGTTTGATAGAAGAACAGAAAGAATAAGATAAGATTGTAGAATTTGCATTGATCCTAGTGATATTTAAATAAACATTTTTTTATTCTATCTGCGTAACACACGTAGATGGAGTAAATACACTTAGAAAATAAAAATTATTTTTAAAATTTCTATGTGTAAAATAATATAGTCATATATTATGTCATACCAATTTAGAAAAATATATATTGACATGACCTACATCGCTTTTACATAGTCACGCCATCTATCGGACTTTCCGTTAAACCTAAATCTGCCAACGTTCTCACATAGTCCGACAAAAAATGGGATAGTGGGCTTTTTTGCCCTAATATATACTTACTCTTTTGTTAAATTATAAAAAAAAATATATATATATTAACCTGCATTGCAAACTTTACAAACTTGTGAGTCAAATTAAATATACTGAACTTTTCCCGTGCTTTTCCTAGATACCTTGTTCCCAAATTACTCACGAATGACGTCAGGCGTTCTGATTGGGGTTTCATATCACGCGAGAGGTAGACTAAAGATATAGAAAAATTCTAATTTTGATTCTCGATTTAAAAATATATCTCAGCTAATAATTAAAAGTTAGTAAGTGTCAGTTACAACGTTTATAACTCGAGAACAGCTGGACTACTTTTATATTATTTTTTGTTAAAATATGATTTTTCACCTATAAAAATAATAATAAAAGAGACAAAATATCCATGATGATATACCAATATCATTTCATGACGGATCATTTTAACACTAGTGTGTTAAAATAAAACGCAACTGACAGCTTACATTGTGAGAGCTCCGTTCTTCGTTCATTTGTTATTTGTCAAAACGTAACTGACCATTCACGTAATGATGTCAATGGTTTGTTTTAAATTATCGCTAAGTTGACCGTTAATGTGTTTGTTATGTCTAAGAATTATTATTAATATATAACGATATTATTATTTATTAGCCGCTACCAAAAGATCTGACCTTGCTCATTCACTGTTTGCAACAAAGATCGCAACAAAACGGATTCGCTAGTTTATGGTAAAAAAATATCGACCAATAATCTTCAAAGCCCTATAAACTTTTTAAGAAAAAAAATCTTTTTTAATCTGATTGCTGTATCGGTATACATCAGAATACAAAGCATGTCATAATTTCTAAAGATAAATGTAATCTTAAATTCGAATAAAAAAGAAGAGTGCGAATTAATACATTTTAATATTTATTTTAGTGTGAGTATTTAAACTTTAATCATATAAAAATAAATATATAGTCGAGATAGATTTGTGACGTCACTATCCAGTGAACCGTAAACGTCCATGAGATGAGGGTTAAAAAGAACAGACAGCATCCCAATCCCACCACACCACATTATTTTGAAAGCGAATGAATAATGAACTGTCTTTTTAATTTGATATAATAATCTTATAAATATTGATATCAAACATCAACATGATAAAAATTCTTTTGCTTTCGAAAAGTAAAAGAATTTTATAATTCGTATCGGTAGTAGAAATACATGTATAATTGTTTGTAGTGTAAATATTTCGAACTATCGTTGATTATATAATCTCCGGTAAACTTCCGAGGCCGTGGGAATCGTGCAATAGGTCCATTTGGTATTGTGCAATGCATATACCTGTTATATACTCACATGCTTCGATTGTGTTACGACTGAAGAGAGATAGGATCGTAGATGATACCATTGTACTTTCAATAAGTGATACTATAGCGTTTCTTTTTTTATTAGTAAATAATTTATCTGGCTTTTGATAATGCTGCAGATTATAATTTATACTGGATTATAGGTATCATAACAAGTGCATTGCAATTGTTCTGTTCTTAAAATAGTGGCAGCATATTGAAATATTATATTATTGACTTAGGCCTTCCCTATGGATGGAATCGAATCAAATTTGAATAGGGAGAATAGGTCATGAACAACCCGCGGGCCCAGTGCGGATTGGTGGGTGTTCACGACTGCAGATTCAGCGTGGATTAATGGCTTAACGTGCCTTCGGGATTGTAAATTTTTGGTCACCCATCCTATGACCGACCCTTGCGAAAGTTGTTTAACAAACGTATTGCAGACCGAGCGCGCTAACCACTGCGCCATCAAGTTCCACGAACAATATATAGTAATTACTAATATAAAGACTGCGTATGGATATAACGATGGGTTGGAAATCCAATCCTCCATCCACACTAAGAACGACATATACAGTGGCGGCCATATAATTAAGAACGCACCCTTGAAAATAGTACATTAACATAAAAAAACAAATAGCTTTTTGCATGTATTATTTTTTTATTATTGTGATACTCCAAAATCTTCCTACATTGTTGGTAATTTTAACCAACATTTTACCAACAGCTTAAGCGTATCATTTCTAATTATTTGTCCAGCTTCGGTATCATATACTATAATACTGTCTACAACAAATATAGTTTTGCAAAAAAAGAATTACTACTTTTATATGTATACCCTAGTTTAGTTTATCTTAACTAACTGGCTCTTTGAATACATAAATAAATACAAATAAAAGTAATATTTAAAAAGTTTCATTTAAAACTTTCTATAACTACAAATCGTTCTTTATTATACATATGGCCACCACTGTATATGTATTTTCCAAAAATATAATAAATAAACTTAAATCTATTTTAAACGAATACTCAAATTAAATAAATATACAGAACATTTGACTAACATTCCTTATTGTTTTAGGTGGATACAACCGACAATTCTGAGTATATACTGGACGACGACGAATGTCCACTCGCCATCGTGATGACACATCACCATCACAGTAAGTGAATTTTTAATATAGGCCTTTAGTAACAACCATTGTGTAAGCGTTGTGTATTTATACAGTGTTTTTTTTTTTTTTTTTTTTGTTAACGTTTTGTATAGTCTTTGGGTAATCATATTAATTTGTCAAAAGTACAAACACTAAATATATTTAATATATGTACTGTAGGATACACATGAAATATTCTCAGTTCTATAGTTTTATTCGTACTTATTTGATATTTTAGCATAATAAATAAATATTAGACACATCACACATACACGGCTGCACGTCAGGTTACTACAGTTTGTGAAAATTGATTTTGGACTACCTGTAATGCATTTAGGCTGGAGTCCACTGACTTTCTAATCAACTGATTAGTACTTAATCAGCTTTTTTTAATGAGGAAGTATTTAAAAAAGCACATTTGTTCCCTATGAACACATCTGTGAGTTTTGAACTTTTCTAATTTCAGTTTTTTAAGTAAAAAGGAACGCAAATGACTGTCTTTAGTCCATTCGTTTCCTGCAAAAAACAATTTTTGCTAGAGTCGCCATCTAGTGGAGGTGCTGTTTTAGTGCTTTCGTTTTTTTTTTAAATATACTTCCTCATTGCTGTTTCAACAACGATTACAATATCAACGACCGATTTCTTAATTTGACCACCTGTCGGTGAACTCCAGCCTTAGATTAAAAATCAAGTGTAAAAATTTGACATATTTGTATAGCCTGACGAGCTGTTAACTACATTGCTCAGATCCAAAGTGAAGTTGCTAAAACTCTTGTATTATGGATATCTGAAACAACAAAGGTACTCGTATGACTCGAGACAATATAGAAAAGTTATTTTTTTACATTGACCCGACTGGGAATAAGGAAAAATTTACTTAGTCTTTGGACTAAATTATGAAAAAAATGTATCTCCAATATTTGTTTCTTTTTTTTTATAATAGGCATTAAAGTCGAGGTGTGGGGTATCGCTCGTCACACCTATGTAGAAAATGTACAATTTATTGGTTACGTAGAAAATACGTGTTTATAATTCTTCAATAATCAACCTGACAAAGAAAAATGACATCCTATTGCAAAAAATCCAATCCAATATATATATAAAAAAAAGTATTGTCAGATCACGAATATAGAATTGTAGTTTGTCAAACATGTTTCTCGGGTTCTGAATCAACAGTAACACACTCTGTGTGGCTACCGTATTTGATTTTCGACAATATTAACGACTACGCTTATGAGGCGATGCCAGTGCTTCATTGAAAAAATTATTAAATCCTTTATAGAACTATCAACCGACAAATGCAATTCCTAATATTACCCAATATGAACGCACGTGGCTCTCAAAACATACATATCTGCAAAATTCACCCCAAATTTATTTACTTCAGTAATACAATAGTCGCTATTATTTTAGATACCAGCTATCCGCCAGCAGCTTCGCCCACGTGGTCTTGTATTATACATAAAAACCTTCCTTTTAAATCATCCTATCTATGAAAAAAAACCTCATCAAAATTCGTTGCGTTGTTTTAAAAATTTAAGCATATATAATTGTATAGGGACAGAGAAAGCGACTTTGTTATATACGATGTAGATCACGCATTTTAATGCGGATATCCTAAAATATAAGAAATAAAATGGCGCAGTCGTTAGCTCGTTCGGTCTGCGACGCGGGTGTTAAACAACTTTCGCAAAAGGCTGCTCGCTCGTGGAATGGCTACCAAAATTTTATTATCTCGAGCTCCTCTTCCGTGCTTTATGTTTTATTGTTATATTTATTGTATCACAATACTACTTGTTGGCGAGTAGCTTGGTGGCGTAATGGATACTACCCGGCCCGCGGTCATTGTTGTTGAGCAAGTTTTGCAAGGGTCTGTCACCGGATGGGTGACCAAAAATTATTATCTCGAGAACTACTCTGTGCTTCGGAAGGTACTTTAAGCCGTTGGTCTCGGCTTTATTTGCAGTAGTTAATATCCTCCAATCTCAATTGTGTAAGCGAGGAGGATTATGGCCCTTCCTCCATAAGCATCCTTAAGGAAGGCGTGTGCCCCTGCAGTGAAGCCTTAAAGGGCCTGATTATAATGATAATGAATAGCGACTTTTCTGCGACTTCGCCCGCGTAAAATGTAGCCTGTCACCCGCACCGCGCATTATATAGCTTCCCGAAGAATTTTTAAACTAGGTCCTTTAGTTTGGGAGCCTATTTAATGTAAACAAACAAATCTTTACTATTTATAAGATTAGTATAGATGTGAATATACTTAATGTGTGGTAATACAGGGATTTCAATTAAAACATAAGTTTTTTATTCGTGTGTAATTGTTAAATAATAAATCTTTCATTCAAAGTCAAATGAGATAAATCACAGTGGGTACCCGAACATATTTACAATTAAAATATTTAATCAGAAGTCGGCTCTGCTCCAACTGTTAGTATTATTTATTCAGGAGTCCGGCCACCACATATTCAGACGTATTCACGATGTCTGTTAAGGTAATAGAATATTCAAGTAATCGTTATAATATACCAGTATTTAATGAGAAATATTTAAAAAATCTATTACCTTAATTTTTTTTTAATATATATCAATTTTGCATTGTAAACGCATAATTGATCAAATAATAATAAATAAATATAAGACAACATCTCGTATTTATATTGGTCAGGTTCCAAGATGAGTAGCTAAAGCCCCCGTATTATGGAATACCTGAAACAATGAAGGTACCATAACACCAAGATCACAGATAATATGGAAAAAATCACTTTCTACATTGACCCGACCGGGAATTGAAGTCGGTACCTCAGAGATGGCAACACCTTGAAACCGGCATGCGAACCACTCGGCTACGGAGTTCGTCTAAATATAATAATCGTTCAAATTTCAGCTTCATTTCTTGAATTCAAATATTTTCCTGTTACGTTCGTTCGTTCTCAAATAATTTCGTTTGGAAGTACTTAAAATAACTTGTATATCTAAATTAATATTATAAAAACGAAGATTTGTTTTTTGGTTGCATTGAAAAAGCTCTAAACTACTGGATTGTAAAAAGGGAAAACAACAACAAACAATATCTATTGTGTATAAATCATTGAAGACATATATTATAAATTGTAAATAGATTGTGGTTGCGTATGTTTAAGATTCTTTACTTTCTGATATGCATATCGATCAACGCCCCTAAGTGCGTGTAAACGTAGCATACACAAGTCACACAACATATGTATGTACACTGCGTGGCTAAATGACAAATGATCCGTCTGACTCCATCCAGTCTGCTCGAAAACTAATTCTGTGTACACCACTTTCATAAATGTATAATAATATCGTTATTAAATTTTGTCAAGCACCGACGCTTCATGTTTCTGAGAATAATTCTTCGCAACTTCTTAGCATGAAAAATTTTAACTCTGTATATCTGAATTATTTGTTTTACCCATTTTTTTGTTTATAAGTATTTTATTTACAATATAAAAAGGATTATAAAAATTCTTCGACTCCATGTATAATCAACGGTTAGGATCTCATAAAAAGAAGTTGTAAAGCTTCTAATAGCTTCATAATACCGCGTTTTCCGATTTACTGTAGGAGTTACGTCTATGTTTATTTGTATAGTTCGCGTAACTCTGCAAATAATTGACAGACGTCGTTTCATGTTTTTCATATACAAGTTATGAAATATTGTAGCGACAATCCTATTAATATTATAAAGGCGAAAGTTTGTAAGTATGGATGTATGGATGTTTGTTACTCTTTCACGAAAAAACTACTGGACGGATTTGGATAAAACTTTACAGCAATATAGGTTATACATCAGAATAACACATAGGGTACTTTTTACTGGGAAAACTTCTCACTCCCACGGGATACCGACTTCCACGCGGACGAAGTCGCGGGCGTCCACTAGTATTTCATATTATAGATACGATTTCTTTGAAAAACGACTTTTGAGTTACTAACAATATAGCGATATTGTCAGTAACTCAAAAGTCGTTTTTCAAAGAAATGCAAAAAACCACGAAAACACTAAGCTACGAATTTACGACTTAGACGTATCGAGATATTAGTCCATTCAGATTTTATTAGACGACTAGTTGTCACTGGTTATTAATTCAATCGTCGTCGTAATTTGCTCATCCACGAACCGCGTGAACGTCGTCCAAAATCAGCTGCTGTGCGAAAAACATTGATACTGTAAGTGATTTGTCAAATTGATATATTGTGTACCGAGAGATTCAGGTATTCCTGGGTGTTGATATGTAAAGAGTATAAACGATTTTGTATAAACATTTGGCTTTAAAAATGTCCATGTTAGATACTGCATTATGTGGCGATCGCTTAAACAATTATCTACTAATTAAGGTCCAAAAAGGTTAAAGAAATTTGATCGTGGTATAGGTATGTCTAATGCCGTATATCCATGAGACAGAAACGAAAACAGCAGTGGAATGTGTGGGCACTTCCGAAATAGACCTTTTTTTAGCGGTATTATTTTCAGAGTGGTATGGATATTTATGATAAACGGTTTAAACGAATTCAAAAGTGTAAATTGGATAATATTTTGATAATAATTCTTTATAATAATAATTACCGAATTTTCTTCACGAAAAATTTGATATATATTCGAACCCAAAATTAAATTCTACAACATTAATTGCTTGGTTTTATTGTGGTGTAACTATGAAATCTGTATTGTATATTATATAATTTATATAAAGTCGAATAATTCGTAATATGGTTGTTTTAATAAAACTTAATACATGTGTAAATTTATTATAATAGCTCAAAGTCAAAGAGCAAGCGAAGCGGGCTTGTTGTGGAGCACGTAAATTAACAAGTCAAATAAAGGATTTAAGTTTGCCTTAGAGCGTATTTCCACATCCAGTATGTTTCCAGTGGAAAAGTCCAATTGAGGTCAGAATTTATAACTCGTTATCGTAAAAGTACATTCGCCTTGACCTTTTAATTGTCCGCTGTAAAAATGTTAGCAAACAAATTATTCTTTTAATTGGACAAAAATCGTTTCGTGTGAAACTATATAAGTACATCATTCTTCCACACAGAGAGGAATTATAATGCCAAAGTCCGCGCAGAATCATTCCCCGTAGAAAGGTTCGGCATATATTTTTAAAACGGATATTCAATTTTGGAAGGAAATGAAGCTAGCTCGCATGGCGTCGTCGCGGAATTCGTTTAACGATTTCGTTCTCTGTCATCAAATGAAACCACCGAACATCTCGTTAAATTAAATGTCTCTATTTGTGAAGGGCGCACATTTCGTAATGTTCACTAACTTTAAAGATAATCTGTTCGATAAGCCTAATGAAGCTATGTGCTCAATGTTAGAACTTGTTCTAAGCTTTAATAAACTATAGACTTTTAAAAGTTCTAACATTTTTATTTTACGATACAAACCATTTTTAATCCATAGTTTATCGTTTTGTGACGACGACCTCCGTAGCCGAGTGGTTCGCACGCCGGTTTCAAGGTGTCGCCATCTCTGAGGTCCCGGGTTCGATTCCCGGTCGGGTCAATGTACAAAATGAACTTATCTATATTGACTCGGGTCTGGGTGTTATGGTACATTCGTTGTCTCAGATACTCCATAATACAGGGACTTTAGTTACTCATCTTGGAATCTGAGCAATGTACAAATGTGATGTTGTTAAATATTTATTATTTATTTTAAAATGTAATAATATGATACGTTATTACTTTCATTATTTTATCGGAAGGGTTTTACTGTTCCATCATGTAGTATTGCGCATGAAACCCGCAGTTCATGTTTTTTTAATTATAATTTACTTTCGGCGAGATTTAAATGGATTAAACATAATACCAGCGTAATGCTGGGATAAATGAACTGTCGGGTTTATGTTATCATTTGGCTTTCACTATTGACGCAAAAATTAATATCTATGTACCTACGGCTTATGTAAAAGCGTTGACCACGATATTTCCTAAAATTTTATTCACTAGCAGTGCTAAATAAACAAGGTTTAGTGTCAGAGTAAATTTGCGCTAAAATTGTGATTTTAGTATTAGTCCAAATTCATATTATACACAGTATAAGCAAACTTTCTACCTCCTAGGAGTACATATTACTCCCGTAGAACCTTATACTAAGTTAACCTCTACTAAATATCTGTTTAATAATATGAATTTTGAGTAATACGAAATGTAGTCTCAGCGTAAATTTACTCAACGCTAAACCTTGTTTACTAATAAATAACACTATGAAATTAGGGTCGGATGGAAGACTAGCTAATCTTAATACCCTTTGTTAGTCAATGGTGGCAATTCTCTGGGAATAATCTAGATTTAATTTAGTGTTGATTATATACAATTTCGTTATCGACTCTGTACGACTCTGTACGGTCGATCTAAACAAGTACGGTGAGTAAACTTATTGTAGTTTACAAGAGTATTATTACATTGTATATATACGCGCTCTGAAAGTTTATTCAAATTAATTACAACAATAAGGGAAAATTTTACTCATAAATGTCTCCTTCAAAAATGGCTAATACAGGCAGTCCTCGACTTACGTCGTTTCAAGTTGCGACAAACACTGTTTTGATACTATTCCTCAAGCATACGTCAATGTTCCGTGTTACCAAGACCTGTATGATAGTAAGAAGAAAGAAGTGAAGCAATCGAGAATTGATAGTTTCTTTAAATATTTATTATTTTATTGCATATTTTGATTTTTAAAGTTTTATTATTAATATTGAAATTCCAAAAATATTTAGCAATTTCATTAGTACATTTATAATAATTTAAAGTTTATTAACTTACTTTTGATAATAAAGTATGTATATCCTTTGTTATAAATGTACTTTTTTGTTTTAGTCCGTGTAGAACCTAACCCTTGAGTTTTACATGTAAACATGAAAAAATATGTCTCGACTTACGTGGTTTCGCTTTACGTCGCGTATTTCGAGAAGCTAACATTCCGTAAGTACGAGGATCGCCTGTATTGTATAAAAATTCATGATTCTTTGTTTGGTGACTGGGCTGTTAGCAATCAATCCAATGTATGGCAGGTGACATTAGAATGTTGACAATACTGCTCGTACTGATGGGCTCGTACTGAATATCCCTTTCTTTTGACCCTTCGGCGCGTTTCATAGTTATTGTTTGCGTTTATTAGTTCCCACTGCAGGGGCTCAGGCCTTCCTTATGGATGGTTAAGGAGGATAGGCCATGACCCTCCACGCTGGCCCAATGCGGATTGGAGGGTATTAACAACTGCAAATGCAGCCGGGACCAACGGGTTGACGTGCCTTCCGAAGCACGGAGTAGCTCGAGATAATAATTTTTTGGTCACCCATCCCGTGACCGACCCTTGCGAAAGTTGCTTAACGACTACGATCGCGGGCCGCGGCGCTTATCCACTACGCCACCTAGCTACTGGTACCTGGTACAATTACAAATAAAATGTAACATTTCAGATTAGAGTTTGTTCAGCGTTACATTACAATACTGCCTATCTGACGAACATTTGCTATAAAAACTTTTTTGATGTTTCAAGTTATGCACTGTATATACTCGTTTCTCTGATTTCACCAATGTAATGCTCGAATTTGTAATATTAAAGGTTGAGCAATATACAAATAATGGTAGTTTCCACTCCCTCACTGATGTAATACTCTACTTTACATTACACGTGGTGACTCCAGGCGATGGAGCCAGATTTTTCAAACTAAAATTGCTTTTAAAATTAAGACGACAGTTTTCACACCATTCTTTCATAATATTAAGAAGCTCAACATTTAGTCTACTATCCACGAAGTCTAGAAGCGATCCGATACTTCACATATCAATGCAACAAAAACTATAAAACAAGTGCTTAAATCTTTTCAAATTTATTTTAATAAAGTAGTGACGACTACGACGAGTGCGTTATATGTAAGATTTGTATCATTATTTTACATTTCCCGATCCCAATAAAATATCAGCGCTGTAATCATCAATTCGTAATGAAACATATATTGATATATTTGCGGGGTTAAATAATATATAATATCCTATTGAGCGTGACGTCAGTAAGCCATCAGACTACACTATAGTGACCAATGAATGACCAACGGAAAACAGTTCTCACAGTGAATAGTCGCTATTAGGACGTCGCGTGTGTAACTATATAAAATGCATGAAATGGCGTGAGAACTGTATGTCGCTGACACACCGGTGGCTTTGGCCTGTGTCTCCTTTTTGGCGAGCTTTAAAATCTGTCCACTCTTTCAGTTCGCGGTTCAAGAACATTGTATTTTATATACTAATCTACTTTCGTGTCGTAATGATCGTGATCGAGGAGACACTGACAAAACTTAGATAGGTGTAAAACTTGTGTGCGATGTTCCTGGCGTGCATAATAGTTGTTATGGGTTGTATGTACGCCACAATGGTATAAGACGAGCGGGAGCGTGCGGGCGCAGGACGCGGCAGTCGCTTGGCAGACGCCGCGCCGCGCGCCGCACGCTCCACGTCCGCGACCGACATGGATTGGGGCATTCGCCGTAAGTTGGCACGATAGAACACTCCACCATTAAAAGCTCGCGGCATGGCCGGTGACACCAACAGACAGGGGCCGTCGCGTAACTACCGTCGGTGCCTTCACCGCGCGATCGAACCTGATAGTAAACAAACGCATGTGGCACCGAGGAGTAGTCTGACCGGTGTGCCCACAGATGCCGGTCGACTGGCCGGTATTTTTAACTCGTTTCGCGGTTCGATGTCCGTTGCTTCGCCGAATCGATATGCATAATATCGTCCTTGAAAGTCCAACTTTTGCAAAAGTTGAAGTGTTCATTGTTCTTTAATAATTATTGGATTTCCTCACCGATGAACTGAGTCATTCGTAAGTTGCAAACTTGTTTGAATGTTCCCTTTGATTTCATTCATAACTCGTCGAGGAAGTTTTTAAGTTTTCAAACTTTATGTAGTCGACTTCAATAGACAGCTGTTGCATTTCTCTTACCAGCAATACCAAGTACATATACAAGTATAATACTAAAGGTTGTCTCTACTACTGAAAACTGTAGTTAATAAGATACCTTTGACATTATCATACATCGTAGGCACTCAGTCCCTTATGGCAGCTAATTGTCTTATACGATATTATCAGTAGGCGTTTCGAGAAAACAGGCCAGCTTGAACGTCATTTCACCTTCACCCCCCTTAGTTAATCAAAGTAGTAGAAATTGTAAATGCTATATTTGAAACAATTTATGTATTTGTTATGCGGATATTAACACGACGAAACGTACCGGTGTTCCAGGAATTTAGGTAAACAACAATGTAATGTTTCGCTAACAATTTGACAGGCACGTTCAACATTTTTTATTTCTACTTTCATTATGACATCAAGAAAATATTGATGAAAGCTGTCGCTTGAATACACGCCGGTGACCGATAGAGTTTACTGCTGCTACCAACTCGTACTAGGTCAACGCGGATTAATAGATCCACCGTAATTCGAGTCACATTGTGAACGTAACATTCTGTTGTAAATTATAAATTGATGAATCTATGTGATTATAAACTTAGTAGTATCTATAGGAGTCTATATAATTTTAAAATCGTTGGATCACTAATATAATTTAAGATTGAGTTATTTATTATTCGTCAAACTAAACTTTTTAGCGTCTAATTTTATCCACGATGGACATGTTAATAACTTACATTGTAATGTAGTTGGCAAGGTGGTCGTTTCGCACCTGCCCCAATAACCTAATAGAGACTTGGGAGATGGATGACCCTTCTGAGAGTAACACTTTCCATTTTATTGCCGCAAATTGTTTTCACTTACGAAATTGTACTGGACATACTAAATTTTGCTCTTGCTCGAGAGACAAGAATTCAGACTGTTTGTGGACAAAATAAGCAATATTCATTAATATTATATTTACTAAATCATGCCGAACCGATAAACTGTCTATTATTACTTATATAGATTTCGATTTCGTATACCTTTTGTTAAAAAGGTTTTGTTCCCGCCCTTCGTAAATTGAATGAAATTGTCCTAAAATTCGATTTCGAAGAAAATCGTATCTCTCACCTTTAGTATTTGACGTTTTCTATTAAGTGGGTACAAGGAAGACTTCCAATGTTTACTTTATTTATTCAGGAAATGATAGATTTTGTCCAATGACAGTGATTTCTTATGAAATTTCGTCGTTCTTTATATTCATAACAATAAACAGATAGCTTTCATTTTAAACTTTATTACATAATTTATAAATTACGCAATGGCATTGCCTTTTATTTATAATTAATTATGTGAATTATTATTTCGTAACTTAAATTATAAATATGAAAGTTTCTCTGTTTGGATGTATGTCCGTCAATCACGCCGAAACTACTGAACGGATTTTGGTGAAATTTGGTATACAGATAGGGATTAAGCTGACTTAGATAATAGGATCCATTTTATCCCACTAAACATTTCCCTAGAGACCACGCGGGCGAAGCCGCTGGCGAAAGTTAGTTTTCTATAAATGTCTAATCTAATACATCATTATTCTATTAATCTCCCCAATAAAGGGGTTTTCTTATGGAGGGAATGAAATAAATATTTAACTATTGTGGCTACAACAAATAAAAATTAATTATTTTAGTTTTGTATACATCCGTTGTGGAACTAATCGTTTTTTATATTGCAAAATAAGTATGCTTGTCGCGCCTTTAATACAATATTTTTTCCATGGTGGTTCATTTTAAAGCTAAAGAAAAATAACTTTAACGGAAGTCGACCTACTTTTATCATATGCACCCCACTCTACCTTTTCTTAGAAGTTAACCACATCTGCAATATTTAATAACGTGAAGAGTTCTTTTGTAATATTATGTTGTATAACAAGAAGAACTTTATTATTGTTGTATATGTTGTGGCTGCAACCTCTTCTGCTTATTAATCTTGAGAAAGTTGAAATATGACCTTACAATGAGTTATAACCGGTTCATATACCGGCTCATCCTCTTCAAGTTTAATGTTGCCACAGAAGTTGTCCATTATATTCTTCTTCGCAAACCAAAAATGGTTGTATGATGTTCAATAAGTAGTTTAGATATGTAGGTGTGGTAATGTTACCAACACAAGCAGGTGTACTTTGATATTTATACGAGGGTCAAACTGAAAGTTCTTAGAAAATCAAAAACTGATTACATTAGCCAGTTATTAGTTTTATTATATCTTTTCAAAATATTGTCCATTCACGTCAATACACCGCTGCATGCGATGGAACCACTGGGAAAAGCACTTTGCCCACTCGTCCTTAGGGGTCTCTTCAATGGCATCGCGATACGCAGCCACCGCTTCTTCAGCATTCATAAACCGCTTTCCTTTAAGGTTTTCTTTAATTTTTGGAAATAAATAAAAATCACAAGGCGCGAGGTCGGGGCTATACGGCGGGTGACCCAGTAATTCAACGTTTGATGTCGCCAAATAGTCGATCGTTCGCTTGGCGGTGTGCGACGAGGCGTTGTCGTGGTGAAGGAGGATCCTACTGCGAGGTCGTTTCTCTCGAACTTTTTCCAAGACAAGTGGCAAACAATTGGTAGTGTACCATTCTGCAGAAACTGTTTTTTGATCCTCTAACACAATTGTTGCAAAATGACCTATCCTTCCAAAGAACGAGGCCACCATTTTTTTTCCCGCACTTCGATCTCTCTTCACTTTAGTTGGCAACTCCTCGAAAGGAAACACCCACTGAGCAGATTGTCTTTTGGTTTTAGGATCATAACAGTAAATCCAGCTTTCGTCACCTGTTAGTATGTCGAACACAGCATTTGAGTCACCTCCGTTAAATCTTTCAATCATTTTACGACACCAATCCACACGATGGAGTTTTTGAGCCTCAGTCAAATTATGAGGTATCCACCGGGCGCAAAGCTTCCTGACCGCTAAATGTTCGTGGAGGATTTTGTGCACTTGACTCATACCGATGCCTAAGCTTGTCCGAATCTGTTGATAGGTCACTCTTTTGTCAGTCTCTATCATACGCCGCACAACACAGATGTTATCTTCAGTCGTCGCCGTAGAAGGCCGTCCCTCACGTAAATCATCAGTGAGATTAGTGCGACCACGTTTAAACTCATTAAACTAGTTGTAAACAGTCGCACGAGATGGGGCTTCATCGTGAAAGGCCAATCGTAGTCTATCATAACTTTCTTGTTGACTTAAATGACATCGAAAGTCATAAAAAATCATTGCACGAAAATTTTCTCGTGTTAAATTCATGATGACGTGACACAGACAATTTTCAATTTGCCGCCAAATCGTAAAACAAATGACAAATGAATGAAATATATACTCAGTAATATTGGCAAAGAGTTATATTTTCAAATTTTAGAATTATTTTTTTATTATATTGTTTATAAGTGGCCAGTTCTAAGAACTTTCAGTTTGACCCTCGTAATAGATAGGTGCCTTTTATTTATGATGTTACTTATCGAGCCCTCCTACACTAATCATATATTCTATTTTTAAATATAACGTCTCTTTGCTTTTTGATAGCTATTTCAAATAAATAGCAGCTTTGTCTTACCTCGGTAGGAGTAGCTCGGTGGCGTAGTGGATTAGCGCCGCGGCCCGTGATCGTAGTCGTAAAGCAACTTTCACAAGGGTCGGTCACGGGATGGGTGACCAAAAAATTATTATCTCGAGCTACTCCGTGCTTCGGAAGGCACGTTAAGCCGTTGGTCCCGGCTGTATTTGCAGTCGTTAATACCCTCCAATCCGCATTGGGCCAGCGTGGAGGGTCATGGCCCATCCTCCTTAACCATCCATAAGGAAGGCCTGAGCCCCTGCAGTGGGGAGTAAAAGGGCTGATGATGAATTGTCGTACCTAAGACGACGTCTGACATACCCTGTCTGTTAGGCAGTGTGTGTAAGAGTGCATTTAGACGAGCGAGAAATCTTGCGTACGGCCGCCATGTGATGGTCACGTACTAGCCGCGTACCTGTGCCTATTTACAGCAAATTTATTGACAAGGCATCAAACGTTTAAATTCTTCGCAACTAACGGCATCGGCGCGGTCAAAGTTAAAAAATACTCTCAACCGCCCGTGCCGCGCGCTATCCATATATAAGTGCGTTCAGACCAGGAACAAAGTGGTCGATATATTCCACTTTGAGAAATCTGTCGATTAGGCCACAACATAATTTTTTCTCGGCTACCGAATTGATTTCTCGGAGCCACCACGCCGCGCTTGCTCCGCATTTTGGCTAATAATAAATTATTCTTATTATAAACGCAACATAACACAACCCAACTGATTCCGATGCGGTTATCACAGTCACATAAGTAATTTGTTTATTAAGGACTTATAGCCTGTATATATAAAAATGTCTATATTCAAATACACCCTTAATCAGTGACACAAACGTCAGCAAATTGCTTAAATCGATTGGTATAAATATGTCAAACCCGAAATGCACAATCCTAATTAAAATCTCAGAATCCGATTCTGCCAGTCAAATGTAGAAATTGAAAAAGGCTCATCCGGTATGAATGAAACCAATACGTGTCTAATCCAAAGCTCGAAATGACGAACGGTTTAAACACAAAAAAAAAGTTGTAAGAGGCGCTCACATCATCAGATCATAAATTATTTTTGTACCTTTAAAAGAAGCTTTCAAAGTCTGCTTCAATTTAAATTTATGGTAATTATGTAGCAATGTATTTAGTGATAATTTATCGGATTTGCCTAGATTTTTATCCGACTACGCCGGCCGGAGCGAAAAGGAGGTTTAAGATTTTGGCCGGTACATAAGTATGTAAGAATGTTCATCTGTTCAGTTATAATTTCGAAATTACTCATCGTATGAGGTATCATAAGAAGCGTCTAGTTGTCCGCGTTATTAACGTTACATTAAATTGGCAACAGCCCTCTAGAGAGCATAATGTAAGAAACTAGAAAATATACATATTATGATGAGTGGTATACGACTACGCTGACCTTTGGTCATCAATATTATAATATAGCTACCGCTATAATATTTTTATTTGTTGAAAACTTTTTAGAGCGTGATTTAGCTGTACCTAGTCGGGTTTTAGTTTTTAAACTATTTTTTTTTTCATTATTCATTTATGTTGTTGATTATATGCCCGTTATCCAAAGTTAGGATATAAGATATATCCACGTACTAATTTGGTGCTGACCCGCAGAAATAAGAGAAAATCTCTATTATAAGGTCACTAATCGCACCAAGATTAAATATTTTTAACTTATAATGTCGGACCCTAAGAATAAGCATAGATTGAATCAGTCTTATTCATTTCTTTTAAATTAGTTTTGTTAAATACGTTAGAATCAAGGCAGATCCTTACAAAGTTCAGAATCTAAAACTGTAAGCAGCTTAATTCCTTCTAAGTATACCAAAGTTAAGTTTCTTTAACAAAAGGTTTTAAAGTTATTGTTTTACAAAATTAAGGGTTTTTTTCACATTAAGAGACGTGGATGAATCACGAATATATAATATGTTGTTGGTGTAATATGCTGGTTTTAATTAATTATAACGGTCACTTGAATTCGAGGAAGTCTTTCGACTGAATGAAGAAGTATTTCATTATTAAAAAATACAAGTTCATTTCTATAGTCTCACCACAATTTTTTTTTTACCCTTCTGCTAAAACGCCATTTGGAGAGCAGGACACGTTTCAAAACGCGGAAACTAAGAAAGCTCGTAGTGTTATGTTGCGTAATACGTTCGAGTGTTACCTTCGGGAAATTATGATTTCTTTCTGGTGCTGGAATATTTCATCGTACGAAACGATCCTTTGTTTGTTAAGCCTAATCGATACTCGTCATTCCTATAGCACGTCCAGTAACCTGTTTACCGAGTCCTTTTAAAATGACAAAAGGTGTATGAATAACCGTAATATACTTACTTGATGATATGTATAAATGAACCCTGAATTATATATAACATCTTCAAATACAACGAAAACCATATTGACCTAACCAAATTCGGTACCTATTCACATTATTTACTATGTGAACAGAAACTTTTTCTATATAAGTATTAGCTTGCTGCTACATCCTTAAAAAAAGACATTCGTTTCAACAACAAAAGTGTTTACTTTGTTTTTGCGTACCTCACATAAGGACTTAAGGACCTACTACATATATTATTATACGAACTGTCGTCTCGTTAAACTTCACGCAACTATTTATTTTTTCATCTTGTCATAATACTATTTGGGTTTTAGCCATCTTGATCGAACACCTACCAAATGACATTGAAATTTCTGATCTTATGCCGACTGGTCATTGGTCACCTTCTTCCCTCCTTTGTGGGAAAATTTCCGTATATATTTATGTAAAATATAGTTAGTGCCTATTCTATGTTTGTACGCTGGCGGTTGTTGCTAAAATGTTGATGTCGTTCTAACAGCCAATGTCGCTAAGTAATAATATAATGATATGGTTGCTTAGGTGTTTAGATTGTCTAGCCTGGTCTAACCATTGTGTATGCATACAAACGCGTGGTGTACGTAAGTACAGACAGCACACAACGATATTGTGCTCGCGGTCAGCTGCACCCATGTCATTTCCAAATAGTAAAATCGCACGCACACATACACGTCGACCTTCCCATTGTCCCGATTAACTTGCTATAGTTTCGTACCGTGAGTATTTCCCTCTGTATGTTCCTTGTATCCTATATGTAGTGAGATCTAAGAGTACATACATTTACTGTTGGCGTAATAGTTTCACGTTTCCCGGTTGCTTACGTAGTTACGTTTATATAGCAGACGACTGACCTTTTGGTGAACTTTTCAGTCGAAGGAAGAAACTTTTTACTCGGAACTAATGATATGAGTTTTTTTTTACCAGTTTAGCTTTTAATTACAATAAATATTACAAGAGGTAAAGGTAAAGAATGCTTTTAGTATAAATGACTTATGGAACAGTCAGTTTCTTCTCTAACGGGCGTTTTCTATATCTTACTTACACATGACTAACTGTTAATATCTCCAGTAGTTATTACTGTTTGTATAAGCATAATTAGCATTGGATAGATAGCCAAATCCTATCCACAGTACCTATCTATCTCTCGGAGGGTCGATCGCTAACAATAGATAAGTATCTTTTCAGAGACGCTCTAGAGCTTACCGAAATGTCAGATGGTATCAGTAGATAGCTATCTTTCACCATCACCACCGTCACCACCACCACCACCACCACCACCACATTCTTTGCCACTTTCACCCGCTTCAAACACTATATCAGAGCATATTATTGCCTCATCTGGCAATACAAGGTCAACATACAAGGTCTCCCGCCGTAGTTTTGCGAAACGATGGCGTAATTTTCGACTTTCATAAGTGCTCTGTAACAACCTAAACTGAATAAACAATTTTGATTTGATACATATCTACCTCAGCTGCTTCCATTGGTCTATGCACTTGATCTTCTCTATCTCCACCGAATTCGACTGTAAAACCATTACATGTGGACCTTAGGATTGCAACAACACGGTCAAGAACATCATCTGGCCCAATAACAGACTCCTCCTCCAGTCTGTAAAATAATAGTTATTTAAGATACGAGTGCGGTAAGTAAGGTTTTGCCTTATAGCGAGGGTTTTCATTGGCACGAATTCGAAAAACCTTTTACGCTCAAGTTTCTTACAACATTTTTCAATGTTTTTTGCGAGGAAATAAAACAAATATATAGGTTAATAAAAGTATGTATTAAAGGTAAAAATTATTTGTTAAAATTAAACGTGATATTTGAACATGTTTTCGTGTCATACATTTTCATTTGAAAATATTTCGTTCTAGGCTCCTTGAAATACTTTTGCCTCTAAAGTCTGACATATTTTCATCAATTTTTTTTTAAATTATTTGGTGCACGGCAAAAAAAAATTAAAAAATACTTTTAAGCACGTGTGCAGTAAAGGATTTCAGTACATTTTTATTTAATACGTGTTTAAAGACTCACTTTCGGTGTTTACAATGGATTAAAAGATAGCGCTTTATGAGCAACTGCATTGTAAACATAATTTTGATACATATAAAAGCCACTGTACTGTACCTATATTGTATACGTGCAAGGTATTATGTGATGCATTTTTCCTATCATACCTCAAAATTATTCTGCCTTATAGCTGCAGAACGTTTCCTAGCAGCCTTCTTTAAGTTTTCCTATTTAAGGAGAAGTTGCTCTGGACGCCAAGGTTCGCCTAAGTGGGCACTAAAATCATGCGCAGTGACTTTCCATGCCATCTCTTTTTTTTATCTATTGTTGGTAGCATTTGTTAACCTCGTTGTTGTAATTTTTGTTTTATTATCAAGTCAAGCAAGAGCATGACTTCATCTTTGTCCAAAAATCTTGCTTTCATCTGAAAATGAGAATTTTCGTTATTTTAAATAACTTAAATTACCTATAGGTTAATTAGAAAATAAACTTGTTAAAGTCAGCTAATTTACGGTTAAATACGTACGGTTGCAATTTTATGAGCCATTGCCGTTGCCGTTATACGAGTAATAATTAAAACACAATTTATAAGCACATCAAATACAAAAAAAAACCCAATCAAAAGGACTCTACGCTTTTTCTTTTGTTTGTTTGGTGACAACTGACACTGTTACAAAAGGCGTTTCATTTCAATTGCAGTTATGCAGCGATGTTTCACTATCATTATATATTTCAACACAATGTTGCCCCTTATAAGTGATTTTTGTAAGAATTATGTAACATATCACTAAAATAATAGCAATTATAGTACGAATTAACAAAACAAAACTGTTTTAATGATATTTTAAATCATACTGTCATTTGTATTTAAAGCAAAAATGAAACGTTTCGGAAGAATGCGCTTACTGGAGTTACAGGGTGTTATCTACTGTTTATCTGAGATAGCATCCTTCTGTTAAATGTAAGTAAGATATAGAAAACGGCCGTGAATATATCCAAAATGTACATATATTTAAAAAGATTGATTGATAGCAATTCAAAGTGCAGCAAGTCTATGGACAGGAGATCTTGAGAAGAATTGGCAAAAATACAATACTTTGTTTCTTTTTCTCTCTTCAATTTATACAAGCTTTTATTTACAGTTGCCATGTTAGTTAGTTTGTTAGTGTGGAACAAATCTTACAATCCCACTTCGCTGAAATTTTGCTATCATGTATCTTAGATGACAATGCAATGTTAATAGGGAATGGCGCATCTAATGATGGAATCGAATGGTATCTCTATAATTAATATAAGCACACGAGAAGGACCCCCAAGGACTTTAGTCCGAGATAATATACATAGTCTATATTTGGAACTGGAAGATGTCCATAGGAACTTGTAATTAAGTAACGCAACCGTGTCGAGTTTACCCTTGTTTGATTTGTCTATACAAGAACTCTAGAAATCCAGAAATTTTTTAATTTTGAATTGTCTAGTTACAGAGTCGTAACAAAATAAAATTGCGTCTGCATCTACATAATCGTGTGTAATATAGTTGATACGATTACGAAGTATAAAATCTATTTAATTTACTAGTGCCATGTGATTAATATTTTTTATTATTTTCGTAGGAAAAAGCAGTTGTTTTTTAACAAGAATGATTGAGAATTGAAAAAAAAAAAACTTTAAAATTGGAAACAATATCAAGAACTGTAAAAAATATAATGCATAATATAAGAATAAATATAGAATTATTTTTTCTTGTAATAGGGTAAGGATGCCGAATATGAGATACCATTTTTATTTTTGGCTATAAAACATAGATTATTGCACTAATCATTGTGAAAACTGCAGCATTTGATAGGGTCTTTAATGAAGTTTATTTATGAGAGACCGTTTAGTTCTGAGTATAATACATTTTTTATTATATCAAAAAATATTAAGAAGTTCAGAAATCGACGTCTCAGGCAACTGGTCTCCTATAATGAGATACTAAGGTTCTTTAGGGTTTGAGTATAGATTTAGAGAAAAAGGAAAGAAATTAATTTGAATTAAACTTTTTATTGGCTATATTCTATAATTAACAACATCATACTCCTAAATAAATAGGTCTGAGTACGACCTAATATATTTATGTAATGTACATAGTTATAATTTATATTAAACTTATCATAATCACAGTGATTTTCAAATGGCACTTATTAAACAGTATCAAAAACAAAAGTATTATGCTAAATCTTAGATATGATTTATGTCAGACTCATCATAATCACAGAGATTTTCAAATCATACTTATTAAACAATATTATTAATCAACAAAAGTCAAAACTTTCATTCTAAATCTTAGACATTTAAACACAACACAAAAATCGATCTGTGGTTACTTCTCCACAATCCATGGTCCCAGGATTTCCTTTTGATCGGCTTCATCTAGTAAAAAGGATTTTTCAAATAGTCATATTTTATGCGAGTCGTATGCGAGTCAACACTATACTACAGTCTACTACACACTATACTATTTTATTGTACAAAGCGTTGACTTTTATACATCAGGTATTATTTAGAACTCATCATTTTGTTACGATAGGCTCGATTAAGTATTTTTATTAAATATTCTTTATAGTCCAGAAGTACTTATGTTATTATTTTTCTTTATGACTTCTTCATAAGTAAAGAAATAAAAGGTCTGACAAATATATTCCTTTCGCCTTTATGTTAAACATAAAAAGGGAAAGGGTTGGAAAAAAATGAATGCTGAATATCAAACGTACAAAGCACGCGCTCACCCGAATTTCGCAGTCGGAAAAATACGCTTGCGTTAAGCCTTTATAGACAGATTTTCACTTTAGTAGATCTGGGATTAACACTCGTGACGTCACACAGCTACCGATTACTTGCACACAGACCGGGTGATCGACCACAGCCTGCATTGTTTACATAGATAAATACTCAGCCACTACGAACGCTATCTCGCCGCATTTCACTTGGTACAATGAGCGTCCGCGTCGGTTCGTTGAGTGGCCCTTGACGACGGAACACCGCCGACTGCACTCACAAAACAAACACATGTATAGGTGACACGGTTCATGTTATTCCAAGAGATTGCCACTATGTCGCCGTTCGTTGAATGTCACCACGAGTTCTAGTTACATTATTTTTTCAAGGTGAGAATTTAAAAGTTAAAACAAGGCGAAGTGCTGGTGTCGCGCCACACGGAAGTGTAGAGTTCTTTAGTTGGAAATTTATGTGTGTGTGATTACTAAAATTAATCAACAAAATAAAATCTATCTCCCGAGAATGTAAACTGCCGAAAAAAATATTTTTTAATAGATTATAATCTGTCGAAGGTGAATTGAGAAATAACACGTACCAGCTGCTTTGTTGAACGTTATGTGCCCCGCGCCGCTATATATCGTAGTTCAAATTGTCATTGAGACGATTATAAAGTGTTTTGGTAATTTAATATAACAATAATTGCCGATTAAATTAATCTGTGGTTAACTAAAGTTACAGGTTAGCTAAAGTTTAAAAGATAAATAACTATGAGTCGCAGAATACCAAATACCAAACAAGACCAACATTTTTATAGTTGACAATTTAACATACACACACTACTCCATTGAAGTTTCTAAATCGATAATTGAGACAATAGCTCCAATCTTAGCTTATATATGTAATGAATGTCCTGATAGTGGTATTTTTCCTGAGCTCATGAAATATAGTAAAATTATTCCTTTACATAAATCGGGTAGCACATCTGACCCTACTAACTTTAGACCTACATCCGTGCTACCTACGTTTAGTAAGATTTTTGAAAAAATCATGCTGGATCAAATACAAACGTACTTTTACAAGAATAAGCTTATGAATCGACAACAATTTGGTTTTACAAGGGGTCGCTCGACAACCGAAGCCGGTGTCGAGTTAATACAAGAAATTTTTAATGCCTGGGAGGATTCACATGATGCGTTAGGTGTTTTCTGTGACCTATCTAAGGCATTTGATTGTGTTTTTCATGAAACATTGATTAGGAAACTGCATTTTTATGGATTTAGAGATAACTCATTGGATTTTATTGTCTCATACTTGACTGACAGAGTACAGAGGGTTGATATCAATGGCAAAAGATCCCCTGGATCAAAAATAAAGATGGGCGTTCCGCAGGGCGCAATACTTGGTCCTTTCTTGTTTTTGATTTACATAAATGACTTGCCTTATTTCGTAAGGGATGATCACGAAATAGTTTTGTTTGCGGATGACACTTCACTCTTGTTTAAAATTAAATGAGTAAACCACTAAATGACGATGTGAACAATTCTATCGCTAAAGTAGTACATTGGTTTAACGTAAATAATCTTCTCCTTAATGAAGGAAAAACAAAATGCTTAAAATTTGTACTACCTAATGTTAAAAAAGTAGATATAAATGTTAATATAAAAGATAAGAACATGGGCCTAGTGGATACCACAGTATTTTTAGGAATAACATTAGATTCTAAACTACAGTGGGGCCCACATATTGATAGATTGTCAAGTAGACTTAGCTCTGCAGCATATGCCGTAATGAAGATACGTAGGTTAACTGACATAGATACTGCCAGATTAGTATACTTCAGTTACTTTCATAGTGTTATGTCGTACGGTATCCTATTGTGGGGAAATGCTGCCGACATACAAACAATTTTTGTGCTTCAGAAAAGAGCAATTCGATCAATTTATAATCTTAGAATTAGGGACTCTTTAAAGGAGAAATTTAAGGAAATAGACATTATGACTGTTGCTTCTCAATACATATACGAGAACTTAATGTACGTTTGTAAAAATATTAGTTTGTTTTCTATAAAAAGTGATGTACACAATTTTAATACAAGAAATAAAAATAAATTAAAGGTGCCTGTCACTAGACTGCAAAAAGTTAATAACTCATTCAAGGGTCTTTGTGTGCGCTTCTACAATAAGGTCCCAAGCAAAATACAACAATTAGATATCATGCAGTTTAAATCTACTATTAAAAAAATACTTATTAAAAAAGCTTATTATAAGGTGTCCGATTATATAACAGATAAGAACGCTTGGACTTGAGATGATCCAGCAACTTGATAGGTGATTACTTCTAAACTCATTATCTTGTTAACATTATTATTAAATGATTATGTTATCATTATAAGACCATACTTTTTTTTTTCTATCTCTGTTTATAATGTATTGATCTGGTAATGACATGGTTTTTGTAAATGTCATTACTCTTATTAGAGCTGGTGAGTTTCTTGCTCGTTCTTCTTATCAGCCAAAAGACGTCCTGAACGAGTGGTAGGGAAAAAATGTTGGACGATTCAAAAGTACTTTTAAGAAGTCTATTTGAATAAAGATTATTTTGACTTTGACTTTGACAATAGATTGTAATCTGACGGCTTAAATTCGATTATAATATATCAAAAAATAATTCGTCATATTGTAAGTACAGTATGCAGTATAACTGATCACTGTTTTTTTTGACAGTACAGTAGGTGGGAGGACCTAAAATTGAATTTTCATAAGATTTACTCATATCATTTATGCAAACCTAATAATAACTAACAGACGGCCATAGCGAAACATAAAAACTCCTTGTTACATACATAACCCTATTTTTAGGGATCCATGAGTTAAAAAAAAATCTTTTTGTTCATTGTTCAATATCTAAAATGAACAAAATAATACATTTTTTTATTAACAAATTTCTACATATACTAAACAACCAACTAAATAATTACTTAAAAAATTATGAGATTTGCCATAGGCATTAGGAGTAAATTGCTTAAAGTTGTTTCTCAGAATCAATTCAGGAAAAAATTACAGAAATATACATACTTAAATGAAATTTCGCTCTTGGAATTCCTTTGGGAATGGTTGGACTGATTGGGCTTTTTGTTTTTATATTCGCAGAAACCCGATTTAGGTACCCATAATTTTGTACAGGAAGCTGTCTATTTTTGCTGAAATAAAAAGTAGAAAGCTTCCTGTACAAAATTATGGTATAACTAGCTTTTGCCCGCTACTTTGTCCGAGTGGTTTAAAGTTAAGAACTTATCAAACTGTACTTAAACAGGTTTTCGTTTCTGATTTAAGGTTTTCAAAGGATCAGTTGATTGCAGTTTGATGTAAAAACTTAAATTATTGAGAATTATGTAGAGAGTTGATGTTTTGTACTTTTCTCAATTCAGGAACCGGCCATTAGTCAAGTATTTCAAATACACAATAGGAAATTTGATATAGAATAGAAACTTAGGAATGCCCAGTATTTTAATATCTGTTTTACGTACCACTGCAGTCAGATAATTAAAACATATATCTTAGTAGATACTATAGTTTTTTGTTTCCTTTATGGCCATAGAAAATGAGTATAGAATTTAAAAAGTCTGAAAATTAGGAAAGACTGCGAAAATAGTTCACGAACATGGTCATTGAAATTGAACCATAACAACATTAAACTAACCAATTTTAATTAAATTCTTATTCATATGAAAGCAAACATCTTATAAACGTCTTACATATAGGATCAAGTTTTATCATATGAAGTTAATAGAATTGAGCGGTGTTACCCAGTCGTGCCTTCTATAATGTGGAGTGACGTTTCGCTCATTCACATGTTCCGTCGAAAAAAAATCGAGAAGTAATATTTTTCATGTCGAAGATATTCTGAATAGAGAGAATTTATATGAGGTGTACTCCTGGAGTCATTTCATAGTGCTGCTATTAGAAAGAAAGAGTCGTCTCTGAATGTACTCTATGTATCTATGGTGGCGTCATTCGTAACATGACAAGCTCGAGAAACATTTTGTCTACATCCAAATGATACTTCACAGGTGAGCCGATACAATATCTCATTGTCGACTCTAGAAAGATTTATTATTGTTATTTGTTTCATAAAACAAGTTAGGTATATATTTTCCCTAAGCCTAAAATTTGCGACGTACGTTATTTGTAGTAACAAAACAATATTGTATTGTCTGTCTGAAAGATCGGTGCATACAATTTGATTATATTTGAATTGTTAACATTGTATTTTTGGCCGTGTATTGTAACTCCACCGATTTTGGGTTTCTTTTTTAATCCATAATAATCATCGAAAAATATAAATCTATATTTTATCGATCTCGCTTCCTGGCGTTGTAATTTAACCAGTACCAGTTAGTTATTTTTGATTTCAGTGAATAGTCAAAATTTTCTGAAAATGACTAACACGCAGAATAACGCACAATAGGCCGTCAATTGATTGTTTCAATAGTCTTTGGCGATCCACTCAAGCTACAATAAGCAAATCACGATTTTGATAGGTGCTGAATAATTTCAAATATCTGTGTAACATTTATAATTTGAATTATTTGATACTCGTGTATCTTCGGCAATAGATGCGTTGTATCTTGTCTTTTATTTATAAGGTTATTAGGCATTGTTATATAATTTCAATGTGTTTTTAAGTTTTAGATTCACCTATGATTTAAATGACGGAAACGGTCTTAACAAACATTAAACTATGAAACGAAACAGTAGTGTGAATAATCAATATATGAATAAAAGGGTTGTTGTTTTGTAATAACAAAATAAACAGTTTCGATCGTGTCGTCGGCGGATAAGTGGAATTTGTTGATATTTGTGTGTAAGCAACAGGTAGAGGTTTAAAGACTGTCCGCCGTCACGCGAGCACGCGACGGACGGGTGCGGTCGTTCCGCTCGCCCCGCCCACCTCGGCTTGATCGGTTGGCGTCGTCGGCCGTGCATGTCCTTTGTGACGCTTGATAATTAACATACGTACATCTACGGCTATATAATGAGGAATAGAAGTTAGATGTTTCAATTACGTCTTTATGTTGCTAAACTAAATATTTTTAAACGCCGTTAGAGTCGTCAAAAATACGACTGTCTTATTATACGTTTTACTGTAAGAAGTTTTCGAGCTAATATTAAGTAGTTGGAAAATTAATTAACATTTATCTGTTTTGTCCGAATAAAAAAATAAATTCTAGAAAACTCGTTTTATTCAATATTAATTTTTAATGCTTCAGTACAAAATGTTTATAGGTCTGAATTTTCTGTACACAACAGTATTATTGACAGAAATACAAAGCACTAGTTCATCATAAGATAGACTGGTGGCTAAAATACTCGCTGTAACAAAAACTAAAAGTTTACTTACTCATTTTTTGGACATATCCTTAATCTAATAATCTAAATCTAATATTTTTAGTAAGTTGATGCAGCGGAAAAGGAAATGACAGTGAATCTTATCAATGCCGAGGCTCACACATAGCGTATTAAATCGATCTAACGGGTAAAAATTATTTATTTTAATTAATTTGCAACTCACCGTGCAGAAATCTCTGTTCGATTCTTTTTTAATGTATGTCATTGAAATTGATTTTCACTAAATAACCACCCAAAATTTTTGCTCTAGATAATGTAATGTAATAAAACCACGTGCTGTTTGATAATGATGTCAGAAATTGTAAAAACAAGCGAACATATATGAAAAGGATATTGAAATTGAAGGAGGCGAAAGATGTATGTCCCCGTCCAGTGAATCTTAACTCTCTTCTTTCTATTTCTGACAAACCAGGCTTTCTACGTCTTTGGAAATTTATTAAAAAACATAATATCAAATTATAAAAATAAGTGCTGCAAAATCCTCTTTTATGTATTTCAATGATCGTGGTTATAGTGATATTTGCTCTTGTGTTGTTTTTTTTTAGGTAGAGAAAGAACAATCTCAAGAAAGAATTGGTTAATTATAACTACCGTTCAGTCTCTTGAGTCACGTGTCTCTCTCACTACGGAATGTTGGCAAAATTTCCGTGTATAACGGAACAAATCCATATGAAAAAAAGACACAGTAGCTTGTGACATTCGGTCCTGCAGAGCGATTCTGTAAAAATCCGAACCCGAATTCGAATTCACTCGTGTGTCTGAATTAACGACATTTAGTGAAGAAATTCCATTGATTCCATTTTTTGTCTTTTGTCTCAGATATTCTATTCCTATGTCATTTCGAAACTCTCTTCACTTATGTCACGAGACGTTCTTACCAATTAATTCATGATTGAGAGGATGCCGCTTTTTGAAGTGAATTCGTATGACCTTGGTGAATTGGAATTCGGGTTTGTATTTACACAGTATCGCAGGTCTGCTTACCCCGCAAGGGTTACGGCGTGAAGATATAGATAATGTAATAATAGTCTCTGATTTTGATGAAATTGAATATAATGAAATTTTCAGATCTAAGTAAAACTTGCTTTATGTTTTATACTTCTTTTTATCCCTAGAGAGTGATCGGTATGCCTCACTCCCAATGTTGAATATGTAACAATCGTTTTTGTAGACACAATCAGTCGGGTGAATATTATGGTTAGTAGAATTTCAAAAATGTGTTTATTAGAAAAAATAAGAGGGAATAGCCGATTTTCGTAGAATATTGTTAACTTGTTTTTGAAGCAGGATTAATAAGCAGCTTTCTGCCATGTTATTTCTGCCAGGTTAGTTCGAATGGAGTTCGTGCAGTTATTATACTTATATGTGAAGCAAAAACTTTGGTCTCCACGATACGACCAAAATTACACGACGTGTATGAAGCTAATGATATGAAGTGTATGAAGCTAAGTTAATTTTGATAAACTGTTATATGATTACTATCTGTTCTGTATAGTCAAAAAACTATTCCGTGTTGATAAATTTATTCTTGATTAATCCAGCCATTTCTTCTCTATTAGTTACATTACTTATTATTCTCCTTAAATATGTTATTTATTACTGAAGAATTAATTACTTATATAGGCCCTTCAATATGGACTCTCCTTCGCGTGTTTTTCATTATACACAATGCCACAAGACTATCAAGCCTTTAATTATGTACTACGAGTATGAATCGGCATCGGTAATGTTCAGCGTATGTGTATTGCCAGCCAGTGTCCATTCAGCCGCCGCATTGAGCCTACGTACATACAAACACGCCACCGCCAGGCGATGAATCTGTCACATCCGCCACATACAAACGGACATGTTGTTCAACAGATCATTTAGTTCCCGACTGCGAAACGAAAGAAGAGAAGTTGTGCTAGGTAATCCGAAAACTTCTAAGATGTGTCTATGTTCACGAACGCTTTTGTGAAATTGACGTTATATATTTTTACACTTTTTATATTTATGTTCGTACAATAATAAATGTTGTGTCAGATATCCTGATCAATGTTTTCCTTACTCAACATCACATTCGGAGTAAATTGGCATCCGAAACATAAAACGAATAACCTACTTTATATGTCTAACACGTAACGGCTCATATAAATTTTATTTACCTATTTGCTTTCCGCTTATCACATAAAATTTTATATCACACGACTTCCGACTTTCTACTGTAGATACTAAAATATTCATAGAGAAATCACGCCCGTCAAAGTCTTAACGCGCACGTTAAAAATTATTAAGTTATTTTTACCTTTTATTTTCTACGCTTCCTAACGAAGCGAAGAAACCATAGAATATTCATAGAAAGTTCTCGACAAAAAGTCGATTTAGTGATTAGGTTTAGAGCTGATGTAAATAACAAGTGCGCAACCAGCTGTCTTTGAACTACCACATTGATGATGTGTAGCGTCCATCGTTGAATCCGTTACTATGAGAAGTCACTTACACTCTTCACTCCACCGGCAGTTTACATTATGGATATCCAACTCAAAACCCTGTTCCTTTCACTTGGCACAACATCTAAAATAGATTCCTTAGATCCGATGCCTTTCCGAAATGTCACCCTTCCATAAACATACTTATTGACTCGATAAGAGCAAACTAATTCTGCATTAATAAGGGGACGGATATGGCTTAGCTAATCGTGGTTTTGATTGATGAATTAATTATACGGTTATTTGGCGTACGAATTAAAATTAAAAGAAGGGAAAATATGCGGTCTTGTGTTACGCCTGAAGCTCCTCTGAACCTTTATAAGATGTTACTTATTAACCTAAATATTATATTTTCCTCATTGAATTTATCCTTATTCGGAAAGTTTATACCGATACCGAATTACCGAAATTTTAAAAGACAGAACACGCGTTCTACACTTATTAGTACTAAACTAATACGTGTAGAACGCATGTTCTGTCATTTGAAATTTCTAGTCGGCGTCGATATAAAAGTATTGTTGTTTTTTTCCGACCTTTACTAAATTAATAGTTTCAATGGTGGATAATGGTTTTGTAATGTTATGAATTTATTGTTTATGTTACGCGTGACACGTTCATACTTCTATGTTAGATAATTACCACAATTATAATCTGTTTTGAAATAATTCATATTGGTGGTATAGCTAAAAAAATGTTAAAGTAATGTATAACTAAATGTGTGTGAAAAACAGACTAGATCTATCAAATTGAATAAAACTAATTTTGTTTGATTATAGTCAAAAGACTAACAGTAAAAAATCTTGAAAAGTAGTCTTCTGATCGTTTGTCTTATGTCTTAATACAAAGCTATCTGTCGTCAATAATGCGTATTTAGAGGTGGTTCGATTAAAATAGCTTAATAATGTCTCTAAAATCGGTCGTAAATGGATCGCGTTATCGATCACAACTTTGTCTGCGCCGCTGTTTTGTGATGGATTATTTGTTTGTTGAGTATAATAAGTTCATTAATGTATGATTTTTTAATATTGAGAACGATCTTTGTTTGTTTAGAGATCGAAGTTCTTATTCTATTATGCTGATAGATTGTATCGAACACCAAAACTCAAAGAAATTGCGAAGTGAAATTAGCGTCTGAAATTGATTTACTTTGTTCGAATGTCTACGAAAGTCGTTACACGTAGCAGCTCTCGTAGCTCCAGCGGAGCGAGCGACAATGTAGTCGCTAATGATGTTGACACTGAAGCGCGCTGGCTGCCCCGCGTTGCGCCACCTTCCCGTTCCCTTCCCTCTCACTCACTGCACTTAAACCCCACACTTCAGTACATGTGAAGCTTCCGAAATTTCTCCAAATCACATTACCAGATATAAAATGTTTAAGCAGAGCGCTGTTTATAATTACATTACCTTTAACAAGCATAAATTATATACTGCTTCAAGATTTGCAATTAAGGCCATCATAAAATGAGATAAATGGATATTTTAGTCAGGAATACTTCAGTCGGTTATTAGAACTGTTGTAAATAGTGATTTCACTTCGTTTTATTCACCAAATCAATTTCAATAGAAAAATTTCTTTAATCAGCTTTATACATATTTATTTTGGTCATTATTTAAAACAGCACACGCAACGCAATAATTTCACTACTTATATTACTATGAAAGATAAATAATACTTGAGATATTTTTTACGACTTATGTTACAACTTTTCAATAATGAAGCAAGATAGAAAGATCCCGTTACTTAAAAAAAATTAACCACCTTAAAAAAAATCAATAAACTAAGTTAATAACTCCATAGTTATTGAGTAGATTGTGTCAACCCCATGGGCGGTTAATATATTCGAGGAACCTTATTGAAGTTTGTTAATAATGGCGTTCATTGCCGATGCCGTTTTTTCTATTATCAGTTTATACGATGTGTTTTGTGTCGTTAGGCTCCATCATGTTCCACGTGCGGCGGCGGCCGGCGGACGCTCAGCCGCGGCGACGTAAGAAGAAGGCCGGCGGCAGCATCGGCAGCGGCGGTAGACCCGGCAGCGAGCCCGTGCTGTTGGAGGTCACGCCCGATGGTACCGCGCTAGAAAACGGCCGCCGGCTACGCATCACTGACGTCGTCGAGGCAAGTTTATTCTCCCTGGAGCGTATGACGAAACAGAAATAAGCTTGTACGTGATTACTGTAATATACAGTACACTTACTGATCACGCGAATTTTATACCGTCTTAGAATGATAGTCTTAAAATCTTGATCTTGACCGCGTGATCTTAGAATTAACCAATATTGTGTTAAATTACGTACGACAGCTCTATGTTTGACTGTTTCTATTTATATAAGTTTATGACATTTCATTTGTCTTTGTACACAGTTGCAACTATCATAACTTAGATATTTAATAATTTTTAAGTACTGTATTGTCAATTTGTCATTACGTAAAGTCTTACTATCGGTTTGGTGTGAACAAAAAATGGTTTTGTATTGAAATGCAATAAGCTGTGTAACGCTCGCTCACATTCGCCGGCAGACGGTATTGGTTTGAACGCATTCAAAATGTTTGAATAGTTATTTTGCTATTTGTGCAGAGAAAAAAGTCATATTCTGATAAACCAGATTACATTTGACCGATGCCTAATTAATGTACCCCACAACGGATCAGACGTAAAGCTAAACGATAGGACATTCGAAAGGATTTCAAAGGCATATTATTCAAGATATAACAACTAACACTCTCCGCCAAATATACCGAAATAGTATTAATATTGTGTTCATCACTTACTTTGGGGTGTATTGTAGTGTGGGATAAGTATTTTTTTATTATTACCTGAGCTGACGTTAACTTTCGATCATCAGAGCGTTCAGATTTTATGGAAATCGCTACAGCGGCAGCGCCATTAGCAGTTACTATGAAACATTACAAATTTCCGTACAAATTCTTAACGCGCTCCCTAGTGAGCGCGTTAACGTAAAACTTAAACTAATCCCTCTGAGCTCTGATAAAATTTATTTGGTAACAAAAACCGACTACATAACTTTTTAGTACTACCGTTTTTCTCTGCAAGAATCCCTTGTCCTCGTTTGTATATAGGATTCAGAGTTTGTCTTATGTAAATCGAAATACGATATTGCGAGCGCACCTCCTATGTATCTGAACTTCGTAACCACAAAACGGTCCGGGAATTGCTGCCGTGAAGTGATATGAAGATTTATGTGATATTCGCATGAGATGCGTATACATTTCAGATGGGGGGCGAACAAATCGTAAATAACAAATTTGCTTTTCGGCTCTATAATTCCAGCAGTTGATAATGTGAACGACATATATATTTAATGAACAATTTGTGTATAATTTTTGTCGTATATGTGTTATGTAGGTAGCATAAGTGGTAATATAGTTAAGGACTATGAACGTTGTAGTAGTACTGTTGCACAAACTCTACTAGATATAGTTTTAAATATATCAAACTGGGTTTTGAATTCTGCATATAACAAAGATTCCAGTAGTAAAGTTATTATCTTATAATGCACAGTACAGGATTGTAATTATATTTCTTTTATTACATGTGAGTAAGACAACATGTCGTCAAAACAAACCCAAAATAAAAATAGTTATTTATTCTTTTTTTAGAATTTTTCAACTCTGTCTAGTAAATTTTGAGTTTACCTATCACAAAAACAAAAAAAAAAACTGTTTATAGTATTTCTTAGTAAATATAACAACATAATATATGATTCTGACGGTCTTGATCCCTTCGTTCATTGGTTGCCAGAACTTCTCGTGTGCGCCCGTACAATATCTTATTCTCCCAGAGGCGGATTTACCCTAAGGCCACAGTAGGCCCTCCCTGGCCTCGGGCTGCCAATAATAACAGAATATTGTGTGTAAAAATCTGAATGAGGGAAACCGTGTACTGGTATATTGTGTCTTCACTATCAGCTGAGATGGAAATGACAATAGCATAACACAACTTTTACATTTTAAACACTTCGAAGTGTTTTCATGGAATATCAAATCACTGTTATTTCTCGGATGTTTATTGTGTCAGATGCAATGTAATCCTATTGTGTAAGCATATGTTTATTCTAAACTGACATAAACCAAAAGATGGAAGCAATAATAAATTACATTATTTCATCACGACATAAGCACAACAATTTTTATAAAATGGGCGGCTAGTGTGTACTTCATCTTTAAGGACGGCTAAATTTGTAAAAGCCTCTGCTCTAGTCTTTGGCTCTGATCCCTTGAGTTCGTTATGTTGCGTATGCAGGATCTAAATATATCTTGTTAATCAATTCCAATACTGGACATATCTTTTTAACATCAAAATGAACTAGTATTTTAAGTACCTATACAAGATTTTCTAAAAACTGTAGACTCGATTCGTCTTTACTGTCGACGGCAAAATGCAGTCACGCTGTCAAAAATTAGACTGCTGGTTTATTCCAAGCTGTTCTAGAGTTTAGTTAATAAATATTTTCTACTAGTCCTAGTTTAAAATAGAGTACGAGTCGTTAAGAGAATTAAATATAATATAAAAATAATATATAATGGGAATAAACGTGTTAGGCCGGACATGTGAATATTTGGCTGGCCGCTACCGTAAAAAGCCAAACATATCCGGTTATAACCGGACACCTGGCAACCCTATCGCGGTCATTGTATTGTTTGACTTACTGTAGTGACATAGATATATTTACATAATACCTACAAACGTGCTGTGTTACACGGTAGGAGATTTAAGCAAAACACAAATCTTTAACTGTGACCTTTATAGATATTGTATCTGTTTGTTTACAAATCTGTTCTTCAGGTGGAGGTTAATTGAAAGCTTAGCTCCCTTCAACTGCAACAAAAATTGAGCCTTAAGGTGTCTTACTATCTAACTTATGAATTTTACGTATACAGCAGTTATAGTTTGATTTCGATTTATGTATGTCTGTCAACACTCCGCTAAAGTAAATTTAATATATGTCTTATTTCCTATCGCATAATGACGATCAACGTTGAGTCTCTTTTGACGTCTATGACGTCAGCTTAGCCTTTTAATAGGCGAGTGATAGACTAGCAGGAAGGCATCAAAATAAAACAAAGAATAGCTTGTCCCAGCTTTTGTTTTATAGTTTCGTTTAAATGCAATCGATTATACGATACTCTTATTTGATTAATACTGTGTAAGTTCGTTAGTGATGATGATGATGATGATGATGATGAAGTTCGTTAGTGCAGCTCTTTTAATGTAATTATATTAAAATCGTCCGCTGTTTACGTGACACCCAGTCCCGTTGAACACTAATTAGTCTTAATTTGAAATTTGTATGTAAGTAAAAAAAATCGATCGTTACTTATTTGTTTTATACAACGAGTAACTGAAGTCGTAATTTTGAGACAAACAAATATACATACATTTTATACATCAAGGATAATTAAGATGTTATATTTATATAAACATCAGCTTTGAGGAGGTTAATATGAATTAGCTACTATTATTTCTGTATCGGCGGTTTTGTATGATCGTTTTTTTTTGTAAATGGATATGCTTTTCTTTTTGGATAGGTGGGTTCGGGAAACGGCACTGCACTGCAACTATACGGACCGTCCATACAGCCGCGGCACTGCGTGGTGGCGCCCGCCGACGGCGGTGGGTACACGGTCACGCCTCTCCACGCCGACGCCCACGTATACCTCAACGGACGCCGCGTTACGCATACGCAACGATTACAGGTAAAAACACACTCTCAAAGGCAATTTTAACCGTGACTTTATTATTTATGTATGTTGTTATTGTTACGCGTTGATTAAGTAGTTTGGTACCTATCTAATGGCCGTTATCGTCACGTAAATTGACATTTTTGATAGAAAAACATCAAACACTTCACTAGTAACATTTTTGCTTTCGACAAATGGACAAGTGCATTTACTAATTTTAAAATTATAATGTGATGGCTCATATACTTGTACATGCGGAATCATCTTCCACTCGGAAGATAATCTAGATGACTTCATTGTATTCAGTGCTAATAACACGAATGATTAGTAGCTCGGTGGCGTAGAGGATAAGCGCCGCGACCCGCGATTGTAGTCGTTAAGCAACTTTCACAAGGGTCGGTCACGGGATGGATGACCAAAAAAAAAATTATTATCTTGAGCTACTCCGTGCTTCGGAAGGCACGTTAAGCCGTTGGTCCCGGCTGCATTTGCAGTCGTTAATACCCTCCAATCCGCATTAAGCCAGCGTGGAGGGTCATGGCCCATCCTACTTAACCATCCATAAGGAAGGCCTGAGCCCCTGCAATGGGGACGCAAAAGGGCTGGTGATGATGATGAACACGAATGATCCGGATGTAGTTTCCAATCGATTGTCAATAAATCAATCAGTAAGTCAATCGGTCTTTTATGTCGCTCCTTTAAGCCAACGTGCGAAAAAACACTCCATAGCAGGTATTTTCAAATTTACATTACATGAATTTTCCCTATCTCGTGTCTACATATTTTCACTTCTTGTAAAACTTTGACAACTTATTGCCAGGAAGAAAAATATAGCTGTACATACCGTATACCAATAGCGGTATAAAATTCTTTTGAAAAGTTTACTGTATCTAGTTAAAAGCATCCACAGACTCACTACGTTAGCAAAAATGCGTCGATGAGATGATCGACTACATAATAGAAACTTTTTTTGAACAAAACGTCAACTCTATGTCGTGTAAAGAACTAATTATATAATCTAATTCGTTTACGAAAATGTTGAAACATAGCCAAGGAGAAGCAATTAAAACGTCGAGGAGATTTTGATGAGCCTCTCGGGTTTGGTTTAGTTTTCAAATTGATAAGAACACTACTTCCTGACACACATCACTCAAAATCAAATTTAACTGGGCTGAACCGAAACATATATGTGAATTCCAACGTGTACAATTAGCGATTATATATGATCTCATTATATGCGCATAATTACTTCAACTATACGTATAAAAATCGATCATTTAATTGGAGTTTATTCATAATAACTTCTTGTGATCGGCGAGAGTTATGAATACTAAATTAAACGAGTTTCATAGTTCTTTACACTATTCAGACTTTTAATTCGATAATTATATACATATAATAAAAACTACAAAATTCGATACCAAAGCGGTTACTCAGTTTTCAAATCAAATATGGAATTTAATGAATCACAGATGTCACGGGTTCAAAATACGTCCAATATGTCTTAATTTGATCCACTTTTCGTAGACATCATCTATAACAGATACTCGTATTACATAATAATACAAATTATGAATTTAAATTTATTTTCTAGTTCAGTTTTTTAATATATTGAAGGAAAATATTATAATTCTACCTTCCCTGTTTCACCATCAGATTTTTTTTTAATAATCTTCCGGAAGTCTATTACATTACGTGTGTGCATAAAGTCGTTCCGTAACATTTGCGGGGCAATCTCCGTGAAGGAAGGCGCGTCTTACGACGCCACTCCTCGGAATATTCCCCGGGGTAGCACACGACACTCTTCGATGCGATACTTATCACCATCGGGACAACACCGCTTTTAGTGTACTCTGAAACGATCTCTGTAACATGTTACTAAATTAATTTCCTTCAATACCAAACACAATAAATACTTACAATGTTTATTCTTCGTGCGCAATGTATGTGTACTTACATGTCACGGTTTAGAATCGAAAAATGCCACAATCTGGCGGAGCTTTGACACACTACTCGATTTTATATTTTACTTTCACTTACTTTTACATATTTAATTTCTCAATAGCCCGACGAACTCGACGAAAAATAAGTAATAGCTATAAAAAACGCAATGTTTATAATCTAAGTTAATGTTTCGATTTCATAATCGTTTGTTTCCAAAAGTCATTCAAAATTTGACCCAATAAAAGAAACAAAAAATTAGCCCTTGCTTAGATGTCGCCTGTTCTCAGTACAAGGTCTCCTGCCTTAGATTTACAAACCGATGGCGTAGCGACTGTTATAAGTGTTTGGTTTTATAACAGCCTAGACTGGATAAATGATATTGAATATTGCGAATTGAAATGTCTACGTGAAAAAATTCTTGCAAATCGGGGATTTTAAAGTAATTGAGTAATAAATCTTAATAAGCATTTGCAAAATTAATCAATATCTATCTTAATAAGACCTAATTCGCCTGCCTAGTGCAATATGATTTCATGTACCTTCACATAATATATATAATAAAATAAATAATTATGATCAGTCGTTCAACATCACTGTGAGCTTAACACCATTAATAACGATCACGCTTCCGAAACACGTCTCCAATAGAGACATTTCTATTACACCACATAGACGCAATAAAAACGTCACATCACATTGCAACTCAATGGCTTAGAGCAGTGATGGACAAACTACGGCCCGCGGGCCGGATCCGGCCCGTATGAGGTTTTATTCCGGCCCGCCGAGCGTTTTTCAGAAAAATGTTAATATCAAAATTTAAATTAGATTATTTTTTTTAAACTTAAAATATTTTATCTACACATAAAAATCTCGTACTTTTTATAACAATACTGCTAAGTTGACAATTTTTTTTTGTGAAAAAGTATAAAAAATAAAAAAAAACTCATTAGAGTTTCTAAAAAATGATGTTTTAAAACTTTTTGCTTAGTAGCATTTCCCTGAATGTTATTTAATGACCGGCCCACGGCAATATTTTTTTTTTAATTTTCTGGCCCGTGGCAAGAATTTTTTTAATTTACCGGCCCGCTAACAGAAAAGTTTGGCCACCCCTGGCTTAGAGATTGGATACCGAGCTGACGATGAGTGTAGTTACAAAATAAAAAATATCTGCTATTATTAATACTGGCTTTTCTTCCTTTCTTCGCTCTTTTTCCTTCTAATTTTTCGACAATGTAAATTATTTAGGAAGTTCAGGATTTATCATTCTATAATGTTAAAGCCAACATATGCGGTGTTTAATCCCTATCATAAAACTTAAAATTTCCTTTCTAACTACATAACAAACGCGACAGATGACAAAATATTAGGGAAATATACTCGTCCACTATCTGATTTTTTGGAGCCGCGACTTCTTCCAACGCTTCCCTTCCCAAGTATTTTGTCCGTTGTTATAAGTTCGTATCTTCGATGTCGAAGAACTTATAAACAAACACAGAAAGCAGACTCTTCGCCGTTAAAATGTAACTCATAGGTCAAACAATGTTGTTTATGAAGTTTGATTAAAGAGGTTAAGTTTCTAACTTTGTTAGTTTATAGAGTAATCTTGGGAAATACTTACCAATAAAATTCTTTTAACTACGGGAAGCTATATTATACCCGAGTGACATAGGCTATAATTTTCTCAGGCGAATTCACGAGAAATCAGCTAGTTACAAACAGTCCTGTGTTATTATTAAACCTATAAATACCGCGATTCACTTAACTGTTTGCTTTTTAAATGCGGCTCGGCATCACATTCAGCATTTATAATTAATGCAAATTAAAATGATCGTTTATACAGTCTAGACCGTTAACAAATGCTTATGAAAACCGAAAAGCTACCATAGTTTTCATGTGTCAAAACATGCATTATAAGAGCTATGTAATATGAAAATAATAAAATAAATACCCATTTAAAACGCGCAACTATTAAAAATACACGTGCCCAAGCCTTCCCAATTTACAATGAAACATTTGCGAATTAAAGTATTTATAACTAGAGTGGCATAAACGAGTTGTTATTATTGACTTTTAATTTACCTCTTGGTCGTCTACTGTATAAAAGTAGTTATAGCTACACTCCAATGTATAGAAAATGCCGCGAGACTATAAAATTATCAAGTCCATTTATGCCTTATTTTTAATTTGTTTTATAGGTGTATTTAATTCCACTATTGTTACATTTGTTTTTTTTATCTGTAAAATTGTAATATCACGTCCCCTTTTTCAATATTTTTAATATATTGTTTGGTCATCCACTCAATAAGGTAAAATCAAATTACACACTGACAGACTTCTCTAACTTGACGTGTTGTTGACTGTACATTGATCGATGAGAATAATTGATGGTTTATTATTATGTAGATGTAAAGACTTACGTAGTGAAGTATCGAAAAAAAAACACCTTTCTAATTAAATAATGCTGATAGTCTGTTTCTGTCAAACACTCAACCAGTTTTTAAATTAATTATTCAGATTCATTAAACCCTCGTTTCCTTTAACAGACCATCATCTATTTTAATGCTGTACGGTTGTAAATTTTTGTTTCTCAGTAATAAATGTTCAAACAGGCATCTACGCAAACAATTGTGAACGAAAAACTCAGAAAACTTTTTAAAACATAATTTATACTTCAGCCGCAGGAAACAACTTTGAAAGCCAAAGTAACTTTAATTGGTTATTATTGCGGCTCGTTAAATGTTCCAGAAAGAAGTTTATAAAAAAAAAAATCAATGGATTAAATTTAGAATTGACATTTTATCTCCTTTTTCCTACAGCATGGTTGCCTGCTTAAATTCGGGAGAATTTCAACATTTCGCTTCATAGACCCTATGCAAGAGAACATTCTCAATAGGAATCTTTCACAATCACAACACTTCGGTTCAGGCTCCATATATGACAGGTACAGTAAATACATCACCCAATTCGCCATTTTATATGTTGTGTTCCGTAGATATTACCATACTTAATTGAAATCTCTTAGTTTAAATCCTAGTTAACTTATTCACGAGTTATGTTCAGTAGTAATTAAATGTTTTTATGTTTAACAATCTCTACTGATACCGACCACTGTCAGCTCAATGCTTCTCTTAATCACTTGTTTTTTTTTTATGTTGGTCATCTATCATTGTTGTTTTCTTTTGCATGTTACTATCACTGGCTCACGACCATCCGCTTGTATACGTTACATTTACGTTAGATCGCCGACGTCACCCGGGAGTGCTATGTCACCGGTGTCCGACATACACGTGGGCGACTCTAATGCCAACACAACTGACGACTACACGCGCACTATGAGCCCGGTCTCCCAAGATACCTATTACCGGGACGGCGACAATACTTCACGCTCTTATGCCGATGACAACACTAGATCTTACCGCGAGGAAGACGCAAATTCTCGCCCTTATGTCGATGACCAACGGGCTTACAGGGACGACGACCCCACCCGTCCTTACAATAACAACACGCTGAAACTCGACAACGAGTCTTTGATGATGTCCCAACAAGTTATACCTACGGATGAATTTAATGATGAACACACTGGGTCAGTTTACAATGAACAGGATCAGAACGCCACACCAAACAGAACAATTAACTCGCAATACAAAGACAATTACGAGACCACTTTTGATCTAGATGGGAATGTGGAAACTAAGAGCATTTGCAGCGCAAAGAGCGGCGGCTCCGGTCAAGACAACAGGTATTCAATACGCACTTAATCATATTTGTGTGATTTGTTTTTTATGTGATGTATGGTCTCGTTATATTTACGTGTTTGCACATCATTTACTATGTATACTGTGTATTTATAGTTCATACACGAAACGGCGACAAACTGAATACTTAAATAATTGTTTAGGAAATAACCCTGCACAATAATCATACACTAGAGACTCGGCCACGTTTTATGCCCGTATATTTTGAATAATTTAATTGTGATGTCCTCATTTCACAACACTAGATATAAAGAAGCGGCTCTAATGTAACTATAGAATATTTTTTTAATCTTTTGTTCGATACTCCAGGTATATTGATTAAAATATAGCATTAAAAAATAATGTTCTTATGAGTATTTTTAATAAAGCATGAAGATGAAACCCATGTTATTCGAGGCGTTACTTACAAAGTGTGGTATGTTTTATAGAATGAGCGCCGTAGTACCTGCAGCGCGACCTGGACAGGAAGCCATCTTGCCGGCCGTACTAGAGTTCCCTGAACAGGGCCAGGCTCAGTTCTTGGCCGCGGTGATAACACGGCTAGATCCGCACGCGCCCGCCTTCAAACTCGCACCAGTCTACACATTGTACTTGTGCGCAAGGTATGAAAACATTTTTCTTTTGGGTCAAGCGTATTTTTTTCTATTTAGTATTAATATAATTAAAAAATAACACACAAATGAAACACATTAATTAACATATAATTAAGATTTCTCGATAAAGGTCCAGAAAGTAACTAAGGTTCTATCAATTTGACACTTATTAGTTATATGCATATAGTTTTTAATTAATTTGAAGTTAATTCAAAACCTTAGGGAGTCTGACTGAAGTAAAGTATATTATTAGACAAAATTTCATTTATATCGCTCACTGAATTGTACAGTGGCACAACTCAAAAACCATAATTTTGGGAAACGCTCTCCGAAATTATGAAAATCAATTTTTTTAGCATAACAGTTAAAACGTTTGTATTTTATTATAACTGTTAAGTTTTTTATTTTTTCTTTAAATTATCTATGGAATGCCACCACAATAATGTGGCGTTTTCTCGAAATAATGGTTTTTGAGTTGTGCCACTGTACTATTCAGTGAGCGATATAATGTACAAAGATACTAGATTCAATGCGTTAGACGACCTTTTCCTGACGGGTGCGGGGTCGGAGAGCCCTGGTCTTAAGGTTGCATTTCCCCTGCTTTAAAAAAAGCATAATAGGTTCAAAAGCAATTATGGAAATTCGACAACTCTTTGTGTATAGATAAATTATATTCATTTGAAATTAGGTACTGAGGTAAGCAAAAAGCAAAAGAAAATTACAAGCAGAGTATAAAGAGTAAGTGGTCTTCATACATACGCACCGAAAAGGGTTTGTATTAGAGCACGCCCTAAAATTATCGAAGAGTTCAAGGCGCGAGTGACAACTCGCCAGTCGTGGCGTGACGCTGTGTTTGCGTAAACAAGATGGCTTTGAAAACTAAACCTAAATATTGTATATGCATTTATAAATCGAATATATAGTATTTCATATTTTTGTAAATCAAGTATATGGTATTTCGTTCTTTAAGTATTCGGGTTATTTGATATAATATCATAAGTAATTATAATTTTGTGTAGCTATTTACCCATCGAAAGTGTTTATGAATCATTTCTGCTCAAGATTTTGTTTACCAGATATCAATTTGTAGTTTAATTTATTAAATCTCTGTACCCGAATACCGCCAAATTAAAATAGATATTGAATTCTATATTTGCGTATTAGACAATGTAATATAAAAAAAATATGGGCCATTGATAGAAACTGTTTGTACAAAGCACATGATTATTAAAAATTAAGATCGGCATTAACTTATTTTGTTAGTAACCTGGAAAACCTGGAAAAAAAATAATCAATACATAATTCATTAAAACCACGTCTGGTCTAAACATTAAAAAAAAATACATTAAAAAGTTTTATTATAGTTCCCGGATGCTTACCATACCGCGGGAAACTATATTTTAGAGATTGATTGACCATGCATTTCTGACGATTAAATAACCTAGGAGCGACAGCCCTACATGTTTAGGCTATGATCTCTCGCTCGGATCTCGAGTGCACCTACTTATATATTTGTACTGTGCTACAAGTAACATTCACACGTAGCGTGTAGGACATTAAAAATAGGGCCTTAATTTGTTTTATGTTAAAAAGTTTTCAGAGAAAGCTCCAAAGGGAATGCAATCATAAACATTATTAAAAAAATTTTTTTTGAGGAGTTCTTCGCTGTGTTATTTATTATTAATTAAATATGTCAAACTCAATGTCAAAGTCTCAGTCTACATCAAAAACTTTAATAAAATAATTAACTGTAGACAGACTTAACAATAAAACTTGCTAATTGGATTTTAATGCCTTGACACTCTGTTTGATGATTTAGAATTACATTATAAAAGCTTACTCTAAAAAATATATTCTTTTGTGTCTTTCTTAACTTTTATATGTAAAGTTTCATGGGTGTCTATCCAAGTTTGAAAACTAATTAAGTTCTAATAGATGCTTGATCGCTTAAATTATGGAAAGATATAATTTTTTTTTATTAAAAATACTTTGTTGATTTCTATGTTGTCGACGCATCATTGAGACCTTTTTTACACTTTTTAAGATTTTCATTTATTTTCTTTTTTATTAATATGATGTTATAGATGATGTCATTGAACCAATAGAGTTTGTTTAATCAATTTGATACAATAGGGATTACGACTAATTTTTGTTTATTTATCTGTTAGTCAAATAATAGATAAATATTAGATACGTATCTTTTTCTTTTTCAATCAATAAACTACGCCGATACATTGAGTTGAAATGTCGCATGACGTCACGATTTTGTACATTTTCTACAAAACTATACGTAGCGAGCCCCCACTCCTCAACTTTAATGCCTATAATCTAAGCCATTTCTTGTTTAAATTGAAGCAAAAAAATACGTATCTAATATTTTTCTATTATCTGACTGACGGACTAAATAGAATTTCTTTTTTACGCAGTCTTCATCCCTATTGAGTTTAAGATAATTTTAAATTTATGTAAAAATAAACTTTTTTATAAAGATATCGAGCGTCCACACACTACCGGCCAGAATTAACTCCAACGGAGCGAGCCCATAAACTCACAGCGTTCCTACATCACGTCGCCACTCTCATTCACGAAACTGTACAGGTATATTTTCTTTTCTCATCATCATCAACTTATGCTGGAGCTTTAATGTTTGGAATAATACACAGCCAGATTAGTAACTGGCCAGCATATGTAGTGACGAACCCTAGAATGTTTTGTCTACACCCAAATATCAATTTTCTCGGATGCGCCCATACAACATCTCACTCTTGACTCGAGAAATGTGAAGTTTGATTATAGACAAAGCGTTTTTCGAGTGTATCATACTACTGGTACTCGTGAGCTGGTTGGTGGGTATTAGCAGCTACATATGCATCTGTTAGTTAGTATTTTTTAAAGGTCCGATTTTGAAGTCTATTAGATTATCACAGAAAATATTATTATTCAAAACTATTTTATTTTAGCAAAGATGCAACGACTCCGCAGCTCAAGCATTTTGGATGGCTAACGCCAGTGAATTACTACATTTCTTAAAGTGCGATCGACACATATCGTCTTTTTCGACACAAGCTCAAGATTTGTTGCCAACCACCGTGCAAAATGCCTTTAGGTAAGTTTATGAATAATATCATTTTCGTTGAAAAATACTTAATAGAATTCTTAAGTTTTTTTATAACAAATAATAAGTAAAAGACTAAGTTTATTGTTATTGTGTCATTATAGTTTCTTGCCTAGCGTAAGAAAATTTAATTCGACGAAATCACACTATATTGATTTCAGTAATTATGATATTTTTTCCAGACCGTTGTACTCTAAACATACAATTCAACTTACAGACTTATATTATCAATTGTATTAAATCAGTATTCTTAAAAAACAACTTATCAAAGCGGGAAAGTTATAACGCTAATCACTTAAAATTAATCGACACAATCTCCATATTACAATCACAACAATTGGTATCATTGGTATACAACTTCACGATAGTATATGATTATCACTTATTTTTTACCTTGAACATTGGTCCTTCGAGCCGGATTTGAACCATGTATCTGAACTTCCTACAGCCACAGTTCTATGGAAGCAATTAGTTTGTGTTTTCTTGTTCGGTGTATATTATCGGTAATATTTATCTTCACTTAATTTCATTGGTAACTAGCATCAGCACTGCGAGAACCGTGGGATTGTTTATATTGTTTTAATATATACATTTTAAAATTATTGATTACTTTTCAGAAATGTGTACAAGTTGTTATCAGCTGTCAAAACTATTTATATTGCATCTATAACTTTCGATTTGTATCCAAACAGCAACCTAGTGTCCTGTTTCCAAGAAGAACTATCTCGCGCGCTCGCCACTTTAACTAATCCCAGTATAATCGATGCGACTGAAGCGACAGCGCCCACGCTGCAGACGTTGGCCGCCGCTATGGTGTTGTTGCGACGTTGTCGTGTTAATGCTGCCCTCACTATACAACTCTTCTCGCATCTCTTCCATTACATCAACGCTGTATGCTTCAATAAGGTTAGTGCTTGATTGACTACGATTTTTTGACTATTTTACGGAATAAAAGTAACTGTGTATCATCTGGTAGTTTTACATTTTTTGCACAACTAAGCAGTAGAATAATAACTTGTTACCGACTAGTGGGAAATGAGTTATTTCAAAAATATATTTTTATACAAAATGTTAACTCAATCTTAACTTAACTTAACTATTACAACGTTTCATTTATCAGTTCTATTCGAAGCCAAAATTTGTAACCTGATTTTGTTCTGTTTATTTAAACAAATGTTGACTATTAAAAAAAAAAACAAAATAATGTAAAGTAAAGAAAGAAAGAAAATACATTTATTGGGCACATAGATACAATAATAATTTAAAATATACATTTATTAAAGTGGTGCTTAATCAGTAAAATGGTGTTATATCTGTAATGTACAGTTGGTTACTGAGCCAGGCACGATCAGTGCGCGATGGGGCGCGGCTCTATCGGCTCGGTTCGCGCTTCTGGCCGCGTGGGCGGAACGTCAGGGACTCGAGATAGCTGCCGACTGTCATCTGGCGCGTACGCACCAAGCTGGTATGAATTATGAAATTAAGAATATAGGAACTGTGTATCCTGAAACTATTACCTCCTGAATCCTGAATTATTAATTATTATTTAATTATATTAACAACTAGGGAGACTCTCTCTCATACACAAAACACACACACCCACATCCACACCCAGAGCACACCTAGACACAAACACAATCGTTTAAATTTTTTGATTTTAGTTACGGCGTTTTTAAAGGGGGAACTGAAAATAAAGAGCTTAGTTTACTAATAAGCTCAGTGTCAGCTTTCAGTCTCCCACTACTTGGATTGGCAACTCTAAAACTGATTTTTTAACTTAAATCTAAGTGTGGAAGAGAAATAAATTATTATTAACGAACGGAGAATATTTTTTCTATGAATACTCGATTAGTAATCTCTTAAAGTCTACCCCCACACTCATTGATACTTGATTTTTATTAATTATTAAATGTGCTAGTCACGAAGTCTTGTGGTTATTGTCCTCAGCACGTCTTATACAAGGCGAGTATCGTACAGCGGACGAGGCTCGTGCGGCACTATCCGCTTGCTTCAAACTGAATTCTGTGCAAGTGAGAGCGTTGCTCGCTCCACTCACTCCGCCCGAAGTACTCGAAGCTGCCGTCAATCACGCTCGTGCACTCTCCGATGAATTACATCGTTCAGACGGCCGCGAGGTATGAGAATTCTGTTTCACTCACACTTTATTAAGATATTAAATGCTTTTTTGCGTATTTAATTCGGTTACCAGTTAATCAGTAAAATACCTTTTTTTTTTAATCTACAAAATTCTTTAATTAAATTTTGTGAAACCGGAAATTACTTGGTATAGTGTTATCGGGAATCAAATCATCATAAGTAAAATATTAGTACATAAATTTGAATAGGGCGAAAAAGACCGGGACACCTATTAAAAACTGTACCCTATGCAACTTTTTGTTTATTACGCAGTCGATCAATGGTAGTTCTTATAGGAACTATAGTAAACTCCGTATTAAATACCTTATCCAATGAAGGATTATGTATTTCAAAAGTGATTCGCCGTATATACACACCTGAGACTGTCTAATTTTCCAAGAATTTTCTATATGATAATTATCAATATAGCATTCCATTTTGAATATGAAACTTATTAAGTAAAATAAATATGGAAATGGGCCTTTTAAAACAAGCCTTAAGGTACGTCCTGCTGGCTTGAGGAACCTTGACGCGTCTGGTACATGCTGAATAGAATAACGACGAGCGTCGCGAACTGTGCTTACTTATGGCATAAATGGAACTGGCGCGAATCGCTAATATGCCGGTGCGGCGCTCTCGAGCAAACTGTTAATGACGTCGCATTCGACTGCTCTCTTACCAAATACCGCGATAGATTGGAGGATCTCACAGACCTGCTTGAAGACACGGTGGCGTACCTGAAAACTGTGAATCTTTGAAATTTCGGAATTCTGCCCCGCGCAGCTTTGTCTCCTGCATACGGCCAGTATTTATGTGTACACTTGTCGTTGCATTCGGTCCCAGATACGTTTGGAGGAGAGCGTGTGGCTGGGCACCGGGCTGCTGATCCCCGGCGACGGGTTCAGCGCGGAGGTGGTGCGCGGCGTGCCGCCGGGACTGGCCGAGTTCGTGGCGCCGCTGCAGCGCGGCGGGCTGTGCCGCCTGGCGCACCAGCCGCACGCGCTCGGCGCCTGGACCGTGTACATGGGCAGCGCCGGCCCGCCGCGCGCGCCCGACCCGCGCCTCACCATCGTGCAGCTCAACAAGAACTCGAGCGGCATGGGGCTCAGCATCGTCGCCGCCAAGGTACGCACGCACTACTACTGATCACTGAACAGTTGCACTCGCCTGAGCGTCACCATGGTGCAGCTCCACGACATCCTAGCGGCATAGGGCTCAGCGTCGCCGCCAAGGTACACACTACTATTGATAACTGGCCATTAGTCACTCGAGTGTCACATCGTCCAGCTTAACGAGATCTCAGCATCGTCACCGCCAAGGAACACACACACTACTACTGATTACTGACCGGTTGCACTCGCCTGAGCATCACCATGGTGCAGCTCCACGACATCCCAGCGGCATAGGGCTCAGCGTCGCCAAGGTACACACAGCAACGTAAACGCACGCACGCACGCACACACACAAAACCAAACACTACTACCGATTACTGGCCAGTTGTAGTCGCCTGAACGTCACATCGTCCAGCTCGACAAGATCCCAGCAGTATAGAGCTCAGCATCGTCGCCGCCAAGATACACATTATTACGACTTACTGGACAGTAGTCACCTACACCTCGACGTCGTGCAGCTCAACGAGAACTCCAGCGGCATGTGGTTATGCTAGTGGTTTCTATTTCTATTAATTCCTGATTAGCGGCAAACCCACTAATTAATCATTCGTTAATTTCAAAAGATTAATTACTGCCAGGATAGGCTGATGTATTGAGCTAATCATTGTTATCGTCAAATCATCAAGTAATGATACACTTAACGTCAAATTACAATTAGTGACGCAGCCACTTGACTCAGCTCCTTTTTATAAAAACGGTCTACACTTTTTATCCATTAATATTGAAAGATCGAAGCATGAAGCATAGTTTATGAGGCGTAGACGTTTTTTTTAGTTTATAACGTATCTAATTTTTTTTTTACTATTGGTACATAGGGATACGGCCAGAACAAGCTTGGCATCTATATCAAGTCCGTAGTGGCGGGCGGAGCGGCAGCCGCAGACGGGCGACTAGCAGCCGGCGATCAACTGTTATCGGTAGATGGACAATCGCTAGTCGGAATAACACAAGAGAAGGTATTGAATTGATCACATTAGTTCAAAATTAATTCTATGTCACTTTGGAAAATGTTTTATAAAGAAAATTAAATGTTTGTTTTTTATGCGAACTGAAATCATTTAGATTAAAATATTATAATAATTCATGAAACAATTTAGGAAAAGACAATAATTACAATGACATTATAATATAAATTTGAAAATATTTAGTCCACAAATCTTTTTCTTTTCATATGTTCTGAATAGATTTTTACACTTATTTCACTGCAATAAAATGGTAATATGAATGTTATTTATTAATTAATTATGATATCATATTTAGGCAGCAGAATACCTGATGCGTACTGGTCCTGTAGTGACGCTGGAGGTGGCTAAGCAAGGGGCCGTCTTACACGGTCTCGCTACGCTGCTCCATCAGCCCGCATACTCGCAGAAACCAGGTATATGCTATTTTATTTCTTTTATTACAGATCTCCATGATTGTTTTGTAGTATTTTAATAGAAAATAATAAAAAAAAAAAAATGTTTGATATATATTGTTAAAATTATTAATTTGTTGAAGTCGCTCTTTAGGGTGAAAAATTTCGATGTTATAGTTTTGATTTTCAGCAGAAAGATTGAAATTCGGCGTTTCCTGGGTAGGTACAAAATTGATAAAAATCTATAATTATTATATTTATTTAGCAGCTGCGCCTGCATATATCCATAAGCAAATTTTAACAGAATTGAATCGAATATCATTGCTATCTATTGAGCAGTAGGGACACATGCTGTCATCTATTTATAACGTAAGAAAAAATATGAAGCGATTGATAATAATTATGTATGAATGTAAATGAAATTTTTATTAATTTTTCCCCGTAAATTCTTGTAGATACAACTTTCGTGCTTTTTGTCATCGTGCGTAAGACTTACAAGACTCTCCCTCCCGTTCTTTAAAAAAAAAATAAGACATTATCAATAGGCATAGTCCTCTCAATGATCTTACTTAATAAATGGATGACGCCCAAAGTCCCGTATACATATATGAATAGGACATGAGTAATATAGTCAAGCGCGTGTGGTATAGAGGAGATCCAGTACGAAGATCCGCTACGTCGCAACAGCGGCACGTTCACCAACACTCATCCCGCCCTTCTACGGCCTGCTTCACCGCGCACCGAACTCGCCACCGCAGGCAACTATCATTATTACTCCACAGCTTCGTTCGACGCACAATACCCGAACCCCTGTCTAAACCCTTAATGGGCTTCGACTTTTATTTTGCACTCCCAACGTCTTCACCCTTTTATCGTCCGTTTTGTTTGCCAAAGTGGTCAGTATTTTTGTTTTCAGTGTATTTTACTTTTTTCTCCATCGACAAGCGAGATCGCTCATGTTGGTATCGTTTCGCAGGCTACGGTCGACGGCCGTGTCACGATCGATGTCATCTCCTAAGAGACGAATCTACCGAATCTAGTACGGACGAGAGTGAGGGCTTCCATCCTCTCTACCATGGTTCGATTCCGCGACTCATTATCACTTTGGACAAAGAGAACGATCAATTGCAAGAAGATTTGTCACCCGAAACTCCAGGTTGCCCTTTAGAGTTGAAAGATGAGCCGCCGCCCCGACCGATACCGGTTTTCACTTTCACCTGTGAGGACTTCGATGAACTGAACCCTGGCAGCGATACGACCACGTACGATAGTCACGTACCCGACGAGGAACCGCCCCGTGTGCCCGAACCGCCCGTCAATTATGATCAGTCTAGTGAATCCGGCGAGACTGTGTATCTCCCGCCTGAAATGAAACCGATAAACACCAAACTTACGCTAGATTTATTCAATTCCCGACCTAAAGAGCACGAGTCGTATCGTCGCCGTTGTACAGGCGTCGACGAGTGCGTTAGCGCTTGCGATTGTTGCCGTATACCGCAACCGGAGGCACAATCGATACCGTTCATCGACGAACCCAGTTTTGAGCCAGTCATATTTGAGAACGACGTCGCTAACGATAATCATGTAGCGACTCCGAAAATTCGAAGAATATTGCCGTCTTTATCTCTCGATTTACCCGAGGAAAAGAAGGAAACCGCCGACGCCACTTGTCAGACGCCTTGCTCTCCAATGGAAGTGGACTCTATAGAGGTGCCGATTCCGGCTCCGAGAAAATTAGAGTTAATGTTAGATGTCAAGAGAGAATCTAAGAAGGCAAATGATATGCATTGCAGACTGAGACGAGCATTATTTAACATGTCGAAGTCTTCTTCTTCCAAGTCCGAGGAAACCGAAGGTCTGTCCACCTATTCCACGTCCGATTCGTTCGATGAAACCATCGGTGAGGGATTCGGTTATAGGAAAAATGTAGCGCAAACTCCTCCAAAAAAAGGCGCTACGCAAATATTAGATAGTGTAGATAAAAAATCGTGGAAATCACCCGACGAATATAGACCGTCCTTCGGTAAGGTTAGAGCATTAACGAAGCATTTTAATAATATTAATTTAACTTATTGTGTAAAAAATTATAAACGAAATTGCCAATCTAGTCCTAATTTAAGCGGGCGCAATGAAAAAGCGTTAAAAATAGTAGATAACATTCAGAGTAGCGCTAGTTTAGCTAACATACAGTATGAGTTGAATAAAACCGATAATAGCGAAACGAAAGGCGATAAAATGTCAGATGAAGAAGTAAAAAGTATTCTGATTCAGCTGGAGGACTGGTCAAAATACGGGTCCCGCGGCAGCGAAGATACGTTAGCTCAGGGCAACGAATTCGAATTGCCCAACTTACCATCGGAAGACCACGACGGGAACGGGGGCTACGTCTTTAACGAGATCATAGATAAAAAACCTCGAAGGATTACGCTGGATAATATAAAGCTGAAGTCGAATCAGTCCAGTTTTTCGGTTAAAGCCAGTAAAGATTCACTGGTGAAGAGTGAGAATTTGGAGGCGGAGACGGTGGTGCCACATGTCGTTGCGATGATACCGACGTCTGGGGCGGAATCGCGGCGTGATTCTTACGCGGCCATAGTGCAGAGCTGTCCTGACGTAAGCGGGAGTGCTCGCGGCCGCAACGCCTGCGAGGGCGCCGCCCTAAACCACAGCTGTCCAGTCCTGACTAACTGCTCGCGTAAGAACCTCACACGCATGAAATAGGTGTGTTAAGTCTACGCACTCATCTCGATGTTAGTTTTTATATTGCAGGCATGCCGTTAATTATTTTGGTTGCAAATGCATATATTTTGTTGTAGCAACTTCAACGTACACTGAAATACATTGCAAAATAAGTTTTATTTTCGCAATGCTGTCTTATTTTTTTTTTTAATAATCGTATGCAAATTTGTTATTTTTTCGTTTACAGACTTTGGTTCGCTGTGATAAATTCGAGCCCATGGAGGCAAACGAAATGATTTTTTTATACCTCTCAAATTAAATGATTCAACACATGCTGGTGTAGAGAGGTCCATATATTTTCATACTAATATTTATTTAATTTGTTTCTGCCGCCTTCCTCATCGCCGTCGATAAGGATTAATGTGCGTTTATCGTTAAAAGTAGCTTATTACTTAATTACACTAAGGGTGTGATCAAATATAATGTATTTCGGGTTTTCTTATTGGCAAAACGATACAATGTCAATACGTAAGCTATTTTTTTAGCTCACCGTCCATATTTCTAGCCAAAGCTTTACCAAAATAGCCAGCATGTTCCTGTGAACATGCATGGTTAAAGCGTTTGCAGTAAGTGACTCGATGTTTGAATTTTAGCGCGCACTTGATATTTAGAGGAATGATTTAAATATAATCCATTATTTTTTTATTATATAACAATGATTCGTTTACTTTATAGATATTATTATGTAAAAGTATTAAAGTTGTCAATTTTATTATTTCAATGTACAGCTGCACGTTAGGTTACCACAATGTCATATTTCTCCAGTTCATTTTCAACTCTACCCTAATAAATTATGGTTTAAAATCGAGAAATTGGCCAGATTTGAATAACCTGCCGTGCTGTTGACTATACGATCGCTTTTCTATTATACTTAAATAATTTTATACTGTTATTTCTTTTGTGCTTTATTACGACATAGTTTATATTATTGTCATTAGACAAAAGTGACATGCTTACTTTAGTAATATTTAATTTATAGTCTTATTCTTATTACATAAATAGGCTTTCGGTATGATGTTTTGTTATTTTGTAAATAGAAAAACTTTAGAGTTTAAGAAACGTCACAATTTAAGTTGTATAGGTGTACTAGAATCGGGCATTTGGGGAAAAGGATAAAGACGTCTTGATACTTATGATATTTTTAAAACACTGCAATAACTGCCTCATAATATTGAATTTTACTCCTGATCGAATTCCAATCATGGGAAATTGAAACTTTTTTTATATAAAAAGTTTAAATTTGCCGTGATTGGAATTCGGAATTGCGTATGTACATTGTGATATGTACATACGCAAAACCTTAACTCTATGCACAAAACAGATGCATGGAGTAGAAGATTAAAAGATGTCAATAAAACAAGAACAACGCCATCTAACGATCGATTACACACAGACAAAAATCACGACTTTTAATTTTAAGATAATACGATAATCGTGCAATTATAAGACTCAAAATCAGAATCTTTATGTTGATTACAATGTAAATTTTAGTTTTTGTACAATTTCGTGACTTACTTTTCACTACCGACTACCCTATTCATAAACACATTTTGAAATTACACAGTTTCATTTGTCTTCAGCGTCTTTCACAAATTGTGCTATAAATCTTAAAAACAATATTTCTCGCCTGAGATATCGATGGCTTTTTGGCTATTCTCATAGAATAAATTAATAACTTCAAAAATATTCACAATAATTTACACATTGAATTTACAGTTGTTGTTACGTTGATAATATATATATTGCCACATGTAAATCGATATTTTTTATTTTGTGCTTATAAATTCTGGTACACCTATAATTGTCTCTATAATAAGGCCGATCACAAATTGATTGGATTTGAAACGATCAGTATACAAACGGTCTTGTCTATCCGTGGTGCACGCATCTTTCGTCAAAAATACTGATCGGTGCATTTTTGACGAAAGATGCGTCTCGTAATTGTCTGTAGTGGAAGGTTATAACTGTCAAATATATAATTTGACATTTTGCACACTCTACGAAAGGTCTATCCTTACTACTTTCGTCAGACGCTTGACGGATCTTAAGGTAGATTTGCACTGACATTTTATTACAAAATCATGTTGTTGACATAAACAAACGGAGACCTAATGTTTTAAGACTTTTTATCAATCTTCCTGCAACAACCGAGCGCTACAGAGCATGTAGTTCTGTTTCCTTGATATTCATAACTGTTTTCATAGATGTTCGTCGGTTTTGCTTTTCATCACTAATCGGTTCTTGTTAATGTCCAAAATTCAATATCAAAAAATTAATACATTTAAAGATGTCCCGACGTCATAGTAATAATTGGGTACATGATGACAGGGTCGGCGGGTGTAGTTGGGACAGTGGGCCCGGGTGGACGGCGTTTGTCAGAACGCGACCTATCACGATTGCCCGCTGAGCCGGTCAAACCGAGCAAGAGTACTCCCGCGCTACATCACGCTCATCCAGCATCACACCATCCTCAGAGGTGAGTAGTTTATAGCGGTTTGCCTCGGTTTATCTCATAATTCAGGGGAAATACCTGAGTCACGTCACGTTTCCAAACAAGTTGCTTAGTAGTTACATAGAAGAGTTTTAGTTCAAATATGTTATCTATAATTGCGCATGATAATGCTTGTTTGGCTATATTACACCCAATGGCAGAAACGGGGTATTCTACTCCGTTTGAAATAATAATTGTAAGTATTTATTTTAGTAAAAAAAAGACAAAACAAATATTTCAGAAAAATAAACACGTTTTCTTACCTTAAAATAAAATCGAAATTAAACTTTTTTTATACCCGCGAAAACTTCATTGTGGTATATACACAAAATAGCGTATAGAGCAAAAGATTAAAAGATGTTAATAAAAAAAGAACAGTGCCATCTAACGATCGATGAGGAAATAAAAAGATATAAATTAACTATGAACAGTGCCATGTAGGAATTTAATTTCTAACTAATCGGCATATCTTTATGACTAATCTGACAGCTATCGCTAGTGACGTCACTCAATGGCGGGTCGTATTTCAAGTCACGTGACACACAGCCAAAAAATCACGACGTTTAATTTTAAGATAATAGTGACTTTTGCTTGAAATTACCCTATTACTCGAAAGCCATCCCTTTGAGCTAGTGACGTATTTGTAGTACATTGTGTATATATTTTGTGGTACAGCGCTAATCTGAATGCATCACAAATGGGTCCCGGATCGCCGAGTGCGTGGGCTAACAAGTCTCGCAGCAGTCACAATCTATCAGCGCCCCACGACACGTTCTACCAGAATCTGTCTGCCGTCCACCAGCATACACTACAAGACAGGTACGTCCAATACGATCTTTAGATCCAACTAAGTAAAAACTCCACATGCAATTTGGGATAAATGTAAATTGCTCTGTACCCTAAGCATGAAAAATTTTCAATTCTAATTTAATTCGTATTGAGTAAAATAGATATTTTTGTATAGAATATTTTAGTTGCATTTTTGGATGTAGTTAACGCTCTGCATTATCAGTACAAAGAATTTAAATATGTGCTTGATACCATGAATAATTTTAATTTGTGTCGCCTAAACTGATATAAATAAAATAAAAATAAATAAATAATTAATGGGCCTGTCTGAGGGATTAACCGCCACGTGTAGTAGCCTCGTGCTGAAGTGCCATGCGTAGCGTAAGGCACTTCGGTTCCGACAGGGACTTACCCCTGACTTCCCCGGCACTTCCCGGCACCTCGTGACCGTGTTGGTCACGATGCATCAGGCAACGCCGAGGAAGCTCAGAACCAGCACACACTGCTCGAAGTTGAGAGACCACCCTAAGCGCTGCTATTGTGGTAACGCAGTTGTTGTGTTGGTCTAGGCAGCAAAGTTTTTGAGTACCGATGGCGGTTCAAAGAGACACTTCAGTTGCATTAGGTAGGTTGTTGTATGTCAGTCTCAAGAACCTGTGAACCAGATGTTGTTCGGCGATACTCAAATGAAAATACTTTTGGCTCGGATATATTTTCGTAAACCATTCGTTTTGTATGAGAATGTTCGGAATACGAAAATTATTGATCAGTCGAAAAGGTTTTATTTTGACAAATCAGTGTCGTTTTAAATGAAATTGTCGGGCTTTAACATTAGAAGAGGAAATGATACAAAACAGGGTGGTTTTTGTAATCTCTAGTATATTAATTTGAGCATTGCAAACGATATTTGAAGATGGCTTAAAATCCCACGCATAAAAATATAATTTTTATACCATCACATACCCACATAGTTTAGATACCAAATGATATAGTTAAACACTTGTATTATGGAAATCTGAAACACGAAGGTAAAAACACCCAGACCAGAGACAATATAGAAAAGCTCATTATCTGCATTAACATGACTGAGAGTGGAATGCGGGAGCTCAGAAATGGTGACACCTTGGAACTGGTGAGCCACTCGCCCAAGATCCGACATATCCTGATTGTTCCATAAACTTACAGATCGCATTAGATAGCCCCCTCCAATGTGTCATGTCATGCATTGTATTTATTTCTAAAGTTTAATGAACTGGTTTCATTACCATTTAAATATTGGTGTGTACTTCTGGTAATCTACCTTGAATCAACTTGCAGTTGCAACCATTTTATGCACCCCCTTGTTTTTTGGGTGCAATATACTATTATCAAAGAAGAACTTGTTCGTTCTTCCTATCAGCCAAAAGACGACCTGAACGAGTGGTGGGGAAAAATGTTGGACGATTCAAAAGAGAAGTCTATTTGAATAAATATTATTTTGACTTTGACTTTGAACTCTGAATTTGGCAAAAATTTCTGTAAAGACACCTCAGAAAACTTCTCCACGGCTCTGAACACATCAGTGCGTCTGCCACTTAATATTTGGAAAATATAATCCTTGTTGAATGTTGATTAGATTTTATCAAAAAGCATTAAGGTCTTTAGCAATAGATCAATCTGCAATTTATTGTAAACTAGTTCTAAACTAATTGATTCATACTTTAATTCTGTTAAGGTATTTGTTAATGCTGTAGATTGTACCATTTCTATAAAATTTAACTATAATGACTTCTATTATTGCAAATAAAGATCTTATCTTAAATCATCAATTGTTGTAGCAGAAACAAATCGCCTCAACTTATAATTTAATTTGAGCGTGTTTCATCTAATTTGGTTTCACCATATACTGGGTCTTTAACGTTATTAAGGAAAAAAAAATCCTATTTGAACTTGTGTTGATTGTTTTACTATAGTAGGTACATAAAAAAAAAAATTATCACCAGTCGTAACCGCTGCAAGTAGGAACTGTTCAGGACCGTGGGGTCGTAGGAAACGTGATGGTGGCTGTGGTTGCCATAATTGCGGTCCTGGTATGGATACTATGTGCTATTTTGTTATGGAAAAATGCACAGGTGGATTTAGTTTTCCAGTTTTTATCATGCATTATCAAAAAATGTCACTGGTTGGGGTAACAAATCGAATGCAAATCACTTACAGTTTTTCTCGCCTCTGTACCTTACTTGCTCTCTCCGAGCTGGAATCCGACGACGCTGTTCGATGAGCTCGAAGACAATAGAACAGGCCTGCTTCAATGCTGTTTTCTTTGTTTATTTCACTGTCCCGTTGCTCCATCGCGAAGGGAGGTTAATTTTATATTAATTTCATTTTAATTTTAACACTAAACTATATAATAATAAGTATAATTTGTGCACATTTTATGTAGGACCGATGTTTTCGCCACGAAAAACGACGCTATAATGACGGTAAGCGTTCGTGCCTAAAAGTCATTGGTTCGCTACCCGCAAACTAGATGGCAGCACAAGCGCCGGAAGTAAGAGGGGAGGTAATGTTTTTGACCGGAAACGTCACAAAAAGGATGATGCTTGACTCAAGATGGATTCCGGATATCGAACGGAACAAATAATTTTAATTTGCGTCGCCTGAAATGATCCATTGTTGGCACATATCTCAATATATAATCAAATTAGCTGTATCAGCAAATAATGAGTGCAGTTTCGACATTGATCCGACTCACTTTGAAAGCAAAGGCGGAAACACATTTTTGTGTATTGTGTCGTGACAAATCTTTTCATTGTAATGTTTGGAACGACACGCGACAACAACAAAAAGACACAACAAGACACATATGTGTTTTCAATTTAATAGCTGTCGATGCCGTCGTTTGTCGCTGTCGTCGTCATGTAAGGTCATTGTGATTTTACAATGAAAAACATCGCATATGCGGTTTGTTCTTTAATTTTGAAATACTTACACGTGTGGAAGTTCTACTATACAAATACGGATGTAGACAATAAACGAAAATAAATACATTTTTTTTTCTGGTAGCGTTTAACATCGTATTACCGATAATCACTCTTTTACGATTATTATATTTATAATATTGCTTAAATTAATTATGAAGATACAAATATTTTATGTTCGTTGTCACGTGACTGTAAACAGAGCGTGACGTCACGACCCTCTTCTCATATCAGAGCTTAGAGAATTCAATCTTATGCATACATAGAACAATCGTTACACAGTACGTGACGTCATAGCGACACCTTGACAGAAGTGGCGTTTTCGTGGGAAATTTTGAATATTAAAATTTATTTTCAGATTTTAACTTATCATATGTTTCATGTATATCTATAAAATAAAAATATAAAGAATATGTCTACACCCCTATTCCATAGATGGTCATCGTTGCGTAGCTCGACTGGCAGTAATCGTCCACAGTCTGCACACTTCGCCGCCGCAGCCGCCGATCAACAATCGAATGATGCACATATACATCAACAGGTATATGATTACGACTTTTACGGCGAGTTGCTCAAACATCCATTAGGTTTAAAGACGCCTTTAAACTGTAATTGATCTCAATTTTGTGTGGGTAATATCGCATTCAACTAATGACAATTTTATTAGATTGTATAAGACGTTAATACCTGTCTTATACAATCTAATATAATGCAAAGGAAAGTTTAAAAGTTCAATGATAATTGTAATACCATATTGCTCATGCAAATATTCAAGCTTAGAACATTTATTTATAGTCGTCGTTAAACCTTAATTAACTTTTGTGCAACCGTATGTCATTAAAAACGGTAGTAGTCATTTGTTTATTTCATTTAAATAAAAACGGATTGATTACAATTCTCTTTCCTATTTCTTATTACAATGTCAACTGTTGGAGATTTCTTTTTTCAATCATCAATGTGAGATAGCACTTGATACATGATTACGGACGCCATCAATAACAAAAAAGCATAATAAAAAGAAATCATTCAATATATCGACATCTAGTAGATAGTTGTAATTTTTTTTATGACACAGATGTCGGCTCGTTCGGCGAAATTAGCGGAGATGTCAGAAGAAGTGAACAGGCGCATCCAGCAGCAGCAGCAACAACAGCAGCAGCAGCAGTTCCAGCAGAAGCAGCAACCGATCCAGCCGCAGATGCAACCTGCTATGCAGCCCGGGCACAATCACCGACAGGTGTTGTATCGGTTCTATGGAATAGGGGATCGGATAACATGCTAAAAAGTGTTTGAAATTAATCATTCCTTAGTCCGGGCGCTTATTCGCGACAAAAAAGATTACTTTATGGAAATAAACCTCATTATGTATCCAAAACTACGTTTAAAATTTAACTGTTTAAAAAACCGCGTAAACGGCGACTCGGGGGAAGTAGCGTCATTTGTGGGGTAAAAGGGATAAAACAGAAAAACTGACCCTTGTAATCCGTTAAAAATGCAATAAATCGTTAAGATTATTTGGCACTGGATATTTACCGCGATTTTCCTAGATAGTTTTACTACCAATTTACCCAAAAATGAGGTCACGCGCTTTTATTGGTGTGTCATTCAACGTGAGACACCGACTTAAAATATTATTTTTTATGATACTATAAATATAAATAATTGTTATTTAGCAAATATATTCGGCGGATAATCTTTAAAGTTTATGAACTTTTTAACCACATGCAATTTAATCGATGTCCGATCCCCTATTTGTCGTTTTGTACGAGAATGTTTTTCTAATTATTATTACTTGATTATTATTACTGAAAGCTAGTTGTTTCATGATTGTTGCTCGTTCGTATCCGCCAAAACTTGTGGTAGATTAAATTAATTATTTTGTAAGTTTGTTTAAATAAAGATTATTTTTACTTTAATCGTTAATGTATATATCTTCTCACGCTTTCTACGTTACTATATATATTGATTGTCTGTCCGATTAGATCGCGAGTCCGCCAATGGTGACGAGTGGGTACGCGGGCCCTCCGCAACCGCCTCTATCGCCGCCGCCCACGCATAGTCCTTTATATCATAACAATCCGCAGCCACACCAGCAACAGAGGTGAGTTTACATTAAGGTTGTTGACCCACTGTAGCTCACCATGCCTGTAACAGTATCAGGCAACTTCACATCATCTCTATTGATAGTAAGAGAAGATACCCTATAAACCAGGACTCTTTTTCTTTTTTTTAAACTCAATTTCATATTTAGAATGAGTAGGCAGGCCTGGTTCACAATAAAGAAATTAACACAAATTAAAGCTCGTTTAGGCAGACGCTGCTTTTAAAATTACTTACAAATAAAACGCGCGCCATTAGAAAAACATGATTCTTTCTGTGATCGCAGGCTGTAACTTTGACATGGTTTCATTAGACCTTTCCGCTCAATAAACACTACGTATGTACGTCATGTCACAAGAAATATACACGAAAGAAAAGCAATATCAAGTGCAGAAAAAGTGTGTCCATTTTAACTGGTTACTCCTGGCGTCGTTCAGCCTCAATGCTGAGGTCGTGACCTCGTTAAATTACTCTCGTGGACTATTGTTCGCCATCTTGCCTTATTTTATGGCGATATGGATGGCCTCTTCAATGTTTACGTATACGTGAATATATTATTATTTTAATTGTTTTATTCAGGTATGATTGGCACCAGCCTGGACCACCGTCGCCGCACAGATCACAACCTCCTGTAGCTCCAAAACCACAGGTGATTTTAATAACAATAATTTTAGAACCTTCATTTTGATGATGACCTCCGTAGCCGTGCTTCGCACGCCGGTTTCAAGGTATCGCCATCTCTGAGGTCCAGGGTTCGTTTCCGTAGCAGTTCAACGTAAAAATTAGACTTTAACATTATCTCACGTCTGGGTGTTGTGGTACCTTCGTTATTCATATTACGGGTAACCTAGCAACTCATATTGGAATCTGAGCAATGTCGTTGTCTAATATTTATTTTTGTAATTTATTTATTTAGGTATTCTTTTTTTATTATTTTGAATTGTAACTTCTAAGTTGTAATAGTTATCATTAATCTGATATTCACCTGTGGTTAAAAACATACGTTTATCTTATTCAAGGTGATATATTATTAAAAAATTCAAAGGATTTCAATTTATGTATTATAGAATGGAAGGCGGTCCGAGAACGAGATGGAAGAACAATTCCAACAGTCGCAACAAGTGCCCTCTGGAGTCACAGTACAGCCAGACGACGGTTTGAATTTATATATTTTTAATCATATCAAATACCAACAAAATTTCTATATTACTAATTAAAAGTATGCAGATTGCTATATTTCATTGTCGAAAATAATTGAGACAACTATATCGATATATTTTTCAGGAAGGGTATGGCCTCCAGTTAAAGATTTATTTTATCTAAACTCTATACTGGGACAACGCTATGCTCCACGTTGAGTTCCATTTTGAGTGAATTCTAGAAGCGATGATCATCTTATCGTAGTTGAATTAGCGTTCAATGTACAAAATGAAATAAGAACACGATTTACTAAAAAAGAATTACTTGCAGAGCAAAAAATTAAATATTTTTTTCTATTTCTAAGGGTTTTGATAGAGAGTTTTAACTACCAATAAAACTTACCTATTATTTTTCCTAAAGATATCCGGAATCCATCTTGAGTCAAGCATCATCCTTTTTGTGACGTTTCCGGTCCAAAATACTACCTCCCCTCTTACTTCCGGCGCCTGTGCTGCCATCTAGTTTGCGGGTAGCGAACCAATGACTTTTAGGCACGAACGCTTACCGTCATTATACCTACTCTAGATGCACCAGGTAGAACTTACCTGGATTCCGGATATCTTTAGGAAAAATAATAGGTAAGTTTTATTGGTAGTTAAAACTCTCTATTATTTGTTCCGTTCGATATCCGGAATCCATCTTGAGTGATGTGTTTGTTATCTCCTGGTGAGTGCCATTGGTGACGCTATAATGTGTTGCAGGTATAAAAAGTCAAATGTAGTCTGATGAGAAAAAATAATGCATATTATAAGTATATTATGCTATTACATACATAGTACATATATTATGCTGTTACATAACAATGCAATTATAATAATTATTCAAGTATTTCGGTAATCTAAGCTAAATAAATATTGGCTTATCTGTTATCGGTCAATATCATTAATGAATTGAATGGAATAATAAAAATGTAAATACATAGATATCGGAATTTTCTTGATTGTCCAATTTATCAGTTTTCGATAGGACTTCCTAAAAGTATATTCTTGGCGCCAGTTTTACAGTTTCAGTAATTTATCCATCGGAAACAATTCCAGTCAATTTAGAGATGGAACTGCAGATGTAATAGACCCTGAAGAATCTTCTACATTATGTGCTTCTATTTAGCATTTTTGAGAACAGAGTAGTTAACTCGTGAAAATTACTTCTTTTTGGGGCTCTTTCAATACAAAAATTGATCGCGTGTCCAATACATGCAATCGAATGATTTGTGTCAGTTAATCATTTCTATCCAGGCTGTCATAATTACTATTATCTGTTTTTAATACAAAATGGGGTCATAAGACAAAAAATCATTTTCGTTACTTCAAAGGTTAAAAGGGTTAAATAATGGATTCTGCGACCTTGAAGATTGTGAAATTGTGCTAAATTTCCAGCAACTTAAATTGAGTCAATTCTGCCAATTTCTACGTAAAATTTCCATTGTACTATATACCTGAAGTCTAATATTTTTTGTGCAATGTCTTCAATACAATTCAATATTGACAGATATATTTATTATTTTATGATCTAGTAACAAGAATGTGTCATAAAGGGTTGTAGTCGAAGCGCTATTGACCCTCCACCATTACGCCGACATTAGCAGAATTTCCCTACCGGGCACTTGTTATTTGCAGAATTAATACTAGTAGATATTTATAGTCGCTTTACATTAACTCGATAGTTTCAAGATTTTCTTTATTTTATTTTATTCTGCCCGACTTTTAAATAAATTTTCTGAATTTCGGGGGATGAACACCTGTTGCCATACCTATTGCAGTATTTGCGGAAACAAATCGTCAGCCAAGACACTTCGTCCCATTTTGGAACAATCATAATGTACTTACTTGCCTTGACGCTTACTGGAGTCGAGAAAGTATTTGCGGAATCATGTTTGAATAAGGCCAGCTTGCATTTTCACTGATGACGTCATGCGTTATGACCTATTAGTTTGCTCGTTCGTCACATCCATTGTCATGTACCTGGGAATGACGTGTGCTTTTGTCGATGGAATAAGTTCACATCTGGTGAACGTTGGGCTGCTAGATTTAGTATTCAGGCTATGCATAATATCTGAATCTGCCTTGTTCGTGTCATAATTACAATAATATCCTAGATTTGGTCCCCCATCTTTGTTTATGTACGGGAATCAGTACAGTTCTCTTAGCATTTACATCTAGGCATTCCGCGAAATGAAGACTCGCGTGAGTAATTGCCTCGAGTTGAGCACTCGAACAGATTTCCTATGCACCTGTCCTCGGATGTTGAGCGATTTGCGTTGCATTTATTGGAAGGTATCATGATACAACAGTTACTTACCATTTAAAGTCATTCAGTACTGGGTCTGGTAATCCGAATAGGTAGTAATAGTTTTAAGCTGTCGATGTTAGTATTGCAGTGTGCGACAGTGTAACCACCCTCTTCGAATCACAAACGAGGCAAAGTCGAGTCTCCCCATTAGGAACTGGGCCTGTCTGAGGGACTAACCGCCTTGTACAATCTAATGCTGAAGTGCCATGCGTAGCGGGAAGCGTTCGGTTCAAACATGGACTTCACTAAATGTTCAGTACTGAGTCTGGTAGTTTGATTCGGTGGTAATGGTGATCTTTGGGCAACTGTCGATAGTAGTATTGCAGTGTGCGATAGTTTAGTCACCCTCTTCGAATCACAAACGAGGCAAAGTCGAGTCTCCTCATTAGGAACTGGGCCTGTCTGAGGAACTAACTGCCTTGTACAATCTGATGCTGAAATACCATGCGTAGCGTGAAGCGTTCGGTTCAAACAGTGACTTCGCTGAATGTTCTGTACTGAGTCTGGTAGTTTGATTCGGTGGTAATGGTGATCTTTGGGCAACTGTCGATGGTAGTATTGCAGTGTGCGACAGTGTAATCACCCTCTTCGAATCACAAACGAGGCAAAGTCGAGTCTCCCCATTAGGAACTGGGCCTGTCTGAGGGACTAACCGCCACGTGTAGTCGCCTCGTGCTGAAGTGCCATGCGTAGCGTAAGGCACTTCGGTTCCGACAGGGACTTACCCCTGACTTCCCCGGCACTTCCCGGCACCTCGTGACCGTGTTGGTCACGATGCACCAGGCAACGCCGAGGAAGTTCAGAACCAGCACGCACTGCTCGAAGTTGAGAGACCACCCTAAGCGCTGCTATTGTGGTAGCGCAGTTGTTGTGTTGGTCTATGTAGCAAAGTTTTTGAGTACCGATGGCAGTCCAAAGAGACACGTCAGTTGCATTAGGTAGGTTGTTGTATGCCAGTCTCAAGAACCTGTGAACTAGATGTTGTTCGGCGATACTCAAATGAAAATACTTTTGGCTCGGATATATTTTCGTAAACCATTCGTTTTGTATGAGAATGTTCGGAATACGAAAATTATTGATCAGTCGAAAAGGTTTTATTTTGACAAATCAGTGTCGTTTTAAATGTAATTGTCGGGCTTTAACATTAGAAAAGGAAATGATACAAAACAGGGTGTTTTTTGTAATCTCTAGTATATTAATTTGAGCATTGCAAACGATATTTGAAGATGGCTTAAAATCCCACGCATAAAAATATAATTTTTATACCATCACATACCTATATAGTTTAGATACCAAATGATATAGTTAAACACTTGTATTATGGAAATCTGAAACAACGAAGGTAACAACACCCAGACCAGAGACAATATAGAAAAGCTCATTATCTGCATTAACATGACCGAGAGTGGAATGCGGGAGCTCAGAAATGGTGACACCTTAGAACTGGTCAGCCACTCGCCCAAGATCCGACATATGCAATCTGGAACATCCTGATTGTTCCATAAACTTACAGATCGCATTAGATAGCCCCCTCCAATGTGTCATGTCATGCATTGTATTTATTTCTAAAGTTTAATGAACTGGTCTCATTACCATTTAAATATTGGTGTGTACTTCTGGTAGTCTACCTTGAATCAACTTGCAGTTGCAACCATTTTATGCACCCCCTTGTTTTTTGGGTGCAATATACTATTATCAAAGAAGAACTTGTTCGTTCTTCCTATCAGCCAAAAGACGCTCCGAACGAGTGGTGGGGAAAAATGTTGGACGATTCAAAAGAGAAGTCTATTTGGATAAATATTATTTTGACTTTGACTTTGAACTCTGAATTTGGCAAAAATTTCTGTAAAGGCACCTTAAAAACTTCTCCACGGCTCTGAACACATCAGTGCGTCTGCCACTTAATATTTGGAAAATATAATCCTTGATGAATGTTGATTAGATTTTATCAAAAAGCTCTTTAGCATTAAGATCTTTAGCAATAGATCAATCTACAATTTGTTGTAAACTAGTTCTAAACTAATTGTTTCATACTTTAATTCTGTTAAGGTATTTGTTAATGCTGTAGATTGTACCATTTCTATAAAATATAACTATAATGATTTCTATTCTCGCAAATAAAGATCTTAAATCATCAATTGTTGTAGCAGAAACAAATCGCCTCAACTTATAATTTAATTTGAGCATGTTTCATCTAATTTGGTTTCACCATAGACTGGGTCTTTAACGTTATTAAGAAAAAATAAATCCTATTTGAACTTATGTTGATTGTTTTACTATAGTAGGTTCATAAAGAAAATTATCACCAGTCGTAACCGCTGCAAGTAGGAACTGTTCAGGACCGTGGGGTCGTAGGGAACGTGATGGTGGCTGTGTTTGCCATAATTGCGGTCCTGGTATGGATACTATGTGCTATTTTGTTATGGAAAAATGCACAGGTGGATTTAGTTTTCCAGTTTTTATCATGCATTATCAAAAATGTCACTGGTTGGGGTAACAAATCGAATGCAAATCACTTACAGTTTTTTTTTTTTTCGCCTCTGTACCTTACTTGCTCTCTCCGAGCTGGAATCCGACGACACTGTTCGACGAGCTCGAAGACAATAAACACGCCTGCTTCAATGCTGTTTTCTTTGTTTATTTCGCTGTCCCGTTGCTCCATCGCGAAGGGAGGTTAATTTATATATTCATTTGATTTTAATTTTAATTTTAACACTAAACTATATAATAATAAGTATAATTTGTGCACATTTTATGTAGGACCGATGTTTTCGCCACGAAAAACGACGCTATAATGACGGTAAGCGTTCGTGCCTAAAAGTCATTGGTTCGCTACCCGCAAACTAGATGGCAGCACAGGCGCCGGAAGTAAGAGGGGAGGTAGTATTTTGGACCGGAAACGTCACAAAAAGGATGATGCTTGACTCAAGATGGATTCCGGATATCGAACGGAACAAATAATGGAGTGTTTTAATTTTCAATTACGGTGTATTTAGATGTTATTTGTTTTTTGTACAAAACCGATTGAAAGTTAGTGATTATTGTTTTATACGTTCTCCACAATGATGTATAGTCTTCTTATTATATTCGTTTATACGTTCGATAGAACGGTACGTGGCCAGCGCGCTGGAGCCCCCCGCGGTGTCGGTGTACCCGGCGGGCGGCGCGGGGGCGGGGGCGGGGGCGCGCGCTCAGCCCCCACACAACCCCTGGCAGCGGGAGGAGCGCGAGCGGCAAGCTGAGGCGAGGCGGCAAGCTAACCGCGCGCGCAGGTAACAAATTATATACGAGGGCACGACAATGCGTTCGGCCTGCGATCGCGGGCGCTAAGCTACTTACGCAAAGGCCGGTAATCGGATGGGTGACCAAAAATTTATTGAATATAGTTACTATGTGCTTTTTATTTGAAAATTCTCTTAAAATATAATTAGATAGATTTCATATTATGCATGAAATGTTTAAATTAAAGATAGACATGTTTTTTAAATTATGTAATGTAATATGTTATTTGATTTGCTAATACCAGGCTGTGATATATTGTTAGATCATTGCAATTTTTTTTTTACTGACTAATAAGCTGACAGAAATACAATAAAAACATATTAAATACAAATACATACTAGTAAATACAATTCATATATACAATAATGTTTAAATAAAATTACGATATTTATTGATACTATTCGTAATAAACGAAATATAAATTCACAGGGACGCAACAATCGCCCAACTGGTAGCCCTGGGAGCGGCTCGTACACCCGTACAGAATCAACAGCTGCGTGCGTTACAGCTAGAGAGAGATTTCGAGCGACGAGCCACGCAACATGATCAGGTAATTATCGAACTGTTGAACTAGTTCGTTTTAGAAGGCAGCATCGGCAGCTACTTCTTTCTACTACCTACTCGAGGCAAAAAAAAAGAATAGAAAAAATTATAATATAATTTTTTTGCAAATACTAATGCAAGTTTTACAATACTGGTAGAGTAGAAAAAGGAAAATTAGATAAGTAACCTAAAATATTTGTAATTATGGGACACACAATTATTTCTTTTGATAAGGTGTTTAATCTCTTGTTAAAAACTAGAGCAAAAATAAGTCGCTGTCACTTTCAGCGTCTGCATATGCATTTATAAGCACCCACTAATCTGCACTGGGTCAGCGTAGTTCATAACATACATTTAAGGTTTATTTACAATGACAAAATTGGCTATATATACATGTGAGAGCGCAATAGCAATAACTTTGCGCGCGAGTGAAAGAGATATAAAATACCGTGTCATTGTATAGAAATTCTATTTAGCGACTGGACTATAGCATTCATCGATATTGTAATTCAGGAGGAGGGTGCTGCAACGGAAGGAGGGGTTGAAGAAGATGAGGATGAACCCGAAGAAGAACAGCGCGGTCCCCCTCAACCCCCCGCGCACATGCAGCTCCATCAACACCCACATCCGCCCAAGTCCATACTGAAGGTCAACACGAGACCAGAATTAGCCAACGGGTACGCGCCCGAGCCGGTACGTTAAAACATTATTGTTCATCTCACAGATTTGATATGTTTTACTGTTAAGTCATATTATGTCACAGATAATATGTTATTGTTTACTGTACTGTGTAACTTTGATCACTGAATAGTCACGAAAAGCTATTAAATATATGAATAAAATACAACTGAATCGTGTATTTAAGTTTTATAACTATACAGGGTTATTTGTAAAACTCCAGCAACTAACAGAACTACTGATAAGTTACAAGGTTTGATTTACAAGTTTAACTTTATCTCAGTACTTAAAAAAACGATTTTTCTAATTTTTATTATACTTTCCTGAAGCGCGCGTTATGTGAGGTACTTACTTATTAGTAGAAGGCGCTCAGATTTCTAAAGTTTAAATTGTAAATTAAGTTAAAACTTATTATTGTGTGAAAGCAACAAATTTATTAAAAGCCAGTGAACAAGAGTTGTTGTTTGTCTACTCCTACGAGTTGGTTGGTGTTTTATAACTAATCCTGTATTTGTACGGTACTCATATCGATTAAATTACTTTTTAACGATTTCATTGTGTGTATTTGTATGTAGACGTTTCGGATACTTTACAGGTTCCGTGTTCATTTAGGATATACCCAACACACGTGAATAATACGAGTGGTTTTATTCAAGACTTTATAGGTCATTGTGTAGTAGCTCGAGAGTAGCTCAGTGGCGCAGTTGATAAGCGCCGTGACCCACGATAGGTGTTGCGAAGCAACTTTCGCAAGGGTCGGTCACGAGATGGGTAACAAAAAAATATATTATCTCGAACTACTCCGTGCTTCGGAAGGCACGTTAAACCGTTAGTCCCGGTTTCATTTGTAGTCGTTAAACACTCCAATTGGGGTAAATTGGAGGGTTATGGCGCATCCTCCTTAACCATCTACAAGGAAAGCCCGAGTCCATGAAATTTGGACGTAAAAGGGCTAATGATGATGTTGTCATTGCAGCAGCAGCCTCAAGTTCCGAGTCAAATGGAAGCAAATCGCGTGTCCGAAGTAACGGGCAGCATGGGCGCGTTGACCGTGAGCTCGGCGGGTACTCACACGGCGAGTGGTCACAGTCAGGGCGCGGGGGCGGCCCCGCCGCCGCCGCCCGCGCGCGGCTCCTCCTTCGCTGTGATGGCGGGACGGACCAGGACCGTGCCGGAACCGCCGCCCCCCGCAACACACGCCCCGCTGTGAGTCGCTGCACATTAGTGCTTCCAGTGGCCTAATCGTGTTAATTTTGAAATTTATCACGATCACATCGAATTTGGCATTTGAAAGATATTCACGAACTTTACGCTACAACTATTTGACATGCCATAGAAATTGCGATCTTGGCTGTTTTTTACATTTATTTATTTATTTATATACAGAGGGAATATGCACATTTTTGGAAAATGGTTTTATATGATAATTTACATTGATATATAACTGTAAAAAAATACCCGGCACCGAAAAACTAAAATTTTGTAACATTAATCATTGGTGAAAATAAATAATAGCTACGAGCAGTTTAAACACCGGAATTTTTGGCGCTCTTGTCGTGACGTCAAAGTACACGACTAGAGATATGACATTTTAAATCAATATAAGTTTTGAGTGATTGAATTATTCAATTACCTAAAGCGATTAACAACTAATCGATTTTTAAAGTATAATAGACTTTTTTAATACATCATATAATTTACTTAATTGGTGAAATAAAAATAAAAGCCTAAAACATCATTTAAATTGTAATCAGTTGTTTATTTTGCGACATAATACATTGATGTTATTGCATCAATGTTAACTTTTTGTAACAACGACATCCCTTTACGTGTACATTTTCGTCACATCCGTTCTGACAAGTAGTATGGCGTTTAAATATTTTGAAGTTACCGCATTTATTTCGCACTTTTTAATAATTATTTTCAAGACGAAAACGAACTAATATTGAAAAACAGAAGACACAACAGAAACAGATAGACTTTATTCTAAAGCAATAACGATTGTAATAAAATATATTTAACCTTTTCTTGAATAAGACGCATATTCCCTATTGACAATATAGTTTAGGTCTGGACTACAATCTAGATCTAGAACTATGCGTACACAACATGGTGATAATAATTGTTATGTTATATTTTCGTATTATTACGTTATAGCAGCGACACATTCGAACAAGTGGATTGTAATAGGAGGAATAATTTGTGCATACCCTCAAGGAAAACACCGAGTTACTTATATCGCGAGATCTAAATTGATATTAAATGGACGATAATGTTTACTTGACGTTTATTGAAATTGTCTAAGCAAAGTGATAGTTACAAATATCTTCGAGAGCTATTTGGAAATGTCAATTGAAACGAAATTTCTTTGACATTTATATCATTCATTCCTAAAGCTATTGTGACTTTAAAAGTTTCATAAATCACTATCACAATCTCTATATATTTGAAAGGGTTGTGATAAATTTTAAAATTAAACGATTAAGTTACAGATTCTCTGTAATAGTGATGATTTTTATTTGTTTGTCCGTCAGGTTAATTATCGAATTAAATTTTTTGCTAAATCAAGTCACATGACATTTGTACATTTTCTACAAAGCTGTGACGTAGCGAGCTCACACTCGTCAACTTTAATTCCTATTATCTAACCTATTACTTGTATTTTGACTTTAATATTTGCACATCGTCGTGACTATAAAATATGCTGGTCTAAAAATTGTTAAACTGTAACCATATTTTCGCAAATAAAGATTATTAATGTAAAGAAAACCATGGTTTTCTTTCATTTAAATTGTTCATTTTCATTTAAAACGTCATCGAGTAGAAAAGTAACAAGTGCTTGAAGATTCGTCAGTCCTGTTAGGTCCTGGGTAGCTCAGCGGTTAGAGTAGTCGCCCATATAGCGGAAGATCGTGGGTTCGAATCCCATTGAGGGTGTCAGGGATTTTTTAAGTATTTTGTATTTAGAATATAGGTCCATCATCATGCATATTTGTGTGTATGTACAGATCTCCGGTGAGCGGTGGTCGTGACAAGCGCGTCTCGTTCCACGAGCGGGCGGCGGCGCCGAGTCCCACCCCCGCGCCCCCGCCCGCGCCCCCTTCCACCTCGCCCCCGCCCCTCGACCCGCAACCCAGGGAGGACCCCGATGTGAGTATCGAACGAATGCGTAGTATACGTAGTTAGCGTAATTATGGGGATTCAATAGCGCTTCAACTGCAACTTTTTATGACACAGATCTGTTAGGAAAATTTAAAAAACACCTCACATAATTTATGGACGCCCATAAATTATGTGAGGTGTTTTTTAAATTTTCTTGTAGTATCGAGTACTCAGTTGGAGTATAGCTTTTGAAAGTATCGATACCTACTCGGTATCGAAAGTATCGTTCGAACCCTACAAATATGGTGGTTTGACATTCAGTAGATGTATAGCGTCGAAGTATGAATGAAATATTTTTTTTTTTTTGAACGATTAATTGAATGATCCTAATCGTATACGATTACGCTTAAGATTAAATCTTAAGCATGTACAATCTGGATTAATTGGACCAAAATAGTTTTTTTTTTTATCCAATCAAAAAAAAAATTGCGTGATATTTGCCGAGACCCCCCCTCTCTCCAATGTAAGATTAGATGAGATTTGCCTCGACCCCTTCCCCCCCTTAAACATCTCACGTAATTTATGGACGCCCCCTTACTAGATCACAAAATAATAAATATATGTCATCGTTATTTAGTGAGGAAGACAATGCATTAAGAATGTTGACTTCACGTCGATAGTACAATTGCAATATTCGAGTAGTTAAGAGTCTTTTGAGGTGCTACTATTACGTAAACATTTGCAGAATATAACAAGACTCAAATCAAATTGTGTGGTGAAATTTTAATAAGTTAGATATATAGTCCAACTTATTCAGCTATAGGAAATAGCATGTAAATTATATTATAATTCCTTATTTTAATAATTTAAGAATCTTAACTTCTTCAGTACAATATATTATAATAATGTCAATATAAATTAATATACAATATAATAGTAATGTTAATACTACTACCGTCAATACTCAATAAAATTCATTTGCGAATGAACAGTAGTGAATTACTTTTATATTTATCCATTAACCGTATAGATATAAAACGAGTACTAACATTATGTCAAGTGCCCGTAAACTTCGCATTAAACGAAAATAGGTCGGTCGAAGGAGGTGAATTGTGTGAAGGTGAAAAAAATTCTAACCATAGCAATCCTAGTGTCGTCCCTCGCTTGACGTTTCTCTACAAAGCCCTTTTCCATCATTTAGAAATGCATCTTTCTATAAGTACACTCAAGAAATAAAGTGGTTTATAGTTATACTGAATTTTATCGTTTTTGTGTCTTTTTTTTCGTTGGATTTCAAAAATCACACTCAAGTGTAATATTGACTTTTGTGCAATGTGCAGTGAGTTTCGCGCTCATTTTGACACACCAATCAGAGGTTCAATTACGCGGTAAAGTTGCCCGAGATAGTTGAGTTTTGGAAGAATAAATACCAAATAATTATAATAGAATAATTACAAGAGATTTATTTGTCGCAGCGGTTCATCGAAGAGGCGGAAAATATGTTATCGGGCGGTGTATCACCCGGAGCGCCTGCGACCACGCATACGCCCGGGGTAATTGGTGCCCAAGAAGTTTACAGGTAAATTATAATAGTCTCACTATATTTAATTTATATTCAAACGAGAACATTTTTAAACTTAAGTTTTTGCTCATCTAATGTTCACTATTGCTGACCTACTATCTTGTTTATTGCCTTTGAAGTATGGTACACAGGGTTATATAAAACACCAGCATCCAAGCTTTTATGGTACTGCTGTGATATTTATAAGTCTATGTTTTATTTATAAAGATAGTATGCCGCTCCGCTCGTTTTTCTTGTCTTATTAAAGTTCGAGCGGTTAATTAAATTTAATATTATTATTATTTATTTTTGTAAAAAATCTTCAATCGCGGATTTGCAAATACACAATTCGAGCGGTAAGAATACACTAACGGATTTCACTTCATATAATTAATTGTTATATTTTTTATTTACATATAATTGTTATTTAAAATTAAAAAATCCAGACAAATTGACATTTTAAAATGAAAACTTAACTTACGTGCCAGTACTTTGAAATAATAAAAAACCGGCCAAGTCAGAGTCGAACTCGCGCACGCAGACAGGCATCCGTACCGGAAACCAGCAAAAAATCAATTTATTTGTATGGAAGCCCCCCTGAATGTTTATTTTATTCTGGTTTTTAGTGTTTGTTTGTTGAAGCGGCATAAGAAATACATCATCTCTGAAAATTACAACTAACTTTCACGGTTCATAAGATAATGCCTGGTGACAGACTGACAGGCGAAGTCTTAGTAATAAGATTGCCGTTTTGCATTTTGGGTATGGAACCCTAAAATGACATTAAAGACCAGAAACGTAAAAAACACATGAATTGCCTAGAAACAACGGCACGATACACCGTTACAACACTGTATATATGTTGAAACCCAATCGTTGAATTGGGCCGATCGAGACCTGCTCACGCATATCACGATATACCGCCATTTCTTGATTTGGCTAGGAAAATCACGATAAGCCTGATTAAAAGTTTTGCAAATCGACAAGAGCAACGTATTTGACAATTTGCCCGATTTTTATTGGTTAAATAATTTTAATTTGCCCACATACAGACATGGGCAGTAGGAGAAAACTTGTTGTTGCCCATCTTTGTTTACAGATTTCTTTGGTCACCCTACAAAATCTAGAGTATATTCGGAAAAACGTCAAACGTTAAACATTGAACGATATGGCGGATGATAGATGGGCAAATCAAGAAATGCCGGCATATCGTATATGTCCGGACAATTCTCGATCGGCCCAAATTAACGATTGGTCTACGTCATATGTTAATGTATGTATAGAGATCCGCGCGCCCGGCGGCTGGCTGAGCAGCAGGCGCGCGTCACCGCCGCTCCGGTACCGGAACAACTGTCCTTCAAGGAGAAGATGAAAATGTTCGCACTCGAGTCCGGAGAGAATTCCACACCCAAGGACAAGGTAAACTGCCGACTTTCTGATCACCTTCTTTGACCAACCCTGCTCAGTGGCGGACTAAGGGGTCCTGGGGGACCTCCGAATGCTGCAAGTTCCCTCGATCAAATTATAAATTGGGGTTGGAGGCTCCGTAGACAAATAAGTACAGCCTGTAGCGATAGTTTACATTTTTTTAATACTGGTGTGTTGACAGTAAACGAATATATCTTTTTTTCTGGTAGTATTTAATTCATTATGAAAAAACAAATATTTTACACTCGTAAAATGACCGCAAACAGCGCTTGACGTCACGCCCCTCGTACTCATGTCAGAACTTACAGAATTAAACTTTATACATACATAGAACGATATTGGTTTAAAAGGGCCGTGACGTTATAGCGACGCCATGACAGAAGTGAAGTTAACACGGAAAATTTTGAAAATAAAATTTATTTTTAGATTTTAGCTTTTAATATGAATGACCTTTTTTTATCCCTGTCTTCACCCTTATTAAATTACTATTACTGCTTCATCTTTCTTATGTCAAGTTTCGCAGTTTTTTTTTTACTTTCATTACCTTTAACCTTTAAATACTAAAGCCATATATAATATAAGTATACACAGTAATAATATTCTTTTATATTGAACTCGTCGAATACTGGGTTGGGGAATTCCCGTCTTATTGGGGGGGGGGGGGGGATCGAGTTAGTCCGCCACTGACCCTGGTTCCGTTATTTGATTCGGCTTTCTTGAGGTCTCTTGATATTTGTCTGACAGGTAGTCGGCAGCTCGCCTCTGCCTTTGAATTAAAGTAAAAAGTAGGTACTATTTAAAATAAAACAGAATATCCTATTGTATGTGGTTGACTATTTTTTATTCTACGCTCTCTAATGAATGTTTCAATCGCAGGTTAAAATATCTCGAGCTCAACGTGACATCGACGCAGTACACTAATCGTCGGTCGGCGTAAATCTACTTAAACGTTATTAAGTATATATATATGCCCCCTCTGGAACCTTAGTAGTACTAATCGAACATTGATTATCTTATTGTATGTAATGGATAATGGCACTCGTCACACATTATATCAGTATTAAACTACAAGAGATATATTAATAAATAGTTTAATAAAATATCCAAACTGATTATATAACTGTACGAATGAAGAGAAACGTGTTTCGTGGATATGTTTTGTCAGACCAAAACATTGCCTTTGACCGAATTTGGTACCAATTTTTTACGTCGTTCGTAGTGTAGCGACTTAATGGACGACTATATTTTTATGATTGTAGATTTCGATCGTTATACATTTCATATCGCCTTAGCAGCTAGAGCAACGTTTTATTGTGAGTTTCAGATTACATTTATCTAATTACCATATTTGGTGTGTCCAAAATATATTTACAATTATATTTTATATAAATTATAGTGCGTATAGTGTGAGGTCTTGATGCAATCTATAAAGTATTGTGCGACGAAATATTATACATACACATATTATACACCAATTACTTCAGGAAGGACCAATATTACGGTGTGGATGTCAGTAGGTGCCTTTATATGTTAGTGGATAAAATCATTTAACATAGCCTCTGTTTGATTTATTCGAAACTTCGTTACATTCCAAAGAGTATTTTATATTTATATAAATATTCTTTATCAACTTCTCTATTACGTGAGTAAGCATTCCTATGACTTGTATGATCCCGTTTAAAGTCTATGTGTATAACACACTGTTAATTATGAAGTTGACAGTACATTGAGTCAACATAAAGCAATAAATATTTGTGAAGCCTTTGTTGTAAATAAAAACGATTAAGTTTTTTATATAATATTTTTAAGCACATATTTGTGCCAAAATTACAAAAAAAAAGGAATGCACTTGTGACGCTAAAGTGTGTAAAGCTTCGGACGATTTGTCTGAATTTGTTGGCAGCTGTATGGGTAGCTTCAGTACGGAGTTGAAAGCGTCATTAGCCTAGCCAACTGTTATAGTAAGACCAAAAGACTTAGATTCTGTTACACGCTTCTGATTAGGATAACCAGTTAATAACAGTTGTTCTTCAAACGAACGTATTAACGAGTCTTCCAATTTGATGTCTAAACGATCGAAAGCATTGATAATAATAGAATCCTGTTTTTTTTTTAAATAGTATTTATAGAATATCATAAGTATATATTTATAGTTTTTATCACGTTGGCATCCATAAGCATCACGTTTTCTTCTCTGTGTGGCCAAAAACTATTTTTTCAGGCTTTATTTGGGGACCAGGTACTAATTTTAACGGCAACCGAGTTATGTATCCTTCGATTTTAAGATCAGTTTTGTATGGGGTGTGGGAGCAATACTGTAGGTGTAGTACGGTGGGAGCCAGCGTGTTAATCTGTAATACTGTAGAAGGATTCGATTGAATATTTACAATAACTTGTTTCTTAAATTTGTATGTCATAGAAAATAAAAAAATATTTATAAATTTTGTTTATATTACGGATGGTTTTGAAATATCACCTCGCCTATGGAAAATAGGCAGTCTATAGTCGTGGTGGCTCATGAAAAATTTGTAATTAAACAATCTGTTTCTTAATAGAGCAATCAGAAAATCGATAATCCTCTGACCCCTTACTGACGTCAAATTATCTAGCGACAATGTTGAATAGTAGTTTATGAATCAAATTGGCTGGATGTATGTTTGTTTAAAAGAACTAAGTGTTATTTCGTCATTTGATATTGACCTGAGTATTGACAACAGGCGAAGAACATAGATTTTCTTCAATTTTTTTTTCTTCATTTTATCTAGTAAAGTTCTTGAACTGAATAACTTTGTCTTATTATTTCTGATGCTAAAGCGTATTTGATTATTACAACCTAGCTGTACCTAATACATATTTTGGTGATAGTGTCCTGCATGAAAGCAACTGAGCATTTAAAAACATAAAAATGAAAATGTAAAAAATGAATTTTCGAATTTTTATGATTTTATCATACATGAATGTAAATTGTGTGTAACAGAATCGGGATCTTTGTGGCTTTAATTTATTGTATATAATAGTTAATAAAGTCCAAATAATTATGTTAAGATTTTGTACACCTGTTTGTATTTGTACATGTTTATTTAAAGAATTTATCTGGACATGTAAAGGGCCTATTCATAATTTGTAGATTTACTTTAGTATCTGAGAATTTAATCAAAAGGTTCTCAGTATTGACCCAACGATAGTCAATTAGCGAAAGATTGAGATTTATTTGTAGAATGGAGTATTAATAAATTTATTATTTTCTTGCTTAGATGTATATAATCACATTTCATCAAATAGTTTTATAGTTGAATACTTGACTATTAAAAATGTAAGTAATTGAAATGGAATACATTTCAAATATTTCTTTTATTATTATTATTACCATTAATTAATTATTGTACTTCATAAAACCTATTACAATCAAATAATAAATACCTTAACTTTATGATGCATTTATTATTTCGTATATCACCTGCCTTGTCTACCCTACCAACAAAGGGTTGTAACAGAAAAACCACCAAGAATAGGGATGACGACTAATTATTGTTTGTTTGTTCGTCAGGTAGGTTATTGAAGAATGTTAAACACGTATTTTTTAATTTTTGCCGGATCAATAAATTAGGGCGATACATTGAATTAAAATGTCACATGACGTCACGCTTTTGTACATTTTCTACAAAACTGACATAATTAAGATCCCATCCACTCAATAAATTTCCAAGTATAACTAATATTTCACACAAAAAGTATAAGCTCTTATTACAAAGATTTAAAAATCATAAAAATATCAGACCATAGGTTTATTTGAAACTAGCTGTGCCCGCGACTGCGTCTGCATGATATCAGAAGAATTGTTTTTTATGGGTGGGATCGAATCAAGTAGGATCAATGGTCTGTTACACACTTACGCGGGCCCAATGCGAATTTGACTACTGATGCAACCAGGACGATACGATGTTTCAACTGTTCTTCTTTTGATTTTAATCTTTAAAAAAAATTATTTGTTTATCTGTCTAGTTATGTGCGCAATCTATAATTTTGGTTATGTTTTTCCACAGAACATAGAGAGAGAATAGAAGTATAATGATATTGATTTAGTATGGGAACCGAGTGTCGACTCTCCGCACACAAATACAGATTAGATGAAATGATCATTTTGTTCACTACATGAAAAACTGCCACGCGATACGTTCGTGATAACATAAACAGAATCCCAAAAAGATACTAAGCTAAGAAATCACACGATTAAAAACAAACTCTAATTCAACGTGATAATAAATAATTTACTTTAACATGAATGTTGAACTGTCACGTGGCTGTATACGGGGATACCAGAAGGGAAAAAATATTTTAAGATTATGCACATTTTAAAAAATTGGGGACATCATTTTATGTGCGAACTATTAAGATTAGATTTTGCTGTAACCAAGTGAATATTAAAAAATAACGCTTTTCCCTATATAACTTCTTTTAAAAAACGCAGTACAAAAACTAAGATAACTTAATGATAAACTCTATCATATGTCTGTGGAGTAATATAATTAAGCGAGGGAAAGTGTAAAAAAAAAACAAAAATTAAGAAACCAACAGAATTTTTGTATTAATTACATTAAGCCTAATTTGTAATTTTTTCTTACTGGTATCATTCCGATTGTGCATATTAGTGATGTGACATAATAGTAGTTGATGAAATAAGAGGTTTAAATTTTGTTATGAAACAGTAAAATGTAATTCAGTTCGACAATGTTCTACAGTGGTTTGATAGTAATTATTTAAAGCTTAATTCAAATAAAATGAAATACATAAAGTTTGCATTACCTAATGTGAGGCATATTAATACACTTATAAATGTAAATAGTGAAAAAGTTGAGTTGGTGAAATCGACAAAGTTCCTCGGTATTACACTAGATTCCCGACTGCAATGGGATCCTCATATTGATAATTTGTCAAGTAGACTAAGTTCTGCAGCATTTGCTGTTAAGCAAATTAGACTCTTGACAAATGTTGAAACGGCAGGATTGGTATATTTTAGTTATTTTCATAGTGTAATGACGTATAATCTATTGTTGTGGGGTTCTGCGGCTAGCATTCAAGATATTTTTATTCTACAAAAGAGAGCTGTCCATGCTATATATAATTAACGGTCTAGAGAATCTCTCAGAGAAATATTTAAAGAAATAAATATTTTGACTGTTGCCTCTCAATACACCAATGAAAATATTATCTACGCAAGAAAACATTACGCAAAAAAAAAGTAGTGTTCATAATCATAACACAAGAAATAAAAATAAACTTGCCGTTCCAAGCTTCAGACTTCAGAAAACCAGAGGATCAATGCATTTACATTGCTATGTTCAATAAAGTTCCACAAAATGTAGTTGACCTACCCATAAATAAATTTAAAATTCATGTAATGAACATATGTACTTATGAGTAAAGGCTATTATAAAGTTGATGATTATTTTAAGAATTGCAATGCATGGAATGAATAGCCATCGCTTTGTTCTATAAAGACTAATTATATGTTCAACCTATGTCCTACAGACTTTGAAAGTTGTATTTATTATTGTGATTAGATATGAAATGACATGATTTATGTAAATATCATAGGGCTGGTAAGTTTCTTTCGCTTGTTCTTCTTGTCGGCTAAAAGACGTCCTGAACAAGTGGTAGGGGAAAAAAATTTTTTGGACGATTCAAAAGCAATTCATAATAACTAATATGATCATTACAATAATAAATTGATCATAGCCATGTTTGTTTTACTTTATTATTCTAAGTTTTATAACTGTAATAATAATAGTACCTACATTTTTAATTGCAACGACTGGACAATAAGGAATCGCTGGTCAAGTATGAGTTTAAAAGCCGTGACAAAAAAGTTTGAAGACAGACACAAAAGCGATAAGTACAAACGTCAATCTACATATAAAGTCACATACGTTTGAGACATGCGTTTATAAACTTATGTGCAAATATGAAGCAACAAAAATATTGATAAAAGCTGTTCTGTGGGCGGTTCTTTAAAGTGGCTATCTTAACTCGATTTCTATAATAATGGTTTCCGATTATGAATCAGCATAATAAAGTAAATTAAATTGACGCCTATAAATTAATTTTGTAAATTAAATTCACACCACCAACAATATTACGTTAGTTGAAAACATGATTTTTTGTTTGTATAGATAATATGTTGTTTTGAAATTCATTTGATAGGTTTAGGTCTAAAACGGATAGGACAAAATAAATTATGTAAACAGGGCAATCCGTTGTAAAGTTATTAGGGAAACTGAAATATAAGTAATGCAAAATAAGTGAAATCCAGTTTCACCAGTTTCTAATAAGACCTATTAGGCCAACACTCGTAGCTTTTCACGAAGTTTCGTTTGATTTATATATTGTTCATAAAACGTTGATATACTTCGTAACTGAGATATTTATAGCACATCAATATTTTTTAATATTTATCTGCGTGTAAATAATTAACCGAATCTTTGTAAAAAAGTGCCTGAATAGTTCATTATTTCATCTGTTCAGTATCAATTCATCTTTTATTTTCAGGAGGCACAGCACTATTTTTTGCAAAAGTGCACAATATGATTTACATTGCTGTCTAGAAACGGGGTTAGAGACATTAATGTTGGTTTGAGCAAACAATGTATATTTTATTTGAAATTGTGTCAAATTATTACATTTTTTATATTTTAGCACTAAAATTGTACTTACCAGTGAAAGGAAATGTTTGCATTAGTTAGATTGTATACTTTGTTTTGCTTTTTGCAAGTGATAATAGCACAAAACGGTATTTTTTATAGAAAAAATCAGTAAAATCACCACTCGATGATTGACGAACGACTGACAAATATAAAACCGAGGAAAGGGCGTCATATGAGTAAAAGCGCATATGCCAGCGACGCTTGCCCCGCCCACTTACTACTTCTATTCTCTCTCTATGTTCTGTGTGTTTTTCCATCCAATGCTAGGTTTCCTGAAAGAAATCGCTGCCTAGCGCTAAGTTTATCTTTAGAACATAGTTATGAATGTTATATATGAAAAATATATATGTCTGTTGGTGTCATTTTCTTGTTGCGCAATAGTTTACTTACTTAACCGCATCGTAAACAGAATAGGCTTACCTCTAATCATAAAAAGAAGAAAAAATTGCATTGTTTTTTTGCATCGAATTGGTTCCGAAACCACTTAACCAATTAAAAAATTTTTTTTCACCTACTGGAAGCAACGTGATACTCGGGTGACGCAGGTTATAATTTACGCGGCTAGGTAACAGTTAATTATATAGGTATGCTTGTGGGGGTTTAGGCAGGGGGTGAAGGCAACAGCGATTGGCGATAATCGAAACTACTTTCTCGCTCTCTATACTGTAAAGTCCGAGCTCTTTAAGGGATCGACCGCATTTATCAAAGGAAGTTAAAGACTCAAACAATACTGCATATGTGTTACGAGCAGTTAGACGTCAGCCGAGTCACCAGGACACTCAAGTATTGGACCATTGGTCCCATCGAAGATGCAGACGCTCGGGTCCATCGAGAGCTTCTCCCGAACATGTGAGGCCCTGCAATGCACAGGTGGCTGCCGACCACCTCCGCTAGCCTCGAAGACATAAACCTGACCAGATAAGAATTTACTATCGAAAACCTTATACGTATCCCTTGATCTCCTACTTGCGTGATCGTTTATGACATGTCCATTATAAGCTTCAGCTTATAATACTTATATATGATCAATCATATCTATTAAGGTTCACCCTATTTAATATGATAAATTGAAATCAACTTACATTGCAGTATCCAAAATATAAATAAGTTATAGTTTTACAGACAATATCTATTGATATCGTATCTCGATAGCGCAACGAATAAGCGTCGCTACCCGCGATTGTTGTTGTTAACCAATTTTTGAATGGGTTGTTTAAGGGATGGGTGACCAAAAAATATTAAAATACTAGGCCTGAGCCACACTGCATGGCGATGTAATAGAGCTGACGATGATAGACAAATATATCAGACTAAAATTTAATAAAGTAATTAATTATTTGATATAACTTTTTTTATTTATGAACCGGTTGAAATAAATTGATTGAAAAACACTAAATGTTAACGTAAGGTTACCACAATACAGTAGCGGAAACTACATTAAAATGGGTTCAGTTGTTTTTGTGATCAGCGCGCACAAACGCACGGACAGACTGTTACGTGTATACATGGCTTTCATGAGTTTATTTTTTTCATATATTTTCAATGTACGGACATCGATCGGTTACGTTTTTATTATAGTCTAGATAGATATAGATAGAATTGTGGTTAATTACTCGGGTGGCTTAACGGTTAAATTAAAACACAATTGTTATCATACTAGTCACATATTTGTATTTATTTTAAATATAAGTAACAATTTTTACTGTATTTACAATAGTTTCATCTGCATTTTCAAATCCTGGTCATTTACAGAAAAATATATCAGAAAATCCATTACAGATTTGTCAAAACACATGTCTAACAGAATACTAAACGCATATTTTATAATCCGAAAAATCTTCAGAATCAAAACTAATATCAAACAGTATTTTATACCAAGATTAGGTAAATAAATATATACATTTCCTATCTTCTTTAATCAACCAAGTACAAATTTCAGTTCGTTACTATATTTTACGGTTTTGATTTCTTCATAACCTTCCTTCTTCTTTTCACAAATACTCTAACATCGGGAGCATCTGTCTCGGTTTGCGAGTCTAATGTTTCAGCATTTGAAGATTGATCTTTTGCAACACTATTACTATCAATACTTACAATTATGTTAGGTTTAGAATTATTGATACAATCCGAATTAGATGTTGAATTACCTGTAACTGGTGTAAGGTTGGTATCTTTATGTGGAGTAGAAGTAGCTAAAGCTTTTAATAATAAGTCTGGCTTCTGTATTAAAATGTTCTGAATGTCATTAGGATTACCATTGTTTTCTTCAAAATATTCATTTTTCTGTGATTCAGATATATCTGTTCTCATATCTTTAGACTCAAAGTCACATGAAATTGTAGAGTAAATATCATTATTGTTTGAGGAACTGTTTTTATCAGTTTCATTTTTCTTAGGTTTCTTTTCCTCAGAATCATTATCAATTTTAGTGGTTTTGTAATTTAATTGATTTGGTAATTTTATTGCCGTTTCTGTAACCAAATTCCTGTCACCATTTGTGTTGTTTACATCATTATTTATTGTTGAAGATGAATGTAGTGCCTCGTTTTCAACAGATTTTAACAAATCTACATCTTGAGCGTCTTCACAAATGGGAATGTATTGAACAGAAGTTTGAACATGAGTTTCTGTAGGTAGTATTCCCAAGTCATCTGGTGTTATTAAACTACTTGTTGTATCACCAAACAATTCACTGAATTTAGAATTTATTTCCTTCTGTACTTTCGTGTCTTTTTTGGGTTTTATTCTCTTTTCTAAGGTAGCGTCGGGTTCTTTTGAAGCTTTATGTGTTCTTCTTTTGGATTTAGATTTCTTAACATCTTCATTCGTAATGGTCTCTGGATTCGTTTCCGAATCGAGGACTGCATTGGTTTTACTCGTTTCACTAGGACAATGTAAACTGTCCAACTGTTGAACTTTATTTTTATCTTTGTAAGAAGTAATATTGTTTTCAGTGTTAAGATTTTTCCGCTCATCTGTGTTGTCACAAGTTTCGTCACTTAATTCCAAATCTTTTTCCACTGACGGTTCTCGAGCATTTTTGTCTCGCGCGTTTTTATGTTTACTACTGGTCAGAACTTGCGTGTTGAATGGGCCTAGTTTATCACTAGTGTTCGGCATAGCTTTTTCCGGTGACTTATTTCTCTTCATATTTTCAGAAATAAGTGAGTTGGATTGCTTTTCATTTATATTGTCATCATTTATTTTTAGGCTGATCACACGTTTCTCTTCTATTTCTTTAGCATTATAGTGACTAATGCCATGGTTCTTTTCAATTTCTTTTTTTAATTTTGGAATTTTATATCTAAGTATACTTAAATCTTTTGATGTTGACTGTTTATCGGATGTCGCATTATTGTTTGGGACTTCATCAGAGTATTGTTTATGAGATGATTTATTTGTTAATAATAAATCTAAGTCATCTCTTTGATATGGCATTATTTCACCAGATTCTAAGGACATATTAGAAACTGGGTTGTCAATATCCATATATATATTTTGAACAATGTCATCACTACACTGTGATGGTCTACGTGTTAGAGCTTTTGGTATATCAACACGCTTTATACCCCAATTTAAAGTATCAATTACTTTTAAATCAATATTCCTTCCTGTAATTGTTGATATACCATTATCACCTTGATGTAAGACATACCTTTTACTGAATAGTCGAGGATCATCTAATTCAGTCACAGCTGTTAATCTAATTTCTGTAATAGTGGACATCATTATTGTATTACACACTAGTATTTACAATATTCTATATATAAAATACACATTTTCTTAGTTTAATAAGAAACATTGAAAATAATTTGTTAAAAAAAGAATTACATCTTTAAGATATGCAGTGGCGGACGAAGGGGGCGGGAAAGGTACGCCCCGGTCTCGATGCCGCCCCGGGCCTCTGATGGAGTTAGTCCGCCACAATATGGCTTAAAATAGAAAACTTACCTCTGATAGGTTGTGTAGAAATCATCTCTGGCATTACTGAATAATCAGGGGACTGGCAATGCATATAATTAATATCCACAACGGGAACAGAATACGGTATGAGGGCTTTATCCTCTATGCACCTCTTTTCTTCTTCATATTTATTGGTAGAGGTATGTCTTTTTTTTTTATTTGGTAGTTCTTCAGTATCATTTGGCAATTTATGTTTAATTGAATAGTTATCTTGTTGTCTGTCTCTGTTCCTTTCATTATCATAATATTCATCTCTATCAAACCTTGACCTAGTTTCCCGATTTCTCCGTTGATAATTATGTAATCTATCAGGAGATGGGCTTTCCAGAACTCTGTGTCTGTTGAATTCTGATCTTGAGTTGTGGCTATCCAGATACTTGCTGATGTTTCTTCTAGATTTTTCTGGACTAAAATGTCTTCTATATTTTTGTCGGTCTCTACTTCTATTCCTGTAACTATCATATCTACTACTTCTACGTCTACTGTCGTTGTTCGATTTATGGTGGCCCGAGTATTTATCATCCATACTGGATGTTTCAGATGTTCTATATCTATCGTCTAATCTATTCTTCTCTTGAAATGTCTTACACACATACTGTGGTTTTGTGTCTTGGTTCACTTTTTGAAACTTGACACCAGCAGCGCAATAATTGTCTTCTTCATCATCATCCGAGCTAAACTTTAAATCTGACCTAAAAATATATTGTCAAATGTTATAATAGTCTAACTTTACAAATTAGGTCATGAAATAGCTAATCGTGATTTGACAATAATGTTAACTCTTAATTCCATTTCATAGGTTGTTTATTGTAGAATTTTTAATGTTAAATATATAAATGTCAATAAATACATTCAAAACGCATTTTACAATCATCATCATGACCCCTTTTACGTCCCCACTGCAGGGGGCTCTGAACTTCTTTATGGATGGTTAAGGAGGATGGGCCATGACCCTCCACGTTTCGTTTCAGGTCCAATGCGGATTGGGGGTATGGTGGCGGGTATATTGGCGGGCACAATGGTTAACACGTTTGGTCTTTCATGCAAAAATTGAGCAAACTTTCGTAAAGGCCGGTTATAGGATAAATGACCAACAATAATTATCTCGAGCTCCTCCGTGTTTCGAAAGGCACGTTAAGCTGTAAGGCCTAGCTTTATCTTATAAAATATTTTTAAATTTCAATCAGGCTGTGAATGTTGTTTATTAGAGATGCGATTTAATAGTGGTTTCACCTAATAACCGAATACCGAATATTCAGTTTCAGTTTAAGTTATTGGTTTGGAAACGTCAAAGTCATCGCGCGCATAACATACGCGTCGTAAGATTTAGTGACATTTTTAGTGTAAAATCGTGAATTTCCACACAAAACTATCAAAAAAGTGATCATAGAAGTCTTATAGTGCTGTGATAGTGTTATCTTGAAAAACTCTTTAGAGATTACGACAAAAACCGGTGCTAAAAGAACTCAATACACACGTGAAAATTCAATCTACCCTCAGCATTTTGTTTTTGTGAATTAATTACAATAAGTTAAATGACAGTTCTTGAACTCAGTGTTGCTAGAGCAAAAACTTATATATTACTAAAAACCTGTAAAACCTATAAAAATGTCGGCAACTAATAATCAGTCCTCTAATAATTCCGACAACCTACTAGGCAAACCAAATATTCCGAACACAACCAAGAAATTCGTCCAACAAACGTTTCACCCCAGCCTATTCAATAGAAAACGGCGAAACTCTGTGAACATAGCTCTGGAAAATGAAAGGAATGTAACACAGGATCAAGCTGGCCCTCCAGCTTGGCAAAGGTAACAGGTAAAGGTAAAAGGTAAAAAACGTAAGAAAATCTCAGAATCTCCCTCACCCCTCCGTAGCAGAAGTAAGACTGAAACATTGAACAGATGGTCTACCTACTGACTGCACAGAAGAAACAGAACAAACCTCCAGCTATCATGCTTTATGGAATTGAGGCTCTTAACAAGCTAACAGAACTTCTCATTTCGGCAACAGAAAAAGAAACCTTCACATATAAAAATGTAAATAGAAACCAACTACTAATAAGCTACAGGGATATAGAAGTCTACAAGAAAATCATCAGTATTGTGCGTGAAAATAACCTCATTGGACCCAGTTAACAGGAAAGAGGAACGGTGTTTTAGAATCGTTATTCGGAATCTCCACCCAACAACACCCCATGATGCTATAAAGGAGGATATTGAAAGCACAGGGAACACCGTCTCAGGTGAAATAATAAACGCAAAATGTGGACCCGACAAAAAAGCCACCTCAACATTCTTTGTCAATCTATTACCAGGGCCAAAAAATAAGGCAGTAAAGGAATTAAAATATAGATATATTTTAATAGAAGATCCGAAAAAGAGGAAAAGCATTGTACAATGCCTACGGTGTCAGCAGTATGTTCACTCAAAAAACTACTGTATGAGACCATATCTCTGCGTGAAATGTACTCAGCCTCATAAAACCTCTGATTGCACAAAACAAGACAGGAATACACCAGCCCAGTGCTTTCTTTGTGATGGACCCCACCCTGCAAACTACAAGGGCTGCGGGGTGTATAAAGAAATCATTGCAAGGAAAAAACCTTCAATAGACAACCGAAGGTGGAGCGGCCGCAGCAGCAACATTTCATAAACCTAGAGCAACCAACACTCTCATCTATGCCAGAAGAGCACACACTGACCAAAGATAAACATAAATCGTTCTCCGAAGCTGTAAAATTTGGAAATAGCAAGGAACCTAGTAATAATATTGAAGTATTACTCATGAGACAAACGGTTAAGTTCGAACTTATTCTAGAACAAATGAGTACTCTGATGTCAAGGGTACAAAGACAAGTGTTCTCCTAACTACACTTGTCATCCACCACGCCAAGACCTCAAAATGACTACGATAAGACTAGGAACCTGGAACACAAATAGATATACACATGGATACACCAAATAAACATGAGGTTGAGCTCCTATTAAATAACCACAAACTAGATATACTACTAGTATCAGAAGCCCATTGTACCGAAGCAGGCACAGCAATAATTGTGAGAAACAGTTAAACATTACCTTATGCCCGAATATAGAACAGAACATATTCAAGCCACCACAATTTCTATTGAAGACAACACTGGCCATCTTAATGTGTCTGCAATATACTGCCCCCCTAAACATAAAATATCTAATTTTATGTATGACGAGTTCTTTAAAACGCTTGAAACCCGTTTTATCATTGGTGGCGACTGGAACGCCAAGCACACTCATTGGGGATCCAGACTTATTACTACCAGAGGAAGAGAATTAAAAAAAAGCGTCAACAATAACAGGCTGCTAAGTGGAGATTGCCACTGGAGAGCCAACCTACTGGCCGACAGATCCAAATTAAACGCCAGATCTCGTCGATTTTTATATCTCGAAGGGGCTTTCGAAGCACTACCTAAAACCCGAGTCATGTTATGACAGTTGCTCAGATCATACACCTGTGTTATTGTTATTGTTAACTGTAAGCTCACTTTTAATAGAATGTCACAGACCAAATATTCTATACAACAGAAATACCGCCTGGTAATCTTTCAGAGAGTTTTTGATGAAAAGATTGAGCTCAAAATTGGCCTCAATACAGCAGGGGATATAGAAAACGCGGCAAAATACATAATATGTCTTATACAAAAGGCTTGCTGGCTAAACACTCCAGACGAAGTGTGCTATACAAGACACTCAAATTATCCCCTCGAAATAAAGAATGCTGTCCTTGAAAAAAGAAGATTGAGAAGAGTCTGTGCAATTAAGGAGGCTTGATGAAGATAAGAAACTCTTTAACAAAGAAGCTAAAAAACTAAAACATATGCTTCAACACTGGCACAATAACACCTTACAAACACAACTAGAATCATTGACTCCTATAGTATCAACAAATTATTCTTTGTGGAAATTTACTAAAAACTACGATAGACCACAAATACCTAAACCACCGCTCAGAAAAAATAATGGCTGGGCACGACTTCTTAAGAAAAAGTGAAAAACTTATATTTTTGCTGAACATCTAGCTGAAGTATTATGTACAAATGAAATGAAAGCAAAGTCGATATGATTTTTAATCAAGACCTTCAAATGTCACCACCATCAGCTACTGTAATAAGTAAGACAGGTATGGAGCATGATAGCAAGCCTCAAAGACAAAAAAGCTCCCGGATTTGACCATATCACAAAAGAAATCCTAAAACAACTACCGCGAAAAGCTATTGTCTTTTTAACTACCCTATTCAATGGTGTTCTAAGAGTACAATACTACCCTAACCTGTGGTAAGTATCACAAATTCAAATGATACATAAACCAGGCAACATATCAGTCAACTTGCAATACTATCTAAGCTGTTTGAGAAACTACTCTTGAAAAAAATATTGCCAATATTAGAGACCACAAAGATAATACCCAGTCACCAGTTCGGGTTCAGACATCAACACTCTACCATTGAACAGGTACATCGTGTTGTTGACAGGATACGGAGAACACTAGAGGAAAAAGAATACTGCTCGTCTGCTTTTCTGGACATACAACAGGCCTTTGACAGAGTTTGTCACAAGGGCCTACTTTGTAAACTACGCTCCAGTCTTTCTCATAGCTTCTACATTCTCATGAGCTCTTACCTTTCTGAACGGATCTTCCAAGTCATAGAAACAGATAAAATCTCCAAATTCTTTGAGATCAAAGCTGGTGTTCCTCAAGGTTCAGTCCTGGGGCCGGTCCTATATACTGTCTATACAGCAGATCTTCCACAAATTGAGGGAATCACAACAGCCACATTCGCTGATGACACGGCAATTTTAGCTTATAGCAAAGATCAAGTTGGACTAAACGCAGTGACAAAATGGTTAGAGAAATGGAAAATTAAAACAAGGCCTCCAAATCGGTACAGATCACATTCACTCTCAGAACTGGAAATTATCCTAAGTAAAACTCGAAAACATGCCACTTCCTCACCATGAAAAAGTCTAGATCTTGATCGACGGCTCACGTGGAACCATCATATCTAAACCAAGAGAAATGAATTAAATATTTGCTATAAAGACTTATTCTGGATCTTAGGAAGAAATAGTAAGTTGTCTATTGACAATAAGCTATTAATCTACAAAACATTTGCTAGCAATTCCAGCATTTCAGTACTTCAAAGAGCACAAAATGCCATACTTCGATCTCTAAGTAATGTGCCGTGGTTAATAACCAACACAGAAATCCACAAAAATCTAAGAATGAACACTGTGAAGGAAGAAATCCAAAATTACACAGACAGACTGAAACGACATCCAAATGAACTGGCAGCAAAGCTAATAAATCCAAGCTACAATACGTGCCTTAAAAGAAAGGACATCCTGGACTTGTAACAAATCTGATGGAAGATAAAAACGAAGTGTAGCTGTTCTTACTGGAGGACATACTCTACAAATGAAGATACACTCAAAATACCCGCTTAAAGCACATAATGCTGATAGCAGATTACTACAAAGTAACAAAAAAAAAAATATTAAGCTTAACCAAACCAGATATAAGGCCGAATCATTTGGTTTACCATTCCATGGTTTTATTTAGCCAGAGTGTTTCTCAGTGCTCCTGATAGTATGGCGTGTGTATAGCAAACGATTATTTCGGAAGCAAGCAACCCACGCAATAGAATCTTGCTGAAGAGGGCAAAGAGCTTAGTGTTTCTGAACAATAATTTACCATTGATTAATTATAAATATTAGAATATGTATGTTTCTTTTTGCTTATCTTTTTGTTTTATCTCTGATCTCTACTATATTTATATATATAAATATACACATATATATATATTTATTTCTATTTTTGTTAATTAAATGTATTTATTAATAAATTAAAATGTCAAATTGAAGTTTGAAAATGTTAACTATAGTTTATAAAATAAATATTTATATACCAAAGGATCTTTTTGACTTTTTAATATTAAATAAATCTTACAAAGAAAATTTGTCTCTTAGTTCTATACTATAGTATATAGCCAAAAAAATGTAAGTACTCGAACCAAATATATTCAACACAAAAACCAAGTATTTGGTTCAATATATTCATTACGAAAACATGTAGAAATTGCTATGTGTAAATGAAAGCATGAAGCAATTATGAGGATATTGAAAACTTTTAACTAATATGGTGCCCGTCACACACTCTCGGAATTTGACTGAGTGTCATATTAGTTGTAGCCTGTATTTGTATAAAACTATTATAAATACCTAACAGCTGGCATCGATTTTCGTCTACTATTTACACTTAAGGGTTTAGGCTTAGACTTCACAGTGTCTTCCTTGTTCATATTTTCCTTCTTTTCTTGATTATTACTTAAATTATCAACATTTTTGGTCACACAGGTTTTTAAATTATCAGTACTACCACTGGCGGTAGTAGTAGTTTCCTCAGATGATAAATGCTTTTGATTTTTTCTGTAACATATCAGTTGATATAGTAAGATTATTGATAAACAAAAATTAAGACTATTTAAGAGAATGAATACTGATAAAATTGATCAAACACATAATGAGAGCAAAACAGTTTCACAAACCAAACTAAATGTTAGTCCTATCAAAATGCCTTTTGAATTGTGAAAATAACAGAAATAAGACAAGTAAACTTATTAAATTATAGTAGTAGGAGGATAATTATATTCATTTTGACTATGTAAGTACAGAATAATGTTTAAACAAACTTAAATAAAATTTGAAACAACACAATTGGTGCAAATGATTAGGAAATACAATATTTTACTGACCTTTCATTATTTGTTACTGTAGCACTTTCCATGACAGCGCTCTTATTTTTTTTATACAATGTGGAATTAGACCTGGCCATTCTCAAAACAGGTATGTTCTTATTTTGAATTGCATTTAAAACCATCATATCCTTTCTGTAAAAATATTAAAACTTTCTAATAATATTTAAATTAAACTCTTCTGTAAGAAATATAATGAGGAGAAAAAAAAACAGCCCTCTGTGAGTTTCTTGCCAATTCTTCTCAGTACAAAGTCTCCTGCTGTAGATTATAGAACAAATAGCATAACTTTTGACATTCACAAGTATTAGATTGAATAAATCATATTGAATTTGAATTATCATTTATAATGAGAAATCAGAAGAATTGAGATTTAAAACACTTTGTTAAAATAATAAATTAACATAACAGATAATAAATAAACCATGAGACAATAGTACTTACTCAAGATTCAGATTTGTAATAATTTGAGTTTTTCTTGCTATTTCCTCTTTAGCAGTTTTTAATAAGGATGAGTAATTGGTTTCTAATTTTTTAAATTCTGAAGAAAGTTTGTCAAAATCCTGCAAAATATTCTAAAATATCAATGCACATCCATTCTATAACATTTTCAATGACAATCAATAATAGCAAATAGGCTCACAAGAAGCTTATTAGTATATCCATAACTTAAATCCATAGATACAATTGGTAAAGAAAATCACAAGCAAGATTCAACAACAAACAACAATTTACTTACTTTTTGCAATTTGTCAAGGGTAACAGAATATTCCTCAAGTTTGCATTTTAATTCACCATTTTCTCTTTTCAACTAAAAAATAAGTTTCCCGTATATAATAGGAAAAACAAAATGTTCAAAATACGAGTAATTCATATTTATGCAAGCAATGTACAAATATATTAAACATCAAAATCTGAGAATAAGCACAAAGTACTATTTCGCGCTAAAATTACATACCTCATCGACTATGTTTTCGTCTTCGTAGTTTTCCAAATTATCATACAAATTTTCCATTTTTAACAAATATTGTGGAGAAAATTATCATAGATTTATTTTTCCCAGTAAATTGAGCCCTATTTTGCTTTTCAACACATATCTTTAGCCATTGCAACGCACCGAAAATGAAGAAGGCACAATTTATAACACAGACTAGTAAGGAATTTATAATTTACAAATGGAAATGACAGTGACATGACAGCCAGGAGGGTGACCGTTTCAAAAATGTTAAATCTGCCCGACACTACCCAGAAATCTACCAAAGTGGTTTCCAAAAAGTGCCAAAAATATGCCATCATATTTTTGCGTAATTAGAGTAAGTACAACAGTAGAAAATATAAATAATAACGATATAAACAGTAGAAAATAAATGAAGGCGACCCTGTCGTTTAATAGGATAACAATTTTCATAGAAATCCATTGGTCGTCATGTTAACAGTGTCGCAGTTGTATGGAGTTTCTGGTGTTAGTAGTAAAAATAATTGTAGTTCCCATTTATTCCGTTTTCAATTTTCGTGTTTTTTTATTCCTTTTATTGTTAAAAGTAATGACGACACATGATTTTTCAGGAACCTGTTCCTAGTTTTTGTTTTATTATCATCAGCCCTATTGTCAGTTTCATCAGTTTCATCAGCATTAGACAGTTTTCACAATCTATTAATGGAGGCAGTTGATGATGACTTATTTTTTTCTTATTGGGGAAGGAAACATTGATATTTCTTTTACAAAAACGTGCGCTTGTTCGTCCTGTGTATACTGAATTAAAATGAAAAAACATATTGTTACTACTAATGGTTCGGGATGAAAATTAAAGTCATAGTTCTCAATCCGACTTTATTTAATTAACAAAATCACAAAAAATAATTCTAACAACAAAATACACACTTTAGCTTCCCTATTTCACGTCACTACGGTCACTTTACAAAACTAGTAAATCGTTCACCGCACTAGTAAAAAAATATACTAAACGCCGCTACAACGTTATGTCTTGAATTTTGAATCGTCTCGATCGGACATTGATTTTATAATTACTTGTGAAGGCATGAACAAATAACATAGGGAATTTAATTAGTAAAACATTATTTAAATACATTAAAATTATAAAAATACAAAACATTTATACCTCAAAAAATATACTATAACACTGTGAGTGAAAAAGTGATCAAATAGGCAATATTTAGAAATAAAAGAAATGCAAATAAGCTGCGATTTGACGTGGTTTTCAAAGCACGGAAAAGACCGGAATTTTAAATTTTTCTCGCTCATAAGACCAGCTATTGGGAGAAGTAATGACAGGTCGATGCGCTACCCATCACCAAAAAATCGTTAGAAACCTTGAAAAAAGTAGTAAAAATATATTACAAATAATACTAAAATATGTATGGGTTTCAGTTAGTTACATAAAACGATACAGCTTTCATTATAATAGCTATAAACATAAACTCATAATATATTATAAAGATTACCCAGAGGACCACTTTCTGACGTCACTTAGTACCTTGAAGTTGTAGGAATTTAATGCTTCCTATCAGGTAGAAGCATTTCATATCGAATTCATAACCATATCGAAACGTTATATTAATTGAATATTTTATCCTAACCATTCATTTCAGATTGATAGACGTCAAATGGGGCTTCTTATAATGACTCAACTGTAAAACGAATTGTTTCTACTCTTGTAAATACCTAAAAGAACAGACAAAAGCTGTATGGGTTTTATCTCTTTGTCTTAGTAAGAAAACAGTTTTAGTGTGGCAAAATTTTACAGAATTCTCCTATTTTAGTAGAATTCAAGTGAAGAGTTTCTTAGATTATGAAGAGGGATTGGAAAATAATAATTTGCAGTTTCTAAAATTACTTATAAAATTTTATGATGAAATCATTTTAATGTACAGGGGTCATCCATGAATTATACAAGACTTTATTTTGCCAGTTATTGACCCTCCCTCTTTTTCCCCAATGTAAGATAAAATAAAAATCAACTGACTCCGTTCTCTTCTCTATTAAATAATTATTAAGTGAAACATATAAATGAAACATATATGAAAATAGTTTTATTTTATTTTTGTTTAATTATTTTATTTTATTCCACAATTAAGCAAAATAAACTTAGCAGAATTTCGTTCAACCGGCAGCAAGCAGGTTAGTAAGACCAATTTAGATCTGGTAACACTGGTCAAGTCTGGTTATCTGTCTTTGTCAGTCAGTTTCAGTTTTTTTTATTTCGTTTCTTGTCGCGTCTCCGTTTCTCGCGACACTGTGCGTCGCTTCGCGGTGCTTTGATCACTAGAAGAGGACGTAATAATTTATGTTGTGTACGCAAAGACAGTTCCTTGCAATTGTTTTTTATTATGCTAGTTTTATTTTATTGTTATTCGAGATGTTTGTGCGTTTAAACTTTAAGATTAGCATGATTTCCATGCAATAGTGCAACAGGCTATAAAAAATTGAAAAGGGTCCGTGTAAACAAGAGAACATTGAGATTACAAGATGCCTACAGACTCGGAATGTGATTGCGATTTGGTGTCGAAAGAGTGGCTGCTAGCTAAGCTACGTTCGGACGAGAGAGACACGATATTGATAGATTGTCGCGGGTCTAATGATTATGCTGTATCGCATATACGTTCAGCTGTGAATTTTTCAATACCAAGCATTATGCTACGACGGCTTGCTGCGGGGAAAATTGAGCTGGCGTCTACAGTACAATGTAAAGAATTGAAAGCCAAAATCGCTCAGTGTCGTACGCGAGGTATATTTGTTTTGTATGGAGATGGTACCTCCAAAGATCCGGATTCTATTCATGGAATCCTTCTGAAGAGGCTGAAACAAGACGGTGTGAATGTGGTTTGCCTGGAAGGTAAGTTTTTAGTATTATCTGTGATCATATTGCATACAAGGCATATTAAATCAGTATTATTTGAAGTGGCTACCTAATGAGTTATAATTAAAGCATTGTACAAATTTCTTAAAACAACTCATGGACGTTATGAATTTTTATTATGACCCTATAACTTTATTGAGGTAGCAATTTTATTGAATAAATGACTACAACATTTTTAATGAGCAAGAAAACTCAATAATTGTCCTAAAATTATTTAATTCTACACAACTTTCCTTTATTTCAAATATCTGGGTATCATGTTGTGGGGAAAGAGATTTTTTTATTTATTTAATAATAAATGATGGCACAACTGTCTCATTAGTACAGTATTTACCAAAATAGAAGCTAAGTCCACACTACAGAGATAGATATTTGTTAAAAAAAAAAAAGAAATGTGTCTCTGCCTGAAACGTTGAAATTTAATTGAAGAATGGACACAAAATATTATAGAAATAAATGTTTAGACAATTATCATATACCATGCATAAATAATGAAGAATCATATATTTTTTTAAGAGAACATATTGTTGTGGAGATTTTTATTTTAAATGAAATTGTTGAAAATATTTATTTAACATATTTATTTTACATTAGAACAAAATTTTAAAAATGGAGTCATTACTAAAATAGAGAATTTTCAGAGAAGCACTTCTTACTAGTATTAGATTATTCAATGCTCTGTTTCTAATAAATATTAAAAATAAATGAGTAATAACTTCAATCATAATTAAATAATCTAATAGGTAAATTAAAAATCAAGATTTATAAACAACTTAGCATCTTACATTTTGCTGTGGCATTAGTACTTGAGGAGAATATCTGCTTTATTCACTTTAGATTTAACTTCTTGATTTAAAAACTCGGTGATCATTTGTTTTAATAAATAAAGCAACATGACCAACAACTGTATAAAAGAATCATATTTAGTTTTCCGAAGTTTAACATGCTTTGTCCTTGTGTGAGTTATCCAGCCAGATGAGCAGCTCTTAACTTTTTATGTTGACCAAAATGTAAATATGTATATTTCAAAATTGATTTGCCAATAAAAATAATTTTAAAAGCTAAGATGACATCTCAATAATACCCACAATTCAATTTAAGAAATGTTACATTTGAATATTATTTATTTTGGCACCTCTTTCCACATTATGTTCATAAATAATGATGTCCAATATTTTATAATTGCTAAATAATTATCTATTGGTTACAAATGATAAATGTATTAATTAATAATATATTTGTAACCGCATTGTAATGTAATATATGCAATAATAATAAGATGGCATTTTTGCTGATTTGCCTTTTATTTAAATTAAATCTGAGAAATACTTCATATATAATAATTTTGTAGTATAACATTCCTCCAGTTTGAATTACCTAAGTGGAGAACACGTAATACTAGTTGCGACGCTCCGTCGTGTCGTAACGTTCCAATTCATTGACAAAAAACATACCTACCTACTTGCGAGTCTCTAGCTGCTAACAATTAACGACCCAATGTTGATAGCAATATGGCGTCCTTTGTAATTTTACAACAGCTGCTTTAGTTACTTTAAATTTTATTATATGCATACAGCAACACATTAAGTTACGGCGAAATGTCATTCAGAATCGATTTGGAACTCTAATGGTAGCATTTCAGTCGAAAGAATATTACTCGTTTTCGAGATTACGTATTTGCCATATTTGACAAGTAACTGACAGTTAACATAGGTTAAGTCTTACTAGACGAAATTTTGATCGGTTTCAGTTGTTTGTCTCAATAAAAATTCATTTTAACATCTTGCGAATATCCAAGTGAATTGCCACCATTAGGAATTTTATTTGAGTTTAAAAACATACGATAACCATTGACATTTTTTAAACTGAGCTACTGGCCACAACGGAGGAAATTGGAGATTTGCCATCTTTAGGCAATTATTTCCTCACACTTTAGAGAAGTACCTACCTACTTGTCAATAGTCGCCAAATATCGTCCGATTATCGTATTTTAGGTATATCGATCTACCAATTTTTTTTTTTGCGATTTGACAATAACCTATATTTATACGAACAAAATTTACGTACTACAAACCTATAGTTCACTCTTTACCTGTTAAGGTTGATTCCTGTGACAGTTATCAGAATGACGTATTATGTGCCTATAGTGTAGACAAAATTAATTATATTCGAGTTAATTAGGAATGTATAACTAATAAGTAAAATTGTTAATTTTTAATTGATATTGCATTGTACTACATTTTCCTTAGTGATGCCTCTAGGTATAAAAAGAAAGTGATACATTATGAAACGTAAAATAGAAATAGTTAAAATGCTTTACCATTGCCATTACTTAAAGAGCTCTGAAGTCTTATACAAAGAAACAAAATGGACGAATATTTGACAAGTATTTGTTTACAATACTTGTTTTTTACTGATCTACAAAAGTTTGAATAAGATTATACTTACAAATTTCGTAAGATTACCTTTACAAAATATTAGACCTTATCTTTTAAAATTAACAAAAACAAGAATGAAGTATGGCAAAACAGCTATAACCTACGGAGGAGCAAAGCTTTATAATAAACTACCTCCCAGCGTTAAGGATGTGGATGCTCTCGGTGCTTTCAAGTCTAGACTATTTTAAATGACCAAAACTTTGTTCGCAAATGAAAATGCCCTGGGTTTTTCTTTGTTTTTCATGCCGCGACATTGCCCGAGTCAAAATAAAATGTACCTATTACATTGACTTCTCATTATAAGTGAGATTTATGCTTTTTACCCGACTGCGCGACGCAAAGGAGGGTAATGTGTTCATCAGTCTATGTATGTATGTATGTTTGTTTCTATGTGGCGTTCTAGAGACCAAATGCGTAGGTCGATTTTGATGATTCTTACGATCGATTCGTCTTAACCTTGCGAGTGTCACTAAAGACATGACAGTACTCAAAATCCACCACAGCGACAACCAGACGCCATATTGTCTAAATGAAAAAAATAAAAATCGATGAACTATGTCGAGTGGGGTGTCGTTAAATGGGTAGTTTAAAATCATCTTTAGGTTCCTTTTATCATTTTTCATTTTAAATAATAGTTTAGGATATATAACGATTTAAAGTTGTTTAACAAAACATTCTCGCTAATTTTCTTACCTACTGATTAAAGTTTTTATTTAAAGTATAAACGATACAGAAAACAAAAAAAAGACAGTGAAAAAGCATGAAGAACAAATATTTTTGGTAAAAAAATAAAGCATATGTAGCTTTGAGCCGAGTTAGGTCTCTAGAGGGACTAATCGTCAGTAGTTTAGACCACCGCAAGTTACTTAATAATCCCCACGGTTTTAACTCCCTCAATGAAATAACTTGATTGCGAAATTTTGCCATCTTATAACGAAGTCAACGAATCGTAACTAAAAAGTATAAAATAAAAATAAATAATTTAAAGAAAAACAAAAATCCCGACTGCGTAAAAACGAATTTAAAAAATTCATTCAAATTTTACTAATCAAATCTTCCCAAGGGGCCCCGACTATGAGTCGTTCTGTTCTGTATTACTTAACAGAATTCTAAACTACTGGGCTTGTTTCTTTCTTTTTAGTTTTTATTTAAGTTAATTCTTTCATGTATTCATTTTTTAAATTCGTTTTTACGCAGTCGGGATTTTTGTTTTTCTTTAAATTATTTGAGAATGAGTTCTGTAAACTGAACTTACAAAATATCCCTTAAATTCTCTTTTATGTACGAGTATTTAAAAACTTCTTGATGTCTCATTATCAAGTGACGAAAGCAAATAGAAAAGGAAAAAATGTAAACTTTTTAATAATAAAAACATAATGTAACCAATAAACGAATGACTGGGGAGAGTGATGAATACTGATTTTAAGAGTTTAGTGTCAACAATAAACGGTCAGTTGGAGTTTACGCTGCGTCTTTAGTTATTATTATTTAAAGTGCGAGGGGCAGAGTCGCCGGAGGTCGGTAGTCATGGCATCCGCCCCGCCAAACGTGGGAGAGGAAGTCGCCAGCTTATTGTGGCTCCTCGCCCGAGACGGCTGAGATTAGGATCGCCGACGTACGCCCGCGCCGCTTCTTCTATGCTTTATTTTATGGACTGTTAAACTTAACCATCTTCGAGACGATTTGTAAGATCTTATTCACAACATCGAATTCATTTTAGTTGTTAATCTGCCCTGCAGTATTTTACCAATGTTTGTCTTTACGATGAGTTATTGAAGTCTCAATGTCATACATAGTTTAAAGTATAAATAATTTTTCGTTATTTAACGTCACGTTTTCGTAATTAGTCGTAAGGACGAAAGAATTGACCAAAGCTATACGATAAAATCTGATTAGATAGAAACGAGGAAGGAAATTTACAGAAAACAATTGTTTAAGTGGAAAAATAAAAGATTAGATATAACATTAATATTCCAGTATAACGTGTGCCAGATGAATAAACACTAGTAATAGAATCGCGCAAATCTGGCTACAAATCCGTCGAACGTCTCACGACTTATCCGTCAGTACGCGACAGATCATCCGTTGAGTGAGCAAGGTTAAATATTATATATTTATCAGTTCCGACATTCCGTGACCAACGAGATCCGACGCATCTTCCGTTAATATGCACCAATTTTTACTGTAGGGTACAAGGTGTTTCTTAATCTCTCACAAATTCAGTTTCTTGGTGATATCCGACCTTCTCATCTGAACCGTTGCTTTAAAAACCACAGCTTGATACATCATTATAAATAAAATGGTCGACAGCCAATTACTGTTTGTTAACTAAAATATAAATTGGCTGTTACAATTTGAATATAAACAAACGGAAGCACGAGTTATAAATATATTCGCTACAGTAGCAGTGAAAGAAACCAGAGTGTTAATGTTGGCTCATATAAACACCAATGATCAAAAGAGGTGCCGGATGCGAATAGGTACTGTTTTGTGCGCGCCCGACGGAAGGGCGTCGCAATCGCAATTGTATTAATAAGTTCCTGCTACACTGACATCCTGCTAATTTCATTTGAGCGACTGCATTATTTATAAACGTAATAGGATCACTGAAAAACCTTTTAAGAATACTATGTATTATCCTGTTATTCGGCTATTCAACCAATAGTCGAATAATAACTTTGCTTATTTATTAACTTAGCTAACGCTAAAAGTTTCTTTACCGAGAAGTTAAAAAAAATACAATTCTTTGAAACCATTACAAGCATCAGAAATTCCTAGTCAGCTAGAATACCTATTATCAGCGCATGGTTATTTTTGATTTTTAAAGAAATTCTTTTTTTATTTCTTAATTAGAACTTATTTATATGGGTAGTCTGATATTTGGGTAGTAATCGGAGATTTTGTACGTCACCCGAAACCTTTTTCGTGAGTTTAGTTAAAGACTTTGTTCGTCAGTTTAGAATCAGTTAAGAAATGATTACCTAGTATCTCAGTATCTGTTTAGATGTCGTTTCTTTTAATGAAAACTTTTCTAATTTCGCAGATTTTGGTTTCGATTTAAACTGAACTAACTTATCTCTTGGACAATATTTATGAACAGACACATTAGTTCTGGCCAATCGTTAAATAAGTGGCACGTGCATGCGAATGAATAACAGGATGTTATCTGGTCTGCGTTGAATGTAAACTTGCGGACTCTAATACTATTAACGACGAAGGAAATCACATGCATCTGGCGAAGCTGGACGGCTCGCGCGAACGTAACGTGGCTCGTATTACTATATGTAACTTGGAGGAAAATGAAATGATAAACGGAAGCGGGGTGTCGTTAAAATGAATCGCGTCAGCTTTGCACGACGAAACAATTGTGCACGCTTAACCACTCGATCGTGATCCACTGCGCACATAATTTCAAGCGCATTACGCCAGCGATGTACCTTTCATTGACAATGATTGATTTATTTATTGGAAACCATCTGTCGACCTTGCAAGCAAATCTCAAAGTAGAATTGAATGGATCATTCATGTGTTGTTTATTTTACAATCTCCAAGGCGTGACATTGACATTGACCAGTTTTTTTTGCATAGATACTGTAATAACGTCGAATTTGGTGATTACACACGGTGCCACTCGATGTATTGTATTTTGATTTACTTTTGTGTCTCGTTACGCTACGGTGAATTTGGATAAAAAATTGGCTCGGTTACGGTGTGCGAGGCATGGCGAGGTTACGAATTTTATCAAAGCGTGTTCTCTATTGTGTGAAATGATGTTCGGGTGATGATGTCAGGTCGCGGAGTGCTGGCGGGCGGCGGTCGGCGCGGCGGCTCAGTGATAACCCTATCAGCTTAATTATCTGCTGGCGAACGACGGCGCCACTCTCATTATCTGTTTGGAATCGAGACGGACGTTAATTAGTTGGACATGATGTCCTGTTTTTTCCATGAAAAATAGAAACTAACGGCACACAGCATTAAAGTTATGCTATATTTCTAGAGTTATTTTATTGTTTGCTTTTAAAACCATAGAGTTTTTATTTAATATGTATATTTATCTGCATACGTTCCACGAAACAAATTTAATTCTTTTGTTATTCACTTATAGACGATAAAGTTCTTCCTTTTAAAGACTTCGTATATTTTTTGCGATCATTATAACAATTAGAATGTGTTGGTAATATTTCTACGAACTCTGTTTTGCATATGTTAGTAGTTATTAAGATAAACTTACTATTATTTTTTGGTTCTACGCAGCTTCAAATCGATTCGCAGAACTTTCGAATTTTAACATCATTATTATAAAGTTTGTTCAAGAATTCCTATGGACGGGCTCTGGATATTAATAATACAAATTCAATGATAAATATGCTAGGTCCATTAATTCCCTATAGGTAAATACCTATTATTGAAAATACAATAACACAATGATAATTAGATTGTTAATGAGTATAGAAATAATGGGTATATATTCCGAAGAAGTTGTTATGAGGAATCATTTCTTAGAAGTTTCTGAGATCTGTTATTAAACATATTTATATTGTATTTTCTTTAAATAAAAATTGACCCAACAGACTAATTCTGTTCCGTTCGAATTTCACTTCACATGAGAAACTGGGAATAATTTCAATTACAGTTTTTTCCAATATTCATTTTTCTTGTTCTTATCTTTGAGCATATTTACAGGTTCTAAACCAAAGGTATTAAAAACAAACATTTAGTTTTTATTTATACAGCTAAGAAGATTGGTTAACTGACGATAGCATGAATGACGGGCCGAATGTGCTATCACTAGACGGCTACACAGTGACTCCGAGTAATTGGTATAAATTGTACTAATAATAGGTACTGTTCCATTTAAAACGCTAAAGAACCTATCAAAGGGCGATGTGCAGCTCTCTGCGTTAATTCGATCAAAATCTGTTTGGTTTTATTTATGCGTTCGCTAGGATAGTTGTATTATTTTAAAAGTTCATCGTTGATGAAAATTCTTACTAGTAAATACTAATTTCATGATTTATAATATTGAAATTAGTAACCAATTCCGTAATTGCCTTGTAGAAAAATTTAAGAAGTAAAACAAAGAGAAAAGAATTTTCCGAATCAGAATTGAAACGAAGGAACTGCTGCAGTCTTTGCATCGGGTATATCCAAACTACGAGGTACGTTTGATATTTAAGCGAACTATAATAATAATAACATTGCGAGAAAGTCTTCGTTTCGAGACGGCCTCCAAACTAGTCAAATCCGGACAAATTGCAAACTATTTTGAGTCTTAATTCATTATTACCTTAAAAGATTCTTGGCTAAAATTCATTAGCTATTCTGCCTTGGTAAAATCATATATGAAAATCCTTTTGGGTTAGAAGCAGATTCAATGTTTTGCACTAATTAATTGATGGCGTCCATCACCACATTCCCATATTCACGAGCAGAATACGTATATTTTGAATGCATTTGCATGTGATTACTGTATGCTGTATTTAGAGGCTGGTTGATTTTTTGCTTCGTTGTAGAAAATCTTGCGGGGACGCATCAAGGCTGCATGACCAAAGACTGGCACCTACCGCCCACGCCGCCCCTACCTTCGCCCTAGCCCCCCAGTGTCGGGATCCCGCCATGTATAACATTGCGGCCATTCCAAATCTAAAAAGGAATTGTTTTTAAATTTATTGTTCTGACCTTGAAGGAGGTATTGATTGCTTCTTTAGTCCTATATCGACGCAAACCGCAGCCTCGTAGACGTAAATGGCCATTACACCTTCGTCGGTCTTATTAGTTATTAAAAAAAGGATTGCCCTGTGTATGGCTAGTCGTGGGCGGCACAATAGTTCAAGCGATCACGTTTTATATTATGTGGGAGTAATGGGTTGAAGGATTTACTCGAAGCGGCGGAGGCGAGGGGCAGATTTTATGGAGTCCTTGCCGTCAAGGATGTTAAAAGGGGGGGCGGGGGTTGCGGAGTGCGGTAGGTTCATTGAGAGCCGCGGATGAATGGGCGCGATGAGTCACCGGATCGATACCGCCCGCCCGCCCTGCCGCGGCTGCGTGGAATGTCCCGTTTGCAAAATGACGTTTTTTAAGCGACCTGCCAGACATAAATTTCTAATTAGCTTCTGGAATACATTCGGGCGTGGCTTTGGGAATCTAGAAAATGTATTGTCGTTTATAAATATATTATCTTTTTAAACATTATTTCGTTTAGTACTATTACGTAATATTACCTCATAATTATTGAGTTACTTCTTTCGTACAATACAAACGGGGTATTTATTATATGCAATGCAGAACACTACAGTCCATGTTCATAATTGGTTAGCCATAGATAATTCGGACTGGATTGGCATTTATGACGGAATGTACCGGCTGCCGTTATTGTTACCATATTGTCATTGGTCCGTCTAACTAAATATGGCTAACAATGATGTTTCTTATTGCCTACTCCATCAAAACTTTGTTGTTGATAATTGAAAACAGATTATTTCTGGCTTGTTTAGGCGATGCGAGAGTATATACCAGTTTAAATTCTGAAAAGCCATTATAATCATTGTAAACGAACACAAATTAGGTTACTAAGTGGCTATGAATTTTACTGCCATGCTGTATTTTCGTGATTCAATCACATTTGCAGGAATTTCATTATCCTACAGTTCAAGCCGATGATACCCTTTATTGAAACCCCGACAATGTACAGAATGATATTGCGTTTCCAGTTGACCGCCTTCTTTTCAATGTTTTCTATTGATTTTGTGCCTTTTACTTTCCAGTACACTGCCTGTCCAAATTTTCGAAGAATCATATGCATGCAAAATTTGCATATTTAGTTTAAGTCCATCACATTCTAAGTACCTAAGCTTTTGATACAGTAAACCACTACTAGTTAATTTTTAAGAAATTGCTGTTGTTAAGGGTTTCAAAAAAGAAATTAAGAGCTTTTAATGAAGAGCGAATTTCTGAGATATCTAGTCATATTTTATATCAAGTGATCCGCAAGAATCACTTATCGGCCTTATTTTATATAACGCTTTTATATTATACAATTTAATACGTACATAGTTAATTACTCCATTCGTAATAAATATTTAATAACCGGCATAAAAAAGGAGGTTATCAATTCGAGATGTATGTATGTATGTTTGTCCACGGATATCGCTAGACGGATAAGCTAGACGTCTCATTGCAATGATTCTTTTCTTTTCTTATTTGATTGCTTAACTTTCAACTTAGTGTACACTACAAGTTTCATCAAAATCGGTACAGTAGTTTTGAAGATATAACCTGTTTAAAATCTAAGGTATTTATAAAAGGAGTAAAAAATTAACCGCCTTATGAAGGAGTTAAAATTGGTGACGTTCTTCTTAACCAACTTCAAACAAACCTTAAAAGAAGTAGGTAATCAATTTGACTTATATACATATATGTAATTTTGATGGAATAATGGGGCAATATTCATATATTCGTTACTTTATATGCGCTTTTAACTAAACACGTGTACTATATTTTGTAGATGGGTAATATGTATGTATGTGTGTCTATATGTTTGACAATTTATTTCTCGGAAATTAGACATTGGTTTGAAATGATACTATTTTTTTTGATTATCTATTTTTCAATTTGAGAGAAAAAAGAGACTAAAGTAAATATAAGTATTTTTAAATACAGACGAAGGTAACTATTATTTATTACATGTTTAAAGTATGTAATATGAAACGACGGTAACTTCTATTATTAAAAAAAACTGACTTCAATCGTCATAAAGAAAAACGACTGAAAGAGAGAAATAATACCATACATTTTTATTTTCAATAAAATCAAAACACGAAAAGTGGATCGACAATTTTTTTTTCGAGGTGGGTGTAAAATATTTACAAGAAAAATATCATGTATGATAAGAGAAATAGATTTTCTGATAATGCTGTTTTACTTCTTACTAATGACACGATGGGAACCGACCTTAAAAAAATTTTGGTGTATCCGCTTTTTGTGTTTTGATTTTTTGAAGATAATAATTTCTAGTATTATTTCTCTTTTTTCAGTCGTTTCTCTTTAATAAGATTTTTTAAGTCGGTTTACTTTTTTCGTTTCTTTACTCCAGTGCTCTAAGCGAGTTTTACGTAGCGTAAAATTACGGTTTTTTATTATTCAACCATACACTGAAAGGGGATTAGTGGCGAACTTTGGATGTAATGATGTATTCTATAAATACTTATCGTAATTATCTGTATTCGTGTATCTGATAAAGGCCGCGTGCCATCTCAGCGGCGTAATGTGACTTTCAATCTTACCACAATCGACCGCACTTGAATGGACTACGTATATGAATGAGGCCGAAACAATGAATGGAACTCCTTGTTTATTTTAGATGATAGTTTGCGTCAACGGTTAACGCATAAGTTATAATTGCAATTAGAAGCATCCAGGTAGGTACGTGCTAAATGACTGACCATGTATTGTACATGTTTATTGGTTTTTGCTTATTCGCGATTGTGATCTAAATGTTATGTCTATATTCTTAGGTTATTGATTGTTGAAGTTTGGTTTATCTTGCCTACCCTGCAATACAAGCGTCTTTGGTGGCGTGATTTTACAATTTACTATTCAGCTGATATCCTTGATTTTTAAAATAATGACTGATTTTCAATAGTTTAAAAATAATGACAACCCTGAAGTACGTTGGCGAAAAACAGTATTTTTTTCCATCTAACACTGAAACAAATTATTTATAAAAAATCGAAAATTAATTCAGGCGGCGATTTCACAGACATACTGTTTACCCTACTTCAAATTAAGGTTATTGAATTCGTTAACCGCCCATGTAGTTTTTCAGATTTTTTTTCGATATTTTTTTTTAAAGTTAAGTAGCTCGGTGACGTATCATCAAGGGGGAGAGTTTAAAAAAGCTGTAAAAAATATCACGTGATTAATGGACGGCCCCTAAGTTATTTTAGCATGGCATGGGTGACCAAAAAATTATTATCTCGAGCTACTCCGTGCTGCGTGATCACACGTAAAGCCATTGGTTCCGGCTGCATTTGCAATCATTGTTATTATTATTATTATCTTATCATCACTCTCCAATCCGTATTGGGCCAGCGTGAAGCCATCCTCCTTAAACGTCCATAAGGAAAGCCTGAGCTCCTGCATTGGGTCGTAAAAGTTTGTGACAAATACATACAAAACACAAATCAGTCAAATTGTTAACCTCTTTTCCGTCGGTCCGTCAAGTCAGTTAAAAATGAAATAATCTAACAGTTATAATGGTATCAAGTGACGCTTTCGCATTCATAATAAATATGTGTAAAAACATACATACATACATGAAAATTAATAGCATAGCAAAACCGTCGTGTAGCAACGCTTGCGTTGTGTTTCGTCGTGTGACTGAGGGTACCGGCGGCCCAACCCCTCCCTATTCCCTTCTCTCTACCCCTCAACCCTTCCCTCCCTATGATCATATTCGTCCCTCAAAGGCCGGCAGCGCGCTTGTAGCCCCTCTGGTGTTGCAGGTGTCCATGGGCAACGGTAATCACTTACCATCAGGTGATCCGTCTGCTCGTCTGCCCCCTATCGCATAAAAATAAAGAAAAGAAGCAGCAAACACATAAGTCCAAGTCGTGGTCACAGTTACGACGTCCAAATGGCGTCATTTGGCTTCCATTATGAGTTTTGTTATTTATTGTGTAGTAACTCATTTAACGACTATATATGTAGTCGGTACAATCTAAACAATCATATACATATATAAAGAAGTATAAAATTATTCATAAATCAACCCGTAAGTTATAGCATTAATAAAAGTAATGTAAATTATAATAAAAGAATACTCTAAATAGAGTAATTGTTATTCTAATTTAATTATTTTATATTTGAGCTGTTGTCATTTCTGAGAAAGATTTTTTTTAAATGGCAACTTGTACTTACATCTAGACGGTTATAATCCAGTTCCTTTTGTGTGAAAATTGTAAAATTACCATTTTTGATTGTAATCAGTTTTGTAAGTCGGAATAAAAAAGCTATTTTATAGTTTTTTTTCTGTTTAAATTTATTTATTAGTATTTAATAATATTAATATTTTAACCTATCTGGTCTTAGTCTCTTTGTTTTTTTTTTTCAAATTTTCTTTATTTGAATTTATTATTGCAATTGAAATAAACAATATCTATTTATATTTCTATTAAAACTATCTTAATTCGATTTAAAAATTACAGACTGTAATAATATGAGGACATTCCGTCTTGGTTGCTCTGCTCCTGTGCAACCTTACGGTTCAATAGGTTATTACGTCATAAGTTACTAATACTTCTATCCATGTGTAATTGCGCTTTAATATTATTATATGCCAGGACTTCGTGGGGTGAATTAGTTAAGTAATCTGACTGACTGAATGTCTACTATGGGAGCAACACAGAATTCACGAAAAATAATCAGCTGTTTCATACAAAAATTGTAATACTTACAATTGTTGCAGTAATGAATACCCTAGCATATAATTATATTACACCTTATATATAAATTAATTTTTATTTTCACAGGTGACTTTGAGGATTTCCACTGTTCATATCCCGAGTGGTGCAGCGAAGCAGGCGCGCTTCACGTACCACATCTGCCCCTAATGGGTCTGCGGTAAGTATCATATACACTACATATATTACGTAATCACTCACTGCCTGGATACAAAAGCTCAAGTTTTATAAAGTACACACAGCAGCACATGCCAATTTCGATTTAGAGGATGACGAAGTGATTAATCCGTGGTGTAGGAGGCAGGGCCGACTGGACATCACGATGAAAGAGAAAAAGAGATGAAATTAACTCGCCTATCGTTAAGAGAAAAAGAGGATCATCAATGAAAAAGTTTACTATTTTTTTTCAGTCGCGTTTCGTTTATTACTCGATGGAGAGCACTAGAAAATCTTCTATTATTATGGTTTTGTATCTATGTATTAAAGCGTAACATTAAAAAACCCTAATAATATATTTTTAGATAATGAAACGAAAAAATCTTAAAGCGTTTAATAGAATGTATCTACTTAGTATGTCTCAATAAGTAGGACGTAAGCCTCATCACAATATATACCAAAAAGAGGTACCTACTAACTATTTATCTATGCTAATATTCAACATTTCCATCGGTCGCTACGCCCGCATGCGGGTGCGGTGATTTCTGAACTTGTTTTCATTAGACGTTCATTGACACTCATCGATTTACAAACTATTACAAGCTCATTTACATTGGTCGATAGTGCCCGCATGCGGAGTGCAAGCGATATTTGTGATTTTTTTTTGTGATTTGTGATTGCCTTCCATTGGTTTATCGACTGCTTTAAGCTTATTGACATTGGTCGATAGGGCCCGCATGCGGAGTACGGTAATTTTTTTATGTGCATTAGTGTTTGACTGAAACTGAAAGAGTTTGTCAGCCAGTGATATTAGCCCGTAATAAATATGCCATTTTAAAATATGGAACCGACTTTAAATTAAAAAAAAAAAACGAAAAATAATGCTTATTTTAAAAGCGGTTAAATTTTTTAGAAACATTGAAGTCGGGGTTAGGTGTGGTTTTTTATATAATCCTACTGAATATCAAAAATAATTTTGATGATGACATAATCATAGTTTATCTTCTGAATTCGTAAAATACAACGTTTCCCAAACATTTCTGGTTCACTGACTCCTAAAATTACATATGTTTTCGAGGGACCCCTTTCAATATATTTCAAACCACTATATGTGTACATATTTAAAAAAAATTTCATAAAATTTTCGAAGAGTAGACTTTTGCATTATATAAATACACCACATTCTAGGTATATTTTTACATTTATATTACTACAAGCCTATTTAACCAGGATTACAACAATTTTTAAGTTGACTAAGTAATTGAATTGTAATTCCACTGGTACATATTATTAGCATTGCAAAAACTGCGGGCACTCAGGTTGAGAAACACTGCTCTAATGAAACTTGAAATTAAAAATAAATTATGACTAAATTCTGAAGCGGCCATTAATATTTATCTTAATCCGGATACATATTACCGGTGATAGTGACAACCGTATCGACGGCTAAGATCTCATAAAACAAAAACTTGATTTGATTACTCTACTCACATATAAATAATGGATACTTATGTTTTTTTGTATAGACCCAATGATCTCATCGTAGATGACCTAGGAAGGTCATCCAGCTACAATATATTGTGTTCATTAATGCGCTGCTAGGTCGTTTCCGTGCTAATTCGTAAATGTTATCAGATTTTTTTTTTCGTTTTGATGTACCAGTCTTCTATTGAGACTGTTTAAATAGATCCCTATCTGTAAAATTGCCTTTTTGTATGGAGATTTTTGATGTAATGATTTCTGTTTAGATGAAGATTATGCCGGGAATAGGTGAAATAGTTTAAAAATGTGACGCCATCTGATAATACACGACGTGTCCTTGTTACTGTAAGTTTCATGCACTGAGTGTCCTCGTCAGGCCAAATATATTTTAACGAGGGTAGTTGAAAATATTGGACTATTGAAAATACCTTACATTAAACTTATATGCGATAATGAATATTTTGATTGGACCTAACACTAAGTGTAAAAATTTTCACCGCGTTAGTTTGTATACACTTTATCTTCATGCTATCTCCTTTGAAAAATTTATGCCCGTTTTCACTATAAGTCGCCCAAATCTGTAGCCTAAATATTTATGAATCGCCTAAGGTAAGAATGCATTTCACCATCAACTAGCAACCATCTAACGAAATTAAGCAATATCTAAAGTTATGATATTCGTTAGGCGGCGCCTAGCGCTAGTCATTTGTGTATATGACAAGTCATAAATATGTCAAGGGATAAAAGAAAAAAATATTTATTTGAAATCAAACTAATCTGCTTAGGCGATTTGTAATATAAGGCGTTTCCTAGATAAGCTATACCTTGTTCTAGGATAATAAAAATGGGTGTGAATGATTTTATTCTTAACAAAATGTAGCTATCTTTTTTAATGTATTCCTTTTCGTTTCCAATTCTATCCATCAACATAGTCTAGCATTTTTTTTTGTTTATGTATGCGTTTTGTTCCATCTAATACTATACGGCTTGACGATCCCTTTCAATTTGTTTCTCACTAATTTCAATTTAACATACCTACTTATTCTTTACTTTATAGTTTCTCGCCGTTCTTTTTATCTTTCTCCACATATCTTCCTCCCCTTCGTATGATTTCTTTTTCTTTCTTCTTTCAGATTAACATTTCGACTAGCAACTGAGTCTCAGGATTGCAAAATTATAATCATTTCAGTCCTTTATAAAATTATAAAGGTAGCCTGAATATATAGAAACTACCAGATAAATACCTATTTCTTTCCTGCCCTGCGATTCTGTAAAACTTCAAACCCGAATTCGAATTCTCTCAGGTGTCCGAATTGACTTCAAAAAGAGGCATACGCTCAACCTTGAATTGGTAATAACGTTTCGTAGCATAAGTGAAGTGAGTTTCGAAATGATATAGGAATAGAATATCTGAGACACGTGTATTCAATCAATTTTGTTTTGTATTTTTATAAAAAAAAATGGAATCAATAGAATTTTTACACTAAATGACGTGAATTCGGACACATGAGTGAATTCGAATTCGGGTCTAGATTTTTAAAGAATCGCAGGGCTAATGAGAGATTTTAATAAACCCGTTATTTGAAGACCTTAATAATGACAGTTATTAAATGAAATCCGCTCCCTCGTTGCGTTGATTGCGCGAACGAGGAAACTTGCGCACGCGTGGGAATCCGATCTCATGCGCTCGCTACATACATACGTTTCCCGCGATCAATTCGATGGAAAAAGTCGCAGCCCAGCTATTCCGGTACGACCAGATACCGATACCGGCTTTCTCGTCGCCACTTTGTTCATTAACTCATACCATGGGAAATACACCGTTTCTAAAAATCTATAAGCGTTTGAACTATGAGAATGTTCAGACTATGCACATACGAATGCACAATAACCACACCGAGGAATGCGATAACAAAGACGAGGCTTTTGAACGGCCCTCTCTAGGATGTAGACTTTTTGGAATATTAATGTAGATGTAACACGGAAGTAATGATTCATTATGGCATTATGGCCCCGATACACTGTAACCGGCACCGTAAATAAATCGATGTCGTTCCGGAGATAACACCGTGACATTTAAATAATGAATGGCGGAATTTACCGGTTGTTGTCGGCAACTGAAACATTCGCTTTCCACGAACTCGATAATTAATAATATTATGAAGACTGTATTACTTGAAGATGATCGTTTGTACTTGATTTAATCAGTGTGTAGGTAGCAATGAGAATTAGCGATGTGTATAAAAAGTGGTTCCTCTTTACGTCATCAGGGTAATGAGTGGTGCGCTGACGATGATTGTTAGTCATCCAGTTAGCAAGTATCTGATAAATAGGTACATTGTGTACGCCGTCCATGAAATAACTTGCTATTGTGGAAAACACAGATGGCTTGCTCTTGTATATTAATTAAGAAGTGGAACGATTTTTTTCCATATAAAGCCAGTTGGAGCTCGGCGGTATTACTGGTTCCCACGGCGAACGTAAAACAATACATTATACACGAAAATGTATTCATTGCGGCATCCTGTCTAACAATTGTGGTTTTTTTATTACTAATCAATGTTTCGTTTCTTTAATTTTTTTTTGCTGTTAATAATTTTAGATCTCCTGATGGAATATTTCTGAGACGCGTTCATTATTATGTAAATGTACTTGTGTGCGTGCTTCGTATGCGAATTTAATGGTAAAAAAAAGGAATCGATACTGCTGAAAAATCACACAAAAAATATCTACAATAAAAAATATTCTCGTCTGAAATATATCAAAGCCACTATAAATAAGGTATTTTTTAGTTCATGGCTTTATGTCCTCTATGGAGCCATAAATATAAGATCAAATAAAAAAAAAAGAATGTTGATTTAAATGAGGGCACTGGAAAAGACATATTTACTTTCTTTCTTCTTTCATTTATTCAATATATGATATACCACCAACATACATAGCGTTCAAAATCCATAACCCTTGCATTTGCTTTTTGTCTTAGTGTCGGGTAAAAAGTGTACTAGTTCGTAACATTTTGAATGAACTTTTGTTTACCTACAATACTATGTAAAAAGAATACAGCGGCCATTGAACTGCGTGTGTAATAGCGGTGATTGGGCAAATTGTCTCGTAGCGCAACTACGTTTTTGCAGTCGTAAGGCCTTGGGTAACAAACTCATTCATCACCGGTGAGCGGCGCGAGGCATCGGTGCGTCGGAGCCGCCGCCGCCGCGCCGCTGGTGTCTGCTAGTGAATGGGGCCTCCATTCATGCGATTGTAGCGCTTGCGCACCGCACCGCACCACGTCAGGCGCGCCGTTCACCGTGCGAATTCACGCCAGCTCATTTGTTAATGAAACCGCGTCCATCCTCATCACTTCAATCAATGAAACTGAAAGTCACTAACATTCTCCGGATCTTGAGACCGTTGCTCGTTCACTACAAGTGAGCATGCAACATAAATGTTATGTAGTTATCAACATAACTATACTGCTGTATTCAAACAATGTAATAAGAAGAACGTTTATATTATGTAGTTAATCTCCAATCCAGAATGAAGGATTGTAGATTAAATACGAAGACTTGTAGTTCTAATTTTTAATAACTTTAGAATGTCGTATCAGCATCGTGTCTATACTAACCGCGCCGCCATGCTTCAATGGCTGCCATCTATCCAGTGAATGTAAAACATCGATTCTGTATAGTCTTACAAGTCAAATCGCTAAGTATTGCCTTAAGAACGAAAGTTGTTAGAATTGCTCTATCGATTCCCATTTCCCGCTCTTAATTCTGTGCTCTTACTGTTCTAGAGTGACAGTAACTCCGGTTCGGTTAGCATTGAAACAGATCCTATAAAGAACCTGAATCTATTTTAAAATCAATGCCACTACAAAATTGTAAAGTAAAACGATTAACAACTGGACTACCGTTGTTGTGCAAATTCCTTCGCTATTATTTCCATTTTATTATATGTATAGTGTTCGTACACGTGCCTGGTACGCTGGAACCCTTTCATAAAACGTGTTTCGTATATGTATTTATAAATAGCAACATTCAAACTTATGGTAGAAACAAATGTAGTGCCGCGCCGCCTACACGCGCGCGGGGGCCGGCACCGGCCCGGGCGTGCTTGCTACCATTACATCAATCAACAATTTCTATTTTTAACTCGAATTCCATAAATGGAAACACACCTCGAACCCCTCGCGCTTCACTCTTTTGAACTCTGCGTAGGCTTTTTTTAACCGTGGGGTTTGCAACCTTCGTCAAGTGTAATAATTATAATTGGAAAATAGGGGAGGTATCAATGTTTGGCTCGCATCGATATGAACCGTTTATTCTCGTTCAAATTAAGAATTAAAGAATGATTTCGAAACTAGCAGATTTCTATACTAATATAATAAAGAGTATACTTACGTTTGTTTGTTTGCATTAAACAGGCTCCGAAGCTACTGGACCTATTTTAAAAATCCT